>ML058513.1:9703638-10364895 GCA_003013855.2 Liriodendron chinense
GGCGACTTCAGATGTTATCATTGTTGTCAAATGCAATCACATATGCGCATACTGTGGTTCAGATTGCATATGATCACATGTGCCATTATGACATATGCGATCCTGGCAAGTACGCGATGGCATACTTTAATATGTGACCAATATGCGTTTGCATATGGGGTATGCGATCACTTATTTCCCACCAATCAATTTTTTTTTTTTTTTTTTTCAATTTGGTGCACTTTTCTCTATAACTAGGCACTCATATCCCCTCCATTTTAACTATTCTTTACTCAAAAGCTCTAAATTTCTCACTCTCTCTTACTCTAATCTCTCTATAACTATTTCAAGTATGTTTATTTTTATATTTTGTAAGTTGTGCTTGTTTTTTGTAAATTAAGTTGTAAGTTGTAACTTGTGAGTAGTTTCAAGTTTTCCGTTTATAAATAAAATTTCTATGTTCAAAGTTTTTAATAATTGATTCTCTCTTAATGTAGCTTGTTGATTGTTTTGTTAAAAATTTATGCAAATATAATATAATTAAATATATAACTTAATGAAATGCTCAAACTATAATAAAATAACCCAATCCAAATGCACTAATTAGGCAAGTTTTTTTTTTCTTCAAAATTTTTTCTTTTCTTTTCAAATTTTTTATTTTTCTAAAAAATAAAAATATATGCAATCACATATGCGATTTGACAACATTGGATGCTATCCAAAGTGTATCTGGTTGTTTTAAAAAAGGACTCCCACAGATGGCTATTCAATAAATCAGGAAAATTTGAAGTTAGGTCTTTCTACAAGATTGTAAGCGGACAGAGGAATGTCAATGAACCAAGTTCGAAAACTTTCATATGGCAGTATGATGCTCCTCCAAAGGTGGTGGCGTTTACATGGCTAGTGGGAAGCAAAAAGGTCTTAACAATTGATAATCTTCAAAAAAGAAAATTGATCCTTCCGAATGTTTGTGTGATGTGTTATCAAGATGTAGAATCGGTGGATCATCTTTTCCTTCATTGTGTTTTTGCAAAATTTTGTGAGAACGTTTATTTAAGCTTTTTGAGGTAAAATGGGTGATGCCCATGGCAGGGGAAAAGGAAAGATTGGGAAATTTGTGTGGCGAATAAGCTTACTGGGTGGTTTTTTGTTCACATGGCTAGGAAGGAATCAACACTGCTTTAGAAATAAGCAAAGGAATGCAATTGATGTATTCCAAATGGCGAAATCCCTTATCAAAGAATGGGTGTATATAGGTTATGTTGCAGTTCCCGAATAGTTGGGCAGATTTGTAATTTTATTTTCTTTTTCATCTTTTGTATACGTAGGCTACGGCTTTTATTTAAACAAAATTTTCACCATTAAAAAAAATTGCAAAAAAGAACCATAATAAATTTTCTATTTAATAGGGCCTAAAGAATGTGTTGTTGTAAAAAATCAGTGCAATAGTAACCAAAATGAGTTCATTTCATACCCACTAATGTCATTAGAAATGCAGTAGTCACTTAAAGCTATTTCTAAATTTTTTAAAAAAAAGGTCTTATATCCATCCATGCATGCATGTATGCATACATCCATACGTACACTATCCATCCATGCATATATATGCTAATACATCTGTGCATAAGTGCATACATACATCCATACAATTTTCACCCAAATCATCCTTAGGCTTAGGATTCTTAGTTAGCCCCTAGCACATCCTCTAGTTACAAAATTGATGCAGACATCAATGGTGCACCTTTTACATTGTACCAGAGACGGAGGCGACGTAGACAGGGTGCTGGAGCAGAGGATCTTACATGGAAGGACGCTGGGCCCATTTCCTGAAGGGACATGAGACCCTATACACATGCACATGCACGTTTGGAGGTTCATTAGCGACGTGCATGTTCAGGATGATGATCAGAGGTTATCTAGTGTATGCCCACACGCACTGGTCGTAGGTTTGGTCTTCAGTACACCATGGACTCCGAACAATTTACCAAGGCTATGGAGGTCATAACAAGGAAACTAGACCGACAAACAGGGGCCCTGAGGCATTGTTGGAAATTCGCGTGTCTTGAGGAGAGGATTGCTCGCTTAGAGGGTGGCACTTAGACCGCCCCATTAGATGATACCCAGGCCACCCCCAACACAGGGGTTGGTGATTTGTCTCAAGTGAGGGGACCTGATCCGCCTAGGGTGAATATTGGTGTAAGCCGGGTCCGCGGATTTGGCAATGGACACGATGGGGTGCGTTCTCTGTCACCCCCACATATTCGTGATCCTGTTTTTTTCCGCTCAACGAAAGGGCCATGATGGGGTGCAACATCCGCAACCCCAGAGATATCATGAGCACGAGGGCCCTGCAACTAGGGTCATAAAGGGCATTAAGGTTGACGCTCCCCGTTTTGATGGGAGATTCGACCCCAAAGTTTTTTTCGACTGGTTAGCAAACATGGACCACTTTTTTGAGTGGCACGGTCTGCTAGACCCATGTTGGATCGGGTTCACCAAAATGAAATTGGTGAGCCAGGCAAAACTATATTGGGGAAACGTGGAGTGTCGCCGTAAGCGATGTAGAGGTACCAGTTCTCTTTTGGATTGAGATAAAAGAATGATTGAAAGGGAAGTATGTTCCTCCCTCTTACAAGCATAGGCTATTAGATTAATGGCACTGCTGTGCGCCAAGGATCCATGATGGTCATGGACTACATCGCCAAATTTGACGAGAACATGATGAGGTGTGATGTGGATGAGGATCCCGTTATGGTTCTCTCTCGTTTCCGTATGGGCCTCATGCCTGCGCTCCAGCGAGAGCTCATTCTTCACATGGTCACCAGCCTGGAGCTATGCTTATCAGGTGGTGCAGGAGCTAGAGCACTATGTGCGCCAGTCCGCTGTGAGGGGGCTTGTTATTCGACCTACTGTGCTTAGAGTAGCTCCGCTAGGGGCAAGACCTCAGGTTGGAAATCTGCCCAGGATTCAATCTGGTACCCAACCATTTAGTAGAAATTGAGGTAACAACGTGGTTGGACCAAGTACTAGGTCTGTGATGCCAAGACAATGCTACCTTTGTGGTGGCATGGGTCACGTCGCCGCAGAGTGTTCGAACAAGGGTGGGTGAATTGCCTTTGTTTCAGAACACCTCGAAGAAGTAGTTGTAGATGAAGTTGGTGGTGGCCAAAATGATCAAGAGATATTTATCCCATCCCTTGAGGCAACTAGTGATGCTGAGGATGACGATGTGGAGACTACCCCACTTGTAGTAGTGAGGTGCGCCCTGACTCAAATGAAAGAAAGCGATGATTGGCACAGGACCACCATCTTTTACATTTATGCCAAATGTGGAGAAAAGAGTTGCAAGGTGATCGTGGACAGCGGAAGCTGCACGAACGTGGTCTCGACAACTACTTTGAATCGCCTGAGGTTGAGAGCAATTCCCCACCCTAGCCCATACTGAGTTTCTTGGGTAGATGCGACATCCATCCCTGTGTACCAACAATGCCTTGTTCCAATTGAATTTGGACCATACGAGGGTAAATTGTGGTGTGATGTAGTCACGATCGACGTTGGTCATTTTGGGAAGACCATAACTCTTTGACAAAAATGTCCAATATTCGGGCGTACGAATAATTGTGTGTTCATGCACGAAGGAAAGAAGCTTGTCTTGTGCCTGTTGCCTCTCAAACCTTCCACAGGGAAGAAAGACATTGTGTCTAAAAGAGTTTCAAAGAATGAGAAGGGGCCTCAGTCCAAATCTCTCCACGTCATAGATGCAAAGGAGTTTGAGAGAGACCAAGGCTGAGACGATAGTGTACGCCCTAGTGGCTAGGGAGAGTACACCCGAGGTTGCTATGGAGTTACCCCGGGAGGTTTGTCAAGTCATGGATGGTGTACGCCCAAGAAAGACGACACGTGGTGTATGTGCATAGATAGTAGAGCTATAAATAAGATTACTATCAAGTATCGGTTTCCCATATCGAGGCTTGACGGCCACCTCTAATATCTTCTCAAAGATTGACCTCAAGAGTGGTTAGCACCAGATTTGTATTCGTCCAGGAGACAAATGGAAGACGACCTTCAAAACGAAGGACGGGCTGTACGAGTGGTTGGTTATGCTCTTTGGGTTAACTAATGCTTCGAGTACGTTTATGAGGGTGATGACCCAGGTGCTGCGACCCTTTATGGTTAAGTTTTTAGTGTTGTACTTTGATGATATTCTCATCTATATTACATCCCCTAGCCAACACATTAAACACTTGAGGCAGGTTTGCATCAGTGTTCGCAGTATCGGTATCGCGTTACGTTTCGCACCCTTGGGATACAGATACATATTGCGTATCGGTGGGAAATATCGGCTTGTGTCGCAGAATGTATCGCACTTTTTGGGAAACATGGGGAAACATTGGAAAATTGATTGAATTTTTCTATGAAACTTCAGGGATTGTTAAAATGGACCTCAATACACATATTTAAATCATAATATGTTAAAAAAAGTCCACATAAAGGAGTTCCTTTGTAAAAGGATCCTAAGTTATGCGCTATCTGACTGAACTGATGCAACCATTGTATAAATTGATTCCATAACATATACAAATGTTACAAAACAACCACACTTAGGAAAGGATTTACAATAATCTAACAAAAAAAATTGAAAAATTAATTATTAAAAAAGTAATTAATTATTATTGTTTTTTTTGGGGGGGGGGGGAATGACGCAAATTGATACATCAGCCCCCCTACACCCTTACAATGTTGATTTGGATCCATCATTACTCTCAATTTGGAAGTTCCCCCAAATTGGGCCACATACACTCGAATCATGAAATTGGAGTATTTGAGATTTATTAGTATTTACATAATAATTTTTAATTTGACTTACAAGTGGATTGACAACTATTCCAAAAGAAATTTTTGAAAAAAATTCATAATTAATTATTTTTTAATTAATTAGTAATTAAAAAATTAATTAAATATTTTCGATTTTGGGAAAAAATGTTGCCAATCAATAGATCAGCACTCCTACATTCTTTAAATGCTGTTTTTAATCCAACATTGCAAATAATTTGGGAGAAATTGAGAAATTTCCCCAATTTCTCCCAAATCGGGCCACATACACTTGAATCATGAAATTGGAGTGTATGTGATGTATAATTACTAACATAATAACTATTATTCTGACTTACAAGTGGATTTACAACTATTACAAAAAAGAAATTCGAAAAAATTTCATAATTAAGTATTTTTTAATTAATTAGTAATTAAAAAATTAATTAAATATTTTCGATTTGGGGGAAAATGCTGCCGATCAATAGATCAGCCCCCCTACATCCTTAAAATGTTGCTTTCAATCCAACATTGCAGGTAATTTGGGAGGAATTGGAAAATTTCGAATTTTCCCAAATTTGCCCCATATCTCAAATCTCGAAATCGAAAATTGAAATACTTGATTTTTCGTGCAAAACATGAAGAATTAAGTACTTCAACTTATTTAAAACAAGTTGTAGTCGAATTGAACGAAAATAAAACGAGATTGGAAGAAAAAATCCTCACTGAGTTCAATAGTGGGCCACCTTTGGATTTCCTTCGAAAGCAACCGTATCCTTTGAGATTCTTGCAATGGAAGCTCCGTAATCTTCCGAAAATCAACTTAAGTATGAGAAATTTGAGAAAAAATAGGCCTTCAGACGTTTTTTCTCCAAAAAAACCAAGCTGCTCCCACGTTCCAGACATTCTGGACGATATCGTCCAGGTATCGACGATATCTGGATTCGCGTGAAGGAAAAATGACGATATCAAGCCGATATATCGTGCGATATCGATACAAACTACGATATTATCGATATCGCATGATATATCGTGCGATACCAAGGAATCGGACAGTTTTTTGGTTACTACTCAGCCGATATGTATCGGCGAGCACCGATATCGATAATATCGGCCGATATTATCGATACAGTAAACACTGGTTTGCATCCCCCAGCAAGTAGAAAAGCTCTATGCGAACCTTAAGAGGTGTTCCTTCTTGACCTCTAGAGTTATCTTCTTGAGGTTCGTCATATCGTTAGAGGGTATGTCTGCAGACCCTGAGAAAGTCAAGGCCATTGTCTATTGGCCTGAGCTGCGTAGCATATACGACATGCGAAGTTTTCACATCTTGGCCACGTTCTACCGGTGGTTCATCAACCATTATGACTCCCATTACAGATTGCATATGAAAAGGGGAGTTTCAGTGGACTAAAGCCGCAACGCGGGCTTCTCAGAAATTAAGAAAAAGATGATGGAAGCACGTGTCATGCGTCTACCTGACTTTTTCAAAGTTTTTGAGGTAGCATGTGACGCGTCAGGAATTTCTATAGGTGGAGTGTTTAGCCAAGAGGAACATCTTGTGGCCTTTTTTAGCGAGAAACTGAACAAGGCTAAACAACGCTACTCCACTTATGACAAGGAGTTCTATGTGGTTGTGCAATCATTACGCCATTGGCGGCATTATTTGTTACCGTAAGAATTCATCCTATTCTCTAATCACGAGGTCTTGAAATATTTAAATTCTCAGAAGAAGCTAAGTCCTAGGCATGTCGATTGGACACAATTTCTTCAAGAGTATATGTTTGTGCTTAAGCACAAGTTCAAAAAAGAGAATAAGATTGTTAACGTGCTTAGCCGTTGTGTTATGACGCTTCGGTCTATGAGCATTGAGGTTACAGGCGTTGAGCAACTCAAGAGTGAGTACTCAAGTTGTCCTGAGTTTGAAGCCTCGCATGCATCCTTGTCCAGTGACCAATCCTCGAGGAGTGCTGAGTTCGTCCTCACAGATGGATATATTTTTAGAGGGGATAAGCTCTGCATACCTCGCACATCCTTGCACGATTTTCTAGTCTGGGAACTTCATGCTGGAGGGATGGCTGGTCATTTTGGTCAAGATAAAATCGTTGCCCTTTTAGCCGATTGTTTCTATTGGCCTAGTCTCCAGCGGGATGTGGCCAAGTAACGAAAGCTTCGTGTCGCACTGAGGAGGTTAGGTAGTCTCCACGCTTGGTGTAGCACTGTGGTGAGGTATTCCCCACGCGGGTTTTTGTTATGGAAGTCGTGTATGTTTCTATCGCTCTGCTTTGAGTGCAGCGGTTGTGTTATCTCTCCCTCTACTATGCTGGCAGTGGTGGATTATAGGGCAATGTTGGACTTGTCAACTAGCAAAGCAGAGGAAACAAAATACAGGATTATGCACCCCTTTGCAAGTTCCACATGCTCCATGGCAAGATGTCAGTATGGACTTCGTGCTTGGGACTTCCCAAGACTATTCTTAAACTAGATTCCATACTTGTAGTTGTTGGTCGTTTTTCCAAGATGGCCTATTTTCTACCCTATTATAAGACCTTAGATGCCCCCCACATTGCTGGATTATTCTTTCAAGAAGTTGCGAGACTTCATGGCATACCAAGATCCATTATGTCTGATAGAAATATTAGGTTCACTAGTTATTTTTAAAAGACTCTCTGGCATTTTTTGGTTACGAGGCTTTAGTTTTCATCAGCGTATCATTCCTAAGTCAAATGGTCAAACAGAGTTAGTGAACCGTAGCCTAGGGAATTTGTTAAGGTGTTTGGTTGGAGACTGTCACAGGACCTGGGACACTGTTCTTCCCATCGCAGAGTTCGCCTATAATTCTTCAGTGAACAGGTCCACATGAATGAGCCCATTTGACATCGTCTTAGGCCTTAAGACCCAGAGCCTCCATAGATTTGATCCTCATGGCTCCTCCTCAATGTCCTTCAGAGTTAGGTGAGTCATTTGCCCAGCACATACATGCACTACATAGTGAGATCAGACGGAAGATCAATTCAAGTAATGAACATTATAAACTATCTGTTAACTCTCACAGAAGATTTAGGGAATTTCAGCTTGGAGATGACGTAATGGTTCGTATTAGGCCTGATCGGTTTCCACTTGGAGTCGTGAAGAAGTTACATGGTATAAGCCTACATAGAATTGTGAAAAGGTTGGGTTCTAATGCATATGTTGTTGATATCCCTTTTAGCATAAGCATTAGCTCCACATTCAATGTGGAGGATCTTGTTCCCTATAAAGAACCATTACCTCTGTCTACTGGTTCTCTTGTTTCTTCCCAGACTTCCCCTACCTATGGACCTTGGCCCTAGCCTAACCTTCTTGTACCCATTTTACCTTCTCTTCCATCTGCACCAAGAAGAGAAGGGATATGAAATTTTAGGACTTTGAGTCGGTTTCCACTCACACCGGGGGTTACCAGAAATTCCTAGTAAAATGAAACGGGCCTATTACAGATAAATCCTGGATTACCAAGACAGAGATACAAAAAATAGATCCGGACATGCTCGAGAGGTACAGGAGTTCATTTTCACTAATGACGAATTCTTCCCACCCTGAGAGAATTGATGCAGACATCAGTGGTGCACCTTTTAGAGTGTACCAGAGACAGAGGCGACGTAGACAGGGTGCTGGAGCGGAGGATCTTATATGGATGAACGTTGGGCCCATCGGGCCCATTTTCTGACGGGACACGAGACCCCATGCACATGCACATTTGGAGGTTCAGTAGCGACATGCATGTGGGATGATGATCGGAGGTTATCTGGACCATGGATCTTCGATTAGCAGACCGTTGCTTTCGTCCGATCTAGCCATCCAACCGTTGGATAGCGCCGGGCCTACCTCGGATGGCCCACTTTTTATTTTTTAGTTTTCACATGTTCTAGACATTATTTAAAGACATATAAATGGTTTAGATTTTGTATTTGGTGTTTGGATTTTGTTATTTTAAATTTTGTAATTTTCATGAAAATTTAATATAAAAGCCATAAGGTTGGACGGCTGGTCCAGCCTTAGAATGGGATTTATGCATTGTTCTTTTCCCCTCCTTGTGAAGAAGGATTAGGGTTTCAAGATTGGCCCTTCGGGCGTGAGGATTCCACCTTGGTTTTCAATTTTTCTTGCATCTCGACTTCTCTACGCACATGAAAAAGTAAGACCCTTCATACTCTCGAACCCTCTTCCTTTTAAACTCTCGTTGATTCTCTACAACTTTCCCCTCTTTCTTCTTCCTCCTCCCCCCTTTTTTCCCCTTATCTAACCTCCCCAAACCTTCAAACAGTTTACATGTGGGCAGCTACCTGCGTCCGTACAGCCATCCGTACAAACGGACTGCTGTCCGCACTTGTGGAAGACTGCGCACATGAGTTTCTTCCTTAACTTGGGTTGTTCCCTCCTTGATTGGGACTAACTTATGTTAGATTAGGGATATTCTCATATCCCTTGGATTCTCCCCTTTTACTTTTATGTGGACTTCATGCTAGGGGCGTGACCCTAATGATTCATCACTATTTTTCGTGGAATTCTCTATTCTATTGTGCTTGTTAGTAGCTAGCATTAATTTTCATGACTTGAATATCATCTATCGATCACACTTTCATATAGAATTAGGGCATATCATAAAGCCCCTACATAAAAAATCTATCGCTTTAACTAACTTGCTTGTGAAATTTACCAATCTACCCTCCAAATCTGCAAAATTTAGATATGTGGTTTCATCTCATCTCTCCAAATTCAAATTATCTCGGAATATTTTCCACAACTAAAATTCCCTCCAAACCTCTTCAAATTACCATTTAGCATCTCTATGGACACGCCTCTTGATGCCACTTGTCAATCATATATAAATTTCCTACCCTTTAGAAAGCCCACTAGATCCCTTAAAATTACTAGTTAACATCCTTGATCTCTATAATTAGCCCTTTCTCAGAAAAGGGATCTTGCCTCTTTTTATTCTTAAGATCTAAGCCCGGGAGATTATTCCTGGCAACTCCTCACTAGCCCTTAGCTAAAATTCTTGCAACAAGAAGGAGAATTCAGCACAATCAGAGAAGAAAATTGAAGAATTCAAAGGGCTGGGGTTAGATCTAAAGACCTTTGTGATTCTCATATCCGAAAGGGCTAAGAAGTATGATACAACTCATATAACCTTTCTCAAGTAAGTGAATCTCTTTAATCTCTAGTTTTTCCCTCTTCAGTTTTGTAAATTCTACTAAAAAAAGAAGCTAGCAAGACCCTCTGGAGCAGCTCAAGTTGATTGAAATTGGAGTCACTCAAATGGTTCCTCACACCAATAAACTTTCGTTCCTTTTTTTTAGCAATTCTCTTTCGTTTTCTTAGATCTTTGAAAAACCACACAGAATTTCGCTTCTTTTGACACTAGTGGCCACAATTTTGTGGGTGGGGAAGTGAGGAGGGGTGCCTAATACCTTCCTTCTCCATCACTAAGGCCCTTGTCTGGATCTCCAATTTGCGGACCTTTCGGAGTCAATTTGTAAGAATTTTGGGTTTCTAACTAGCCTTGTGCAGATTCTGTTCAAATTTGGTTAGTGGTTACTCACTTACTCCTATATTTTCCACCATCTCCGTTGTCATCTATTGAGATTGCTGGATCCACATCCACACTATGATGTCCCCAAATTGCCATTGGCATTGCACCAAATCTTATTTCCCTATAGGCCTTGAAGCATATTGGTGTTGATGGCCTTTTTCATGAGGGGTTACATAGAGCCTACTAATACTCGTTTGTCAAGAGCGATGATCAGTTGGCTTAGGTTTTCATGAAATCTCTTGGAAGGGAGAAATTTTGGGCAATTGTAAATTAGCCAGGCACAATGTTTTAAATAGCTACGCTATGTAGCATGCAGCTTAACGCTATGTAGCTCATGAAAATAGCTTAAGTTGCATGTAGCATGCACTACATCATAAATTGCATACGCTACACGCTACATAGCTCACATGATGTTTTCAATGATTTGTTACATTTGTCCATTTCCAATAAAAATTAGTTAACCTTTTTAATGCTTTTAGTAAATTGATATAAAAAATAATATTAAATCAGTTTCATTGCTATTTCTTTACCTTTATACTTAATCATTGCCCCTTATTACTTTAGGTTCCATTTTGTTGCACCAAAAACAATGAAATTTTCTTAACTTTCATTATGAATCAGTCTAATTTGGTACAGAATATCATGACATTGGTGCAACCAAGCACCTTGATTAAAAAACTAGTAGTCGCGTGTAGCTTATGCTACACGCTATGTAGCTTACGCCTCATGCTTCAAAGGGGTGAATGCTATGCTACACGCTATTCGCTATTTAAAACACTGGCAATGCATTCTTAGCTTACCCTCTCTAGCTTGAGGACTGTTAAAAATGGACTAATATTATTGTGGTAGCATAAGGCTCAACTTATGAACATGTGGTTTTATTCTTTATTGCTCTACTTGAGGGTATCAACTCATATAAATGCCAAGGTGCTATGGGAAATTATGTTTGTGTGGTGATTAAGTTTCTTCCCATTTCATCTTTCATCACAAATGAAGTATATCTGAGAAAACTGTCCTCTTGCCAAATGTCTTCAAGAACCTTTCAGCATAACCTTGGAAGCTCTATCATTAATTACTATGTCGTATTTTACTGACCATAGGCGAACCAGTCACGAAGTGTAATGTTAATGAAAGCATAGGTGTGCACTTCACCAGCTTTATCTTCCAATCTAAGTTCAAAATTTTATCATATATTGTTCTCCTTTGTACAGTATCTTTTTCCGGGCCAGGAATTGGGTCACTTGTCAAGAGAAGTTCCTGTGTCACTAGTTGCATCATCAGGGAAGCTTCAGCTTTTAGAAAAGGTCTGTTTGTATGATGTCATGCACATATTTGCGAATTCCTATGTCATACATATCTCTCTTCTTCCGTCTTATTTGCCAAAACTGTGGTCACTTTTTCATGTATAGAAACACAAACTCCTAATTGTTTAAACTTTTGTATGTCTGCAGTTACTTCCTAAATTAAAAGAGAGAGGAAATCGGGTATTGCTTTTCTCACAAATGACCAAGATGCTTGATATTCTGGAAGACTTCTTGTTGTTCCTTGGGCTAGCATATTTTAGGTGAGTATTTTTGAGGATGTTTCTGAAGTTCAAATTATTGAATTCAAATGATTTGCTTCAATTTCTTGAAAAAGGCAGTGTAAGGTATTTAATTTTTTTACTTTGCCTTTTCATTATGAATCGTCCAAAGCTGTTACACAATAACTTGCCTATGTGAGATCTGTGGTGGCTGTATTTTATCATCAGTTGAAATTCATATTTGTGGATGCATATGTCAGATCATGTTTCGGGCATATTGTGTGCAATTTGATTGGTGTGTTTCACAACATAATCCCATGGCTCTCCCATTCTTGGTAAATGATTTTAATTGCAAATATTTGATATGGCTAATATGCAATGGCTGTTATTCTTTTAAATAAGAATACCTAAAAATTCCATCATCATTGTAGATAGTTGATGGCTTTATAGACTAACCTTATGTTCAAACTTCTATGAAATCATGCATTTAGACAAAGCGGCCGAACTTTCTTGAAGTCACCCAAGACATCAAATTTCATTGTACATTCTCTAACCACCAACCATTCTAATTCCGTTACCATCTATTTCAATTGTTTATAATTTTACTACAATAAGAGAAACAATTGCCATACATAGATGTGTTGGGTGAAAGTGTTGGCTAAAAAGAAGCTTGAATCACAGGAATTGTTTTCTTTATTGAATGAATGCAAACAGATGCAAAGGTATAGATAGTATTTATAGGCTTCTCATGTCTATTTAGGAAGATTCTAGATATCTTCTCAAGCTTATCTAAAGCGATCCTAGGCTTCCTCTCAAGCCTATGTAAAAGATTTGCATAGATTACAATAATACCCTCATAGTAGATGGATATTAAAAGAATACCCTCACAGAAACTACTGCACTATTTCTTAATTTTGGACTGCTTGATGAAACATTTATCATGTTGAAAAGCTTAGTAGTTCTATAGTCTCACTGTGATGACACCTGAGGGTCATGATTTTTCTTTCGGAAGTGGGTAAGTCTGTTTGGGTTAATGATCCTACCAGCAATTGTGCACCTGATCTCATCAGAACTCTGTAGTTAAGCATGCTTGGGCATTTGCGTAAAAGATAAGTTTGTGTAAAATATAGTTGCACAAAGCATGGAACAAAACGGAAACAGATGCGGGTGTAGTAGCAGGAAATCATCTGTTTCAAAATGTTAGTAAGTGTAAATAGCTAGGAAGCGGGAGCAGGAGCGAGAGCTTGAGTCCAAAGAGGTAGGGGTTGCTGGTTAGAACGATTGTGCAACTAAGGTTTAAAATTTATTAGCTACGGTATAGATGTTGATGTCCATGTGCAAATTTGATGAATGATCGTCGAATTTGTATGAAGAGTCGGAAGGTAAATAATTTGATTTTAATTGATGAATTCAGGCCATGTGTGATGGGGACCAAGAACTGCTCTAGTTAGGAGTGAGTTGGTTCAAGTTGAAGCCTCTAAAAGGGCAAGGGGAATGCCCAAATGTATGTGGGTGGAGGTAGCAAGAAATGATTTGATCTATGGTTTAGTTGAGGAGATTGCCTTGGTCATGCGGAATAGGATTCGAATAGCCGACCCCATTTAGTGGAAGAGGCTTTGATGATGATGATGATGATGAATTTGATGAATTTGATGAATTCAAGCCACATATTCATCCGACGGGGCTTGCAAACAAGCTGATAGAAGATCAAGTTCATTCAAGGGTCTGAATTAGAGATCTAGACCACTTCAGTTGTCTTGACGTAATGTCTGGATCAAATCAATGGTCTGAGTGGAGAACCGATTTCTAAATGACAAGTTGGTCTCATTTGACAACCTATTGAATTAGTTTTCAAACGAGCCCAAGATTATGTGATTTCGACATCATTTTAGTGAGGTATTGCCCATTTACGGAATGCATGTCTAGTTGGGGCGATCTAGGGCTATTTAGTCATTGTTAACATGTCATTGAAATAGATGGTTCGCATTAAAAGTAATGGATGGGCTCTGTTGCTTTGAGAAGTATATAAGCACGTAAGCATTCTTTTCTAATCGATGTGTGACTATTTTGATTGAATATATGGGTTAATTCTAGCTTTTCATTGTTTCCTGTGATGGGACCCAATACTCTACTAGCGCAATACATTTAGGTGTTGTTTGAATGCTTGCAAAAATTTTAGTTGCAAACACTAGTACACTTGTAAAGAGTTTCATAGGTAAAATGTTACCATATAGAGACACTTTACACTTGTGTTCAGCTATGTTGTAAAGTGTTTACCATGTAAAAAGTATGTATAACACAACATAGAGCTTGGTGGAACAAATCCTGCTAAAATCTTCAATTAACATAAAATTGGTTTGAGCATGCTCATGATCGTCTAGACATTTCGAAGGAAGAGGTTGATACAAGTCCAGCTCTTTCCATATGCCTCGAAGTGTCGAATAGTAATCTTTTAATGATCTTGAGTCTTGCTGGAATCGACCAATTTCTTGAATAAGCTGAACTACCCGCGAAATTTTTTTGGACTCAGAGTACATATCATGAAGGGAGTCCCAAATGCCTTTAGCCGATAGCAAAAACATCACGGGGTGGCTAACCGAAGAATCCATACTGTTCAACAACCATGCAATGACTTGATAGTTCTCCTTTGTCCAAGTCTTGTAGGTGTCTTCTGTAGAGCTTGGGGGATCATCCAGAATATACGACAACTTCTCACGGGCCCCCAAGAACACTTTTACAGATTGTGCCCATTGAAGATAGTTATCACCATTCAACTTAATTGAGGTGATTTGGAGTGAGTTGGGTTCAAGCAAACCCATGCCAAGATGAGATTGCCCTTTGTCCTCCACAAGAATGAGGGGTCCAAGTAAAATGTACTTCAACAAAGTCTCTAATAAGCAATCCTTTGGGGAGATGAGAGACTAACCCCAATCAACCAGAAAACTCTGAAAATACCACCTAAAATACTCAAATCTGACACAAACAATCCAAAAACGACATGGTCGCACCTCTATTTGGGGTTAAAGCCCACTCAAATCTTAATATCAGCTAAAAAATCCTCCACTATTAGCTTGGGTGAGAGATATCAGTCCATTTAGAGGAAAGAAACAAGAGAAAAGCTTACCGATTTGAGAAAAATCGACGAAACACTGATTCGGGGCCCGATTTTCGAATTTCACTATTTCAGCCAAATCACGATTAAGAAGGCTCTAAAAAATTCTCAAAAAATAATGACAAATCTTCTAAAATGGAGATCTATCAAACCCCTAAACTTTCAGCTCAAACCGGGGTCCATTTGACCGTACATTGCTGACGTCAGCTGTACGGCCACTGACGTCAGCAATCTGACTTGTCGCCTCTCAACTCCCTTGATGCGGAATGGTCTGATCTTATCTCTAATACCAAGTAGAAGAAGATTAGATGATTAGGGTGGAAGAAGAGGAGAAAAGAAAGGGAAGATGAGAAGAGAGAGTGAGAGAGAGTTTTAAGGTGAATGTTGTGTGTGTGAGCCACATGCCCACCACACAAAGCTTTATTAGAATAAGCATATAGTACACTGTAGGAGAAGAGAAAAGATGTCCACATGCACTTATAATAAAAGAGCCACATACTAACACACATATATACTAATACTCTCTAGAAAGAGTACATCACAAACAGATCATGGATAGATTGGTTGTCCTGGACCCATCACAGTGGGTCCCATACACAATCTGGGAGGTTTTTAACTGTGGGCGTCCCATTCCAACTGTTCCCTATCACGTGGCCCACCTAATGAGTCAATCGGCCTGTTTTGGGGGGCCCTGGGAGAGCATCAACGGGCACACATGATGGATGGATTGCATGTATTATATACATCATGATAGGCCCCACAAACAGTGTGTATATCAACTATTGCATCTTCTATGTATATTGTCTTTGGGGGTGTAATGTAAGCCCTTTATCTATAAAATGGATTGGTTTTTGCAATGGAAAAAAATGGGGTGTTTACCTGTAAAGTGTGAACAACTTGTAAACGCTTTATGCCCAACTTTTCCCATCCAAACACTAGTAAACCCTTTATACCTAAAAGATTTTACAAGGATCCAAATGACACCTTAGAGCCCTTTTAATGCGATGCCATTGAGTTTGAGTGGTGCGGTTCTGCATATTTATTCTTTCTATACCATTATTGCTGATTGTGAGTTGATTGAACCTAAATTGTGGCAAGTTGGTGTAGGATTTGAGCTTCAAATTGGTACATATTCATCCTTTAGTTGAAAGTTCAGATTCTTTAAAAATCTTAGTGGTTCACATTGAGAATATTTTTTATTGCAGAGGTTAGATTAATAGTCTCATTATTTCTCTTTTTCATTTTGTCAGAGAATATTTTTCTCAGTGGTTCACATTGAGAATATTTTTATTACAAAGGTTAGATTGCAGTCTCATTATTTCTCGTGTCTTTTTTGTTTTGTTTTGTCAGAGAGAGAAAGAAATGTGTCTATGGCTAGTTGGTAGGCATTACTACTACGGGAAACATTAGAGTAATAGGTTTTAGAGTAGAATAACCAAAGGTATCTTAGAATCTTCATAATAATGTCTGTATGGATGTAGTTATATGCGTATCCATGTATGCATGTGTGCAGTGTGTTTTTTAGTATGTGTGGGCGTGCATGCATGCATGCACACGTGTGTGTATAGATATCTGTTATAGACATCTTGAGTACCAATAGTGTTTGGTGAAAGTTTTGCATCAGTCTCTTGTGTTCTTTGTCTTAGTGACTGGTGGATTAGATCTTGAAGGAATGGATGGTTTTAGGGCTCTTAGCAAATGATGACCCGGACATTTGGCTGGCGGTTGTTGTACAAATTCTGTCTTCTTTTTCTTCGTCTTCTTTATTAACGAGTACATCTAGCATGCCTTCTTTTCCTAAAAGTGGGCTTTCTTCAGATCTCATGGACCTTTTTTTTTTCTCTTTCTTTTTTGAGATTTTTTTTTTTCTCAACTCTTGTACTACTCTCAGAAAAAAGAAAAAAGAAAAAAGAAAAAAAAAAACTATGCAGCTTCTTGGATTTCTGTTTTGCAGGATTGATGGAACTACCTCCATGTCTGCAAGGCAGCAACAAATGAAGGAGTTCAATAGTCCAGAAAGCACGGTCTTTATATTTCTTATTTCAACCCGTGCAGGTGGCCTAGGGATTGATCTGGTATGCCTTCTCGGCAATGCTGTATTAAACTCTTCACCATTAAATTTGTATTCTAGGTTTGATTCTAAGTCTCGTATTTGTCTGCATGCATATGGCGTCTGTTGTTTGTCATGTCTGGATAGGGACGTTAGCAGTTTGTGTGTTTGTGTGCATGCATTTTGCACCTCTTTTTTTATTTTTTTACATGCATGGGATGTGTCACTTGTTCCTGGGATGCAGAGAAGCAGTGCTCTTTTCCTTGTGTCCATGCAATGTTGTGCCTGTGCATGTAGTTTTGTGTTTGTGTGATACAAGAAATAGAAAGAACCTCACAGCTATCAGATTCATCTGACTGAAAATCACCTGTTTGTAACAGCCAAGTGCTGATAGAGTCATCATATACGGTATGTGTTCTCTTAAGGTGTTTTGGTGGTATTCTTCAATCACACTGTCGCGGTGTTTGCCAACAATTGAAATCATTTAACTTGCACTTCATTTCCCACAGATCCCGATTTCAACCCATTTATGGATTTACAAGCCCAATCAAGGGCCCACAGGATTGGACAGACCCGGCCTGTGGTGGTCTATCAACTAATCACCAAATGTTCTGTCGAGGAGAAAATACTGCAAAAATCAAAGAAGAAGCTGGCAGTCGAGAATATGGTGATGAATCCTACGAGGAAGCTAAAAGTGGACGAGCTGCACTCTGTGCTGCTTCATGGAGCCAGGAAGATTCTCAGTAAGAAATTCACACATGCTACATCAATCCATTATGACGACAAAGCCATTGAGACTCTCCTTGCACTAGACCCGGCACCAGGTGATAAATGTACTCCAGAAGAAAACGGCTATCTCGGTGCTATAGAAAGTTTTGTTCCAGGTTCTGAGAACAAGGAACTGCCTCCGTCTCCAAAAGCACAAGAATGGCAAGAACTTTTCGGGCCCATCAAAGATTTGGGAAAGAGCGAAAAGCTCGGTAGGGGCAAGCGGCAGAGGAAGGAGGTGAAGTATGTATATGATGATGGATCTGAATCTGACAGCGATGAGGTATACTCATCGGACAGCATCTCAGTCGAAACTTCTGCAGACAGTTCTACTTCTGGATATGAATCAGAGGACCACCGTGAGGACATCTGACCATTATTAGGAAGGTTAACCATGCTAATTTTGTAATTTTGTTAATATCTATCTTTATCGTTTTGATCATTTTGGAATATGTAAATCTCCCACCCAACATCAATGTACAAAGCAAAAGCTTATAGGAGAAACATATACAGTAAAGCCTATAGGAGAAATATAAAACAAAAGCTTAGAGAAGGAATTCCAAGACTGTAACTAAGTTGATGTTTCTACAGTTTCTATCTACATTTGAAGACTAGAAATGTGTTATCATTGGAAGATGACTATGATGAGATTTTATGGGGAAAATGTTAATGGAGAATGGTTACTCTTTTGGAGTTGAAAAATGGTCCGACGGTCCAATCAATTGATCTGAACTGTCCATGAAAGATTGTATTGATCAGATGATCCAATCCATCCTTGATTTGGCCTTTTTCTATAGCCATCCTTTTACCAATCAATGGATGGGTTAGTCAAGGTTGCTCGACAAAGTGGTTCGTTAGAATCGTAAGTAATCCACAATGGGCCTAATAAGCAGATGAATCAAATTGTTGATTGGACCTATTTTTGTGTAAATGGTCTTGACTGTCCATATTAAAGGGCACTGGTCAAATGGCCAATATATGATAGATCGGTGTGCTGTTTGCATATTAGCCCATGCAATGCGCGCTGGACCTAATGAACAGTATAGGTCAACGGATTGGATTAAGTGTCCCAATTCAATTAGAAGCACTCTAACTTATAGTGCTCTGAGAGCACTTGATCAGAGCGCTTGATCATTTCTTCATCTCTTAAGTTGTAAATTTCTTGGAAGGCCTCTTTGGATACAGTACGCATTCTAGATCTACATGGGTAAGACATTGGAAACCTAAAAGGGGAGAACTCTTCTTATAGCAACAAAGATATAGATATCACAAGTGGCGTTCAGTCTACAAAATGCAGGACTGTATGCCAAATTCAATAAGATTACAAAAACATGGAAAATCGAAGATTATCATAGCAAGAGTTTAAGTATAAATGAAAAACGAACTTAGAGCTTCCTATTCCCATGCAAACACATTCCAAGGAAATCGAAGTTATTAAACAATCAGGCAAAGCCAAGATGAAAGGTTTACAACCTCCCTAACATTAAGGAGGTTTGCAAGGAGATAGCCTTCTATAGCCGTGAACATTCCCTCTATTGTGATAAACCGCGCTCAACTTTGATATCACTTTATTGGTTATCTTGAAACTTAACAAACTCAGGTCAACCCTAAGTGTTAGAAATTCAGATCTAATACCATCGTCAATCTATGTGCTTTGTGGAAGTACATTTAACAAAGATAAAACAATCACAATAACTAGAATAACCAAAATAATCAAGCAAACACAGAATACAACAATTTTACGTGGAACACTCTAGCAGAAAAAAAAAAAATAATAATAATCATGATACAAAGCGACAAAAATCTCCACTATAATCAAAAGCTTTAAAGTTTATATCACTCATATCATTCGATTATAGAAGCACCCGATCTCCTATTGCGATGCACAACCTTAAGAAAATCCTAGTCTTTGAGAAAATTCCTTCTCAAGCCTGAACAAGTGTAGAAAACCCTTGTCCTTAGAAAGAAAACATTTGTCCCCTTAAGCCCTAATTGTAATTAGGCTTAAATACCCTATTTTTGCAAAACTGCATAACTTAACTGGAGTCCGTCAGTCTTACTAATCAGACCGACACAACTTGATCTGCTCCTGAGAAAACAGACACTTTGTAGGTCAGACCGACAAACTGTTGATCCGACTCATAGTGCCCTGCATCGACTCTCAGACTAACATAATCCAAGGCACTCACACCCTCCATGTTTCCCATCATTTCCTTGGTTTCATTTTCTTTCAACACGCTTCCTTCAACTGTCTCAAACTCCCTGTAGAACTTGCTCACACTTCCACCATAACTTCCACCTTTGAACTCATGAGTAAACGTAGTCGACTTCACTTTCTTACCAAGCAGGCCACCCTCAATCACCAAGTACTTGAACACATGCTCATCATCGTTGATCTCATCTATGCGGTCCTTCCAGTTACTGAAGTCCTTGATGATGGCATACATTAAACAAAACAAACATATTCCCAATAGTAGCATAACATCATTATTCAGACTTACTAAAACACATAGGAAGTGCAAAGGATTATGTTAATTACCATTGATGAAGTTATTGTCTGATTGTGCCAACCCCACCGTCACCTTCAAGGATAATGATGCTTGATATGATTTCAAACATGAGCTCGGGCATGAGGTTGTGGGAGCCCTTCACGATAGTCCAAAGTCTCAAGGGTGAGACGGGAGACAGGAGTTCATGACTCATTGTACCTGCAACCATGATTCCAATGCTATAAATGGCTAGACATGTATATGGTTTTTTTTTTTTTTTTGGGTAGTATGGGGTGGAGCTTATGTAAAGATGGGAATTTACATGGAGATTTATACAAGCGGAGGGTAGAAACTAGAAAGGGAGGAGAGAGATGTGAGTTCTATTTCATAGGAATTAGCTCCATTGAATACATTACAAATTCTGTAATATTCCAATCTCAGGCTATGTTTGTAGGCTGAGACAAATGACAATGTAAAAAAGATCCCTTGCTTTGTATTCTAATGAGGGGAATGGAAGAGGAAGAGGTATCCAACGCCTAACCATTCAATATTATAAATTTAAATTTAATAGCTTTTAAGAATGAGGGGAATTATAGGATCCTCACATTAGGCTTTCAATAATGTAATCTGGTTTTCAGCTGTGAAAAGCCGGCACATGGTTTGGAAATCCAGATTCCAGACCTTTGGTCCATTGTACCTGAAAGGAATTTGCGGAAGAGTGGGCCTCCAAGATTCGACGGTCTACACGATGAGAACCTTCGCAAAGCTGAGGATATGTGGTGTGATCCAGCGATCCGCCTATTTTGCTACAGGAACAAGTGGGTCTGATCACCCCTTTAATTCTACAGTGAGGATGGTCCCCGGATTATGATCTATGACTTAGATCGAAAGAAATGAGCTAAATGGACACTCCTTTTACTTTCTTCTTTTTCTCTCCGTAAGTATTTCTTGCATTTGATTACGGAAAGAATCCTCTTATAAATAGAGGGAAAAAAGATAAGGGATGAGATAAGATAAGGTTGGTTTAACCTTATCTTATCCCATCTCATCTTCTTCCGAGGTTTTAAATTTCTAACTGAATTTCAAACTCTCGGAAGAAGGAGGATGCGGGAACATCCTTATGGGCCCCACCCACAAGTGGTTGTCCACAAGTGGGCCCCACGGGTCCATCGACCAACATCTCCCACTCAATCACATTGTGGGATAGGCACATCATGTATTGTCCATCTAGCTCATCGCATAACAATTAAAACTAAAAGAATCACGATCAAAAGAATCAGAGGCGTGGGACCAGCTGGAACACCGTTATCTTCTCACAGGTGTTTGAGTACTAAGTGACCACCTAACTAGCACTCAATAACCCAAGCTTTACCATGCCTGTCCTAGTCCGCATGACCACACCGGATAGAGTTAACTCCCAATCTGGAGTACTCGGCCAACATACTCACTTATCCTACTTATCGAGTTTATTCTATAAAAAAAAAAACTTAGTTTTCTACAAACATCAATTTGAATTCTTTTTAAAGTAATATATATACATATATATTTTGAAACAGAATATCGTTTGTAAAAGTCTAAGAAAACTCAATACTGCCAGCGGATAAGTCTTCAAGTGCGTATTTATAGTTCTAGAAACTTGGTGTAGCTGTCACGGGATCTTCCCCACGCAAATGTGTAATTTGGAATTGATCAAGCCGCTTTCCTAGCATAACCGAGTTTGACCAATCAAGGGCCTTTCATCATCGTATACTAAAGTAGCGACACTCAATCTCATCCTCCTGTACACAAGAGGAGGTAGTTGAGGACACAAAGAGTCACCTACGGGACTGGCTACTCGCATGTTGCAATGATTAGATCGAATCAAAGCAATCTGTAGGTAATAGGTCCAAGCACGTGGCTACAATCCACGCCGTAAAGTAGACAATACTATGTATCTTTCGGGTCTACATTACGCAAGTCATCTCACATGAGGTATGACACATCTCATAATCTCACGACTTGGCTGTGATTCAGGCCATAACATTATTCGCATTATGAGTAATGGTGTGACTATATATGTTATTCAACTTTGTCAGTCTCATCTTCAATCTTATAGGACTGAAGGCGGATACAACTCATTCGCATCCTCATCCTTTATTATTTTCAATAAAGGGTGGTTCATACCTCAGTGTATGAACATCACTCCAAGTGTACCTCTCTTGTACATTTAGGGTTGGTCAACCCGTGCGATTGGGTAACCGGCCTACCGATAATAGTTGAAATCCTACTTGATCTCAAAGAAAATGCTGATGATCTACATACCTAGTCTAACAAGTGCTCAATAGTGAATAAAATGGAATTAATTATTCATGAAAGATCAAAGATACATGATACAAGTATATCAATCAAGCTTTCCTCAATCCCATCTGCCTGACTGTGAACCTGAAATAGATCTCTAGCTATAGGTTTCGTCATAGGATCAGCCATCATCTCCTTGGTAGGAATGTAGCTGAGGATAACCTTCTTTTCTTTCACTTGATCACGAACATAATGATACTTTATCTCAATGTGCTTCGATTTCTGGTGGTGTTTGGGATCCTTTGCCAAGTCAATGGCTGAGGTGTTATCTATCCTCAACGATATAGGCTCATGTATGCTTGGAACAATACCCAATCCTTGTAGGAATCTGCGAACCCATACACACTCTTGAACTGCAGCATAACATGCAATGTATTCGGCCTCCATAGATGAAAGTGCCGTGGATGTCTGTTTCTTGCTCGACCAAGAGATAGCTCCCCCTCCGAGCAAGAAGACATATCCTGAAGTAGACTTTTCATCGTCGGCGTCATTACCCCAGGCGGCATCTGAATATCCTTTGAGCTCGAGACTCGCGCCTTCATAACACAGCATCAAGTCCTTGGTTCCTCTAAGATAGCGGAATATACGTTTCACGGCTTGCCAATGAGACTGTCCCGGGTTACTCTGGTAACGGCTGACTATGCCAACTGCATAGCTAATATCCGGTCTGGTGCAAAGCATAACATACATTAAGCTGCCTACTGCGCTCGTATAATGTACTGATGACATTGCTGATTTCTCAGCTTCTGTCTGAGGACACGATTTCCTGTCTAACTGGGTAGCTTTATCCATAGGGGTTTCAACAGCTTTTGAATTTTCCATCCTAAACCGCTCTAAGATCTTCTGTATATAAGTGGCTTGTGACAAGCCTAAGAATCTCCTAGAACGGTTTCTGATGATTTTAACCCCTAGAATAAAGTTGGCTTCACCAAGATCTTTCATCTCAAAGTTCGAGAAAAGCCAATCTTTAGACATCATCAACAGTTGCATGTCATTACCAGCTAATAGGATATCGTCTACATATAGAGATAGTATCAGAAAAGATCTTCCAGACCGTTTCACGTATACACAATGATCTTATTCACTCATTATGAATCCAAAAGTAGTGATGGCTAAGTGGTACCTCATGTACCACTGCCTTGAAGATTGCTTCAACCCATAAATAGATCGTAACAACTTGCAGACTTTATTTGGATACTTTTTGTTCACATAACCTATGGGTTGTTGCATGTAAATATCTTCATCCAAATCACCATTTAAGAAAGCAGTCTTTACATCCATCTGATATAACTCTAAGTCTAAACTTGCGACGATGGACAAGATCATGCGGATTGAGGAAAATTTTGCAACAGGTGAAAAAGTTTCCTCATAATCAACACCTTCTTTTTGTGTAAAACCTTTTGCAACTAATCTTGCTTTGTACTTGTCCACTGTACCATTTGCCTTTCTTTTGATCTTAAGTACCCACTTATTACCAATTGCTTTGCGATTGGAAGGCAGATCTACAAGTTTCCAGACTTTGTTCTTCTCCATAGAGGCAATCTCCTCGTCCATGGCAGCTACCTAATCAGCCGAATTCGGAGATAATAACGCATCCTGATAAGAATCAGGTTCATCATCAGTCAACCGCAACACAAGAGAAAGATTGACCATCGATATCGAAATATCTTTTGGGAATCAAACCTCTTTCACTTCGACGTAACTCAGGGGCCTGCTGAGATGTACTCCCACTGTCATGATGAACTATAGGAGTATCTCCATTTTCAGAAGCAGAACTCCCACTCTCCTGAGATACATCGGGAATTTCAAAAAGTTCTGTGTAAACCTTTTGTTTCTTTCGGCTGGGGTATCTGTCTTCGACGAAGGCTACATCCCGAGATTCAATCTCAGTCCATCCTCCACGATCCTCATAAACTAGAACGTATCCCTTTAAGTGCATTGGGTACCTGATAAATATGCACTCAATAGTTTTACTATCAAGTTTACTTCTATGCTGAGCAGGCAATAAAACATATGCTAAAGATCCCCAAGGACGTAGGTCGGCTAGAGAAGGAATCCTCCCAGTCCGCATCTCATATGGGGTCTTAGGAACGGATTTAGTTGGGACTCTATTTAGGACGTAGACGGCTGTAAGAAGCGCGTCTCCCCAGAATGTGGTAGAGAAATTGGCATGTGCAATCATCGACCTGACCATGTCCAATAGTGTCCTGTTCCTTCTCTCTACAACTCCATTTTGCTGTGGAGTATATGCCATAGTGTACTGCCTGATGATGCCAACGTTTGCACACTATGACTTAAATGTTTCAGATGTATACTCGCCACCTCTATCAGATCTAAGAATTTTAATTTTTTTCTCAAGCTGATTTTCTACTTCAGCTTTGAATTTGAGAAAACAATCAAAAGCCTCAAATTTATGTGAGATGAGATACACATATCCATAGCGCGAGTAATCGTCAATAAATGTGACGAAGTATTGGCATCTATTTCTAGCACGTACATTTAAGGGTCCACAAATATCCATATGAATTATCTCTAATAAACCCTTTTACCTAGTCACTTTAGGGAATGGTTTCTTAGAAGTCTTCCCGGACACACAATGTTCACAAAATGACAAATCAACTTTGGATAATGAACCTAACAGATTAGATCTAGCTAGTCTTGTCATACGGTCCTTTCCAATATGACCTAACCTCGCGTGCCATTTTAAAGATTCAGATACTATATGTTCATTTGATGTAGCAGACAAAGCAAGAGGTGCATTATCATTATCTACATCTAAAATAAATAAATCTGAAATCAAATTTCCCCATGCAAAGATGAGGTTATTTAGTCTTAAAGAAACTCTTGTTCCGGAAAAAACGAATGTCAAAACCATTAACTAACAACCTAGAAACAGAAATTAAATTCCGGTGCATGCCCGGTGCATAAAGAGTATCATGTAGGGTTATTGTGTGCCCTACGCGCATACGGAGATGATAAACACCAATCCCTATCACGTCTTCAGCAGCATTATTCCCCATGTACACCCTGTAGCTTCCTGTGGCTATAGGTCGAAATTCCTCGAGTCCTCGACGATCTCGTGTCACGTGCTTTGTTGCGTCTGAATCCAAAATCCACTCCTTAGATAAGATATCAACGGAAAGGATCTCAGAACAAACGCCTACAAATAAAGTATCTAGTGACAGAGGAATTACCGTCTTTTTCTGGACACACTGACGGGCATAATGGCCGGGATTTTCGCAGACGAAACATGTGATGTTTGTCTTTTTAGGTTTTCTCTTTCCTTTCCCCTTCTTGGGATTCAGAGGAGGCGATGCGGTCTTCTGTTCCTGATTGTTCTTCTTCGCCTTCTTGCGAGCTTTGAACTTTCTCTTGTTAGCTTTCCACTTGTGGGTTTCTGCTGCAAAAGCCTTGGCCGAACCTGGCTGAATTGCATTCATTTCAACCTCTCATACCAGATGGCCACAAAAGTCTCTGAACGTTGTGATATAATCAGTATGGTTCAGAATTGTTTTGACTTGGGCCCATGATTCGGGTAAGGAACGGTGCATAGCTATAATCTTTTGATTTTCAGTTAGTTTGCACCCTACATTCCTTAGAGTGCCTATCATCTGCTCCATCTTACGGATATGATCCTTGATGGGGCAACCTACTGGCATCCTGTATTCTTGGAACTCTAATTCCATAGCCCGAACCTTTGCATCTGACTTTTGCTTATAGGCATTAGCCAGTGCATCCCAGATCCCCTTAGCGGTTTCATGCACTTCATACGTGGGTATGAGTTCTTTGTGCATTGTGCTAATCAAAACATTACGGGCGGAGCGATTTTGTTTACGTCACTTGTTGTAACGATTCATCGCGGCTCTATGTTCACCTAGATTTTCATTTTCAGCCAATATGGGTTCCTCTTGAACCCCATCCAGAGTGTGCGAAATGTCATCTTTGTTCAGAAGGCTTCGCACTGCGCGGGACCAGTCTTCGAAGTTGTTGCCGTCGAAATGTTGTCCTTTTAGTTGATCGGCGATCAATGCTTTAGAGGCCATCTCTACATCGCATTATGTATCACTACTTAGCTATGATCTAAAGTATTGGCACTAATCATCAGAATTTCTACTGGTTATTCAAACTTTTAAGTTTATAAAAGTATGCAATCCATCTTATAAGGGATCTGAAAGCCTACATACCTGTATGGGTAGTGCAGATCAATTAAGTTCTCTAAATAAAATGAAATTGATACTTTTACGACTATCTATTTGTATAACCTACAACCCACTATTATGGGTTTATGTATCGTTTAGGGAAGGAATGAAACTCCCACTTAGGTTATGCACAACCTTGGGATAAGAGTTCTATATTCTAATGAAAGTAGGGCTAAATTTTAATCATATGAAGATTAAAGCCAAAATGAATAAATCATTAGATTAAAGAAAACTATCATGACCATTGAACATATATAAGAAGTTCTACGATTAAAGGACAATATAATCACCCCATTGATCGTGTCCATTCATGATGGATCCGATCATTACCATTAATGTTCACCATTGATGATGGATCCTCTCATCAATGTTGATCATCATAGTTGATGATGGTTCCGTTCATTTGTGGACCCGTGATCAATAGTGATCGTATGGATATTTATCATGATCTTCATTCACTTTTACACATATTTAATAATACATGCACATATACATTAAGTAATCAAAAGATATTTGGAGACAGAAAAATCCATAATTTAAATTATATGCTTTCATTTTAATACATACATCGATCATCATGGTAATTTTAGATTTGGACCGTTAATCACAAAAACAGGCCTCGCCATCAGTTAGATCTTGCCGAAAAACCCCAAGTCACTTCCATTACTTGGTCTAAATCAGTCCATAAATGGCCGATTAAAGGCCCTTTCACAAGATACACTTAATCTTGAAAGGAAGTGAATTGGGATTCTAATTCGGCCCATCTCTTTTTTTTTTTTTTTGGACATAATATTGGGATCTATATGGGTTGTCCAATCACACGTGGATAGCTCATAATGGTCCCACAATTTTGTCCCTAATTTTGGATAATAATGGTATTATCAAAAGATTATGATAATTTTTTTTTTTTTAATTGTTATCAACTCAAACTTTGAGCCCATTTGTGATTAGTGGCTAGAGTTAGCACTTATTAATAATCATAAACTAGATGTATTATTTAATCAACTCTAAGACATTATTATAAATGGGCTTAAAAATGGGTAATTCATAATGAGCCCAATATACCAATTTATAGGCCCATATCTTTGGCCCAATTTTCTCAAGTTATAGCCCAAAAGGATAGGCTTATTTTCATTCTCCAAACCAGGTCCAAAAGGCCCATTGCCAAGCCAAGCCAAAAGGCCCATTTCCAATCTCTAAGATTCTCATCCTCTTTTTCTCCTTCTAGGGTTTTATGAAAACCCATCATTCATGTTACCTTGGCAGCCATGGTGGCTGACTGCCCATTACAAAAAATGAATAAAAAAAAGGGATGAGTGGCTGGAGCTGTGAGCGGCAGCGGCGGAGGCGGCGGCCGGCGCTGCTATGGCTGTGGCGGCTAGCTTTGCTGCCGCTGCAGGCCGGAAGAGAGAGAGAGAGAGAGAGAGAGAGAGAGAGAGAGAGAGAGAGGAGTGGCTGCTGTTGCTGCAGGCGACGGCGGCCATGGCTGCCTCTGTCGCTGGTGGTGGTGGTGGCGGTGTTGGTGGCCATGGTTGCCACTACTAGGAGCGGCGGCCCCCTTTTTTTGTTTTTTTTTATTATTTATTTTTAATTTTTATTTTTTATTTTTATGTTACAGATCTGGTTTAACAGATCCGGTTGGTGGTGATTACCAATTGTTCATCCATATTCTGGTTCTGGTCCAGTGATCTGGATCTGATCCAGTGATTTGTATCTAGATCTGGTCCAGTGATTTGGATCTGGATCTGGTCCAGTGATTTGTATCTGGATCTGGTCACCATCCATCACCATTCAAAAAATCCCTGCTCAGTTATTAGTATAGAATACTAAATTAAAGTGCTATTTTTGCCTTGCATACTTGTGTAGGCGACCCTGGCCCATATCTATCTGGCTTTCTCTTGCTGAATAGCCTTTTGGTCTTAATCACAAAACTCTAATACCTTTATATTAAATAAAATTAATTAATTTATTTAATAATCTCAATTTTATTAATCTCCATACCTCAGAGATAAATAAAATGAGATTTGTACAAAAAGGAATAATAATGTGATGTTTATTTGATGATCGACATATTATTAGAATAAAATATATAATTTAAAATTCTTAGATTATGACCACTTACCTTGATTGCGATTTATTCCTCTTTAAATCGGAGATCCGTCGTGCAATGCTCTGATACCACTGAAAGGAATTTGCGGAAGAGTGGGCCCCCAAGATCCGACGGTCTACACGATAAGAACCTTCGCAAAGCCGAGGATATGTGGTGCGATCCAGCGATCCGCCTATTTTGCTACAGGAACAAGTGAGTCTGATCACCCCTCTGATTCTACAGTGAGGATGGTCCCCGGATTATGATCTATGACTTAGATCGAAAGAAATGGGCTAAATGGACACTCCTTTTACTTTCTTCCTTTTCTCTCTGTAAGTATTTCTTGCATTTGATTACGGAAAGAATCCTCTTATAAATAGAGGGAAAAGAGATAAGGGCATCTCATCTTCTTCCGAGGTTTTAAATTTTTAACTGAATTTCAAACTCTCGGAAGAAGGAGGATGCGGGAACATTCTTATGGCCCCACCCACAAGTGGTTGTCCACAAGTGGGCCCCATGGGTCCATCGACCAACAGTACCCCACTGTGAATGGATCATTTCCCAAACATCTATTTGGTAAAATAGTCTTCACCTTTGGCTTCGTGGCCAATGGCTGGACCATTAAGAAGAGAAATGCAGCAACAGTCCACATCCAACCAAAAGAAGGCTAGGTGTTAGGATCATCTGATCAAAGGCTATTTGTTTCGGGAAGGGTCTATCCACGGTAATGGAGCAAGGATCTGGGATCTCCCTTTTTAAGATAAGGAATTTCTATTAGTATACCTAGAGGAGCCAAGGACATTTTTTGGCCATGCAATTGGTTTTTCTGAGAGTAGTGGCCTTTGAGATTTTAGAGGACATCAAATGAGATTTTTTTTCGTATAAATTAGTAATATTTCTGAAAATTTGAAAATGTTCATGCTTATAAGCAGATACGTTGGATTGAAACCATGTCAATGGATAACTTGGATTTTGCCTCGCTCCTCCATACCCCTTTTTTCATGCATCAGTAGCACCGTCCTTTCACTATTTGTGTTTTGCATGTAGCTGACACGAAGAGCTCATCTAACAAGGGCTATGTGGGGCCATTGTATTACTGTGTAACATCCGTGTATTTCTTGTGCCGCCTCATGTTAAGATAGAGACAGATCTAAAACTCGAGTGAGCTACAAAATAGGAAAAAGTGTAGATGGGTTGCTCACAGTTTGTGACATTCTCTCTCTGTTTGTATCGCATCCCTTCTTCTTTTTTCTCTCGCCTGTCCCCTCATTTCTTTCCCTTCCCTCTCCACATGCAAAGTGCCAATTCCCCTAGTTATATGATATGATCACCTGCACCTTTGAGATGTTCTCGTACATCAATCAATCTGATGCACTCATTAGATGGCCATGGGTTTAGAAATAAATGGACAGCTTAGAAAACTTCAACTAAGTTTCCTTAAGCAGCACATTGTTTGGTAAACCGTGCCCACCTGATTAGCGGTCTCGATTGATTCCTGGGCCAGAGCATCTACGTAATATGACACCTTGATGAATGGATTAGATCTCATAGCAGTGAGGACATGCATGGGCCTCTGATTGTTTGGGATCATTGAACAGGAATATGATTTAACAAATTACAAATTCATGGATTTGACTAGATTTTTGAATTTGGAAAATTCTAAAGCTTTATAAATCCATGGATTTCATCATCATCATTGTCATCATCTAAGCTTTATCTCGACTAATTGAGGTCAACTCCACAAATCCTGTTTCACCATTCTACTCTATCAGAAGGCATATGCTTAAGCCACACTTGAAGAACCATATCCAGGATTCAGGGAGCATTTATTTCAAGGGCATAGCTTCTATTGCTCTTGTGAGTATCATTTTAGCCTGTATGGGATGAGGGATTTGAACCCATGGATTTGAAAAATTCATGGTTTTAGAAAATTCATTGGTTCTTAACCATCAAGGATTTTGTAAATCTTTACACTCTCATCCATGAATTCCAAATACATGGATTTCCGTATCTCTAATCCAAGTAGGCCCTTTGTGGATTTGGAAATAGAAACTTTTGAAGGCAGGAAAATTTATTTGGGCAAATTTATGGATTTGGAAATTGTGAGTTTGCCAAATCCGAGGTGGCTGCGAATCAACGAATTCTCTTGATTTATGGGTCCACAGAAAATCCCTAATTCTAAATGGGTCTATTATAAAAAGATTCATGCTAACCACTGATGATGAGGTTTGCTAGAATACATCTCAACATTTTGTTTTGGGTTAGTACACACATCACACTGTTAGCATTCACACCCACACTTTAGTCACACTTCAACGTTAGCCACGCCCCACATTGGGAATCAATACCAGGACCTCAGTGTTGAAACAAGGTTATCTTCACTTAGTCTACCACTATCCCAAAGGTGTGGGTGTAGAATACATCTCAACATATCATTATTGTTATGTTAGGACTTTAGCCTTTGGGTTTGGGATAATATTTCAGTAATCCAAACTTTCTACATGATGAATTGGGAAAATCTCGTAACCCACCGTGCTTACACGCACCCTGTTTGGCACCTTGGATTTGGTGCTAGATGGGTGTATTTAAAATCCAAATAGCTGCTTTTTGCATTTGGCAGCCTTGGATTTGGAGGTAAATGGAATGAGGGGCATTTCAAATCTACCTTTTTGATGCGTTTTGAAATCCTAGCAAAATACTAAGATTATAGTGTAATCTAAAAGATATGCCTTTTTTCCTCCTTCCCAAGGGCAAAAGAGTCGCTGTATCTTTAAGCTACTAATCCATTAGACACATGTCATGCTTATGATATCTCCAAAAAAATCCAATTATAAGCTACAATACTAAAATCACATCAATAGGATGATCTGGACCATCTTAATGTTGAACATCTAAATGGACGGTTAAAAAACGTCAGTGAGTCGCTTGTCTATGATCCTTGTATTTGTGGCCCACCCAAGGCTTAGAATTTCCTCTTTTTTGGCCAAAGTATATACTTTAATGGATTTATTACAATCATTCCTTAATGGACTTATTACAACCATTCCATCAAATATTTATATATATATATATATATATATATATATATATATATATATATATATATATATATATATATATATATATATATATATATATTATGCGCTAATTTAAATATGAAAGCTAATTTAGTTAATCAAATTTAGGGTTCTTATCCTCGCCTCGGTGGTAGACTCTAAGGAGTTTCAACATTAGGTTTTGGATTTGAGTTCCATAGGTGCTGAAAATCACTACAGCGTGAGTTTGGGGGTGTGTGTGCATGGGTTGAGTGTGGGTGCGTGCGTTAAAAAAAAGTTAATCAAATTTAAGCTCTTTGAATATACTGAAGAATTCTAATGCCCTCCAAATACAAGCTCCCAACAGGAGATTCCGATTCCAGTGCATTTCAACCAATCACAAATGAGGATTTTGCAATCACCTTAATTCCAATGTAATTGTGATTTAGATTCCAATGCATTCCAAATTCAAATTCCCAAATGAGCCCTTAGGCTATTGGTCAAATAATTAAGATTTCAATCTAGTAGCTTTTCCATGTGTCCCAGATCCAAACTATTGTCCATTTAAAGGATTAAGGGTTAGGATATGTAGAAATCAGGCTACGCTCCATCCACAGCGGGCCCACTATTTGCATAGTTGGGATTGATCCCTAACAAAATGATACCAGCCATTAAGTTCATTATTTTTTAACAGTTTGATTTATTAACCAAACTATTTGGACAGTTGAAATTAATGCTTAACATATGATTTTAGTCATCAAGCTCAATATTCTTAATCTTCAATTTATAGGCTGCCATTGAATGACTATGATCATCCCATAATTTTCCATAATCGAAATAAAGTTTGAAGGGCAAGTGATGCAATGGGTATTTTGGTTAGTCTAAAAAGAGGAGGGATTTTGGGAAAAAAGGGCTACAGGACTCGGATTCGGTGGTGACCCTTCCATTACCGGATTTCGATGGTGGTACGTGATGGAAAGGCTTTGTGGGCCTCACCATTATGTTTGTGTTTTATACATGCTGTCCATCTATTTTTTTTCAGCTCATTTTAGGTAATAAGCCCAAAAACGATGCTGATCAAAATGTCAGGTGGACTACACACAGGAATCAGTGGTGATTAGACACCCACCAATAAAACTTCTTGGAGGCCGCAAAAGTTTTAGATCAAGCTGATATTTCCCTTCCTCCATCTTTGTGTGATCTGATCAGCAGGTTGGATGGAAAATAAACATTACAGTGGTCCAGATTTTAATCTGGGACAAAAAATGAGCTGAAAAAATGGACGGACGGCATAGATATAATACATACATCATGGTGGGACTCACGGAGCATTTGCATTCGGTTCCCTTTCCCTCTGCTCTTGGGAGCAGATTATGTGTCCCGGGTAACAAGTCAGTGGCTGTTTATCTGACTGTGGGGCCACCTTGGCACCCTGATGTATGAATATCTAGGCTGTCCATCAGTTTTTTCAGCTCATTCCATGGCATTATCACTAAAATGAAGCAGATCCAAATCTCAAGTGGAACACACAGTAAGGTTGAATTTCCACCGTTAAAAACTACCCGGGGGCACCAAAATTTTGGATTAAGCTCACATTTATGTTTTCCCTTTATCCAGGTCAATTTTAACCTTATCAACAGGTTAGATGGCAAATAAATATTATGTTGGGCCCTAGAAAGTTTTTAATGGTGGTCGTTTAATCAACACTCTTTCCTGTGGTGTGGTCAACTTGAGATTTAAATTTGTTTCATTTTTTGTACCATACCCTCAAATGAGCTGAAAAAACTGATGGGTGATGTGGATATGCAAAACATACATCAAGCTGTGCCCCACAGTCAGGGCAACACCTACTTACGAGTACGGCTAATACCTAATTGCAACTTAGAAGTGATGGTTTCTCCCTCGCAAATGAGAAAGCTCCCTAGCAAAACCTTAGAAATCATGTAGACTCTCCCTCACAAACCATAATTTAATTTGGTTTGGTAATTTCATTAAGCATCCCTAATAAGAATATAAACAAAACTCATACTTTTTAAAAAACTTATGCATATGCATATGGTTTGGTCGACTTGACTGAGTTTTTGATCGACCAAAAACACCTCAGCGCGCAACAGTTGGCTGAAACATACCTCAGTCAACTGGAGACATCACAATGAGATTTGATCAACTGAACTCCATTGGACCAGATTAAAGGCACTTTCCAACAATATAATAGATTATGCATCAGATATTAAACTAATAAGAATAGATAGACACCTGTTTGTTAGAATGGGACCATCAGAGATTTTCATTTTAATCGTCCAATGAGTGTCCACCAATCGATCTCAAATTTTTGAATAGGCGTAATTTTTTGTTCATGATTGCAAATGTTTGTCACGCTCTGGTGGACTGCCTAAGTTTCTCTGTTTAGAAAAAAGTTCTAAAAATAAAATACACCCAGCCCCAAAATAGGGGAAGCGGATTGCGTACTGAGTAAGCGTGCGGAGTAAACTCTGTGGGGCCCACAGTGATTTACATATTTTATCCACTCCGTCCATCCATCTTAACAGAACATTTTAGGTATGGTGCCAAAAAATTAAGCATATCAAAATCTAAAATGGACCACACCACAAGAAAAGTGTGAACTGAATGTCTACCATTGAAAAATTCTTGGAGGACACAGAAGTTTTGGATCAAGCTGATATTTGTGTTTTCCCTTCATCCATATCCATGTGATCTTATGAACAGGTTGGATGACAAATAAACATCACTGTAGGGCCTGGGAAGGTTTCAACGGTGGAAATCATTATTCCCATGGTCCACTTGAGATTTGGATATGCTTAAATTTTGGGCCCAACCACTAAAATGAGCTGGAAAAACATACGGACGGAATAGATAGAGCACATACATTCTAGGTGGGCACAACTGAGTTTACTCCGCACGCAATCCGATTCCCAAAATAGGGCCCGATTCGGATCCACGGGCTTAAAATACCCAGCCCATACCCGACTCGAAGTGGGCTGCACTCGATCTGACCCAGCCCACTTGCCACCCTACCGCGCGGTAGATAAAGCAAGCATTTTCTTCGCCTCTGTTCAGAGGCAAGCGGGATAGCTAAAGATGATTTCTCAAACCACAGCAAAACCCACTCCACTCTCTCTCTTCTCAAAACCCTCCTTTCATTCCAAAACTACAAGAATCCAATCCGCCCTTTTCCCATTCCGATCATTCCAACAAAGCGCTTTCGAAACCCTATCTCTCAGGAAGAGCTCCATTCTCCTCCTTCGACCCCAATATCTCAGAATTCCCGCCATTTCTTCGAATCCGGATTCGAATTCTGTTGTCGTTTCGAGCGCAGAAGAGAGCGTAGAAGATGTCGAATCTGCCCGCCTTTTCGAGGTGGGCAATTTGAGCAGCATTTTCTAGGGAATTCTTGGTTCATAGCGTTTTTTTTTTTTTTTTTTTTAAATTATATTTTCTGGTAGTCTTTTAGTGAGAAGATTATCTTTTATTCGAACACACTGTTGTGGTTTTATTTGTTGAATTACCTTGGGGTCGTTTGGATGCTAGTAAATCATTTACTAGTAAATGACTTAAGTGTTAGTAAATGATTTACTACCTTCTGTTTGGATGTAAGTTGTAAACGATTTACTAGTAAATCACTTACAGTGTTGGGATAGCCTGTAAATGGGTTATATCCTGTAATTGTATATTCACACCTGAAAATCAATTCAGCAAATAACATTCAAATTACATATTGGAATTTCCTTTCAAGTGGATCATTGGGTTAAGCCCATGCCACTAAAGCTTAAAGTTAATCCTCAAAGAAAACCGAGTAGTATGTGAGCCATACAAGTGGGCCCACGAATTCAAATGCTATTGTCAAAGGCCAAATAACTCAATATAACCACAAAAACACTCAAATAAATATTCCGCTGCCGGAAGGGTGTTTGAAGCTTGGAAGATCACCAGAGGGAGGGAGGGAGATTGCAGAGAGGGAGAAGGAGAAAGAGCCGTTGGATGTGAGGCAACAGCAGGTGCGAATCTACTTTTATAGCAGAAATTCGAAAATAGATCCGTTGCCATCTATCCCATTTACTAGTAAATGAAATCTCACCTTTTTGCTAGTAAATGGGAAAGGGGATTTGCTAGTAAATGACTTACTACTAGTAAATGATTTACTAGCAAATGGGAGCATACAAACACAAAAAAGGCCCATTTACTAGTAAATGATTTACAGCCTATCCAAACGACCCCTTAGCAGTATTTTCCAGGGAATTCTCAGTCCATAGCATTTTTTTTTGAAATTTTTAATTATATTTTCCGGTAGGTTTTTAGTGAGAAGATTTTCTTTTGTTTGAACACACTGTTGTGGTTTTATTTGTTGAATTCCTTAGGTTACACTACAGCTATCATGAGATGCCACATTTTCTTCTTCTCTTTTGGAAAAAAAGATTGCAAAGTCCTGCATTTTGGATTAAAAAACCGTAAACTCGGCACATGGGTATGCGTACTGTAACAATATAATTCAAGACCATTTGTTTCATTCAAAACTCTGAGGTAGGTTGTAGCCATTGTGTAATTCCTTTACCTCCGTACAAATTGGTTTTCAGAAACTGAAGGATGCAGAAAGGGAACGGATAGATAAATTAGAGAAGCTAGAGAATAAAGCAAACATGCAGTTGGAGAGGCAGTTAGTTATGGCTTCATGTTGGAGCAGGACATTGCTGACCATGCAAGGAAAATTGAAGGGAACGGAGTGGGATCCGGAAAACTCACATCGGATTGAGTTTAGTGAATTCTGGAGGCTTCTCAACTCTAATAATGTACAGTTCATGGAGTATTCGAATTTTGGTCAAACCATCTCTGGTGAGTTATCCGATTTGGGTATTGCTAATCATTACAGTGTTGATTTTAATGGGATTGTTTCTTTTTATTCTTGGGGTTACTTGCATTGAATTTTCTAACATTTACTGGCATTTGGCAATGATATTGAATTCCTGTAATATATTTTTTGGCAAATCAATTTTATTTTTTATTTTTGATGACATGTGGGTGTCCCTGCCCCATCTATAGGGAGGCAGGTTTCTCATTTGTCAGATTGTTCAAGCATACATTATGGAGATCGTTGTATGTGTTAATTACCATCTATACATTATAGATGGTGACCTTTAATGTTCCTTTATTTGACATTTTCTAGCTGAAAGATTGTAAATATTTGCAACCATATGCTCTGCATATTAACATTATAGATTGGTGGCCTTTTGTTTCATTTCTTTGACGATTTCCAGCAAAAGTGACGGTTGGTTGTTCCTATGGATTATGTCTTCCTACAGTGATTCTACCATATTATAAAGATGGCAAAAACGAAGAATCAGAAGGAAACTCTAATAGGGAAATAGTTTTTCGTCGCCACGTTGTTGATCGGATGCCGATTGATTGTTGGAATGACGTTTGGCAGAAGTTGCATCACCAACTGGTAAATGTTGATGTTCTTAATGTGAACACGGTGTCCGCAGAAGTCTACTCCACTGTTGCAACTGCTGTTATATGGTCTATGCGTCTTGCTCTTTCAGTTGCTTTGTACCTCTGGATTGATAGTTTGATGAGACCCATCTATGCAAAGCTAATACCTTGTGATTTGGGAACTCCTACAAAGAAAGCAAGACAGCCCCTCAAGCGCCAAGCACTTGGTTCTTTGGGCAAGAGTCGGTAAGTGGAAAGCAATTTACTGATGACCTAGTCCTGTGATTACCTTTTCTGTTTCAATTCCTGCTAAGATTGCTAATTTCAATACTTCTTGTTTACTTGAGTATATAAATCTATTTGAGTAACAATTTTCATTTGGATCAAATGAAGTTTTGTTATTGTAAAAAAATAAAAATAAAATCCGTTTTAATAAATAGTAATACTCAGATCTGGATTAAAATCTGAGAGCATCTGATTTAGGGCCATCTGATTATCCAATGGGAGATCAAGAGTGGTCCCATTGGTTGATGAATAGCCTGACTGAAGATCAGGCCCTCCAAGGGTTCTGATTGAAGATTAAACCACAAGAGGGTCCGGATTAGACTGCTTAAAGATCTCTACCACTTCAATGGTTCTAATACAAGATCTGGACAGGTCAGTGATCCGATAGGACTCTGGGGCCTAACGTTGGATGGGCCAGATTATCCATGAATTGGACTGTGGGCCCATTGATCCAATCAATAGCCTTTTGGGGTTCTGTATCCGAACCATGTAAGGGAACAATGCCCTTTCGTATGACTTTATAGGCCTCTACATCCGTACAGTTTTTTTTTTTTTTTTTTTTTTTTTTTTTTTTTTTTTTTTGTGTGTGTGTATAGATTAGAAAGCTAGCACTTGAACTCTGTAGGATTGTTTCCTTATAAGTAGGGTGACATGCAATGCCTAGTGCACATTAAAATACATTCAACGTGTGACAATGTAGAAATGCAATATCCGAGTCGTTCAGTAGAGTGGCTCCGCTGTGTATGTCTCATTGCCCATAAGTAAAATATGGATAGTCCCAGTTTTGGATTGCCCCATCAACTGATGATTCTGACTATCCAATCAATTGATCCACACATAACCATTGAATGTGGATTGTTGATTATAGATCTGTTCATATATCCGTTTTGTTGGATCACGTCTGCACTAGCCCAATCAGGAAAGGAAAAAAGAACTGCAGAATAAAAAATTGTCGTCTAAGCTTTATCCCAACCAACTGGGGATGGCTACATTAATCCGGTTCCACCATTTCACTATCAAGTACTATATCCTCAGTTAAAAGCATAGGTCATCAAGTCTTTTCTTACTACCTCCACACACGTCCTTTTGGGCCTTCCCCTTATCCTTTTAGAATGGTTAACTTTTAAACCAACTTCTTTTAACCAGTGCAATTCTTTGTCTCTGTTGCCTATGGCCAAACCATCCAAGTCTACTTCCCTCCTTTTGCTACCTATTGGTTTTGCTCCAAAGTTTCCTCAATGTATTCATTTCTAACTAATTCCATTCTTCCTTGTCTTAGCATTCATCCATCTCAACATCCTCATTTCAGCGACACATCCTATGAACGTGTTCTTCCTTGATTTCCAAACATTCTGTCCCATAAAGTTTGGTCTTATAGCTATCTTAGAATTTTTTTTCGCTTCAGTTTGATTGGTATGCAACGGTTGCATAAAACTCTAAAGGCACATCTCCACTTCATTTACCCAGCTTTAATTCTATGAAAAATATCCTTCTTATCCTCTGCTCTCATGGATTATCAACTGGAGATATCGAAAGTGGTCATTTTGGGGTACTTTTAGATCAGCAATCTTAGCCCATTCCTCATTTCCACTCCTATTGTTATTAAAACTGAATTCTCTATACTCCATTTTCAGCTGTTTTTTTTTTTTTTTTGGAGTAAATAACTGTATATTTCATTATGGGCCTGTGTGAATTCATAGAAAGGAAAGGAAAGGAAACACTATTTCCCATAAAACTAATTTTTTATTGTTTGTGAAGACTTTTTTGGTGAGAATTGGTGGGAAACACTATTTCTCACTTCCTCTTTTTGTTGGAAAATCGACAAATTTATTTCCCACCTCTCATAAGAAACTTCCTACAATTGAAGGAAAATGAATTTCTCAAGAGTTAAACACATATATGCCACTACCCATCTCCAATTGCCTGACATGCGTGACATATCCTAATATTCCACTGTCCATCTTCTATTTTGTCACACGTGCCTATGCGCCATATGTGCCACCATCCATCTTCACTTGGGCCTCACATTTACAAAGCATCTCAAATGTGCCGCATGTGCGAACTGTCAAACACCACTTTGTCTAAAAGCTTGAGCCGTTAGAGGATGGTCAATGGTGTATCAATGTATATCAAGGGACTTCAACACTCCCTCACATGTGCGGGGTGGAACTTTGCATGGGAACATACTGGACAAGGTGGAGGGACACTCACATCACAAACAGGCCGGGCTTGATTTACCTGGTCCCTGGGCCGGACTTGATTTTCCTGGCCCCTGTGGGAGAATATATTACTGAGGCATATTTTGCTTCTCTCGAGATTCGAACACAAGACCTTCTGCTCTGATACCATGACAAACACCACTTTCTTTAAAAGCTCAAGCCGTTAGAAGATGGTGTATCAATGTATATTAAGGGATTTCAACACCAACTTCTCATTTTTCGTCTTCTGTTATGTCACGTATGCTACCATCCATCTTCACTTGGGCCTCACATGTACAAAGCACCTCACACGTGGCACATGTTCCAACTTCCCATTGTCCATCCTTTGTTGTGTCGTACATGTGCCACCATCCATCTCTTGCTTGCACCCCACATGTGCCACTGTGTCACATGTGCCATTGTCCATCTTTGATTGCTCTATATGCACTACATGTGACAACATGCCACATGTCAATGTGCCTATGAGCACATGTGCCACCATCTACCTTCAAGTGCTCATTTATGTCAAATGTGCTAATTTGTTGCTTCTGTCACACTTACCATCATACAACTTCAAGCACCCCTCATGTATCATGTGTGACACCATTAAACCTAAGCATCCACAGGTGCCGTTGTCTATCTTCAAGCGTTTCATATGTGTCACGTGCTAATTTGGCACATGCCAATAACTACAAGGAATTTCTTATTTATTTGACTGAACAATAAAATGGGAAACATGCTCCAAAATTTCTAGGAAAATCTTAAAAATAAAATAAAATGGAAAACAAAGTTTCCTTTCCCACAATTTCCTGAAAATAAGGTTTCTTGAGAAACAATGTTTTCTTTCCCACACTTTCCACAAATCCAAACAAGCGTTAAAGGAAAGATCCAAAGATCATAGATGCAACTAGAAAAAGGGGAAGCAGATGTAACACTTGGAAGAAGAGCCCGGTCCACCCCATTACATGAAAAGTTTATGTAACTGCCCTGAATTTTAGAGCTTGAGTATGACCTCGACTCCGAATTTTCGAGTGTCACTTTCGAAGTGGAAGCATGATTAATAGTTAAATTAATGGCACCAAAGCTAAAGCACAGAATAAAACTAAGCAGTGTGTATATATAATTGGATGTAAGAGGTGAGGTACTATATCATCATGTCCAAAATACACAAACACCCAAAATACTAGCCACACAACTGGGGCTTAGATACAAATTCAAAAAAATATGGTACATGCCGAAGTCTCTAGCCAACAACTGTCCCCAGAACTGACTAAGGCACTAACGCCTAGTTCTGACCCTCGGTCAACTGAAAGTAGGGGAACTCCTCGACCTGGTCCTCGTATGCCTCCTCCACGATCGACATCTCTAGGGTACCTACGTGAATAGGGTCTAGTTTGTGTTTTAAAACATCATTCCAGGTGGGAGTGAGTAGCTAACTTAGTGTTACTATTTATCTAAGTTAGCATGTTATCAACATAAGTTCAAGTAATGATGCAAACACCACACAAACAATTTATATATGAAGTAATAAAAAAAATGTATAGGTCTAATCAATATGTGATTTGTGTGGTTTGGCCCAAACCTTCCTTAATTAGTGATTTCCAAGCAACAATATTTGTGAAACCAGAATAGCACCATCGTACCAAGAGTCCTGTGATAGGCGCGATTGGCTCGTCACCAATGCCTTATGTCCACTGGCTATCTCGCCCCCAAACACGAAAAGTCATAGCCAACTGTAGATATTTTTGGAACATAGCTGGGGCTGTGCACCCATGATAACATTTTAGAGCGTATCCAGGGCTATGCACCCATAATAACATTTTAGGATCGCCAGGGTTGTGCACCTGATAAACATTTTAGAAACATCCAGGGCTGTGCACCCAAAAGCGACATTTTAGGATGGTTAGGGCTGTGTACCCAAATATGCTTAATGGAACACCATGGGGGCTCATCACCAGCGTATGCCGACAACACAGACATGGTATCCCATACCACCATATGCCTGGCTCATTGAGACTTCGTGAATGGTGTTTCCGCTAACGGTTATAAATAGACTGCATAGTATCGGAGATTTTGGTATTCCAGGCTCCATCCTTAGGTGTGTAGCATCCATTTCACACAATAGGAATCGACTCCGACTCGGGCTAATCCGATGATCGAGCGAACCCTGGCGTGACCGGCCTTGGGTGAAATCACCCTGGTAGCCCTAGTTGTGCTGGTCAGCTCGGTTCTGCCTCGGTCGATTGTATGAGTCAATGAATACCAACCCAAAGTAGGTTGTTTCATACGTGCGGTTTTCGGTCGTCAATTCAAGCTAAACGTTCGTAATTCATGTTATTCAAGTATGGCGTAAATGTAACATATCGCCCTTACAATACTACAAAAGCAATTCCGCTTTATAATTTGGCATTCCGAATATCATTTAACGTGATCCTGCCTTTCAGGCATTTCACCAAACACTTGATATGCATTTTGGGCATACAACCCATTTCGCCAGATTTCCATATGAATACCGAATTTAACATACATGGAATTTCTATAGTAGTTATATTAAAGCAATAAATACATGCTTATCAATTAAATAAAAAAAATACATTTATAACTACCTAATTCATTAATTGAAACTAATTTAGGTGGATAAATCCTAACTTGGAAAAATAGTCCTCACCTTTGCATGAGGTTCTACGTATTGAACTTGCCTATGATACGTATTTCGAAACTGCATGAAACCCTAAATTTGTATCACAAACAGATGTGATTTAGGATGGAAAGAACGCGTGGAAAATCGGTTTTCATCTACACAATAGGTAGTCTTACCTCCAGGCTACTGTATGTAGCGATTGGAATTGAATTCCGGCAGCTAGTCGTCGATCTACTGTATGTAGCAATCAGGGATTCTAAGGTGATTTGAAAATCGTTGAAAATACCGTTGTTTCTTTCTTTCCAGATTTCCCAACAAATGGCCAAAGGATCATGTTCTCAACAATTTGCGATCTCCCGAGCCAAGGCTGTTGCTCCAGCTATGAAATCCTCTTCCAGAGTTGCGATTTTGACCCAGGATGTCTTGAATACTTGAGGGTATTCCAAACTGTTTCTGCCATCTGATGGCGGAGGAGCGAATAATCCTGGGATTCTTCATTGACTTCACACATTATAACGCTTGTTAGGAAAGCATATACCGTGCCTATGCAATTTATCAATTATCTTTTTTTTTTTGGATGGATCGCAATCAACGTGAGGACTGAGACTCTAGGAGGGCTGAGGTTTCCAAATGTGTGGTGAACTGGGATTTGGCTTCTGTCAGTGAATGCTTGAATAGGGATTTTACAGAAACTCTCCTGGATGTTTCCCATTTTCACACTCTTTCACACTCTTTACACATTATAACCAGACACCGTGGAGCATCCCTAGCGGGGTGTGCAATCAGCCAATTCATCATCCTTTAGATTCCTTCTAAGAACTATGTTTCATGAAACATTGTCCCCACTGAATGACACACAATCCTTCACTGTGATAAACCTCCTGGACCAATCTGTATAGATTGGGAAATCTGCTTGCTAATGCACAGCTAACCCATCCAAAGTCTTTCAAAAAAATAGATAGAATCTCCTCCAGTGACAAACTATTTCAGAGCTTGTCCCCCCCCCCCCAAGAAAAAAATGACGATAATTGTATTAAACAAGCACTGAGATGGCGCAAAAAACTATACCTCCTGTTCCGGCTATATCCTTCCAAATCCTGGATACCCCTACCAAAATGCCACCGCCATTTACATAGAAGACTTATATTCTTTTCTTTTTTCTTTCTGTTGCCTAGACCCTTGCTTCCTTAGCTTTTTGGACCTCTTCTCATTTCACCAAATGAAAATTCTTTATATCCAAGATGTTTCCCCACAGAAATTTACGCTGAATCTTCTCGATTTTAGCTTCAATCGCTGCGGGGATATTGAATATTGAAATTTTACAACTAATTTTAAACCTTTAAATTCTAAAACATTCCTCCATGCTTCTAGCTCTGCATTTACCCCCTCTGTTATTTCATGTCATCTGCAAAGAACATACACCACATGTTTCTTCCCATAATTGCCTCTTTAACTCGTCATAGCCAATGAGAATAGATAGAAGCTCAATGCCAACCCTTTGTGTAAGCCTATGGTAATTGGAAACTCATTTGTCTCTATACTTGTGGTCCTTTAACACTCCCTCATATGTATCCTTGATCATGTAAATATATCCTCTCAAGATTGTGGGGAAAAAAAAAAAAAAAACGATTAGCAAATTACCAATCATCAAGTGCAGGAAGAACCTTTGCTAATGAAAAATGCAAAAAAAGTGTCTTTCATGATAAAAGCAGATAGACGGGGTACTGATTAAAATAAATAAAATGGTATTGTGAAGGGAATGTATAATGTACAACGATGGCTTGTATAAAATTATTATAAATAACTGAGGAAATATGTTAAATATGATCAAAAGCAAATGTGACTCATTTCTTGCAATGCATCTTTCTACATGTCATCTGTTCATGCGGTGATGCAGGACACATGATTTAATGCTAGCATGCAACGTGGAGATTATGAAAGAGTCTATAAAGTAATTCAATTAACAAAAGATGTTAACCTACCGTGTAATTAAGAGTAAACAATAGGAAATAAAATATGATTTATCCTAAATCGCATGCCCGCATACTAAGAAATCACATAAATCAATTAAAACTAGGCCTGATGGAAGGATAGAACTTCCAATTTAGCATAGGCACGTTCCACACTCAAGGGGCTGACTTGTAGGTTCTAGGATTAGGGTTAGGAAGGGGAAAATCTAAAATTTGGAAAATTAGGGTTCATGGGAATTGGGGATTTTGGAATTAGGGTTTTTAGAAATTGGAGAAAATAGGAAATTTGGGATCTAGGGTTTAGGGTAGGGTTAGGGATGGGGAATTAAGGGGTTTTGATCGGGGAAGCAAGGGGAAATCAAGGGATTGAGGGGCTGTTCGTACGGTCAGCCTAAGGGCACGCACGTGTGGTCGTACAACACACATGTGGGTCGTTGGCTAGGGTTTTGGAGTCTTCAATGGTTGGGTTTGGTTGGGGCTGAAGTTGGATGATGAAAAATTGAAGAAAAAATATGATTTAGATGGTTTTAGATGGGAAGGGAAGAAAAAAGATGAAGTTTTTTAAGAAAATACTTCTTTTGGATAGAAATGAAGAGAAAGAAGATGATAGATGGAAGTCTCGCACCTCCATTGAATGGGAATGGAATCACACCACACCTAAGCTCCAAATCACATGGAGTATTCTTCAAATCACACGAAGAAGAGAAAAACTATAGTTTTTTTTTCCCCCCCAAAATAAAGGCATTAGGGCTCCACATGCCCCTCATTCTCTTTTATAGTCTTAAGTGCAACAATTTACAGAAATAACCCTATTAAAATTTTTTTTTAATACTAAAATACCTCTAAAACTAGAACAAAATGTAAAGCAAAGTTTAGAAAAGTTTCAAACTATCAAATAAACTAAATTATAATAAAGTTAAATAAAAACTAAGACACTTAAGTCCTAACGTGTCCATGATCAAGGCGGGCCATGATCAAAAGTGGTCAAACAGCTCGATACATGTGATCTAACGGTCCAATCGACGTGTGCACTCGATCCAATGGTCCAGACTCCTTAAGAATGTAGCCCACATGCATTTTCCTAGTGTAGGGTCTTTGAAGATGCATCAAATGCATGTGTGATCTTCAAAACGGTCCGCTCAGCCCACTCGGGCCCATGTAATGGTCATCCATCCAGAGGGAACTGGTGATAATCTCTTCCTCTAGTAGACCCTGAATGGTGCTCTGATGTCCTCATCAACTCTCCTCGGTTGAGAACGATTCGCCTCTGGCGAAATAAAACTCCAATAACATTCCAGGATTCGGGGTCAAGTTGAGCTCCGTGTCTTGATCCACGTGCAGTTTGACACTGGCCTATCCTTCCATTTGACCAAGTACTTCTGAAATTCGCCATGCTAGTGGAAATCGCTTCTTCATCTAAAATATCCTCTATTTCCTCTCTTCTCATAGGTATGAATGGTATGGGTAGTAAAGGTTGAGGAGAAGGGTCTGGTAATGCCCAGGGGCTATGGGACAGGTCAGGGGCATCATCGTCAAAGTTCATGTGAGGGTCAGGGGAAGGTCCATGAAACAGTACAAGATCTTCCAAATTAAATGTGGAATGGATACCCATGTTAGGTGGAAGATCTATCAAGTAAGCATTTGGACCCAGTCTTATCAAGATTTTATACGGTCCAATGCTACGGGCTTGTAATTTTTTTATGGTTCTCCGTGGAAACCTTTTTGGACATATTCTAATCATGACTTCATCACCCACAACAAACTCTTTAAATATACAGTGTGAGTTAACAATCTGACGCAGGATGACCTAATTATGATGCATGTTTATGAACACAATTATTCAGCGGAAATAAAAGACTAATAATCTAAAATTCTAGCATTAATCATCATAACTAAGAAAATCATAAAGGAAACATGCAATGGAGCGGGCCATCATTACAACCATGAAGTATGGAATTCAATTATCGCTTAGGTTGGATCCGGCGAGGGATGAGACCTCCCGATCTTGCATGGCCATACCCAATTGATCAATGAAGATCATTAGTCTGAAGAATCAGGAAGTTTCTCGGATTAGGGATTTGAGAATTTGAAGATTTAGGGTTTAGATTGATTCTCAAAGTTTGATCGAGGAAGGATTAGCAAAATTGGAAATAGAAAGAAGAAAGATAATTACCTTGAAGAATTTGGAGGGGCACAAGAAGAAGTTAGAAGAAGAAGATCAAGGAAAGAGAAGAAGCACCATGAGAGAGAGAAGAGAGTGACCACCAAAGAGGTTTGCTTTTCATTAATCATCAACTAATCTCGTTTTTGGGGCTTAGCCTACTTAAATAAGCAATAAGAAAACATAAAAGTACCAAAATACCCCTAAAAATTAAGTAAAAAACAAGTCCAAAAAAAACAGTTCACATGGTGGTCGGGCGCCCGGTGACCATTTTGGTCGGGCGCTCGACGAGGACAAAAAACGTCCTGCGAGCAAAAACTCAAAATTGGGGAATTTCGGGCGCTCGGTGACAATGAAAATTGTCCAGTGGGTTTTCGCTCAAATCAGGCTAATTTCGGACGCCCGATGATAGTCATAGGGCGCTCGAAGACCCCCAGTTGGGTCTTCCTCATCCCACAACACGTGTCATCCCAATGTGGGGCAATGTGGGGTCTTTTATATGCTAAACCACATGTGTACGGTCTTCAATGCTCCTCAATGATCGTCTAGCCACAAGGAAGATGCTTGTGGTGCGCGCTTTCTCCTTTGATAGACTTTGAAGGGTCTTGTGTCCTCATCACAATCATTTTATATTTTTTATTACTTATATTGATTCTTTTTCTAATCTCTACATGCAAGTCATGAATGGGGCGTGTAAATGCATGTGCAGACTCTGACAGCCTATGGGACACTAACATGGGTATGACATCTATAGGGGTCCTAGGCTCATCTACTTGTCTTTCCAGATCCACTTCTTCCTCGGGACTCATTTGATTACGAGGAAGGTTTGGTAAAGTCAACGCGTGAATGTCCCGCACGGGTGTAAGCTCATCCAATATGTCTTCTAGGACAACATCGCTAGACCCCCAATGCCAGACTCACCTTAGGTAGTAACTCTACAGTTCCCTCGGGTGTAACCTCAATTGCCATGCGGGCATAGACCGTCAAATCAACTTTAGTCTCCCTGTCAGACTCTTTGGCATTTTTTTATAGGGAGAGACTCAAACTGGAATTTCCTCACATCTTTAGGATCACGTCTCTTGACGTCCTCCTTTTCCAAGGTGCTTTTGGGCGAGAGAGGCTTCAAGAGAATCCTTTTGCCTTCATAGATAAACGAACACATACTCGAGCGGCCGAATAGTGTTGCATCCCTGTCATACAACTAATGCCTACCCAAGATGATGTGGCCTATATCCACAGGCAAAACATTACACCACAGCATATCCGCACAGGAACCAAACTGGATGGGAATGGGACAATGCTGAGAAATCGGAATCGAAGACACATCAATCCATGAGACTCGATATGGCTGAGGGTGAGGAACGACTAGCAAACCTAAGCGATCCACGGTGCTAGTGGAGACCACATTGGTGCAACTGCGACTATCAATGATCACCTTGCAGTTTTTGCCACCACACTTGACATAGGTGTGGAAAATTGAATTCCTGTGCCAATCATCACTTTCTACAATCTGGACCAAGGCGCATTTAACAATTGCAAGTGGCGTGGTCTCAAGCCCTTCAACTTCCTCATCGCTAGGACTCGCCTTAGGTTCGTAGACCTCATCTTCAAATTCACACTGTTCATCCTCAGCCATCTCGCGAATTACAAATGCCTTACCTAACTCTTTGGTGGAGCAAGCGAAGTGGCCATACCCTCGGCACCTGTAACATCGCGGGGACTCATCGGCTCGCACACTAGTATTAGCCAACCATTTACCCTTAACTTTCCTAGGGTTGGATTGAGAACCAGTAAGGGGCTTGGATTGACTCCCAAAGTTAGAATTAGTTCCCTGGGAAGTAATCTTAACATTTGAATCCGAGAGTAAAATCGTCTCCAAATTAAATTACGGCTTGAGGTAATGCTCGAGGTCTTGCGTCACTTGGTACATTTGTTCCAGGGTGTTGACGTCGCGAGAGAGGATTTCTCGCTAAATGTCGATTTGGAGGCTCGCTTTAAAACGGGAGATTGTAATTATCGGGTCGTCCTCAATATCACATCGCATCATGTATTCCTCGAATTTAGTGATGTAATCCGACACAGGCATTGTTCCCTAGCGAAAGGACTGCCACTGGTCCAAGAGCCTTTGACAATACGAGATGGGGAGATACTTTTTCTTCAGTATTTCTTTCATCTCTACCCAGTGCGTGACTTGAGCATCTCTATACCTCTCAATCTTCCGCTTCGTGTTGGTCCAAAACAATTTGGCTTGGCCACCAATTTCATCTTGGCAAATCCACACGATGGGCATCAGACATGTCATACCACTCAAAATAGTGGTCCATGTTCGCCATCCAGTCAAGGAATGCCTTGGGGTCCAGAAGACCATCAAAACTAGGGGCTCCCACTTTCACTCTTCATGACATGTGCATCTGGGTCATGGCGGTTATGACGCTCCTCACAATGTGGTTGCACATGTGCTCCACCATGGCCAACACCTTGGCCACGTCCACGTCCTTCAACTTGTCCCCCGGTATGAGATTAGACATCCTCCTCAATGTCAGGGTTTGCTTGGAGGGAGGCTTCTAGCTGATCGACGCGCGCGTTGGTCGCGGTCAATTGAGTAGTGGTGGTCCTATTGTGAGCTTCAATGGTCGTTAGACGATTGTTGATAGCGTTCAGGGCCGTGACGATCTATTCTAGATTCATGGTGGGATGTAGGCCAAAATCACGCCCTGTGCAGGTGGGCATACACAAGGGAAACTTTAAAGGAAAACTCGGATCCTAATGCAATGTAATGACAAAGACAATGACTAACCTAGTTGCCGTAATTGGACACACTGAAAACACTAACTTGAAAATTCAGCAAGCTGTTAATGTGAAAATACCACTCGGAAAATTCAGCAGGATGACAATCTGAAATTGCCAATTTGAAAATTCAACAATGGTATAATCTGAAAACATAATTGAAAATTCAGCAATGAGACACTCCAAACTGGGGAAAAAAAAAACAGCAATATGATCCTAGACTTTATGTGTATTGGATGAGCTAACAACCCTAGATGTAATGAATATGATAACCTATGATAAAACCCTAGGCTTTGATACCAAATTTGATGCAGGACACATGATTTAATGCTAGCATGCAACGTGGAGATTATGAAATAGTCCATAAAGTAATTCAATTAACAAAAGATATTAACCCACCATGTAATTAAGAGTAAACAATAGGAAATAAAATCCAATTTAACCTAAATCAGATGCCCACATGCTAAGAAATTACATAAATCAATTAAAACTAGGCTTGATGGAAGGATAAAACTTCCAATTTAGCATAAGCACATTCCACATTCAAGGGGCTGACTTGTAGGTTCTATGATTAGGGCTAGGAAGGGGAAAATCTAAAATTTGGGAAATTAGGGTTCATGGGAATTGGGGATTTTGGAACTAGGGTTTTTAGAAATTGGAGAAAATGGAAAATTTGGGATCTAGGGTTTCGGGTAGGGTTAGGGATGGGGAATCAAGGGGTTTTGATGAGGAAATCAAGGGATTGAGGGGCTGTCTGTACGGTCAGCCTAGGGGCCTGCACGTGTGGCTGTATGGTCACACGTGTGGGTCGTTGGCTAGGGTTTTGGGGTTCTCAATGGTTGGGTTTGGTTGGGGTTGAAGTTGAATGATGAAAAGTTGAAGAAAAAGATGATTTTGATGGTTTTGGATGGGAAGGGAAGAAGAAAGATGAAGTTTTTGAGACTTTTGGATAGAAAGGAAGAGCGAAAGAAGCTGATATATGAAAGCCTCGCACCTTTGTTGAATGGGAATGGAATCACACTACACCCAAGCTCCAAATCACATGGAGTATTCTTCAAATCACATAAAGAAGAGAAAAAACACATTTTTTTTCAAAATAAAGGCATTAGGGCTCCACACGCCCCTCCTTCTCTTTTATAGTCTCAAGTGTAGAAATTTACAGAAATAACCCTACTTAATGTTTTTTTTATAATTAAAATACCCCTAAAACTAAAACAAAACGTAAAGCAAAGTTCAGAAAAGGTTCAAACAGTCAAATAAATTAAATCCTAATAAAGTAAAATAAAAATTAAGACACTTAAGTCCTAAAGTGTCCACAATCGAGGCGGACCACAATAAAAAGGGGTCAAATGGCCCAATATGCGTGATCCAATGGTCCAATCGATGCGTGCACTTGATCTAACGGTTTAGACTCCTCAAGAATGCATCCCACATGCATCTTCTTAGTGTAGTCTTTGAAGATGCATCAAATGCATGTGGGGTCTTCAAAACGGTCTACTCAGCCCTCTCAGGCCCACATAATGGTCATCCATCCAAAGGGAAATTGGTTAATCTCCTCCTCCTCTGGTAGACCCTGAATGGTGCTTTGATGTCCTCATCATGCGGTATTGTCAGAGTGTCTCCCAAATGCTTTTGTTTGTTGCATATCACTTCAAGAACTCATTATGGATTTTACACGATGGTTTCTTTAATGTAGTGGGGAAAATGGTACATAGTGTACAAGGCTTTAACTGGAAATCTGTGTCTTTAATATTTACTGTCTAACCAGGGCGAAATTCATATCGGCAGAAGAAACTACGGGTGTGACTTTCAACGATTTTGCTGGTCAGGAGTACATAAAGAGGGAACTGCAGGAGATTGTGCGTATCTTAAAGAATGACGAGGAGTTTCAGAACAAAGGCATCTATTGCCCGAAAGGGGTGCTTCTTCATGGACCTCCTGGGACTGGTAAAACATTGCTGGCTAAAGCTATTGCTGGTGAAGCAGGGCTTCCTTTTTTTGCTGCAAACGGCACAGACTTTGTAGAGGTTAGAAGCAGTTTTTTTCTTGACGTCTGTTTTTGTATTGTAATTCATTGCAATGGAAACAGAGTGCAGGCATCCTCAAAGCAACCACAATGATGATGTGCTATATGTCAGACGATCTTAACTTGGAGGACACTCAACAACTGTCAAGAAAATTGTACTAACTGGTTCCATTTTTTGTCCTAGTCATGTGTCACCCTCTATTTGGCCAAAAGCCCAATAATCTGCTTTTATTTGCCTGTTTAGCTTGCATCAATGGTACACGCTGGAGGTATTTCAGTGGGCCATTACAGGTGAATCTGGAGCCAGACTTAATGCATATTTCCCCATTGAACTTGGTTTCTTTTTAATTTTGCTTTTATGTTTATTTTTTTTACTATTGATATACCTCCAAGCTGTTTTGATAATCACATTCCTGTCCACCTCGGGCTCCAGATTCTTCAATCCACCACTGCAGGGCTGCTTCTGCTTTCTCTTTTAATCTTGCACATTCAGGAAAGTGTTTTTTTTTTTTTTTTTTTTCTTTTTCTTTTCTTTATTTTTTTTGAGCGTGCTGTGGATTGACAAAAAACTGACTACCCTCTGATTTATCAATGATCAGAGAGATATTTTACTTGATGTTAGTCAACAATATGGATGTGGGGCTAAACTTTTTATTATTTTTTATTTTTTATTTTTTATGGGTTAGTTCACACGCCCCATTGTTAGTACACCCACCCACCCCTGTTAGCCACATCACAATGTCAGCCACACCCACTATGGGAATCGATACCATGACCTCAGTGTTGAAACGAGGCTAAATTTACTGTTGGTCATGCTATTGATCTAAGCTTTTGAGAATTTAACCAGAATAGTGTTACATAGATTTACCTCTAACAGATAGTGTCAAGTTTATGCATTCTGAATCTTATTTCGTGTTTATGTAAATATTGCACTAAAATGTATCTCAACCACACATCTATAGTATGTAGCATGGGATGTATGAGCAAGTTTGCATGCTATATAACACATGAACATCTTGCATATGGACATTATTTCATACAAGGTATCAGATTGTTGTTCTCTGTCCTGCTGGAATATTGTCTTAGTTAAGTTCCATGGGAAGATTTCCCCTGCTAACTCTATTCTTGCAGATGTTTGTTGGTGTTGCAGCAGCTCGTGTCAAGGATCTTTTTTCCAGTGCCAGATCATTTGCACCGTCTATTATATTCATTGATGAGATTGATGCAATTGGCAGTAAGCGTGGTGGACCTGATATTGGCGGGGTGAGCTGAGATATTATGGTTTTGTTCTTGTTAGTGCATATCTTCCAACTATATAGGATTATGCCTGACATTTTTTTTCATTTAGTTTTGCAATCCCTGTTTGCTTGATGGGATGCGCTTTTGCTATTTATGTTTTTACTGGAAACTTTCCCAACATTTGACCCCTTTGATTCTTACACTCAAAGGACGCATTTGGCTTGCTAGATATTATTTTAGAGGAGTTCATCGATGAATTATTTATGCTGAAGTGGAATGAAAACACTACCTTCCAGTATAGTCAAGGTGGTTCGCCAAGGTACCTGACAATCCCTAGGCCACTGAATCTTGTCTAACCCTTGTAATAAAGAATCAAAGAAAATGGCTAGTCTACCTTGAGCAGCACCAAGGAAATAAGAACATTAGGATCATGCATCTACTGTTTAAGACTCATGAATTATGATGGTTTAAATCTGTATGACATTCAGGACTTTTGATGGTTGAATGGTTTGTGTCCGCTACCACTTGGTGATCGCCCAGGCACTCAGGGGTATCAGTTGCCTGCGCTTTTGTAGGTGTTCTGGCTACCGAGCTACACATTTGATGGTGCTTGCCTCAGAAATATTCAAGATCGGATGATCCTAAACTTTCGATAAATGGCCCACAAACAATGGTTAAGGAGACGGTATAACATATTCACATGAAAGGAATTAATGATCAAACAGTTGAGATATTTCAATATGAGTTTCTTTTTGGGATCACACATCCATTGTGGGGACCATCATATAAACGTTTTGGATCATTCAAACATGACTCCAGATCCGACGGCTATAGTCCCTACTTCGGACATATCCTATGACAATACATTGGACATTTTTTTTGAGAGAATAATACATCGGACATTGTAGCAAACCTTGAAAGAAACTACCTTTTTCTGTTTTTCAACTTCTCTCCTCTCACACGCTTCCAAACCACTTTCTCTCTCCATTTGCATTGCATGTTTCAACTTTCTAGTATTTCCTAACCACTAACAACGTCATAAACCATATTGCAATATGGTGATCTGTTCTGCTTTGATATTCACATCTCTCCTTCAGATTTCTTTTGTCCTTAAGTCTTGCTATTTTCTCAATTATCATTGGGATTCTGAATAATTCCTTTCTAGGTTGCACATATTGCAAGTAGGTAATTTGATTTGTGATACCACATTATGGAAAACCTGAATGTGCTGCTGGAGCTGTTGTTACCTTTTAGCAAAATAACCAATAGATTATCATCTCTTATTCTTTTATTTATCTACTTTATGCACCTCATGCCACTTTATTCAACCAATGGTGGTTTACAGTAGCTGAAAGCCTTTATTTAGGGTGCCACTTTTGTTTCAGAATTTTAAGGAAATTCAAGATGTAAAGTTGCTTATCTCTGTATTTTAGCTATCGCTATCAGGCACTGTTGGTAAATAATGGGTTTGCTCACATATGGATTGTAGGGTGGCGCTGAAAGGGAGCAAGGTCTGCTTCAAATACTAACTGAGATGGATGGGTTCAAAGTTTCAACATCACAGGTATGCATTAAGAACTGTCCTTTCAGTTCTAGAGTAAATATTATCTAAGTTTCTGTTAAAATTGTTTGTTCAGGTGTTAGTTATAGGTGCAACTAATCGACTGGATATTTTGGATCCTGCTCTCTTGAGAAAAGGTCGTTTTGACAAGATTATAAGGGTCGGTTTACCATCCAGGGATGGAAGGCTGGCCATATTACAGGTATCCTGTCCTGGTTATTGGCAGTGTTAGATTCAGCATCATTATGTCCTCTGCATTAGATCTTGGTGGAGGTTCTCATGTGTGGTTCACACCTATTACAGGTGCATGCTAGGAATAAATTTTTCCAGTCAGAGGAGGAAAAGGAGATCCTTCTACAAGAAATTGCAGATCTTACTGTGGATTTCACTGGAGCAGAGCTGCAAAATATATTGTAGTTACTTCCTAATGAATTGTTTCTAGTTTCCCACTAGGAGAGATTTGCTTTTTTTTAACCATCTTGCAACTGATTGGTAGGAATGAAGCTGGAATTTTAACTGCCCGAAAAGATTTAGACTACATTGGACGAGAAGAACTGTTGGAAGCCTTGAAGAGGGTAGGTGTCTTGTTTTGTTTTCTTCCCCCTTACATGGATAACTATAGCGTCTCACTAATTCAACTGTGTGCACATGTTCTCAATTTACCCACTTGCAGCAAAAGGGTACATTTGAAACTGGTCAAGAAGATAGTACTGAAATTCCAGAGGAGTTAAAGCTGAGGTTGGCATACAGGGAAGCAGCTGTGGCTGTTCTTGCATGCTACTATCCAAATGCTCACCGTCCTTTCACTGAGGTCAACGCTAGAATGATTTCTTCATCAGTCGATAATTTGTTTCAAGATCAGAGGCTTATTTGTGTTAAACTTCATCTGGAATTTGTTGCAGACTGATGTTCGTTCCATTCGCAGCAAGCCAAATATGCGTTATGCTGAAACTTCTGGAAGGTTTTTTTCGAGGAAGTCAGATTATGTTGAATCTATAGTCCGTGCATGTGCCCGTAAGTCTTATATCTCTGGTTTCTTCTTACTTTTTTTGTCCTTGCGCCAGACAGTTCACCTTTTGTGCTTATTATCAAGAGTTCTTTGCTTTCTGTATGGAGGATGCTTGTCATATTTAAGTTAATTGCTTTATCATTAATTTGGAATGCATGCTTATATTCAGCTACCATTTTGTATCACTATGTCTGATAAAAATTGATGAAGTTTGTGGTGGTTCATATTTTACAGCTTGGTATGTTGTCATGGTTTTTTGACCAACTGTTCAGTTTGGATGAAAGTGAGAGGTGTTTGCCATTGTCTGGACGCACTTTTTGCATAACACCAAGGTCTGGAGATGCTTCATATGGAAAGGAATTTTTTGTACAAAAACTTCTAACATGGCACTAGAACTGAAACTCTTAAAAGCTATCTCATTAGACTTGATAATTACTTAGGGAAGAAAAGTTCAGGACTTCTATACTGCATAGATCTGTAATCACTTTGCAAGATTTTGAGCTCCTTTGATATTGGTTGTGTCCTGTCATAATTGGTATGTAATCCATGGGAAAGTAAAATTGGGAGTTACAGGTCCATGCTTGACTGCCAATAAAAAGCCTAATACAACAAGTAACCTACTTCCTCTCTAAGGTAAGCAATTTCTGCTTGAGAGTTTGGGTCATCATCATCATCATCATCATCATCATTGTATCCTTAGCTGAGCTAGTTGGATCATATGCCTACTTTCTGAATAAAACCCTAAGTGGATATTCTCAACTCCCTTACCTGCCAAAACTGTCCAAAATTTAGCTATGTTGCATCCAAGCTCGCAATTCCATAGTGCGTCAGAGGTTGGTTTCATTTGCTCCTTTCCTCTTGTTGGAAGACCTGACAACAGAACCTAGATAGATTATTATATAAATTAAAAGCCTCTTTAAACCTAATGCTGGCATTGAATCCTTAGCTATAACCAGTGAACCTTTTGATCTAATAATCAATTGATCCTCATGGTCTTAGCATTTTTTTTTATGTAATGAGTCATGAAAGCTATGCATTGGAAGCATATATTGATTGCTGAATTATGCAATGGTTCCAAAATTTTCAATGAAAGATGTTTTGAGACAGTAATTGCATGATTGACAGCTAGAGTAATCGAGGAGGAGATGTTCGGGATTGATAACTTGTGCTGGATTTCTGCAAAAGCTACAACCGAAGCTTCTACCCTGGCAGAATTTTTAATTCTGCAGACAGGAATGACAGCATTTGGAAAAGCATATTATCGAAATCAAAGTGATCTTGTACCGCATGTGGGTTAATGGGTCCTGTCTAACAATTTTCATTCAAGAGCTCATTTTTACAAGTACACATTCTCCTACCTGGAGTTTAGAGTCTTTAGACTGAATAACATATTAACTTGGCTTTTTTAAGTTTCTATTCACAGCTTGCAGCAAAACTGGAAGCACTCAGAGATGAATTCATGCGCTTTGCTGTGACTGAATGCTCATCTGTGCTCAGAGAGTATCATTCTGCTGTCGAGACAATCACAGGTCATACTGCTCTATTGTATTGTACCAACTGTTTTAAATCTGCTTTCTTCTATCAATTCCTAGTACTTTGCCATTATGGTTTTAGTTTTTAAATAGTTGATGCTGATGGAAATTACACTTTTATATCGGTCATAGATGTATTACTTGAAAAAGGAGAAATTAAGGCAGAGGAAATTTGGGATATATACAGGAAGGCTCCACGAATACCTCAGGTTTGTATTCTAGTAGCTATTCTGTTGCTTGCAATTCTGAAAAGCACTGGCTTATTTGTAGCACAGTAATGTTTTGATGTCAACTGTGTGCCATTTCTGGGAGTTCCTGGTTTACGGAAGTTATGCATCTAGTACAAGTGTTAGTTTAACACCACAGCTTCGATAAGAAACTTCCAAAATTTGAATCTGTAGGGCTACTTTTCCCCCATTGGTTATCTCTTTCACCAATGATTAGAGCTTGTTGACTCACAGTTAACCAAGTCTTCATTTTCTATTTAGAAATCAGTAATGGGAATCCTGTATGACCAGAATTTGAGGATTTCTTTTTTCTTTTTACAATGACACTTGGTTCTGCATACGCAAGGAACAAGAAAGGAATTATGCGCCATTTCTTTCCACTAGAATTTTTCTTGTTGGAATCAATTAATCAATAAACTTTGTGTTGTTAATTGGATGAAAAGAACCTTGCATTGGATCATTCGAATGTTCGAAGGGATGGCAATTTCATTTGCTCAACCATATACCTTTTTGGACGGAAACTGAATTTATTTATTTAAGTAAAGAGGAATAAATGGTGCAAAAAGTGGGGACAACCATATTGTAATTTTGCATTATGGCCCATGACATTTTCACCTTTTACTTTGAAAAGCTGTGTTCCTAAATCAACCACGTATTTTTTTTCATTTTTTTTTTTTCATCTACGATCAAACACGTAGGTTACTGGGTATTCTTTTTCTCTTGAGTCGTTTTTTTTTTTCCCTGGCTGTTTTAACTTAAGGAGAACCGTATTCATATGGCTTTGTTGTAGCAGAAATGGTTTCACCTGTCCATATTTCCTTTTTTTGTGGAGTCACCTGGTCTTTATGGAAGAGTGCCTTCAGTAGTTTTCTGTTTGTATCAAAATTTTCTGTCAGAAAATGGTAGTTTCTCATAAATGAGAAGGATGAGCTGGAGGAACGGGGCACACATGGAAAGAAATGTTTTAGGCTGTTTGGAGTATTGACATTGCATTGTGTGTCACACCCTTGGGGTGTAGAAATATTGTTGAAACATCAAGAAATATACATGTATAGCATAATTTATCATACACTGAGGGAAACATTGGGGAATTTTACTAAAATGGTGGAATGTTTTAGACTTTTAGTGAAACTTCAGCTGTTAAAACATTACAAGAAGACTATGCATAAGAGTTTTCCATAGTTTAATGGACAAAACTATACGCTGTTGGCCATAAGTGATGCAATTATATCCAAACTGAGTTTATATCATTGAATTGGCATATAAATTTTTTATTTTTTGGAAGGCGATTCAATTGGTGTATAATACAAACAACAAAACACAAATATTCCAACAAAAAACTAAAAAAGAACATAAGAAATATTCCTTGGTGTTAGATCAACATGGAGTTACCCAGCTGCCAATATTGCCTGTTATGCTCGATGAAATAAGAAATTTAGCTTCAATAAGATGTTTTTATCTCAATAAAAAAAAAAGAATTTAGCTTCAAGGGCAAGCATTCCGTTTCATATGTTGGAAGGGTGGTAAATGTAATTGTAACCAACTTTCTTAATCAATGGCATTGTTGATGAATCTTTTTATTTTTTATCTTTATTTTTTTATTTTTATTTTTTTATCTTTTGATGGGCAAGGGATTGGAATTAAATTGAAGGGGAACAAGTATGCATACCAATTGGAGATTCACCACGCCCCATTAATTGCACAAATAGAGAAGAAATTATCCAATAATAGAATGTGGAATTAATTTGCAAGTCTTCTTGTTTATTCAACTAGAAACAGAAGGAAGAAAACCCCTCATATGGAATGTAGGATTGAATTTTGGGTCCTGGGTGGCATGGTTGCGGGAAATATCACATATATCGTGGAAATAGTGCAGATATTCGGGAATATTGCAGATATTGCAATATATTGTCAGGTAACGACGATATTGTCGTTGGTACATTGTAATTTTTGCATTCTTGGTGTCGTAAACCATGCCTGGTGATACCGTGATGTCAACTGATATTATCAATACATTGAACACTGTTTGGAAGTATGGGATGGGTAGCAGAGGATCTTTTTCCAGGTTCAATAATAAATTTAATGCATTCAGATAGATGATGACAGAAATTCTACATATATATATATATATATATATATATATATATATATATATATATATATATATATATATATATATATATATATATTAAATGTCATATTTATGTGAATAAAATCTATTAACTTGCTCCAATATATGGGCTTGCATTCTTGAATGTGTTCTATTGTGTCATATTTACATTGACTTGGTTCTCATGGTGCACTTAATTTACAAGTCATGAAGTAGCTCAGTGCCCTTGTCTCTGCTATTAATTGTTGAAATTGTTGTTTACTGTTTCAAAGCTGTCCCATATGATGGTAGCTTGCTACTCTACCTCTTGCTATTTTTAGCTTGGGACGGGCTGGGAATTTCAAATGGGTGCATTTTGCTCCTCAACAATAATGGTCTTAATGCCTAAGGCAGTAAGGCTTACTATGGGAAAAGTGGACATTGTATATATAATACAAGCATAAGATTTCTATATATGCTTCTCGTTATCCATGAAAAAGGACTCTTTGGGTTGCATTGATTCTGTAAACATTATGTTGCTGAAGCTCATCTTCTTGCGTGTGCTCATGATTGCAGCCAGCTGTGCATCCAGTTGATGAGTATGGGGCGCTCATTTATGCTGGACGATGGGGAATCCATGGGGTTTCTCTTCCAGGGAGGGTTACTTTTGCACCAGGAAATGTGGGTTTTGCAACATTTGGTGCACCCCGGCCTTTGGAGGTAATGGAAAAGAATACATGTACCCTTTACCATGTCAAGATGCTCCAACATTGTTGTAACTGATTCAATTTATTTTTTAATCACATGCAGACCCAAATTATTAGTGACCAGACATGGAAGTTGATAGATGGCATTTGGGAGAAAAGGATGCAGGAAATCAAGGAGGAAGTTTCTATGGAGATCAAAGAAGATGCAAAGAAACCACAGTTGTTGATGGTTGATCACTTCCTTTGAGAAATCATCGGATATTCACTATGGTATGCACACACACCCTTTAAATGGTCTTTTTTTTTCCTAATTTTTTTTTTTAATTATCAACTGCTTAAAGATTGGATGTTCTGATGGTTGATCATTTTTTCCTTTGAAAATTCATTAGCTATTCTCAATGGTATGCGACACCTCGCATGGCCTGCTTTGTGATTATCAAATATTTAAAGATTTGGCCTTTCAAAAGGAAAAAAAAAAGAGAAAAGAAGAAAAGAAAAGGTTCAAGATTTGGTGTTCTTTTAAATGGAGAATGCATAGTAAATATAGCAGAAATCTCCCTTGTGAGCAATGTTTTAAATATTGACAATATTGGCCGATATATCCCACGATATATCTTGTATTCCACTTTTGTGATACAAAATGCACAGAGGTAGTATTGATATATCTCACACGTTTGATCTGGTGAGAATTTTTCAATTTCTGATCTCTTTTTTTTTGTTGAAATTATGTTGAATTGGTGTCAAATGGTTACAAATCCATTGGTTCTTCATGCTTTTGCATGAAAAATCATGGAGTTGGAGCTTTGATTTTGATATCCATTGGTTCTTCATGTTTTTTTTTCAAAAATTTCCCTCAGCCAACTGTCAATTGAGACTAATTTTGAAGTATTTGATGAAATCATCATCACATAACTCTAATTTCAAAATTTGAGTGTAGGTGGTCCGATTTGGAAAAAATTGGGAAAATTAGAAATTTTCCCAATTTCTCCCAAATTGCTTGCAATGTTGCACTTCAAAAATGAAATCAAGCATGTATGAGGGCTGATTTACTGATTTGATAAGTCTTTGTTAATTTTCGGAAAATAAAAATCATTTTTTAATAAAAATTATTAAAATATTTTTTTTTTTCAAAATTTCCCATCAACCAGCTGTCAATTGAGACTAAGTTTGAAGTATTTAGGAGTGTTTGATGAAATGATCATGCCATACACTCTAAATGTTATGCATTCAATTTGAACATAGTTGCATTAGTTCAGTTAGACAACGCATAGCTTAGGACCCTATGCAAAGGAAACTCATTATGTGCACTTCTTTTTTGAGATGCTATGATTTAAAAGTGTATATTAAGGTATTTTTTAACAATCCCTAAAGTTTTACTAAAAAATTCAACCATTTTCCCAATGTTTCTCCATGTTTCCCAAAAAGTACGATAAATTACTAGATACAAACGATATATCCCGTGCGATAGCCGATACGTATCTGTATCCCAAGGGCGCGATACGTAACGCAATACCGATATTTCGAACATTGCTTGTGAGCAAACACAACTCACCTTGATTTTGAAAGCTGAAGAAGGGCCAAAAAAAATCTCGCCATAGTTGCAGTTATTATTTTCTCATGCACTTTGGCTATGTGAAAGAGAATAGCATCATATATTGGGTTCTTAGTGTTTAACATGACCTACTCGAGTATAAGCATTTGAAAATGAAAAAAACCCATCAAAGATCCAACATGTCCATAGACTGACATGAGCCAGCTGACTTTTTTGCAGATGTTAGTCGAATTCTTGGCCAATTGGAATTCAGAAAGGTTTCCAATGATGGTCCTACATGGAGGGCATTAGCACCTCAAGTGTCTTTTTCTACAGAAGGCCAGTTCTAGTGAGCGTTTGATTTCTTTTCATTCATATTCTTCACATATGAGAATACTAAAGATTTCACCGAAATTCTGATGTGCGATACATAAATGGCTGTAGATCCTAGGAGGTATAAGCCCAGAGCAGCCCAGCAGACAACAGAGCTGTGGTGATTATTTAAGATATGAAAATGTGGGCAATGATAACCCTAAACAGTTTTGTAGTATGCTAATGATGATCATGTAAGGCACTAGTGCCATGTATAATTTTCTTTGTACATGATTGGCATCACCCGGGAGGTAAAGATTCTAGTGAGCATATTAGTCTTTGTACATGCACTAGTACATCATCTGGATTTTTGCCCGTTTCTGAAGGCTATGTAATCACATGTTGTATGACCATGATCCAGCTGGCTATGGTGTACATGCATTCTTCCTCAGGCATGTGATTGGGATACATTTTCTTTATTTGAGATAAATTTTCCATTAGCAATGTCGATCGACCTCATGCATATGATATGTTGCGTGGGATTACAGGTCCAATGCATGTATCGGATTTGTTTCATGATTTAGAGATGTGATATGGTTAGCAGATTTGCTCCCTCATTGCTAGAGTAGGTGATATTTAAATCACGGAGATAAAATGGCAGATGGTTATCTATTGCTGGAAGGATTGTGTGCTGTTTTGCACTGAGGGTTGGTGCCCACATACTTCCCACCATCGACTGTGGGGAGGGAATCTCATGCATTTTAATATAGTTTTTTTTTTTTTTTCAATAGAAATTATTGAAAATTCCCACCATCTCAAAGTGGGAAGCGGATTGCGTCCCTGTCCCCAGTGGATGGACTCAGGTCCAGGCAAGTGCTCTGTGGGCCCCACCATGGTCTGGGTTTTTTTCACGCTGTCCATCCATTTTGCCAGCTCATTTTGTGGCATGAGCCCAAAATTGAAGCATACCCCATCTATTATTATTATTAAATGTAGAATGATATAGAGAGACCCAACTCTGCAGAGAGCGTGGTGGGTAATAAGGTGAAAACATACATGATCAACTGGAATTGCTATGATCATTTGCTTGGATCCTGCATGGCTTCCCACCATGGGATGATCGGAGCTTGCTGATATTTGCGGTGCATCAATCTATCATTTCCTCAATTTCATACCTATGAAATCAAGATTAGACTACCCATTTCCTAGATGGCAGTGACTAAGCCACTGTACATGGGGGGTGCATGTACATTTGTACAGGCACTCCAAAATGTTAGGCCCAAATTGGATGATCCTAACCAGTACATATTATTATTGAATTTGGATAGTTTTTAACTATTTGATATTGTGTGTTGGATTTGGCTGACAGACCATTCTCTTTTTAGCCTTCTATTTGATGGACCTCGATTGTGTTTTCTTCATTTAGCCATGCACTGATGATTGAAAGTGATTTTCCATGCTGGTGCAAATGGCCATTGGTATGTAATAATGATAGCAATGTGTTCGCACTACGAAGATCTCTTAGATTGCAGTTTTTGCTAAAGCCCAGTCACCTCTATACATGCACCTCTGCATATGGCCACATGCCCTGCACATCAGGTGGTCCCCACTATGCGAATGTCATGATAAGAGATAGGCTGATCAACTCATTATGTGGGCTGCAAATGTGAAAACAATGGCAACTTTAAGAAAGATTGCAAACAGCCCACATTCGACATACACGTATGGCACACCTGATGAGTTTACTGGCCTTCCTTAGGGCCAGGTTGGTTATCCATAGTGGGACTCACCTGGTGCATGGCTCTGATTTGGATCATCCAGCCGCGATGTACAGGCTTGTGAACTCACAGACATTTCAACTTTTGCCTTGGTTGAAAAATGGCCTTTTGGTTCATCAAGAATCTGCTATGTACATTAAACATAGGATCCCAGAACAACGTATAATCATCAGATTTCCAGCCTACAATTCAACTAAACTCCACCATATAGCTGATAGATACGAGACTCTGCCTGTGCACCGGCATGAAACTGATGCTCAGCTCTTCCCACCATAATCGAACTGCACCCGGGTGTCTTTTGCACCCCATTCTTCGCCATCATCGTCCTAATCTTTTCTGCTTGCTCCCATCGTTCGGAAGCAGTATAAATATTTGATAGCAGCACATAATGTGCATCGTTGACAGACTCTTTGTTGGAGTGTGGCATACCAACTTCCTGCAACACCCGCTCTGCCAACTCCATATCTGTGTGTATTCTACAAGCTCCCAGCAGTGCTCCCCATACTGCATCATTAGGCTTCATGGGCATCGTCTTAATCAAATTATAAGCATCATTTAATCTTCCTGCTCTCCCAAGAAGGTCAACCAAGCACCCGTAATGCTTAATTCCTGGAACGAGGCCATAATTTCCCTTCATCTTGGTGAAAAACTCTAGTCCTTCCTCCACAAATCCTCCATGCGCACAGGCTGAAAGAACTGCAAGGAATGTGGTCTCATTTGGTTTCTCCCCCGATGCCTCCATTCGATCAAAAAGCTCAAAAGCCTGTTTGCTGCAGCCGTGGATGGCAAGGCCTGTAATCATTGCATTCCAACAGACATCATTCCTTTGGTTCATCCCTTCAAAAATCTGTCTTGCTCTTCTGACATCCCCACATTTCGCATACATATCCACTAACCCATTTAGAACAAATTGATTAAGCTTAATTCTGTTATGATTTATCAGTTCATGGATTTCTTTCCCGGTACCTAACAAACCCAATTGTGCACAAGCCGATAGTGCATTTGTCACCGTTACTTCATCCGGTTCGAACCCATCTGCCCGCATTTTTTCAAATGCCCTCAGAGCTTCTTCACAAAACCCATTCTGAGCATATCCTGCAATCAACGCATTCCAGTTCACCAAATTCCTAACAGGGATTCGATCAAAAACCTTCCTTGCCTCTTCAACATATCCCTTCTTGCAATAGCCAGCGATCATTGACGACCAGGCAAAGAAATTCCGCTGAGGCATCTCTTCGAACACCTGCCTTGCTGCCTCCATCTCCCCATTGCTCGCATACCCATTGACCATCACGGTCCATGTCACCACATTCCTCATCTCAAGCGGTGCACGGTCAAACAGTCGCCTAGCAGCCACAGTGTCCCCGCTCCTAGCAAACCCATCGATCACCTCCGCCCATGTTACCGGGGTCCGCTCCGACATGCTTTCGAAAAGAAACGACGCTGTGGCCATGTCACCATTCGTCGAGTACCCGCTAATCATCGCATTCCACGTAATCACATTTCTCTCAGGCATTTCATCAAACATCCTGCGAGCGCCAGTAAGGTCGCTGCATTTTGCGTACATGCTGACCAATGACGTGCCAACCATGACATGGGAAACTACCCCAGCTTTGATAGATTCGGCATGCAAAGATCTCCCATGCAGGTGGTGAGAGAGGATAGAACAAGCTTTGAGTACTAAAGGGAGGACTGGATGGGGTATTCTTATACATCGAGTTTGGGTGTATATGAGAAGGGCTTCCTTTGGGGAGCCTTGAGAAAGGTAGCCTTTAATAAGCTGGGACCAAAGGGAGGGATTTTGAGTTCCTTTTGTTATGGAGATTCCGTGGAGTTGCTTGAGGAGTTTTGGGTTTGAGGAGGTTTCGCTTTCAGTTGGAGGAGTTTGGAGATTATGGTTATAGTCCGGAGGAGATGGGTTTTTTATGTGGGTTTTGTACATTTGTCAGTTTTCTTATCTCCCACATTACAGTGATAGAGAGGGTGGTTGGGTTTGGATTTTTCGTTGTTTTCACTTTTTAAGGTGTTTGGAGGCGCCCAACTTAGTTTTCGAGGATGATCATGTGATCCCACACGCGTATGGAGGCATGACCATCTTGGCAAGCGAGTAAGGGGTAAATTCAGGTAAATGGGTAATAATTACCATGAAAAATGGTTGGATGGTGCGGATATAACATATACATCACAATGCCGAGGTTGTTGCTCACTCATACATTGTAATTCCAGGGTAGTCAATGGGCCGAATCTGGGCCTGAGAAATCAGAATTTTGAATAGGCCCGGACCGACGGCCGGATGGAAACAGTACAAAATCGGGCCGAGACCTACCCCAGGCTAGCATGGATGAGTACAACACTGATAAATCAATCTTGCCCGTCCATTGGGTGGCCTTAAAAAAAAAAAAAACAGTTTAAAGTAAAATAGATGTCATCTGCATATGCTCATAAGCTAAATTCATGGTTATATAAATTGATCAGTGTGATTTTTACGATCTCAATCCATCGGTGCCATAAATTTTTTTTTTTTTTTTTTTTTTTTAATGGGTTAGTGCACCCACCCACCCCTGTTAGTCACATCACAATCTTAGTCCATCGCTGCCACATGATCGGTGGATGTTAGTTCAAAAGAGATCTGTGCAATCAGTAACATTTACCTGCGCTGCACCTATCTTCGTGCAGATACTTTCATGTGTACCCCACTTATCCTAATGCGTTTGCAATCGATGAGTCCGGTTGGCCAAAGTTACTGTCATTTGGGACCAACTAGAGGTAAAACAACTTTTCAGTAGTTAACGGCTCCACCAGTTAGTCATCCATTAGTGTAAGCGGGCAGCCGTGTGGAAAAGTCCCTTACCTTTAGTGACGTTTATCTGATGCTTCTTTACATGGATTATGTCTACACGGTCAACAGGAGTTATTGCCAACTAGCACCAACAATGCCCATCAATTAGACAGTCGGGCTCAAAAGAACATTAATGGGGTGCAATTTTTGGGATACCATCTGTAGACTGCATATAAGAGGCATCTCACGAATTGAACGGTCTGGATTCAATAATGATGAAACCATTTCGACAGTAAAGATAGTTTATATACACGATATTTATGGTGCGTAGTTACATATGAAATTTAATTAATGGACAGGATCAATAGTGTCCAATTTTAGGCCAGAGAATACAATACAATACAAATTAATGCCTGGACTGTTACAATCATCAATGCACTTGGGGGTATTTGGATAGTAAGTTACTTTAGATAACCTAGTTATACACTAAGTAGCTTATCTTGGTTTCTACTTAAGTCAAAAAGTAAAAAAATATATTTAGTTTTGAACATTACATCAGTACTTATTCCTCAAGTTTGTTCGGTCTTCCCTTAATATCTATTATCCATAATGTGGGCTCAACCTTTTATGTGAACCACTCATTATGTTGGGCCTACCTTTGTCCTAACTTCAATGTGAACTGTCCATCACGTGGGGCCTACCTTCAACGTGGACCATCCACCTTGCGAGGCCCACCTTTGAAGTAGGCCACCCATCATGCGGGCCCATCTTGGATGAGGGTCATCCATCATGCATGCCCACTTTTAATGTAGACTGCCCATCATGCAAGGCCCGACTTCGAAGTGGGCCGCAAGGGCCCACCTTGGATATGTGTCATTCATCATTAGGTGCCAAACCTTCGATGTGAATTGTCCATGCGTGAGGCCCACCTTGATATGGATCATCTGTCATGTGAGGCCTACCATTAGTGTTATTGTCCATCATGTGGGCCCCCCTTTAATATCTACCTCCCATCATGTGGAGGCCACCTTTGATATGGACCATCCATCATGTGGGCCCCAACTTCAATGTGAGTAGTCCATCACGTGGGGCCCATCTTTGATATAGGCGATGCATAATTAACACCTTTGATGTGGACTGTCCATCATGTGGGGACATGCGGGGACCACCTTCAGTGTTATTATCCATCATGTGTGGCCACCTTCAATATCCAGCACCCCTGATTAGGGCTGAAAGTTGGGCGGGTTCAACCCGACCGACCTGTGACCGACCCGACATTGGGTTGGGCTTGGGCAAGAAGTATCGAACCCGATCTTTAGCTTGGGCTATGAAAACATCAACCCGATGAAGTTTGGGTCGGGCTTGGTTTGAGGTCTCGGGTTGCCCGACCCAACCCCGAACCCGATCTATATACAAGTTACTTATACTTTTATTATACTTTAGTGAAGTAAGCTTATAATGTTTACTTGTATTTTAACTTATTTGTTTAGGAAAAGTGAAGTTCTTTACATAAATAAGTACATATATAATTAATAAAGCCATAGGTACCAAAAATAAGGCGTGTATTGAAACATAATAGACTAATGTAACAACGAAAATATTAGCATGTATCAACCCGACCAACCCGATCAACCCGACCGAGCCCGCTTGGGTTGGGCTTGGGTTGAGAATTCCCAACCCGAGTTTGGGTTGGGTTGGGTTAGGGTTGAGGTATAGGAACCTTGGGTTGGGTTAGGGTTCAGCACCAACCCGACCCAACCCGCCCGACTTTCAGCCCTACCCCTGATCATGTGGAGCCTACCTTTGATATTGACCGTCCATCATGTTGGCCACACCTTCAATGTGGATCATCCATGATGCGGGGCTCGCTTTGGATGTGGGCTGCTCATCATTTGAGGACTAACTTTGATGTGGGCAATCCATTATGTGGGTTCAACTTGACATGGGTCAGCTCCCATCTTTGATGTGGACCCCATCATGTGAGGCCTCCTTTGATATGGACTATCCATGTGAAAAAGCATATGTAAAAAACTCATGACGATATGCAACTTCTCATAAGATACTATTACAATAGTGCTTACCAAACTAAAAATAGTAACTTATTAACTCACATTAATTTAAAAAAGTTATTTATTAGGTGGCATCCAAAGGGTACTTGGAGGGCTAACATGAAAGTTAGATTCTGAAGTGGATGAGATTGTGGTCTATGTCTTTGGGGACATTGCGTTGGGAAGGGAATTTAGGGAGGGAATCAGCAATGTATTTAGCGGTTTCCAAGTACAATACATACTTGTTAATTACCTCCGCAGCCTTCTTATCGTTATTCATAAAGTTGGCAAGCTTCTTTTCGTTCACAGCCACATCCAGTCCATCGTTCTCTGCTTCTATCTCAATTTCACTGGTTGTGATGGGCAAGTGGGCTTTCTCCCACAACAATCCATTCACTGCGGCGTACATGCCCTTTCGGAGGCTCCAATCACCAGTTTTCCAATTGAGGTGGTAGAGAGGAAGGAAGCGTTGGCCGTAGATTGCTATGAATTCGATGGCTGATAGTAAGAACTCCACCTCTTCATTGGACATGTAGTAGGAGAGGCTGACTCTTGTCCATCCTGGTTTTATCCCTTCGTAGCCCTGTCAAAATTTCAACGGTGTTGATGATTATGGCAATAATGGCCAAATATTTTTTGAGTACTTGTAGGATGTTGTGCTCAAGCAAATGATGGTTTTTGATGCATAGGATTCTATATGTGTAGGCCAATGGTTGGTGATTCAGATAGTAGATCTGATGGGCCCCAATGTGGTTGGGGTTCGCTCCAAAAATTCATGTAGACTGGAACACTTCAACCTTTGAAGCAGATATAGATCATCGTAGTTAAGTCATTTCTCAACTAATTGGGGTATGCTCCAAGAATCTTGTTATGCCATTCCACACTATAAGCTTGAAGGAAGCGGATTGGGTCCTGCCTCCACCTAGACAATTATACAGGTAGGGCTCTGGAGGGCCTACTGAGATGTATGGGCTTTATCCACCCTGTCCATCCATTTTTCCATGTCATTTTAGGTTATGAATTAAAAAATGAGACAAATCCTAAGCTCAAGTGGACCACACACGGGGATTAAATGCCCACCAATAAAAACTTTCTTGGGAGCCGCAAAAGCTTTGGACTAAGAGATATTTGTGTTTTCCTTTCATCTAGGACTACGTGATCTTATGAACAGATTGGATAGCAAATAAACATCTTAGTGGCTCTTAGGAAAGTTTCAATGGTAGGTGTCATTATCACGACTGCTGGTTGTGATGCGGTCCACTTGAGCTTTAGATCTGATTATTTTGGGACTCATACCCTAAAATGATCTGGAAAAATGGATGGACGATGCAGATAAACCCACACATCACGATGGGCCCCACAGAGCCCTTGCCTAGACGGATTATCACCTCGGTGGGGGCAATCCGCACGCAATCCGCTTCCAAGCTCAAAATGCCAGATTGTTAGGATTTATGACAAAAACGTTATGGCAACCTGACGTAACCCTCCTTTATCTGAGTTTGAGCTCTGCAAAATTTCTACTAATGGGGTTTTTGGTCTGGAAATAGACGGTTGCAGTCTCAATGAGAAACATGGCAAAACTCAAAAAGTTTTAGAAGCTTCAGATATAGAAGGCTTTTGAGATGTCCGCGTCTGTGGTGGGGTTCATCAAATCAATGGTTGGACCCACATGTACATGATTGCGTGCCTCAATGCACTACAATTGTTAATAAACATGCGTTAACTAGTTGCATTATAAATTTCGAGCAACAAATTGGCGGGTAGAGGATAGCTTGATAGTACTATACCTTTTGGATGGCTGATCGAAGTGCGAGTGAAAGAGGTGCATCTACATTGAGAAGGTGGTGACCATAGGGTCCGGCACAAGCACAACCACCTCGAGCCTGTATGCCAAAGAGATCGTTGAGGAGCTTTGCAACAAAACGCCCATGAAGGGGCTTGTCTACATTGTTCCCGCCCTCTCCCCATAAATAAATTCCTCCAATCTGTGCTCTCTTTTTTCATAACATTAGGGGAGTTTGTAGTACTCCATACAAGGAAAGAGATAATGGGAAGTCGCGCCACATGTGTATTTCCAAGCATGTATACGTTTGGATTGGGAAGGAGCCTTTTGAGTGCCAATTCAATGCGGCTATGGTCGAACGAGTCGATTAGGCTATGACCCATGTATTCTTTCACCCAGAATGCCAATGCAGCTCGTATTTTCTGCACTATCGGTGGAGTCCCAGCGTCTTCCCTCTCTTCTATGTTGTCGTAGTACAATGTATCCTACCGATCATAAGAGCCACAAATTAGAAAGGAGCAATGATCCAATGTGAGTAGATCAAACTGAATATTGTTGAGAATCGACTTGATAACAATCCGATTACAGATTGGGTTGGTGGGCCTTAATTAGACCTGATTGGTTTTAGGAGTTGGTCCCTGCATAACACAACCTTCTGATCGAGAACAGTCGGTTCGAATAGCTCACATTGGATCATGATTCATGATACGTATATTCTAGAAATTCAGCAACACTTGAACAAAATCAAATCTAGGGATGTACCATTGTACTTACCTTTTCACTGAAGCCATTGACATATGAAACGGTCCCACCTCCACAAGTAGAAGGGGGAGAAGATTTAAATTGGTAGAGGGCTTTGCTCATTAGAAGGATGCCAGGGGATCCTGGCCCACCAACGAACTTATGTGGGCTAAGGAAAACAGCATCATAACCCTCTATATCTCCAGATCTCATATCTATCTTCACATAAGGACCACTGCACAATATAGAATACAACCCCATGAGGCCCCTTCTAACTCTAAATCATGTGTCATTCAATTTCTCCAGGAGTAGACATGGTATGCTCTTCATACATGGTCAATGGACAATGCACAACCATCGTCTTGTGATCCCACCTACTAGCTAGGGAGGAGGTGTATGTGGCCCACCAAGCCTGTGTGTACTTTAGCAGGTTGTTTGTGTCATTTTCTTAATCTGACAATGATTCAAGGAGGATTCAAAAGAAAACTCCCATATAAAAAATTATAGAATTCAATATTTATTATGTTGTTTGGTTTGAAGTGTTGTTTTTTATGGAAATGTTAAAAGTTCAATTGTTAAACAGTAAAAGATAACTTTAGAAATAGATACTTTTCAGATCATTTTTTTAAAATCTTTTTTAAGTAGGAGGAAGCTAGAAAAAAGAAGATGACTTGCTCCTCCTTTTTTGTTTTTAAAATGGAGGAAATTACCACATCAAGGGATTTTGACATTAAAAGGGGTGTTTGGAGAGAGAATACTTTGGAAATGAAATCAAGTTTTAATTCAGTTCTATCCCCATGTTTTACTAAAAAAAAAAAAAAAAAAAAACATGGATATTAATTTCTCCTAAAAGGTCAATTTCAAATGTTATGAGAGAGCTTTCGTCCTTTCCAATTGGCCTTTACATTTCCGTGGACAATGCACTACAGACCAAACAATGCAACTATTGTTGGATGCCACAAATTTCCATGCGTTGGTGATTATGTTTGGATTTTCATGTAGACATTTCGCATTCTCTGTCCAAACAGGTATACACTGTTGGATCATCTACTTACAATGCATATAGCAAACCAACACACACGCGCGTGCGCGCACACACACACACACACACGATATACGGTACCTTGCGGCAAAGTCAAAACATGCAAATGCACCGTGTTGGTGAAGAAGGCGAGCGAGGGCACGAGTGTCGGTGTGGATCCCAGTGACATTGCTACAAGCAGAGAATGAGCCCAACATTGGACGGTTGGAGTACTTCGATGATTCAAGTTCATGTTTTAGAGCTTCCATGTCCACCAATCCCTCGCTGTCACAGCTAATCTCTACCACCTCTGCCAGACTCTGGCGCCACGAAAGGAGGTTGGAATGGTGCTCGTATGGTCCCACAAAGACCACCCATCTCTCTTCACATTTTAGGCTCCTTATTAGCCTCTCTTTCATTGTCGAGTGGACCGCAATTCCCATGATCTCTTGGAGCCGCTTGATTGCGGCCGTGGTGCCTGAACCACAAAATAGGAGCGCATCATCTGGTCGTCCACCCATGCAGCTCTTAACGTACGCAACTGCTTCATGCACCATCTTTGTCGTTACGCGCCCCACTAGACTATCACTTGTGTGAGTGTTACCTACAAATGGATAAATTTGATACTTGTAAGGAATGCACCCATTTGAAACAATCATCAAAGCTCTAAAATTGAAAAAAGAAAATTAAAACACCAAGCAAAATGTAAAAATTCCCATTACTAGCTTAAGCTCACTAACCGGACATTTCTAAGAAGCTAAATCAGGGCCTTCGTTAATTTGTGCCCTCTTCGTACATATAGGCTACACATACTGTCAAGAATATTGGAGAAATATAGAGAACTTGTAGAAGGTTAACATTATGTTGAGTAGTGTAAAGGTCTCAGAAGTGTTCTAGAGTTCTTTTATGGGTTTCTTGAGAGAGTAGTTTGGAATAGCTTAGAAGGTTTTCGAAGTTGTCATGGGTTGAGTGCTAGATAGTATGCACTAGGAGAAGCACTTAAGCCGTGACATTAAGCTTGGTTTAATCAAATTAATTAAATTAAATGCGAATCGGTCATTTAAAAAGTTCCACCTTAGCTTTATATTATTATTTAAAATCATATGATGTTCAACAAAAGTTAGAAGATTTTTTTTTTTTAATTTTCAACTAAGTAGTTTCAATGGGTGAAGTACTTTAGCCCGTCGTCCACTTGAAAACCTCACCATGGCTTTTAAAGCAGGGTTGATGATTTCATCTCATTTTAGTTGACAATAATTATCTATCAAATATGGTAGTTCATAATTTTTATGGGATATCAAAATTATTTATAATCTTCAACAAAATTTATAATGCATAATTATTGTTAACTAAAATAAGATTAATTTATTTTTAAGTGGCAACCAAACAAGGCTTATGATTCTATCAAACAATATGACCAATGAATAGGATCACTCGTAGGAACTCATATTTTACTTGTCACCTATTCATTATAGAACATATCCACTGATCCACACCAACCATGCATCCATGGTAATGGCCCAATTAACAAACTAAGAATTCACTTTTCCACATGCTATAGTACTTGGCCTGACCTCAAACTATGAAGGGAAATGTTTGGGTGCCACTAAGGGCCCATCTGGATACCACCCAATGAATAACTTTTTAAACTTTTTTTTTTTTTTTTACCCGCATACCTTCACACCCACACACGCCACATGGGGTACTTGGGATCCATTACCTCTGTGTTGAAACCCACGGGGTCTACCACTGAGCCATGAGCAGGGACCCAATAATTTTTTTAAACTTATGTAAGTAATATATATATATATATATATATATATATATATATATATATATATATATATATATATATATATATATATATATTTCAACTTTAGCTTAGTAAGCACCACTGTGAAAGTAGTGTATGTGATGGAAGTTACTAACCATACCTCCCGGTTCGTCCGTCCCCCTACCCCGCCCCCAGTCCATATCAAGGAGGCCCCGCATGATGGGCAGTCCACATCAAAGGTGGGGCTCATATATATAATGGACCGTCCACATCAAAGATGGGCCTCACATCAAGGTGAACCCACGTAATAGATTGTCCACATCAAAGGTAGGCCCTTAATGATGAATGACCCTCATCCAAAGCAAACCCCGAATGATGGAAGACCTACATTGAAAGTGGGGCTCACACAATGGACAATCCATATTAAAGGTGGGTTCCACACGAGGGTTGGTGGATATTGAAGGTGGGCCCCACATGATGGATGACCCACATCAAGGTGGGCCCACAAAATGGACGGTCCACGTCAAAGCTAGACCCTAATGATGAATGGCCCACATCCAAGGTGGTCCTTGCATGATGGACAACCCACATAAAAGGTGGACCCATACAATGGACGGTCCACATTAAATGTTGGCTCCACATGATGGGTGGTGGACATTAAGGTGGGCCTCACATGATGGACATTTATTGTGATGATGGGCCTTGCATAATGGATAATCCATATCAAAGGTGTTGATGATGAATGGCCTACATCCAAGGTGGGGCCCAAATGATGGGCAATCCACATCAAAGGTGGGCTCCACATGATGGGCAGTGGATATTAAAGTTGGCCCACGTGATGGATGGTGGATATTAAAGTTGGCCCCACATGATGGACAGAAACGTTGATAGTGGGCTCTAGATGATAGATGACCCATATCAAGGCAGTCCCCCATGAGGACAGCATCGAAGGTTGGCCCTTAATGATGAATGACCCACAACTAAGGTGGGCCCCACTTGATGGATGGCCCACTTCGAAGTTGGGCCTTGCATTATGGATGGTTCACATTAGAGGTGGGCTTGCATGTTGCACGACCCACATCCAAGGTGGCCCCTGCATGATTGAAAACCCACATTGAAGGTGGACATTGCAAGATAGATGGTCCATATTGAAGGTTGGCCCCATATAATGGATGGTTCACATTGAATATACGGCCAAGGTGGGTCCAACATAATGAAATGTGTACATCGAACGTTGTCTCAAACGATGTACGGTGGATATAAAGGTAGATATTAAGGGTGGACTACATAAATTTGAGAGATAAGTACTTCTGTGATATTGGAAACCGAATTTATTTTTCTACTGTTTTGGCTTAAACATACTCTTCTGTAAGCATAAACCAAGATGAGCAACATGAGGTATAGCTTATGCTTATTACTTACATTCAAACGGCCCCTAAAAATGTATTAAAATGCACTTTTCTCCCCCACAAGAGCAGAAAACAATGCAAATTCCTATTGAAAGCGTACTAATGGCTGTGGTGAACCTCAGATTATGTCACACCCAGGTATCCAACCTGCCTGAATTGCACAGGGGGTCGTTAATTTTTTTTTATGATGGCAAGTTTGACGAAGGCTCTGGATTTTGGGATCGAATTAGATGTTACCCTGGTAACACCCACTAGGGTGTTACCCCTACCTTGTGGGGCCCATCTTGATGTACTTTTTATATATCTATGCTGTCTATCTGCTTTCCCATATCATTTTAGGATATGATCCAAAATTTTAAGAAGATCCAAATCTCAGGTGGACCATACCACTAGAAACAGTGATTAATAACCATTAAAAACGTTTTGTGAGCCACAAAACTTTTAGATCAATCTGATATTTATATTTTCCCTTTATCAACACCTTATTGACATTATCAAAAGCTTGGATTGCAAATAAACATTAACAAAACCTTACCATGGGCTCTTTGGGATTTTTAATGGTGGGGCACTCAATCACACTGTTTCCAATGGTATGGTCCACTTGAGATTTATATCTTCATAATTTTTGGAACTTTATCCTAAAATGGGCTGTATAAACTGATGGACGGAGTGAATATCCAAAATATAATCCCTGTGGGCCATACGGTAGGGGTAACACCCACTAAGCTGTTCCCGGGGTAACACCTAATTCGCGCCCCTGGATTTTCAAACACGTGGTACACGTGAGCATGTGTATTAAAGGCTGTCAATCATTCCCTTGTTAGAAACATAAAAAAAAAAAAAAAAAGAAAAGAAAAAAGAAAAAGAGATAAGAAAAATAAAGGAGGGGGCAGCCTTGGCGACTACAGATTTAAAGAAAAATGTAAAATGGGTGGCAACCAAACACGCCCTAAGACGACGATGATGATCCAACAAACTACAACGATTACATACCATTCATCCAAGAATTTCCCATGGATATGATCATTTCACCCCACTTAGGCAAATCTTAGTCACTTGGAGCTCGAACTAATCGAATAATTAAAAGGAGGAATGATCACCTACAATCAGGTGGTTGCTGCCTTAGCAAGCGGCCCGTCTTTCCCGCCAACTTGGCACGTGTGGAACAGCTGGTAGCCCTGTCTTATCCAACCAACTTGTCGCGTTTGTAGGACAGCTTGCCATTGCAAAGAATCCGGATCCAATGCTCTACCCGAGCAGAGGAATCTTGTTTTCCTCCTCTGTGATTGGTCCAGCTCGGACGGTGTGAACATCACCTATCTAAGAAATCAGGCCAACCCATTCATTAGGTGGGCCACATTTCTACGTTGAGTGAGACCATTGATTTTCACGGTGTGGATAAACTGATCAGTGGGCTACCCTGAATTTCACGCCAGCTAATCTCCACGGCAGGCCCACCGTTAGCATTCCTATAGAAGTGAGGTGTCAGTGGGTAAGATGGCGTTGTATGTTAAGTTAACATACCGTGTCCGCCTGCTAGCCCAGCTGGAAGACATCTTCCTGTTTCAATAATAGATCTTAAGTTCAAATGCTAAGGAGACACTAATTGCACCGATAGATGCATCGTGTAACTAATAGTGTGGGTGCCTTGTATAACTAACAAGGTGGGTGAGGTTTGGTCAAGTACATCCCCTCGTATTGCATTGCAGTGAGATGGGGGCTCTAGCCATTAGATGTTTTTTTTTTAATGATCCAAACCATTTATTTAATAGGGCTCTTGTTGAATTGGGTATAAACAAAAATGATCTTTGATTGAATATTTTCAACCTTTTGATTTTACAAACGATTACAGTGACTGTTCATGTTCAAAGCAAAAAAAGCCAAGTTGTGATAGGGTTTAAATAATTCAATTGAGAGCTTTTATTTGTTAACTTTCCCCCGTTCAAGATGAGATTCATTGTATAAACAGTTTGGATTATTCAAACATCACCATATTCAACATCTAAGGTCTCCACGTATTCTAAGGTTTCCATGCATTCAAGCAAACCTGTTAAAAAGATCATGATCCATAGCTCAAGTGGTAGTAGACTGAGTGAAGATATCTTCGTTTCAACACTGAGGTCTTGGTATCGATTCCCAAATGAGGGTGGCTAACATTGCTGTGTGACTAACGGTGAAGTTTGTGTACTAACCCAAAAAAAAATAAAATAATAAAGAAAGCAAAACCTCTTAAAATAAATGAACTGCTTTTCCCTTTGAAAGAGAATCGATCACCAATAGGCGACAACAAACTTCTAAACCAACAATCAACTGAGACCCACCTAGAGAGTGGATCATCCTGATTTTTGAGATGAGTGATGTTTAATATAGTGGGGGCTGCCTTTCCTATATATGGTACGGATTTCCTAAACAAGTGCCATGTTGGCGGGAAGATGGCAAGGCATGTTTTGCCGATAGGTGATCAGTCATTAGATTCTTTGAAAAATTCACCTAGAAATTTTTTAGCTTACTCATTAAATCGGCCTCCCAAACCAAAACAAAAAACAATTCAATAAGAGAAGGCAGTGTGATGGATGAAACATAGGCACTAATTAGAAATTACATACTTTTTATACAAGTAATTCAAATTAAACCTCCAAATTATGGGTCCTAGTTTAGATGTATTATGGACCAAAAATTAGATTTATTTAGTTATCTGACTATAGGATTGGTTCATTTTTATTGGATGGTTAAAAATGAAAAAATTCAATGGTTCTATTTCAACAAGCTTCTATGAATCTAAAACTAGGCACTACAAGAAAAATGATCTTTACCAAGGAAAGTTTTACCGAGGAAACGAATTTCCTGGGGAATAGCACACGTTCCCCGACGAAATTCAAATTTCCTGGGTAAAAACTGCTTTGCTGTTACCAAGGAAAAATTTCCTTGGTAAAAGTGACAAATGCCTACAAAATCCGAATTTCATGGGTGGTTTTTTTGGGCTAAAAACATATACTTTTACCGAGGAAAACTTCCTCGATAAAAGACTACAATTACCTAGGAAACGTATATTTTGTTGGTAATTTCCTTGGTAAAAGGATGTCAATGGACTAATTGACGTTTTTAATGGACAACCTTCAATAACTATCATTCTCCTGTTGTGGTCTACCTGATATTTAGATCTACCTCGTTTTTTTGTCCAAGTCCTAAAATAATATTTACAAATTAATGGACGGCGTGGATGAAACACGTACATCATAGTGGGCCCATAGAGCACAATAAACCATCTAAGAAGCTAGAGGCTAACGGTAGGCTCTATAAGGCCCACCGGAATGTGTTTTATCTATGCCTTTCATCCATTTTGACTGCTCATTTTAGGGTATGAGCCCAAAAAAGGAGGCAAATTGAAGGCTCAAGTGGACCACACCATAAGAAACATTGGAGATTAAGTGCCTACTGTTGATCTGTGGTGTGGTCCAATTAGGACTTCGATTTACCTCCTTTTTTTTTTTTATCATGCCTTGAAATTATCTTTCAAAATAAATGGACGGTGTAGGTAAACCGCATACATCACGGTGGACCCCACAGAGCACTTGACAAGACCGTACGTCCCTAGCTCTTCTTGATGGGGTACCCAATCAACGCTAAAAATAAAAAAAAGCCTGCACTGAAAACAGAGTCCAGCCCAACCCCCTATCTAATCTGCCGGTAGGCACTCTCTCTCTCTCTCTCTCTCTCCCTCTCTCATCTAGCTAATCCCCTCCTCCCTTTCTCTACTCATCTCCTTCATCCCAAGCCCTAGATCTGCAGAAAGCTCTATAGAAATCCTTTAAAATAAATGCTTACGCTCAGTAGCTAATCTGCGTCAGAATGAAAAGGGTTCCATTCTCTCGTTTCTTTTCCGATTCAGAGAGAGAGAGAGAGAGAGAGCTCCCGTTATCTAGAAGAAAGAAGAAGGGCCTACCAATGTTAGATGGGCGCGGTTTGGGTTTCTCTGCAAATCTCTGTTCACGAATTTAATCTCTGTAAGTACAATTTTCCTTCAACAACATTTGAATCGTTTTCGTAATTTTTTATGTATTTTTTGATGATTTGTTTGATTCTTTTCGTTTCCCCCTAATTTCTAGGGTTTTCGTCGTTGGTACATTTTGAATCTATTTACTTTATTAATTTTTATGCTTTTTTTTTCATGGGCTTGTTTGAATCTTTTCGCTTTTCCCCAATTTCTAGGGTTTATAGTTTAAATCGCTGTTTGTTTTTTCGATTTGCCGTTTATGTTAAGATTCTTCTTAGAAACCCTAGTAATTGAGCGGGGAAGAACGAGGAATAGAGAAAATTTTGAAGAAATCATAAGGTATTCTTTTTGTTGTTCTCGCATGGATGCTACTCCTTGTGGTACTGGGCTACTTCATTCAAGTGCTAGAAAACGTAATCGACACAGTATATGATTGTTATGCCATAGATAGGTCCATGAAGTTCATGTTCACCTTCCAATCAGTAGAATGATAGACTTTCCCAAGCTCTAAGAACTCCATTGATTGTCAGATTTGTTATTTGCACATGAATCTGCTTCTTTCTCGAATACTTTCAACCCTTGTTAACAGGCATATGGTGTTTCAACTATACTGTTATGCCAAATCGCATTTCCTGTATGTATACCTGTTATTAATATTGTCATTGTGACTTTCTGTCATTAACTAAAATGAAATGAAATTGCATCTGTAGAATTTCTCATGCGTTGGTTGATTGGCCAATTTCATAATAGGTCAGCAATTATTATTATTATTATTATGATTATTATTATTATTTTGGGACTTTCTTTCTCTTTCAATTGCCATGCTTTGAGAAAATACATACGAAGAAAATGGATGGCCATGGAGGTAAAGCCTGATGTTGCTAATTCTTTGTTGTAATGAAAATAACTTGAAAGTTGAATCAAGTTTTTCTTTTTCATTTTTCTTTTAGGTGCAGATATGAGAATTTGATGGAAGTTTTTGTGTTTGTGATACTTTCCCTAAGACTTAAATGCAAATGAATGCAATAATGGTCATTTGAAGAGTTTGAAATTAATGGATTTGAATCCAACAATGCACATGTTGGATTCATGCCATTTCACCTGCTTTTATTAATTTATTTACTTCATTGGTCAGGAAAGAGGCCAAAAGAATATCTGTAAGTTCAAACAGCCTGATTTTGCTGATGCTTTATCTCAAAGTGAGATCCTTTGGTTGTGGCAGTTGATATGACATTTATGGCACCCCTTTTTTTTTTAAGTGTTTGACAACTTATAGGTGATGCATCTGGCCCCAACATAGCACCATCTAAGTTACTTCAAAGTTTAGTGGAGGTCATCTTTCATAGATCCAAATTTTATTTTATTTTATTTTAATTATTATTTTATGATGGAGCTTGTGATGCTTGCATGTGAGCTTACGAGTTTTACAATCTATTGTATCACTTATTGAGAATGATTTTTGTTGGATTTTAACTTTTTGAACAAAATCTATCCCTAGAGCATATTTTCTTTTTCTATTTCATGTTGAACTACAAGAATTCGATTAAGCAGTTTCCATTCACGTGAATGGCAGTTTGATTTGAATACTCACACAAAATGTTGTAGAAGCATGGAAAAGGGAGCAACAATGGCATTCCTGGATGTACTTTACGTTGGTTTTCAGTGTTCATTGCATTTGTATTTTCTTGCTAGTTAGAATGAGTGCATTTAGTTATTTTCTTAGTTGGTTGAGTTGATTATCAGTTTTTGTTGATCTTGAACTTTTAACTTATTATTATTATTTTTTATTCATGGACAATGTCATTTGGTGTCCAGCAGAAATGAATGAATTTCTGTATATATTTCAAAGTAGATGCTTAGGGTGCATTTGGCTACTCAATCGAATTAAATTGCAATAACCCAATTCAATAAAGAGGAGTGAGCAATGATGGGCCATACCCATGCCACTTACAGCGAGGGACTGGTCCCCATATTAACGTTACAGTTTCTTCAGTTCCACTTTTTTTTTGGATAAGTATGGGCTTAAATCCGAGACCTGATTGTTGAAACGCACTCAGTTTACCATTGAGGCATAAAATTTAAAGAGGGGGAGGACTTCAATTCCACTTGAAATACATGGAATTGCACTAAAGGGTTTGGTCGTCATTATCAATTAACATGGTCCCATCCCAATTTTGGTCATTTCCTCTTTATTGATTTGATTTACTGCATTCCAATTCAAATGAACCCTTAAATCTTAACCAAACAAGATCATCACACCGTAATCATATTTTGTAGATTTAGCCTCAGTTGTTGAGAACCGAGGTTAAAAACTAAATTTAGCCTTGCTTGATGCAAACAGAGGCTAAATCCATCTTTAGCCTCGGTTTTGCCTCAGTTACCCAAACCAAGGCTACAACTCCCGTGGCTAAAGGCTTTAGCCTCAGTTGTTGAGAACCGAAGCTAAAAATAGATTTAGCCTCTGTTGGAGGCAACCGAGGCTAAAAGTTGTATTTAGTCTCAGTTAGAAACAATGGAGGTTGAAATCCATGTAGTTAGAAGCAATGCCAAACAAATTCCTTCCCATTTTACCAAATCCATGTATTCACAGTATACCACCTAACAAAAACACAGCGGAAACAATAGAAGAGAGAGAAGCTGAAGAAAATTATGAGGAGACACCACATTGTAGAGAGCACGCTGGCCAGAGATTTCAGATTCCGATCAGCTGTCCTCGTCGGATGGATGGCTTCGACCCAAAACCCCCAGTCTTCTTTGGCAGCAGGAGGTTGTGGATGTTCGGCATCACACCACCATTGGCTATGGTCACAGCACCCAGAAGCTTGCTCAGCTCCTCATCGTTCCTCACAGCTAGCTAGATATGTCTGGGAACAATCCTCGTCTTCTTGTTATCCCGTGCTACATTTCCTGCCAGCTCCAGCACTTGGTATCCACACAAACAGCCATTTTCAGATTCCAAAAAAAAAAAAAAAAAAAAAAAAATCTTCAAGCTGTGTACACACTGTGATCAGTTTTCCATCACTAAGTAATCTAAAACGCAGATCATGGGACCCACATCAAATGGCTAGCGCCATTTGTGGAAATATCGAACTTTGCCAATGACCCATTCATCATGCGTGTAGAAACCTTGCACAGCCATACCCACACGTAGGAACAAATTCCAATATCAGATGGGCATGCTTAAATTGACTTTTTCCATGAGGTGGGCCACATATTTTAAATCTTCTTGTGTAAGAAGCTAGCTACCTCTTTCACACCTGAGATTGGCCATAGCCTATATCTATAGTGATTTAAAAAGAAAAATGAACACCTAATTGCATATTTTATTTATAAGTTTTAATTACTAATATTGTATGTTGTTTTATTTTGCAGATTGTTTGTTGGTGATAGCGGGATGTTTGTGCTGATTGATTTTTTTTTTTTTTTTCGTATTAGTTGTATGTACCGGTGGAATTGACATTTCGATTTTATTCAAAACATTATTACGGTTGAATGGTCATTTTGATTGGTATACGATTGAATGTTTAATCAGGTGATTGGGATATTAAATATTGAATGTTCTATCAGGTGATTGGGATTATTTGATGTCTATCAGGTGTAGGATATTGATGTTTTAAAATTGAGCTTCTGGGAGGGATAGGGATTTCTAAAGAAATATTCGGTGGCAATGAAAAGGTAATCTCCTATTTCCAAGGAACTCCTTGTCATAGAGTTTTTAAGGAAAATTTTCCTGGAAAAGTCGCATTACCAACGTTATACAATGCCAGAAATGTTGACTTTTCGAGGAAATTTTTTGGAAATGGCAACTATTACACAAAAAATTAATTCATTGGGTTCCGCTGATATTCAACAGCGACGACTTTTCGTTGGAATATTTTGGAAAATTAAAATTTACAGGAAAATTTTCTTCAAGTCATATTCTTTTGAGGGCTGTTCAAATATTCTATTTTGAGGCATGTACAATTTTTGAGCTCCTATGTATCAAGAATCAAACATATGCTGCCCAAGTATCAAATTAATCCGGACTATATTTGCTTCAAACTTGAAATCCTCAAATATAATTCAATCAAAGGATTTTAAGAGGTATGTGATGTAGGGAAGAGTGTGAAACTACAATAAGAGATCACCGTTTTCCTTAAGTGATCATGACCTTGAATCCATAAGGTGAGTTCTTGAGCCTATAAAAAGTAAGACAGAGAAATTCAAATATTTCATTGCATAATAACCATTAAATGCTCAATTGTATAACTTATATGGAATATCCAAAATCCTAATTCATTTAGAAATTACTTGAAATTTCAAAATCTTCTTAGTTCGCTAAAATATAAACCACAATAAGCCTTTATTGGAACTTTTCGGGCAAGTAACTTATAAAAAAGATGAAAATCCTGAAACTTAAAATAGGAAAATGCAATGATAACAAAACTTACCAAAAAATAGTATTTTTTTTAAATGTCAATTTTAAACTTGAAGATGTACGTTATTTTGCAAAATAGATGTAAAAAATACTGACGTAGTAGGTCGGTTAATCCCAGATACACCATTACATAAAGATTGATTGGTTGTGTGTTTCATGATGATGCACGGATTAAAAGTTACAACTGTTTTAGGGTCAATACTTTGAACAACAATTTCTTCACATCCGGAATGAATCTCTTCAAAACGAACATGCTTGGGCCAGCCATGCTCTATATAGTACGGAGCCCTGTTATGATGGACTACTTACGCTTTCATTCAGACACATGTGCCACTGCACCATAGTAGGGTACGGTGTCAAGTTTTCACCTCTTAAATATTGCATCCTTGAAATGATTTGAACTAGTTTATTTCCTGATTACTAACATATAGTAACTATGATATTATAATCATGCTTCATTGATGACCCAGAATTTTGAATCTTCCATTTGAGTAGGAACCATTAAATATTCATCTTCATACACAATCACCAATTCCACAAATGCTTCTTATAATGGCCCGGGTGGCATAGAGCCTGCAGCATAAACGATTCAGATCATCATTTAAGATGCAATGGGGAAGGAAACCTGCGACTAGTGTATGGTGGCACTATACCCTATCAACGCTGCAAGTTAATTAGCTTAGAAAGTCGTTTGCTACAGTATCTGCTCAAGCTATTGTTAAACCTTACGTATCCTAGACCGTAGCCGTTGAGTCTTGGATCATGTTTCAGTGATCTAAACCGTTTATATGAAGGGACATCTACATGGGGGACAGCAAAAGATTTAAAAAAAGAAAAAAGATAAACAAGAAACTCTTAGAAGGGATTTTTCATCCTTTCGGTACATGGACTCTCCTAAAACATTCTATCATGAGCCATTGATTGAAAGTTCAGTATCTATCAAGGTAGATGTCAAGGTGGCCTTTTTCTGGCAACAGTTTCAGTTACCGAAGATGAATCCAAATAAAACGGCCATAGGCACGACATATCATATGACAAACACAAAACAACTGAACGAGATAAAACATATAACTATATATGAGGATTTTTGCTGGTTTAGTTAAGCTTACCATGGAAGGGGAGAACGTTTCTTACAATAAAATTTTCAATATGATGCAAGCACCTGCTGGAGGCAGTGTGATCAGCATAGGTGAGGATTCGCCTCCCGAAAGGCGTATCAAATTCCATGTTGCCTCCAATTAGCTGCGACTGCAACCATGCGCATTTCAACTCGGCAACATTGCTCATCTCCAACCCCTCTTGAAGCATCCTAAAGGACTCCGATCGATGGTGGAGATCATCGGAGGAGTCTCGAGGGTTATTGACAGTCCTTCTAGACGACTCACTTGTGAGATTGTAACCATGGTGGACATCCATGTTATGGGTGTTGAGTGCGTCTCCTAGCATGGATGACTATAATGTTAAGAAGAGAAAGGAGGTTGATTTCAGCGAAGCTCTTGTCTACCTCTTCAATCTAATGAAACGGTCCCTTTTTCATACAATCAGTGATTGGCGCGATAATGGTACTGAAATTCCTCACGAATCGACGATAAAAGGTCGCCAATCCATGAAAACTTCGTACCTCATGAATGTTTGTCGGGGTCGGCCAATCTCAAATAGCCCGAACCTTCTCTTCGTCCACTCAGATGCCTGTGGACGTCACGATGAAGCATCCTAAAGGACTCCGATCGATGGTGGAGATCATCGGAGGAGTCTCGAGGGTTATTGACAGTCCTTCTAGACGACTCACTTGTGAGATTGTAACCATGGTGGACATCCATGTTATGGGTGTTGAGTGCGTCTCCTAGCATGGATGACTACAATGTTAAGAAGAGAAAGGAGGTTAGGGGTGTTAAAGTCAGCTTGAATGCGTGCCGTTGCAGACGAAGGTGTAGGTGACCAGATGGGAAGCTTTCCTTCATTTATACACTCGTCTGACCAACCAGTTTAAACTAATTCTTAGGTTGTTCCAACTTTCAAGCGAGACCCATGCACTTGTACATTAATAATGGTTTTTAAATTCTTTTTTCTTTAGATACAATGTCGTATGGCTGCTTAGGTTTTGGTTGAATTAAAAAAAAGGTTTGCTTTTAAACTATTTCCTAAAATGCGCTGAGCAAACCCTCAAAAGGAACTACAAAAAAAAACCACTCTCTCTCTCTCTCTCTCCCTCTCCCAAACGCCCAAACGTTGCAACCCCTCTCCCACCGGAAAGCGGGGCAGATCTCAAGTGGACCGCACCGCTATTGAAACTTTCCTAGGGCCATCACACCAGAGGGAAAACTGGAAAATGAAATGCTTGAAACCTTCCTTGACTACACCTTGATGTAATTTATATACTATCCAAACGGTTTATAAGGCCATTTCCACTGGGATGAACAGAAAAAAGAAAAAACTGATCATTATACAACTTTTGTGGCTATACCAATATTTCAATGGTGGCAGTTCAATCCCCATTGTTTTCTCTTGTGTGGTCCAATTCAGTCTTGGATCCGACTCATTTTTTGTGGCATATCCTAAAATAGACTCGAAAAACAGATGAATGGGGTGAATTTCTCACAAGCATCACGGTGGGCCCCACCTAACTTCCCCGCTTATGAACTTCCTGCCAAAGCCTTTAGCAGAAAATCCGCCTCCACTAGTTTCGGGTTACAGCCAAGTGGCCTCCTCCAGCACCACCTTCCCATTGGAGTTTCAAAAGTTGTGGGACCCATCATGATGTATGTGGTACAAGCACACCACCATCCATTTTGCGAGGTCGTTATAGGGCATGGGCCCAAATATGAGGCAGATCCAAATCTCAAGTGGACCACACTATAAGAAATGGAAAAGATTAATTAACGCCTACCTTTGATAACTTCTTGAGGGTCCAAACAAGTTGGATAGAAAACAAGAATTACAATGGCTCCTTAATTTAGGTCCACATTACCTAATCAATAGGTTTGGATGGGAAAACAAGAATTACAGTGGGCCCTAACATTTTTAATGATATGATTTAATTGGCACCGTTAACTCTTGTGGGTCAACATGAGTTTTAGATCTTTTCATTTTTGGGTTCATGCCCTGAGATCATGATCAAGAAAGGATGGACGGTATGGATAAAGCAAGCACATCATTGTGAGGCCCACGGCGTAATCCTCCACCGTAGTGGATTCCATGAGTATTGCATAAGAAACAAAAGGTTTAAGAGGGCATGATCTTCTTTTAGGAATTACAACATAGTTCTTTGACAACGGTTATGTTTAACTATTTCTTTTTTTGTTGTTTTTCAAACAACAAAAAAAGAAATAGTACCTTTCTTAGAACCCAATAGACAGAATAATTCTTATTCTACGTACCACAACAGCCAGTTCAGTTCTATCTCATATAGATGAGTTCAAAACATTAGTTAATGTGAATTATTCATCTTATAAATCATCCAATTCATCGAGTCATGTCAATTCAGATTATTCCAAGGCTTTATTACTTGTTTGTCGCACAAAAAAACTTTTTGAATGTCCGGTAGAAATACTTTTGTTTTTGGAATTCAACCAAAACATAAGTGTCTATATGACGTTATCTCTTTTCTTTATTATCTACTCAGTGACTTATCCCATTCATGATCAAAACCACAAGATTGATAGAAATCATTATTTTTTTCTGCCCATGGCCATCATCGAGGATCTAATAGTCGAATAGACTAATATACATACTTAATAGCATTTGTTTTAACATGACCCAGCCTGAACCCGAACATAACTCGACCCGAACACGACCCAGCCCGACCGAAAGCACCCAAAGGTGTTGCTGGTGTGTCTCGAACCTGAGACAAGCTAGTTATAAACTCGAACTCAACCAGCTGGGCTATAGGCCCTTCCACATACATCCTTAATAGCATATAAACATTAATGCATGTGCCAAGTCAATAATAGTAGGTATGGAATGAATCACATCTATTTTGAGTGTATGGTCCATGAGGGGCTAACCGCGATGTGTAAGTACCATCTAACCCGTCCATTAGACTGCGCCACCAACGTTTGTCCTAGCTAGATCTCTAAATCTAGCATATTCCATAACTCAGGTGAGCCACACAAAAGGAAACAATGGGGGATATTGAGGAGACGCCTACCATAGAAACTTCCCTATGGAATGTGGGTTCCATTGAATTATTAGTATGTCATCCAAGCAAGTCATTAGGTGTGTTTCACCCAGAGAAATGGACATACTTCCAAAGCCTACGTGGACCGCAGTAACTGAATAGATGAATATATAATTTTTAGGCGAGATTGTACATTGTTCTTTGAGGTTTGTTTCACATGAGTTACTGACGGGGATGATTGTTGGGATGTTGGGGGACAACGAGGAGGCATGATGCACAGTTTGGATTCCAAGTAGATATCATGGGTGGGCTCGGCATAGCTTGAACCTATGGCAATTACCATAGGCTTGTGATCACTCTGTTGTTATCATTTCAATCAAACGGCCACTCGTGTGATTGAAGGCCTATATTCGGTTGTGTGGGGGTAAGATGCACCGGCGTGTCAGATTCTAATCGACTCAAAGTTTGACTGAACTGCTGGTGTTCTCCTGAGTTGATATGGACGGATCAGACACTGGACACATGATATAGGTCCTCTTAACCACCAATTTTTGTACTCAGTTTAGATGATTTGTGAAAGGGTAGGGGTCAGCGCTTCGGAATGTATTCCTTTTGCCTTGTGACAATAGATGTGAGTCTATGGACTTAAGGACTTGTTCTTTTAGCTTTATTCGCTACCGTGGTTCAACAATGACAATAGACAAAGAAGATGTAAGTCGAAAGTGTTCTTCTATTAATGATTTTTACAATAATGGCACTCACGATGAGCTTGAGGGAACGACAATCCACTACAAGAAAATTGGCCTTTTATAACAGACTTTTTACAACGGGCCAGGCACAACCATGGTAAAAGAACACTTTTTACAATGGGCGTAGCAAGACCATTGCAAATAACTTCATTTTACAATGGTCGGGTGCCGGCCAGTTGTAAAAACGATTTCTTTTTACAACAGGCTTTAGGAACCGTTGTGATTGTAATATTTACAACGGTTTCTACTCGTTATAAATACTAAGCTTCTACAACGAGCTTAGTACATTGTAAAAAATTATTCTTTTTAAATTAGTTGATACTACAACTGTCCCAGCCAGTTGTAAATATTTATTTTTACACCAAGAACAACCATCATGGTAGGCCCCACGGTTAGGGCTCCTACCAAAGCTGAACCCTCTTTTTTCTGTTTGAACATGGATTGGATACTACCCACACTAAGATTGTGTCCTGCACCTACTCAGATGCATTATCATCCGGGCAGATCTATGGAGGGGCCCACTATGATGTATTCATTTGTCCACTCCGTCCATCCATTTTATAAGATCATGCTTGTATGTTGGCCAAAAAACAAGGAATATCCAATGATCAAGTGGGCCACACCAAATAGTGAGCGGACCCTAGTGATGTCATCACTATTGTAGCACGCTAACTGTAGCATGTTATTGTAGGGATGACATCACCAAGTTCCCATCACCATTTGGTATGGTCCACTTGAAAGTTGGATCTTCCTACTTTTTAGTGTCATATCTTAAAATGATCTTATAAAATGGATGGACGGAGTGGATAAAAGGATACATCAGGGTGGGCCCTTCGTCCGAGCGGGGTAGGACGCAATCCGCATCCTGTGAGGCCTACCGTTATGTATATGTTTAATGGTGAGGATTCAATCATAACTGTTTCATATGGTGTGGTCTACCTAAGATTTGAGTCAGCTTCATTTTTTGGATCATGCTCTATAATGAGCTTTCAAAATGGTTGGATGATGTGGATTTTTGGCACATGCATCACTGTGAGCCCCACACTTGGGGTCCCACCCACCTCGGTAATGGTTCTGAGTAAACTATGTGGGGCCCACCGTGATTTATATATTTTATCCCCTTAGTCCATTCATGTTACCATATAATTTTATGGCTTGAGTAAAAAAATAAAGCATATTCAAAGCTCAAGTGGACCACACCACGGAAACAGTTTGAATTGGATGCCTACTGTTGAAAAATTCTTGGGGCCACATATGTTTTAGATCAAGCCTATAGTTTTTATTTCTGTTCATCCATGTCTGTGTGATCTTTTGAATATGTTGGATGATAGATAATTTCGCCATGGGCCCTAAGAAGGTTTCAACAGTGGAAATCATTAATTCCACTTTTTCCTATGGTGAGGTCCACTTGAGCTTTTGATATGCTTCAATTTTGGGTTAAACCCCTAAAATGAGCTGAACGTGTGGACTGCGTGGATAAACCATATACGTTCATGGTGGGGCCAACTGAGTTTAGTCAGCAGGCAATCGGATTTCAGCCAGAGATAACAACTGATTGCGTGTGACCCTGTGGCTGTGTGGGGTCCACAGAGATGTCCGTGAGAAATACACTCTGTCCATCTGTTTTGAAAGACTACAATTAATGGGACACGATTTTAAAAATCAGGCAGATCGAAAATTCAGGTGGGCCACACCAACAAAAGAGTGGGAATAACAACGTCCACTATTGACACCTTCCTGGAGTTGACCACGATGTTTATATGCCATCCAACCGTTCAAAGAATTATTAACACCCGGATAACTGTATGAGCAAATATCATCCTCATACAAAACTTCTGTCACCGTCCCGTGTTCAATCCCCACTGTTTAGTATAGTATGGACCACGTGAGTTTTGGATCAACCTGATTTTTACAGTCCTGTACTTTTTTGGTTTTTCAAAATAGATGGACGAGTGGATTTCTAATGGACATCTCTGTGGACTCCACACCGCCACGGGCATAGAGATATCTTTATGCACGGGGTCCCAGGCAATCCACTCCCCCTAAATACCCTACTCCCGCCGAAACAATCCCCAAATCCCTACCCCGCCAAAAACAAAAATCCTCAAATCCGAACCCGGCCCTCGTCTCTCTCGTCTCTCTCTCTCTCTCTCTCTCTCTCCACCCAAACGGCAATAGATCTTGCTACCGGCCCCCTTTCCAGCAAGCATACCATTGTTGGTCCTTCTGACAACGGCTCTCCACTGATGATTTGTCTTCGTCAACTCTCCACGGGCAATTTCTGTCCACCGGCGAGGTATGTAGCCATTTCTTCCATCGGGGACTGACTACTACTTAGACCTACAGGGTGTTGGCTGGATTTTGCCAGCTTCAAAATGCAAATGCTCTGCTATAGCCCTGTCTAGCATACAAAAAAGATGAAGGTAAAAAAAATGCCCTATTATGCAATTGCCACTATTTTTTCGTGTTCTCTTTCGTAGATCAGGTGTTCAATCTCCATTCCATTTCAAATGCTTATAAGTAGATTGGAAATTAGGTTGTACACTTGCATGTGAGGAATTATACTGATCTTAAATCTAAGGCGTTTGGTTTTATGTCTAGAATAAGAAGGTCGGGGGATTTTGGGTTTTGGGGTTGGTTGTTGTTTGATTGGTAGTTTCCTTTGAATGGTTGGAAACTAGATTCTTCATTATATGTGTCTTGCCACGAGGACTGGAATGGGATCGATCAGGTCATGCTATCAAGTCATTTGATGATTGGGTGTTTGAACATTGGCTTTTTACAAGAATAAAAAAAAAAGGTTTCATGACAGATTGATTGTGTTTTTAAACATTGTTTTCTAGTCATTTATATCTATTAAAAAGAAAAGAAGAAAAAGAAGAAAAGAAACAATGCTTTAGAACTGAGTTTTTTAATACCAGTGTCCATGAAGAATTTGCATTATTGTCAACAAATGGATTCCATATGGTAGTATTCTCTACAATCATTTAAAGTTTCTTCATCATTTATTTATAGCTTGCCCAGGTGTTGCTCCTGCTTTGAATGGCAATTTATGAACATGTTTCCTCTCTGGCTTCCACTTCCTAGCTATATCCATTTGGACATATCTATATCCATGGCTTTGTACAAATAATTCTAATAAATTTCTGGATATCTTAATTCCCAATGCTCTTTATCTTGAATCCTAGTTGTATTGCAGGTTGCCCGTAGTGGCCATACTGTGACAAGAGCAGGTTCTGTATTGATCCTCTTTGGAGGTTAAGATTATAAAGGGAGGAAGTTTAATGATGTTCATATGTTTGGAGGTGACAAGAGTAGGTTCTCTTATGTGGTTTCCTCTGCATTGCACGTAAGTGTTAGTCATGGTTGTGGTATAATTACTCTTGTTGATGTTATATGGAATTCAAACCTATTCTACAGCTATCAGATGACTTTTGATTATTTTTATTTTGAGTTTTATGAGAGTTATCTTTATTTTTGGTTCACTAAAACTTAGAGAATATGAGCATCAAAGTTCTATAAACTGAACTCGGCAGTGTCAATATGCATGCATAGAGGGTCAGGGCCATCTCCAAGATTGAACCATGTAGCTGCTCTTTATGATGATAGAATTCTTCTTATTTTCGGTGGGGCATCGAAGTCCAGAACTCTAGATGACAGATTCACTTGACTTTAAAACAGTATGTGAAGTTAAGATACTACTAGCATTTTCTTTTTTATTCTTCTTGAAAGATGTGTTGAGACAGTTTAATCTTAGATCCATGGAAAATAGCATCTTGGCTCCTTACGCTCCAAGAAATATTTGATGTGCACGTTTTTGTTCTGTTAGATGGGATGGTCAAGGACTAAGATATGAACTCCTTTGCCATAGCTGTTGAATTTTAGTTTGGTTTGGTGGTGAAACTACGCATCATGGACAAATTCATTTAAATGATATTTGTATGTGAATCAACGTTTGATGTTCTTCTACATTTGTTTCATTTGATTCTTTGTAGGTGATTGTTGCTTGTGATGTAAATTTCTTCTTCATATCAGTCATTGGATTTATATTTATTTGGATGGTGAATTCCACACAAGCCTATCTTGTTGAATTCCACTACAGGTTTAGGTTCATAAATTCATTGGATTTTACAAACTACAACAAGTATCGAAGTTGCAGAGCTACTAAATGCTTGGTTTTTCTGTATGGTAAGCATTGTTCAAAGTTCGCAGACATTCCTTCTACTATAGTTATTCTGTATCCTTGGAACAGAAACAAGGAGAACTTTCATTCAAATCATTTCTATTAAAGCTATCTCTGTTTTCCTATTTTTAAGGTGGTTCTTACATGTGATCTGGGCTTTTCTAAGGCCTGATTATTTGAGCAACGGTGTACAAATAGATATTTAGGAAAAAAAATGCCACAATGGTTCAGTTCATTGGAAAATTGTCTGAGGATCATAGGTTGTGAACTTCTAATCTGGGAGATTTTTCATGGTGTCCTCAGTAGATGGGTGTCCATCTGATAAACTGAACCGTGGGCCTCACATGTGCTAAATCCTGTGCATTGGCAATATTAGGTGTGCATGTCATTTTGAGCAGGACACAGAATTCTTCATCTCAAAATGCACATCATTTTGAGTTGGTTTAGTTATATTTGGTTCCCATATGTGAATCTATCCATGGTTTGTAGGTGAAGAGCAATTTGTAAAAGGAATCTTGGCTGCAAAGACGGTGAAGTTATCCATCACCACTTATGCAATGGCTAGCCACTTTCATTTTATCCTTTAGTTGATTTTTTTCCTATTGTACTTCATCTATTTGATCTTGATTGGGGTGTAACAATATCTATGCATTTGCCAGATTCTAATAGGAAAATGCTGTAAATTTGTTGATAATGAAGCCCACATGTTCAAACTTCGTGGTCTATATGTGAAAGAGTTTGCAATGCTTTGGGAATTGGCTACCTGTTTAGTAGATTTTGGGTTCTTGAGTGCTCAGAGCAAGTCCCATTTGCACCAACGTATCATCAAGGTAATTCGAAACTAGTAAGTTACTCAAGCCCCCTTCCATTTATTAGTTAGATCTTTGTCAAAATTTATTGCTTTTGAAGAATATGTTGGAATTCTAAAACTAATTTTGTTTTGATTTATAATTGTGTGAACATTTTACAGGGTATGGTCTAGATTTTTGCGCTTATTTGGATTTATACATTTTTTTAATGATGAGATTATTTTTTATTTATTTATTTATTTTTTTTTTGTGGAATGGCCAAGTGAATGCATTAAATATCATGGTCTAAATTTTTGATATTGTTTCGGTGATTTTGTGATTCTTATGTGACTAATGAACACAGGAACCAAAAAATTGGGCGGTGATAAGGAGCAAAAAAAGAAGGAACTATTTACAACGAGCCTGAGCCGTGGTAATTAAATTAAATAGATTTACAATTTTACAACTGGCCAAAATTGTTGTTAATACTTCCTTTTGCAAAGGGCCATGCCGGTTGTAAAAATTTGGACTTTTCACAAGGGGTAGAATTTGTTGTAAATTATCATCATTTACAACGGGTATAACTCCAACCGTTTTAAAGAACTGCCTTTCATCGTTGTAAAGTAGCATTTACAACTGTCTTTTTCCTATTTACAACAAGTTATAACCGCTGTCAAAACCAAGGCTCCTTTTGCAACAGGGGCTATTATAATGTGAGCGTGACCATTGCAAAACACTTTTTACAACAGTCATCCCCTGCTATAAAAAACCAATTTTCTTGTAGTGATCTGTTCATTATCCAATCGGGACTGAGCTTCGTAGCAGGACAATCTTGATGTGCGAGATGATCGTCTGTTTGTTGCTCGATCATAAATCGGGCATCGTGGCTAGAAAATTCATGGAGGGCAGATCTTCGACAATCTGTTTGTTGCTCGGTCAGAACTAGGATCCATGGTGAGATGGGTGGCGAGGTGACAGCCTGATCATGGACTAGAAGGGAACCAATCATGTGGCGAGAAGGTCATGAATTGGTTATCTGTTCGTCGTTTGGTGTAGACCAAACTACGTGACAAGATAGTTGGCGGAATCACTAAGCATGTTGCAGGATAGCCTTGCAACATTTCGTTCGAAATTGGGCGATCTTCCTTATGATTCAGCGAGATGCCATAAATGAAGGGTGAAAAGATAAACTAAGGAATAAAAACTAGGAGCCCCATGGTGTGAGTAATCATGAGGGCTAAAAACAAACTAAAATAAAATAAAAAAGATAAATGTCCATGATAGAAGAATAAATAAGAGCTGTGTTTGGTCGTATTGGTGTGAGGCCTAGAGCTCTTCGTGAAGTGTTGTTTATATAAGCATTTGAGAAGCGGTGATCTTGCACAATGATTAGTATTGTGAAGGATTCAGACGATCAGTTGTGAAAATCTATTTAATTCTTTCACATCAATGTGACCTATCACATACAACAACATATACAAGAGATATACTCTCATGTGCCTTGGCTAGAGTTTTCACGTCTCTGAACTCTCACATATGAATGTTACTGGGGTTCTTACTTCACTTGGCTTTAGCATTCATAGAAAGTGCTTTTAGCAAGGCTTTAGCATTTAATGTTAGATATAAATATCCATTGATGAGATTTTGGCATTTAATGTTAAGAGCGAGACTTGCTTTACTAAGATCCTATTGCTTTTTACAAATAGTACTTTTTTTTATAGAACTCCTAACTTTAAATGCTCTCTCTCATGTGTATGTCTCTAATTCTTCCTCTTGAAGCCATCTACACCACATGTAGCATGGCTAACACATGGTGTCTTCTGAATCGTTTGATTTGGACATGTTAGATCGAGTGTAAACAATGGTGGAGGGTGCGAGTAGGATTTTGCCCATCAAATGTATGAAAAGAAATCATGTCTAACTCAATGTTTCAACTAGTGTCTCTCTGAAAGACTTATTACATAATCAAGAGAAATTAAATTTACTCTAATAAGAAACTAAATAAAAATATCTTCACACTACTTCGACTTCATCGTCTGCCATTTGCTGCTACGAGCCTTCATACTCCTCACCTTGTAAATCGGGCTCATCTACTGGATCATTACTTGAAATGTATGGAATGATGTTTTAAAAAACCATCCCAAGAGGACGTGAGTTGCTCGCGATCAACTCAGTAAGGGTCACCCATCAAGAATAGCACAATAATATTTAAACACAAAGAGCATACCCAATTCAAAACACACATGAGAAATCTTGTTTAATGCAATGCATGATATGCATGCTCTGGCTAAGGCACCCTAACTAATGAGACGGGACTTAATCCAACTCTTCTCACTAGTCACTAGTCACCAGAGTCCACAATGAAGCGGGTAATTCCACAACTTTATGTTAACAAACTCAGCCAATGGAGGTGATAGCAAAATCCTATCTATTTATAGTTAAGTTCGGATTCAAGTAACAGTACTGATTTTGCTACACTTGGTGTGACTAAACTGACTATCGGATTGCTTTGAAATTTTATATGGGGCTTCATCATCAAGTGAACTTCATAATGGATGGATTAGATTGCCAATATCACATCTAAAGTGGGCCCCATGATCATATCAGTGGACACCTCCTAGATTCGCAGTTTTAATACCTTCTGAACCAGTTATTTTTGTATCTTTCACTTCGGTGTGTACAGAAATCGAAACTGTCTCAAAATTGATATCTTGGTAGAACTATATCCCTTCTACATGATAGAGGGTCTGGATTGACTTAAATCATTCCAGAATTGTAGTGCACATACCTCGCAATTTGGGCCATTTTCTAATTCGCGCAGGTGAAACTTTCCAGAACACTTCGACTCGTTTTGAACGCTGCAATCAATCTACACATCCGATTGACCTGATTCCAGTTTAGTTTTGTAGAAAATTTGATTCTGTATCAGATGGATGGCATGGATTCTTCATTAGAAAATTTGATTCTATATCAGATGGACAGCTTGGATTCTTCATTTGAGCACTGATGGACTATGGGGCTGAATTCCAAGACTAAGTCGGTGTTGAATGGACAATTTATATTCATCGGGTCACTGTGATCAATCCAGAACTCCGATCGGTGTGAAGCCAGTGCCATTTGTTAGATAATTTGATGATCTTCAAAGTGTATAGAGACTTTCTCAAATAGCATAAAAAAGTGGTCCAAAAGTGGCACGCACAGTAGACAGCGTGCACTGCCCGTTCGGAATTGAAAATCACATGTAGTGCACATCATCTTCGATCCATCGATCCAAGTCGTCTAACCTCAATCCAATCTTACAGGAAGTGTTTTTAGCCCTTCTCTTATCATCCTAAACCTTCCTAGATACAAGTGGCCCGCCAACAATCTGTAAAACATGAAAAATCACTATGTAAGTATAGTTTACAAGTTATAGAGCGATCCAACCGTTGAATAAGTTTTCTACAATAAATCTTAGTATTTTGCTTGATTTCTGACCTAGTGATGATCAGAATGGGGCCTAAATATGTAATATTTATGGTCACATCATGTAGTACCAACACATGGCGGCATTTCATTAACCCATGTAAGTATGCCAAAAACGGGTGTAAACACACTCCCCATAATTAATTGTTCTTGCCATCATGGTCCATGATCCATTCAATAATTCATCAACAACCACAATCACACTAATAAAATATTCAAGCTGTTTACATGACGTTTCATGTGGCATACAACTCAGGGAAACAATATCAAAATCAAACCTAAAAATGGATTACCAGCCTCTAGAGGCACGCGCTATTTTGCGTTTCCAAATTGTGTACCATAGTGTCATAATTACATGATGATCTGAATTGTACATCCAGTGCACTCATCCGTCGATAAATCGTTACCTAAATTTCTCTTTCATTATACTATCTCATCCATCTAATATATGGCCCTTTTCTTACTTAATAAGAGTAGTTGCTTGCTTTTGTCTTTTAGTGTTCATTTATATGCCATTAACAGAATGGCCAGAACTGTCTAAACATCGACTTTTGGACTATGTTTGAATCGATGTTAAAAAAGCACGAAACAATGTTATTTTTGTAGAGTATTTTTTATTATAGAACTCTAGTTTTTAATGCTCTCTCTCATGCACATGTTTCTCATTCCTCTTGTTGAAGTCATCTACACCATATATGGCATGATTGACACATGACATCTTTTAAATATTTGGATGCATCAGATCAAGTGTAAACAATGGTGGATGGCGCAAGTAGAATTTTACCCATCATTTAATTTGTAATGCTGACACGTGATGGTACCTCATTGGTCCATGTAAGTATGCCAAAATTGGGTGTAAACACTCCCCATAATTAATTTATCCTCTCATAATGGTACATGATCCGTTCAATAATTCATTCAACAGGCCACCATAACACTAATAAAATATTTATGTTGTTTACATGACGATTCATGCGGCTTACAGCTCAGGGAAGCGATGTCAGAATCAAACCTAAGAAGGGATTACCAGCCTCTGGAGGCACGCGTTAATTTGCGTCTCCAGATTGTGTACTACACATCTCATATATATTGACGTGATGATCTGAATCATACATCCAGTGCACTCATCCGCCGATAAATCGTTAACTAAATTTCTCTTTCATTATACTATCTCATCCATCTAATATATGGCCCTTTTCTTACTTAATAAGAGTAGTTGCTTGCTTTTGTCTTTTAGTACTGTTCATTTATATGCCATTAACAGAATGGATAGAACTGTCTAAACATTGACTTTTGGTCCATGATCCAATCGATGTTAAAAAAACACTTAGAACGACCTCTTCTCTTGCTACTTAGAAGGGTGGCCTAGGTGCTAAGGGCCTGTTTGGATTGTGCGATTATATGGTACGGAATTACATTTGGCCCATAAAAAATTCATTCAGCATCTGGAAATGACGGGAATCATTGGATTAATCCAGGCATCATACTATCCAATTCCAAAAGTAGATACAGTTGGATTTTTTTTTTTTTTGGATTTTGAAATCCACTACATATGTGGGCTCCAAATTGATGCATGTGTTTTATCCATGCCATCCATCTTTATGTGCCCTTTATATGTGACATTCGAGTTGCATGTGTGTATTGTGATCGACATCAGTTGTGAATTTGGTCGTTGATTACAATTCCATGACTTGTCAAATGCAAATTTCGCTTAATTGAAAGGAAGAGTTAGATAGCTAATGTAGGATTGAAAGGATTTCCAAACATGTAATCATTGTGCAATAATGATGTTAATTCTATTTAATTCACCAAACAGGCCATTAAAGGTTTTCTGAAAAAGCAAAATCAAGCTTGGAAGGTGCTGCTGCTGATAGGCTAAAAAGCCAATGCAAGGTAACATGCTCGTATGCCTTTTAGCATTGACCCTGTCCTCTCATATAATATAAATAAGGCTAGCCAAAGCCGGCTAGTTTGTGTCCGTCTCGTCTCAGCATTGACTCTGTACTCTCATATAATATAATAAGGCCTATCAAAGGGGGCTAGTTGGCGTTCCCGTCTCATCTAAGGATGGGAGGTCTAGACCACGACTAAGTCGAAGGTCTGGACCACGACTAAGTCGTACCACGGTTTTGGCTACCAATGTGCCGACCTAAAAATTTAAAAAAGACAGATTCCACATCCCATATAAGTAAAGATCCAACAGTTAGAGAAATTCTAAATTCTTATTGGAAGTTTTTATTTTTATTTTTTATTCTTACATCTATTTATTCTTTTGTCAAATCAAACGGTATTAGATTTTAAAAAAAAAAAGTTATTAGATGGACACGGATCAGCTGGTGTTGCCAACACCCACAACGGTGGTGGTCATGTGTTGATGGGTTGGGTGCTATAAGGGCCAAAAGTGTTGGAGTTTTCCTCCTCTAGTGGACAGAGGAGAGATGGAAGTGTTTTTTGGTGGCCATCGACCGGCCGGTGCCCCCTGGCCGACCGGCCGGACATGAGGCTGAAATTGCACATACTCTTTGGACTGTTTTTGTCCAATCTGACTAGTAAGCAAACAAGTCGGGTTACACATTTTTCTCACAGCGACTCTCTGGATAGTTTTTGTGTGTGGCCGACCAGCCGACGGTTTTGGCCAGCCGGTCGATAGTGCGCGCGGACTGCTTAATGCAGTTTCCTAATAGGACTCTAATACATGCAAGAGGCTATATTAGGAGCTCCAATTCGGAATTTAGGTATTCTATATGTCCAAGGTGAAAGAGAGAGAGAGAGAGATAGCTTGTTGGTAGAGGAAGCTTTGCTTGCGAAGGTAATTCACGGTGCAATGACGTCTCGACTCTTCAACGTCCTCGTGCTCGGGTGAGATCTCTCAGTTTCTAGTCCTTTTATTGTTATCTATCCTTGCGTGGGTGAAGAAGGTTTGATCCAAGTGGTGTGTGCTTGTGATCGAGGTTGTAACGGTTCTACTTCATAATGAATTGTTGAACTGGACGAAGTCCCGTGGTTTTTACCTCTTTAAGGGTTTTTCATGTAAAAATCTCTTACGTCGTGTGATTGTTGATTTGATTTAGTTTCGTGCTTTATCATAACCCATAATTCTAGTAGTTTGGGGGGCGAGATTTTAAGGTTTTGTGAAACGCACCCAACAAAAGTAGTATCAAAGCATTCAGGTTGATTGAGCAGGAAGTGTGATCGATTCTGAATTATGGAAGGTGGCTTATCAAGGATGATTAGTCTCAGTGGATCGAACTGGACCATATGGAAGGCTAAGATGGAGGACTTGCTTTATTGCAAGGACTTGTATGCTCCAATTCTAGGCGTATCAGCGAAGACGAAGGATATATCAGATGATGATTGGAAGAAATTGGACTAGAAGGCGGTGGGGTTTATTAGACAATGGTTGAACGATTATATATTCCACGATGTGTCTACGGAGACCTCAACCGCTAGCCTATGGCAGAAATTACAAGGGTTGTATGAGAGGAAGACAGCTGGCAACAAGATATTCCTGATTAGAAGACTTGTAAATCTCAAGTTCAAGGATAATGGTTTTGTGGCTGAGCACATGAATGAAGTCAGCAATATTATGAACCAGCTCTCCGCTATGAAGATGGTCCTGGACGATGAACTACAGGCTTTGCTATAGCTTAGCTCATTGCCTGATAGTTGGGAGACATTGGTGGTGTCTCTAAGTAACTTCGCGCCAGGCAGAAAGATGTCCATAGGAACAGGTAACGGGTTATCTCTTTAATGAGGAGACAATGAGGAAGTCTTAAGGGTCTACTCAGCAAGAGGCCCTTGTGACACATGATCGGGGGAGAGGAAAGAACAGAAAGGGCGAGAAAGCCCGAGATAAATCTACAAGCAAGTCTAATGTTAGGAAATATCTTAAATGTTAGAATTGTGGCAAGAAGGGCCATTACAAAAATGAATGTCACAAGAAAAATAATCAGAAAAGAAAAGGGAAGGAAAAAGATGATGAATCAGATTCTACTAAAGTCGCCTCAGATGGCAATGTTGTAGTCATTCTCTCAGTGGATCATGATGTTTGTCTCACGGTTACGAATCAGGACACCGATTGGGTGGTCGATTCGGGAGCATGGTTTAGTGCAACTCCACGAAGAAATTTCTTCACAAGCTACAAGCAAGGCAGCTATGGTACAGTGAAGATGGGGAACTCTGGAGTATCCCAGCTTGTGGGAGTTGGTGATATTTGTGTGAGGACCGATGTAGGCTGTATATTGGTTTTAAAAGATGTGAGACATATTCCAGACCTTCGCCTCAACTTGATGTCGACGGGAAGGTTGGATGTAGCCGGCTATGAGAGTCGGTTTGTTGGTGGGCACTGGAAGCTCATCTAGGGTTCGATGATCGTAACAAAAGGAAAGATTTGTTGCACCCTATGCAAGACATGTGTCAGTATATGCAAGGGTGAGTTGAACGCAGCAGAAGATTCAGTGACAGGCATATGGCACATACGGCTCGGCCATATGAGCGAGAAAGGGCTTCAACTACTAGTGAAAAAGCACCTCTTTCCAGAGTTGGCAGGTACACCTCTTAAAACCTGTATTGATTGTTTATCAGGGAGACATAATAGAGTTTCATTTGTAAAAATTGCTTCTCATGTTAAGAAAGTGCATTTATTAGATTTGGTTTATTCTGATGTTTATGGTCCTATGAGGACAAAAACCTTGAGTGGGGCATTGTATTTTGTCACATTTATAAATGATGCATCTAGAAGGGTTTTAGTTTATGCTTTGAAATCCAATGATGAGGTCTTTGGTTGTTTAAAATATTTCATACCATGGTCGAGAGAGAGACATGTAGATCATTGAAGTGCATCCGCACTGAGAATGGTGGTGAATACATTGGTGACTTCCATGAGTATTGTAAGTCCCAAGGTATACGGTATGAACTGACGGTACCCAAGATCCCCTAGCACAATGGTGTATCTGAGCGTATGAATCGCACCATTGTAGAGAGAATCAGATGTATGTTATCCCATGCGAAGTTGGCCATGATATTCTTGGGAGAAGCAATGCACACAGCAGTGTATTTGATAAACAGGTCTCCATCAGCTCCTTTGAACGAAGAAGTACCTGAGAAGGTATGGACTGGACGTTATCCTTCGTACAGTCATCTTAGGGTATTTGGATGCAGGGCATCCGTTCACGTATCAAAGGGCGAGAGGTCCAAGCTCAATACGAAGATCAGACAGTGTCTGTTCTTGGGGTACGGTGATAAGAAATTTGGCTTTAGGTTGTGGGATCTGACCGAGAAGAAGCTCGTCAGGAGCAAAGATGTGGTTTTTATTAAAGATCAGTGTATAGAAGACATTGGAAAGCCAAAGAAGACCCAGCCCGGTTTAGATGAGCTGGAATATTTGGATCCTATTACTTCTCCCTTGGAGCCTGATGACGAGGGAGTACAGCAAGGTGCAGAGGACGAGGGAGTTCTTACAGGAGATGGACAGGGGGATCAGCCCCCACTTGATCCACCTATTGAGCCACAGGTGAGAAGGACATCTAGGGACAAGCACCCATCCAAGAAGTACTCGCTGCATGAGTACATTATGCTTACTGATGGAGAAGAGCCAGAAGATTATTCTAAGACCTTAGTTGACGAGTATAAGGAGGAGTGGTTGAAAACTATGTAAGAGGAGATGGAATCTTGCATAAGAACCACACCTATGACATGGTGAAATTGCCTAAGGGCAAGAAAGCTCTGAACAACAAGTGGGTGTTCAGAAAGAAGATTAAGTAGAATAATTCACAGACAAGGTTCAAGGCCAAACTCGTGGTGAAAGTTTTTGGTCAGAGAAAATGTATAGACTTCGATGAGATATTTCCACCAGTGGTGAAGATGACATTCATTCGGATGTTGCTTGGGTTGGCGGCTAGCATGGATCTAGAGATAGAGCAGTTAGATGTTAAAACTGCTTTTCTCCATGGTGACCTAGAAGAAGAGATCTATACGCGCCAACTAGAAGGGTTCGAAGTCAAGGGCAAAGAGCATATGGTGTGTAGGCTTAGGAAGAGCTTGTATGGGCTAAAACAAGCTCCTAGGCAATGGTATAAGAAGTTCAACTCGTTCATGTTGACACATAAGTATGATAGAACTGAGTCAGACTACTGTGTGTTCACTCGTAGGTTCTCAGATGGTGATTTCTTAGTTCTGCTATTATATGTTGATGACATGCTCATCATGGGAAAAGACATCAAGAAGATCTACAGGCTGAAACAGGAGTTGGGCAAGTTGTTTGTGATGAAAGACTTGAGCCCAGCCAGACAGATCCTACGAATGGAGATAACCCATGACAGAAGCAGCAGAAGGCTTTGGTTGCCACAGGAGAGGTATATTGAGAAAGTCCTAGAGCAGTTTAATATGAATGCAGCAAAGCAGGTCAGTACTCCATTGGATGGTCACTTCAAATTTAGCGATAAGCAATGTCCCACGACGAAGGCAGAGGCAGAAGAGATGCAGATGATACCCTATGCCTCGGTAGTAGGAAGTTTGATGTATGTTATGGTGTGTACGCGCCTAGACATAGTATATGCAGTTGGTGTTGTCAGCCGGTATCTTGTCAATCCTAGTAAAGAATATTCAGCAGGGGTGAAGTGGATACTACGGTATTTGAGAGGCTTATCCATGTTGAGCCTATGCTATGGTGACAGAAAACCTATGTTAGAGAGTTACACAGATGCAGATATGGCAGGTAACATAGACTCTAGGAAGTTCACATCGGGGTTCATGGTCACATTTGTTGGGGGTGCGGTCTCTTGGTAGAGCAAGCTATAAAAGGTCGTAGCATTGTCGACAATAGAAGCCGAGTACATTGCAGTCACAGAAGCATATAAGGAGATGCTTTAGATGAAGAGGTTCCTACAAGAATTTAGCCTGAAGCAAGAGAAGCACGTGGTCTATTGTGATAGCCAGAGTCCGATACACTTGAGCAAGAATCCAAGTCAGCATTCCAAGTTGAAGCACATAGAGATTCGGTATCACTGGATTAGGGATACTTTGGAACATAAGGTGTTACAACTTTAGAAGATCCACATGAACGATAACGGGTCAGACATGATGACCAAGGCTTTACTTAAGGGAAAATTTGAGGCTTGTAAAAGCTGAGCTGGCTTGAAGACTGCGAACTTCTCCTGAGTCGGAAAGGGGAAAATTTGTTAGAGTTTTCCTCCTCGAGTAGGACAGAGGAGAGATGGAAGTGTTTTTTGGTGGTCATCGACAAGCCGGTGCCCCCTGGCCAACCGACCGGACATGAGGCTGAAATTGCACATACTCGCTGGACTGTTTTTGTCTAGTCTGACCGGTCAGGGGTCTTGGCTGACCGGCCGACCGACAGGTCGGCAGACAGGTCGGGTTACTTGTTTTCTCACAGCGACTCTCTGGACAGTTTTTGTGTGTGGCCGACTGGTCGACGATTTTGGCCGACCGGTCGATAGTGCGCTCGGACTGCTTAATGCAGTTTCCTAATGGGACTCTAATACATGCAAGAGGCTATATTAGGAGCTCCAATTCGGGATTTAGGTATTCTATAAGGTATTCTACACGTCCAAGGTAAGAGAGAGAAAAAGAGAGAGAAAGAGGGAGAGGAAGCTTGTTAGTAGAGGAGGCTTTGCTCGCGAAGGTGATTCACGGTGCAACGAGGTCTCAGCTCTTCAATGTCCTCGTGCTCGGGTGAGATCTCTCAGTTTCTAGTTCTTTTTATTATTATCCATCCCTGCGTGGGTGAAGAAGGTTTGATCCAAGCGGTGTGTGCTTATGATCGATGTTGTAACGGTTCTACTTCATAGTGAATTATTGAACTGGACGATGTCCCGTGGTTTTTACCTCTTTAAGGGTTTTCCACGTAAAAATCTCTTGCGTTGTGTGATCGTTGATTTGATTTAGTTTCGTGCTTTATCATAACCTATAATTCTAGTAGTTTGGGGGGCGAGATCCTAAGGTTTTGTGAAACACACCCAACACAAAGGTGGTGGTCTCCGATAAGCTGCAACCGCACTTTTCCTCCTCAATGAAGCTCCATGTCTTGAAGGACTCCAATATTCGGTCACTATGCCAATATCGCAAAAAAACGATGAACCAAGTCCGTCTAACGACGGACTTCGTCCGTCGCATGGTCACACGTTCTTTTGCAAGTCGTTAATTATAAACGACGAACCGAATCCGTCGGCAAATTACGACGAATATAGTCCGTCGTTAAATAAATGACGGACCAATCTGTCGTGACCTCCAAAACCATCGTCGTTCTAGTAACGGATTCTATTCGTCGTTGTAAAGAGAACGACGGACCAAATTGGTCGATAAAACTAGGATCTGTCAGTTTTCTTATAACATCGTCGACGGATCTGGTCCGTCGTCAATGTTTAAAAAATACCAAAAAATCAGCTCGCATTTGTTGCATTTTGAATTTCTTACACCTGATATCATCGAAGCAGTAGAAACCAATTCAATACATAAACTAAACTAACCATTTCTAATTCACACATCCATCATTTATTGCATATTGAATTTCTTACATCTTGCGAACTAGCTACGGACATCTTAAATATCCGATTACATCAGCAAGAAACTATATTAGTCTTTCAATCAACAACGCAGCAACAAAATCTTTTGAAACCCTCCAGTTAAGCTATCTTTCTAAAACAGCAAGGCTTTTAGTGTGCATGGGAAAATTATGGGACGACCTCGTTCGAATGAGGAATTCCAAGCAAACCGCAAAGCAGAACTTGAAATCATGATTTTGAAAGAACGAATTAAGATATTTGTTAGAACTAGAAAATGAACCGCGATGGCATCTTCTGAGATGTGATGTTTCGTTGTTCTGGGGTTCTGAATAATAGAAACATTCATAGACAATCACAAACATTCACAAGAGTACACAAGAGAAGAGATATCGCAAGGCGAATTTTATTTCAGAGATTCTGAGATCTTGTACATTCCAGGCCGTGATCTGGCACGAGCCCTTAATTACATCGAATGATCGATGACCCTTGATTAAAAGGCAAAAGTCTAGTCAGCGGGGACTATGGTCTCAGAGTTCATGGTCGTGGAGACCTATGTTTGTGTAGTCGTAGAGACATGTATTTGTATGGTCGTGGGGACCTGTATTTGTATGGTCACGGAGACCTGTATTTGTATGGTCACGGAGACCTGTATTTGTTGTGTTTTGTTATGGACTGATCCATCTTTGTACGAGTCGAATGTTTATGTGCCATGTTTTGACTGGAGATCCGGGCTGAGACTGTCAGGGTTTATGGCCGAGAAGGATGACTCTGGGCCCGCGTCTGTCAATGTATGGACAGGTGACCTCGGGAAGTCCATTCCACAGTTCTGTGTACCTGGGCAGCTCAACCAGCGGATGCTGCTTGGATGGGTAGGGCATTGACCGTTCTTGAAGTGTCAGTCTTTAACAAATTGTGTGCGATAGTTTAGAACTCTCATGGTATGGTTTATCGTGTTAACCATAGTCCCCTTTGCTTAGTCCGGACCTGAATCCGGGTCATATTATGATAGTACATGTAATGATGATGCATCAGTATGGTTCTGGGCGCTAGCGGCCTCTTTTTGGGAGGATTGCTCCATTCAGCTCGTTGGATCGGATCGGACTCCGAAGGCTTGTATTCTGCTCACTGGGTGGCCCGGATGGGTCATTTGACTGCTCCATTGCGTTCGGAACGCTCGAAATACCCAAAATAGGCCCAAACGGGGCTAAAAAACGTCATAAAATGAGGATTTAAAAGTGCTGGAATGAACGCTCAAATTGCTGATTTTTGCGATCCGTTGGCCTGATTTTACTGATGCGCTGGTGCCAGCGCGTCTAAACATGATTGTTAAAAATTGTCTATTTTTATGATGTGCTAGGCTATTTTTCTGACGCACTGGGGCTAGTGCGTCCGAAAATAACTTTGTCTAGGAATGTTCATTTTTCTGATCCGCTGGCCTATTTTGCGATGCGCTAGGCTAGTGCGTCCAAAAATAACTTCGTCTAGGAATGTTCATTTTTCTGATCCGCTGGCCTATTTTGCGATGCGCTAGTGCTACAATCCGAAGATTGCACACCCAAGTGCAGGTAGCGAAGTAGTAAAATACTCGGTAAGACCGAGGTCGATCCACAGGGATTGGGGTTAAGAACACTTAGAGGAATTAGTTTAGGTTAGTGAGATGAAATCTGGTTTATCCACGAGAGTGGAGCAAGTTGTGTGTGGTGAAAAATAAAAATAGAAAAGGGGCTAAGGCATCAGGGATCCACCTTTGATTCATTCACAAGATTCAATTTATTGGTCCAACTATAACTCAATTGGAATTGAATAAAGATTCATTCCAATCGGAAGATGAAACAGTTAAACCATTTGCATATTTCATAAAAGATGGTGATCTGAACCGATTGATTTGACCATGAAGCACTCGTTAGTTGATCGCAGGGAATTCCAAGCATCCACTGTGCCCGGAGTCGACAATGGATCAAGGAATTGTACAGATCAACAACTTTGCCAACAAGTCAACTGATAAGATCACAATTCATACGATCAAATGCATACTTACAAGATAGGAGGCTTTGATTGACCGATCCAACCGTTAAGATCTCGTCTATCGATCGCAGGGAATCCAAAGCATCCAATGTGCCCGGAGTCTACAATGGATCAAGGGATTTTACAGATCGATGACTTTACCTGCACTAGCTCAATGACCGTAGGGAATCCAAAGCATCCAACGTGCCCGGAGTCGACGATGGATCAAGGGACTTTATCGATCATGAACTAGCTAATTGGTGTGCAAGGGATCCCAAGCATCCAACGTGCCCGGAGTCGACGATGGATCAAGGGGCTTGCACAACAATAGCGTCCGTCGAGGTGGATAACCGAACCAATCAACCAAAGAGAACTCTAACATTTACACCACACAATGTTGAACCAAAAGAACCAAAGCTTGCAAATTTCTTCAAAGGCTTCACCCCTAGCCTTAGCTAGAGGTTTAGCCAACCATGCTACAATGGAAGACTAAATTCTCTACAAAGGAAAAACTACATTACTCTACACTACAAAAGAAAGAAAGAAAACTAAAGAAGAGAAGATAACTCTTGGATGGGATGATGAGAATGAGAGGGAGAGGAGCTTCTTTTATAGCCTCATGAGAAGCTCCCAAACCTAGGTGGCACACCAAAAGTTTCTTTTGGTTTGGGAATGGAGTTAGGCTTGGAGTGCCCAAAGCAAACTTTGCTTTTAGGTTTGGGCTTGGAGTTAGGCTTGGATGGACATGTGGCAAGAAAAGTACTCCAATCCTAGGTGTCACTCCAAGCCTAAAGCAAACTTTTCTTTTAGGTTTGGGCTTGGAGTGAGGCTTGGGTGATGAGGTGGCATTCCATGCCTTACACATGTGTGGGGAGAGGGAGAGAGAGAGAGAGAGAGAGAGAGAGAGAGAGAGAGAGAGAGAGAGAGAGAGCTCCTCTCTTGCTGCCATGGTGGAGATGATGAGAAGGATGGATGTAGGTTGCTGCATCAGGGATGGACGGCTGGAAGGATGGAGATTGCAGCACTGCTGGACGTTGAGCTGCTGCTGGTACGTTGGAGTGGGGCCCATTTTGATGGACGGCTGGAAGGATGTTGGAGATGAGATTGATGATGGTGGTTGGTCCTGATGAAGCACGTTAAGGAGCAGCTGTGATAAAGCTGCTGGAACGGTGCTGATTGGAGTGCCGAGCTCAGCTGTGGAGTCCACTGCCTGGACGGATGCTGGACTTACAGCCTCTTCATGGACGTGCAGACGACCTCATCTACATGAAGCTGGAGTGGATGGACTGCTTGGAGTTGCACACATGCAGGACACTGGTTGTGTGGAGTGAATGGTGGCCTAGACGGTCTGATAGGCCCACTTGCTGTTCTGATTCAGTTGGAGATGGACGGCTGAGATGATCTCCATGGATAAGTGGGCCGTTCAGATGTTGCTGTTGAAGGTGGGGTCCACTTGATCTGGATGGATGGTGATGAACTCCACTAGCTAGCTTGGAAGTAGAGGACAGTGATGGATGGATGAGCATCCAGACTGGGCAGATGAATGACTGAATTGGATGGACGGTTGGATCAGTCCAGTACGTTGGTGTGGTCCACCTAGCAGGACGTTGAATGAGTGGCTGAGATCACTGCCTCAGCTGGCACATGTGCAGCTACTCGTGTGACTGAAGGTGGTCCATTGATGGACGGTGGCTGATGATGATGCAGATGGTGAACGTCCACTGCTGCTTGGAATGGACGGTTGGAGATCAGGCTGCACGTGTGGATGGTGGGCGTTGCTGATCATCCAGCCCTGCACGTGTGAAGAGAGGTGATCCACCTTGGATGAAGTTGATCTTCTGGAGGATGGACATGCAGATGAGAGATGAGGTCAATGTTGGCTGGATGGACGGCTGATGATGCATCGGTGTGGACGGGTAGATGGCCTCCTCTGGTGGCTGCTGACGTGCAAGGCGGTCCAGGTGATAGAAGTTTGGACGCCCATCCTAACTGTTGTACACGTGTGGTGTAGGATGGTGGAGATTGGAGGCACATGTAGTGGGCCGCTTTGCTATGGCAGTCGCTGATTGAGGTTGGGTCCATTTCTGCTAGACGGTGGATGTAAAGTAGCACGTGTGGCAACCCAACGGTTGAATTGGATGGACGGTTGGAATGGGGGTCACATTGCTGCTGTACATGGGGCTGTTGTGGACGCTGCTGTAGCTTGGCACGTGAGAAGCCTGATGGATGGGCGGTTGTGTTAGACGTTGATGTGGGTCCACCTGCTTCGCTAGACGTGCAGTGGTGGAGATGGAGGTTGGAAGCACATGATGGCTGGATGGATGATCTATCCATAGGGCTGATCACACGTGTTGAATGGTAGACAACCGTTTGAAATTTAAAAGCATTCACTGCTGACCCTCCATTGATGTTGTCTTCTTGATGGACAGCTGATGATAGATGAGATAGATCAGCACTGTGATTGGTGGGCTCCACTTGTTGCATGTGTGGAGGCGACCATGTCCACCATCTACTTGATGCACGGTAACTCCCATAAGTGGATGTTTTAACCATCAATCTTCCGTGAATGCCCAATCTCATCCATCAAAACATATCCAACGCGGACCTCACAAAGCGTGGCCTTGATGAGGTCTTCGAAGCTATCTTCATCTCCACCGTTGAAAGTGGTCCAACCTTTGATCTTAATAGCCCGATTTCTTGCAGGACCTCTTCACACTTGATCTTGATCACTTTTGGGCCTTAAAGCGCCTTGATTGGCTTGAATCTTGTCCAACCTCTTCTGATCACCTGAAGACAGAAAATTCACCTAATGAGGGATAATTAACCAGAAAATAATGATAATGCCCTTAACAACCAGGGTTAATTATACAATATTAGATACTCATTAGCTAGGGCCAGTGCGTCCTGAAAATAACTTCGTTTAGGAATGTTCATTTTTCTGATCCGCTGGCCTATTTTGCGATGCGCTAGGGCTAGTGCGTCCGAAAATAACTTCATTTAGGAATGTTCATTTTTCTGATCCGCTGGCCTATTTTGCGATGTGCTAGGGCCAGTGCGTCCGAAAATAACTTTGTTTAGGAATGTTCATTTTTCTGATCCGCTGGCCTATTTTGCGATGCGCTAGGGTCAGTGCGTCCAAAAATAACTTCATTTAGGAATGTTCATTTTTCTGATCCGTTGGCCTATTTTGCGATGCGCTAGGGCCAGTGCGTCCGAAAAAGATGACTTTTTAAAGTTGATTTGTTTGATCCGCGGAGGGTTTTTTCCTGATGCGCTGGAGCATTTTTATGATGCGCTGGGGCCAGTGCGTCCAAAAAAGATGACTTAAGTTATTTCATCTCCGGACCTGTTATGGTCGGAGGTGCGATTTCTGGCGAGGGGCTCCGGTGATCAGAAAAGGGTTCCGGCGGTCGGAAAAAGGTTTTCCGACGAAGAGGTTCGGCTCTCTCTCTCTCTGAATCTTACAAATGAGGTGGTAGGAGGGGGTATTTATAGGTAAAGTCGTCCAATAGGAGGTCGACACGTGTAGCGCGTCGAGAAAATGGGTCGGCGCATCGATAAAGTCACTCGGCGCGTCTCGAAATGGTTAGAGTTCAGAAGCTGATTTTCAGGACGCGCTAGCTGTCAGTGCGTCTTGAAATTGGCTGAATTTTTAGATGCGCTGGACGAATTTTTGGATGCGCTGAGTGCAGTGCGTCCTGAAATTCATTTTCTGAAAAATGATTGAATTTCATGATGCGCCGGGTGAATTTATGGACGCGCTGGAGGCAGTGCGTCCTTAAATTCCCTTCATAAAAGCCGTCCGAATTTCTTGATGCGCTGGAGGACTTTCTGGACTCGCTGGGGGACTTTCTGGACGCTGTTGGAGGCAGTGCGTCCTAAAATTCATTTTCTGAAAAGTGATTGAATTTCATGATGCACTGGCCGTGGATTTTCTCGATGCGCCGACGTACTCGTGCTTCACAAAATTTAGGTTTTGCAAAACGGAGGGCTTGTGGGGTCCGCCTTGCGATGAATGTCAATGCACTGCTCCTATTTCTCCATAATTGAGATAACCGTCCCAAATTTGGAGAGTTCTGGCCATGATGACCGGTGTGGTCCACCACTGGCCCAATTTCCTGCCTTTTGGTTGAGTCTGATGCGTGTTATGATTTTTGACGCGGTCTTCGATGCACTGGCCCTAAGTCCAATCAAGTGATGATTTGGACACTCGCAATCACTGTTTCGAAGACCTTACTTTTGGGACCCCAACAGATGCCCCTCCGATGCGTTGGGATGGACGCGCGGTGGTCCATGGTGACACGTCGGATTTTTCGGGTCTCACTATAAATAGGGAAGTCCAGGTCATTTCGTCATTTCACTTTCATTTTTCGACGACCAGAACTCTCGGCCAGCGCATCGAAGAAATCGCCAGCGCATCGAATAATAGTCGCCAGCGCGTCAAACTATTAGGTAGCTCGTCGAGTAATTCAGACTCGGGCCTTTTTATCGAAGCGCTACCCTTAGCGCGGCCATTAATTAGACTTGGGATTTTTTTTTTCCGTTTTTTAGACGCGCCATAGCGTCGCGCATGGGTTAAATGGCCGCTGCTACCTTCAGCGCGCTAACTTAACTCAAAACTTCTTTTTATTGACGTGCTAAGGGCAGCGCGTCTCCCCGTGCTTCGTTAAAACTCATTTCACGATGCGCTGAGTCCAGCGCGTTGCATTTTGGCATTTTACCGACGCGCCAGCCCCAGCTCGTACTCGCGTCTGGGAAAATCCATTTGATGGACGCGCTAAGGTGTAGCGCCTATGAAAATTCGAACTTGGTGGATTGATCATTTTCTGGACGCGCTGGGGCCGGTGCGTCATGTTTTTTGAACTTGTGAAGTTGTGCGATTTTTGCGACGCGCTGGGCTCTGCGCGTGTTATTTTGGGACTTGGTGAAATTCATTGAATTTGTTACACATACTGGCTCCCGCACGTATATTTTCAAACTTGTTAAGTTGGCTCGACTGTTGAGAGTGTTGAGGCCAACGGGTACTGATTTCTGATTTTGAGAAGTTGCCCAATTTTAGTGTCCTTAATCAAGTATGCTTATCATGGCTTAACGCGTTCACATTCAGGTTCATTTGATCATTGCTTATGATATTTGGGACTGTTGTTTCGGGTGCATGGAGCCTCACACACCCTTATATTCAACCTGATCGCCTTTGAGCTTTACCAGGGCGTGTGAAGCCTCACGCACCCAGCCCATAGGCCTTGGTGGAATCTGGGGTTTTTGCGAGTGTTATACTGGCGATCTGCCGTATCTCTAAAAGGGTGTGAGCCCTTACACTTCTGCTTCGCATTTGCGTATGCGTGCCAGTTGTCCTAGGGAGGTGTAGGGTCTCACGCACTTGGGAGACTTCCTTGTCGCATCAGCTTAATGGGCAATTCTAATGGCGAATTTAAGTGATGTTTCGAGCGTACCTTTGCATGTCTTTTCTTAGCCTTTCTTGTCTTTATGCGAGTGGCTTCATGTGCTTTTTCCTTCTTTTCTTTTGTCGGACTGCCTCATTGGTTCATTCGTCTTGTTTTTTAGCAGACAATGGCCATAACTCGCGCTTCTCTACACGCGGCCCGGGATTGTATGAGGCGGCTTCTGAATGCTCTAGACCACCCTGAGGCTTGGTCATCTCTCGCCGGTCAATGCGACGAGGTGGCCGAAGCCTTGGCCCATCTGGGCGCGGACTCCCGCCCCATTCTTCGAGCTATCCAGAATGTCTCGGCGATGGCCTCCATCTCTGACGAGCGTAAGGAGGCCATTTCTAGCTTCATTGGCGATTCTTCCCTCTTGGAAGAATTAGCGGTCCTCGAGGCGGCGGAGCCTTCTCTGACTGCTTCTTTCTTATCCCTGTCGAAGCGACTTAGCTTCGTGAAGGATGAGAAGAGGGAGAGCAGGCGATTTCTAGCTTGGCTTGTCCCATTGGCGGAGGCCGAGTATCCGAATCGCCGCGCTGGAATTTGGAGGATGGTCAGGGAGGCTTTGCGGGAACATGACAACCTGGCAATTGACGTCTCCGTTATAAGGAACTACGCCAATGCTGAGCACTTGAATTTTGATCTCGTGCAACAATGCATTTCCATCCTAATGGACTTGATCTTCAAGGAAGCCCAGGTCCAAGCGAAAGTCGATGAGTTGAGGGCTCGGGTTCTCCAGCTGACGCAGTACTGAGATCCTCGCTTTCTGGCTTTGGGGAGGGGTCCCCGCAATTTTGAGTCGTTTTACATTGACTGTTGTTTTTTAATCATTTAAACAATTGACATTAACAATTTAGACATTTGGAATAGCCCTCATGGTTTGATGAATGCTAATTATACTTTTCCGCTTTACTTCTGTCTTTCCTCGCTTGTGTGTTTGTGATGATGATATTGTGGTTGTGGATGTTGTCATTTCATTTCTTTTTCTATTAGTTTTGAATGCGTTCTGCAGTGGCCTGGATTGGCGCTTGTACTCTGTTCACTGGCTGCTTCGTATCCCTTTGGATTTTGTAAATGTTTGATTGATTTTATGAGGATATTTCCCTTTGCCCTGTACTTAGGCCCTTTTCATGCCGTTGCAGATTATAATGGCCAGCAATCCTTCACAAGCCGGTCCTTCGGGTTCGCCTCAGACTCCATCAAAGCGTAAGCACGTCGCCGCCAAGCAGGTTTCCAGGCCGTCGGCTGAGAATCCACAGTGGTTTCTCCCGCTGGAGACGTTCAACTTTTATGAACGTATTTTGACTCTTCCGAAGAATGTTCAACAGAAGATACTTTGCGACAAGGCCCTACCGACCCCTCCTGACGAGGGTACTCAAGAGGAATGGGATGCATGTTACGCTCCTTTGCCAGGTTTCCGGACCGACGAGGTTGTTGGGTCTGAAGAGGGTGAAGCGAGCCCAGTTGTGCCTACTCAGTCTACTACGCGAGGTCGCCCGAAGACGACTGGAAAAAGCGCTAAGCAGGTCTACATGGAGAATCAAGCCAAGTCGAAGTCTGATAGAATGAGGGTTGTCTGGTCCTCCGCGAAGCTACCGGTGTCATCTCTTGTGATCCGTAACCCTACACAAAGCAATTCATCCGATTTCCCAATAGCTTCCAGAGATATTGCTCTCTACCGAGTATCGAACCATCTGATGTGTGTCACGCAAACTCTTTTTATAGCATCGACTCTTGGACGTCTGTTCCCGAGACATTCGTCAACTGCACTGTATCCAAGAACGGTACACTACAGTCTGTCCTTGGGGAGAAGGACATGATATTCTTGGAGCCAAACCACGATCCTCACCTGCCATTTCTGACACATTACTACGAGACCTTACGCTAAATGTTTCGCCCTCTGTCCGACGCGAAAATTTGGCAGACCGGGGGGTTCAGGACCTGAGGACACCTGAGCCCTCACCGTGGCTACGAAGCTTGGGCCAGCCGAATAGTCGAGCAGCATGAGAGACTTTGAAGTAAGTGGGTCTCTTGCGAGCTATTCAGGCGACGTCGAGCTACTTTTATCGAGAACCATGCGTCTATAAGGGGTTCCTGAATCACTGGAACTCTATTACAAACTCCTTCCACCTGCCTTACGGGAAATGAGCATATCGCTCTGGGACCTGTATCGGATAGCTGGTCTTCCCATCCGCGACAGAATTTATGATGAATGGAAGCCCAGCGATGAGGAGCTATCCAAGAAGAAAAAGGGCATCGATGAAGGTTTCTACTCTGAAGCCTGCTATGAATTGTTTGCAGAGCTGCCGCAATTCTTGGGCTCCAGGGACAAAGTGCCTTTTGAGGACTGACTGATTTACTTCAGTCACGGTCTGAAGTGAGCTTCTTTACTTGACTTGCACTCTTCGTGTCTTGTTCCATTTTTCTTATACTGATGATTTCCTTCCTGTCTCAGCTTAAATTATGGATCGTATGATGAAGGCCGCAGGGATAAGTTGGTTCTGGAGGCCAAGATGAAGAAGAAGTTCCCACAGCAGAACAAGCTATCTCTCACCTGCAAACTCGCTGGGTTCTTAGCCTACTGGTTGTGCTGTGTGGCCCTCCCGAGCTCTAAGCAGGCAGATAGTGTGAGAGTCTCCTGCTTCGCTGTGGCAGGGAGTCTGGCTAACGGCCATCGTTATGCATTGGCCCCGGTGGTATTGTGCTCCATATATCGGGCTTTCGGCGGTGTTATCAACAACAAGGGCTTGGCTTCCTTTGGACTAAATTCTTCTTATTGCGGGTGGCATTTCTTTTCGGGATGGCTCAGGGTTTACTTCCCATGGGTCTATGGCATAGAACTCAAAGACTTCATCCGGAGGGGGTCGGTTCCGTTGCATGCCTTTCAGAAGCGGAAGATGATCAGCGGAAACTTGGCGACTATCGAGGCAAAGATATCTCGTCACGATGACGTCGACTTCTTCCTTTTCTCCGGGACCAATAGTGAAGATCCTAAATTACTTGATGATGATGAGAGCCTTGGCTCCTATGGGCGTTGCTTTCTGATATCTATCCGTCCGGGCTCACTGCCTTTAAGAGAGGGTGCTGAGTTTTGTAGAGAGCCATACTACCCAAATCGGTTTGCCAGGCAATTTGGTTACGACCAAGGGGTACCAGAGATGCTCAAACCAGTGACGAAAGAGTAGCGGGCTTACGGCACAGGACCGATCCATTGGAAATGGATATGGCGACAGCTCGTGCTCGCCAGATCGGGTTGTTCTTTTATTGTTCCGGGCACAGAGTATATCCCTGGCGCCACATATGGATGGATGAGGTGGTGGGCTCACCAATATTCCTTGATCTGAAACAATCGACACCTGGCCGACCCTGTCTTCGTTTCTCCCCCGATCGTTGATCCTGCTCCTGCTGACGGCTTGGGCTACGTGGCAGAGGCGCTTCGTCAATTGGCTACTCCGGGCGTGCAGAAGTTTATGACCTCTCTGAATGTTATAATAGATCATGAGAAACCCGAGCACAAGCTTGAAGGGTGGGTCACCTACGGGCAGAGGGTCACACTACAAGGGAATCTGGATTCCCCGCTCGTTGGTCCCATGGCAGAGGGACAAAGAGAGCGTTACGATATCGGTGATGACAATGATGACGAGGCCGACTTGGCGGGGGATGCCTGGTGGAGAAGAGGATGCCGGTGATGACGACGGAGGGGACGATAATGATGATGATGTTGGTGATGCAATGATGGGGGAAGTGATGTTGGTGAGGAGATCATCAGAGAGGGTGGAGAAGGGTGATGGCGAGGGTGGAGGGGAGGGTGATGTTGCGGAAGCAGGTACCCCACCGACCGGTGGTCAGGGATGTCGTGGTCAGAGTCCAGAGAGTCGGACGAGCCTGTTCAGATGTTCTGTTCCCGGGGATAGTGATTCTGAACTGTCTCCTGAACGTTCTGGTCCTCGAGTAAAGACCGCTCATCGCGTCCCCGTTACTGACGGAGGAAAGAAAATAAAGGACCTGTTGAAGCTGTACAGGGCTGAGAAGGCACCGAGCCGACTCCCCCAGGCTGCCAGCAGTATCTCGACTGATGACGCAAGCGGACCAAGGGAAGAAGGGGAGATGAGCTCGCAGGCGGGCCTCAGCGGAGATCGTCCTATGGAAGAAGGTGAAGGTAATGAGCCAATATACGAGAGATCTGTTCCCGAGGCAGACACGGGACCCATCCCTATAGACATCGACGGTGAGCCACGAGCTGAAGATCCCCCTCTTGCCGACCCTGTCAATTCCGAGGCTGCAGCGAACCCTAGCCCTACTCCTGAGGCGAGACCTGTTGTCGTTACGGAAGAGGTAGTACTCCCTCCTCGGGGAACCATGCCTTTAAATGCTGCTAGCGCACCAGAGCCTACTACCGAAGCACCCCTCACCACTGAACCAGTTCAAGCTATCTCTGCCTCTGAGATCGTTGTTCCTCCTTCCCCTGAATTGCCTGAGCCGGCAGCGGAAATTGTAGCTGAATGTGCCCCTAGCTTATCAACACCTGTTGCCTCAACTGGTGCACCGAGTGGTGAAACTCTCGCTGGTATACTACTTGCCTTATTACCTGCTTGCTTCTTTTCTTTCTCCAGTGTGCTAATGTTTTACCATTTCTTTTGCCAGCCACCGCTCCTGCCAGCATCCTGGTTCCTGTAGTCTTGCCTGAGGCATTCCTTTCATCCCTCTGAGGCCTGTCAAGGACCAGGACGAATCTTCTCAAGAGCTTACTATCCGACATCGTCGATTCGTTGAAGAATGGAGATGAATGGTCTATCTTGGATGAGGCACTGTAGGCGTTGGAGCTTAACGCCGCGTGGCTCGGGATTAACACCTCTTTGATAGTCAGCCACGTGTTCCACTTCAAAGATGGGATGGCTCAAGTGAACGAGGCGAGGCACCTCAAGGTTGACCCTTCTGTCGAAGAAAAATGTGGTCACTTGCGGTCCCTTCTTCCGAAACTTGAGTCACACGAGGCGGATGTGGCCGCGGTACGGAGGGATTAGCAGGTTGTAGACACTGAATACCAAGGGGCTACTGAACGTCTCGCGGAGATTGAAAATGAGATGGCCCGATTACGAGCTGAACATTCTGTCGTCCATCTCAAACTTTCAAAGTTCAGTGGTCAGAAAGCACGCCTGCAGTCTTCTATCGACCAGCGCGAGGCGAAGTGTAACGCCGTGAGGGCACAAGTTATGGAGCTGAAGCGGTCTCTCCAAGACACTCATGACCCTGCCCAAGTCTTAGCCGCAGCTGAGGCGAGACAGAAGGCGATCGAAGAATCCGGGGTCAACTTGTTAGAACAATGCTTGAAGACTCTAGATATTTGAACTGTAATAATCTTCACTTGTAATTTAAAACACGTTGGAATATGTTGTAGTGAATGTTGTAACGATATGTATACTATTGAAGTCTTGAATTTATATTGTGCCTTTAGCCTGCTTGTTGTTTCATTTGAATTTGAATGCAACCAGATTGGGCCCTTTGGAAAGGAACATCCCCCTGTTAGGACTTAAACCCATGCTTACGGGAACAAAGACTTAACCAAGTCTCGGTTCAGGGCTTATCCCAATTCTGGATGTCCTTGGAAAGATTGGGGTGCCATGCTTGACGTGTCCTGAGTCTTATTGGCTTCTCCGATACCTGTGCAAGCACAAAATAGACGATTAGCATTTTAGTTTAGTCATTGTATGGTATCCTTTCTTTTGGTATCTACTTTTTTACACTTTTCCCTCTATTAGGGTGTTTACAACTTGCAACAACAAGCTTCTGTTAAGTGTAATATCTTTTCAAGAACCGACCATTCACCAACGAACTGATGCCCTGCCCTTCGCAATCTATCACTCGATAGGCTCCGTTCGAATATACTTCATCGATAATGCAGACGGGATCCCATTTTGGGTCGAATTTACTTTTTAGCCCTTGGGTCGGCGCCGGACGCTTCATCATTAGCACAAGATCGCCCTTCTTGAATGATCTACCCCTGACACGCTTATCGTATGCGGCGGAAATTTACTTTTGATACATTTCGAGCCTTTGTTGGGCGGCGAGCCTCTTTTCATCTAAATCATCGAGTTCGATCATCCGGCTCTTGGCATTATGCTCGGTTGTCAGGGAGTGTCGGAGAGCGACCCGTAGTGACTCAACTTGTATTTTCATCGGGATCACAGCTTCCGTACCGTACACCAGTGAGTAGGGTGTGGCTCGAGTAGCTGTGCGGTGCGTAGTTCGATATGCCCACAGTGCTTCGGGCAACCGTCTGTCCCAGTCCTTATTTTCTGCCACTGTCTTTCTCAGAATCTTCACAATAGTCTTGTTGAATGCTTCGGCCGGTCCATTCGCAAGAGGATAATAGGGCGATGAATAGCAATGCTTGATCTTGAATTTTACGCACAGCTTATCAATAGTAGCGTTCTTGAAGGGTGTCCCGTTGTCCGTGGTGATTCTCTCGGGGATACCATGTCGGTATAATATGGTGTGACGAATGAAACCTTCGACATGTCTGGCTTTCACGTTTCTCTGGGCGACTGCCTCAGCCCATTTGGAGAAATAGTTGGTTGCTGCAAGGATGTACTGATGCCCCTGGGAGGATGGTGGACTAATCGGCCCGATCACGTCCATGCCCCAGGCTGCAAAAGGCCAGGACATTTCTGACAGATGCAATTCTTCCGGTGGTGAATGTATGATATCGGCATGGACTTGACACTGGTGACACTTCTTCACGTATTCTATTGCGTCTTTTGCCATAGCAGGCCAGTAGCAACCCATGTGTCGAACGCGATGATGTAAATTCTTCCCTCCCTGGTGAGCACCGCATTCTCCTCCATGAGCTTCTTTCAAGGTGTCACGTGCTTCTTCTTGGTTTAGACATCGCAGCAGTACTCCTTCGTATGATTGTTTATAAAGCACATCATTCTGGAGTATGAATGAATTGGCGCGTCTTCTGATTTGTGTGCGCATTTTGGGATCTTCCGGCAGAAGTCCGTACTTCAGATAATCAATGAATGATTTTCTCCAATCATCTTCCTTTGTGATCTCAAAGCAGCAGACGGGATTGACACTCAATTCTCCACTACGCAACGCGGTCGTCGGCAGGATTCTTCTTTCTTCAATTGTTACCTGAAGTGGGCTGCCTCTAGGGTTAGCCAAAGCAGCGGCTAAACTGGCGAGTGCATCTGCTTGTACATTCTCCTGCCTCGGTATGTGCGAGATACTGCTGTTCCGAAACTGATCGAACATGGACTGCGCTTGGTGGCAATAGGGCGATAACTCGGGTTTGCGGACTTCGTACTCTGTCGTTAGTTGACCGATGACAAGCCTAGAGTCACCATAGATACGTATTTCCTTGATCTGCATTTCTAGGGCCAACTGTAACCCGATGATAAGAGCCTGGTACTCTGCTTCGTTGTTGGTGCATGCCGGGACCAACGTGAATGAATGGGGTAGCAAGTCCCCTTGCGGACTGATGAATATAACTCCTGCCCCTGACCCTACCGCTCTGGCTGCGCCGTCGAAATACATCTCCCAATGGCGTGCTTCATTAATCGTCATAACCTGATCGTCTGGGAGGTCATATTCTATTTCTTCACCGCTCGGTACTGGATGTGCGGCAAGGAAGTCTGCAATTGCTTGTCCTTTGACGGCCCGTGCCGGCATGTACGTCAAGTCGAATTTTGACAAGAGCAGGGCCCACTTGGCCAGCCGCCCAAACAACATGGGTCTGTTCATGAGAAACTTGAGGGGATCCGCTTTGGATATCAACGTTATCTGGTGAGAGAGGCAGTAATGTCTAAGCTTTTTTGACAGCAAAGATCAGTGCCAGACAGATTTTTTCGATCGCTGAGTAATTAAACTCAGCTCCTACTAGCGTGCGACTAAGGTAATAGAGTGCGCTTTCCTTTCCTTCTTCATTTTTTTGGGCTAAGAGGGCTCCAAGTGAATTTTCGCCGACGGCAATGTAGAGGATTAGTGGCTCCCCTTTGATCGGTGCTGCAAGGACTGGGGATTTTTCGAGTAAGTCCTTCAGAGAGTCGAATGCTTTCTGGCAAGCATCATCCCACTCGAACTGTACCCCTTTCTTGTTGAGGCGCGAGAATGGTTGACAACGACCGGATAAGTTCGAGATGAACCTTCTTAGGTACGCGACCCGGCCTTGGAAGCTTTTCAGCTCTTTGAGATTCTTCGGAGGTGGCATTTCCCTGATTGCCTTAATCTTCGTTGGGTCGATTTCTATGCCTCGGTGTCTGATAATAAATCCTAAAAACTTGCCAGAGGAAACCCCGAATGCGCACTTCAATGGATTCATACGGAGGTTTTTCTTTCTCAGTCTTTGGAACACTTGCCGTAGATGCTCTCTATGCTGTTCATGCCCGGCCGACCTCACTACCAGATCATCTACATAGCATTCGACATGCTTATGCATCATGTCCTGGAAGATCACTTGCATCGCACGCTGATATGTTGCCCTTGCATTTTTCAACCCAAACGGCATCACGCGGTAACAGTATATGCCCAACGTTGTACGGAATGCTGTTGATTCCTCATCTTCTGGGGCCATACGAATCTGGCTATACCCCGAGTAACCGTCCATAAAGGACATCACTGCATACCCTGTCGTGCTATCGATCAGTAGTTCTGGGATAGGCAATGGGAAATCATCCTTAGGGCATGCTTCAGTGAGGTTTCGAAAGTCTACACAGATTCGGATTTGACCGCTCTTTTTCTTGACCGACACAATATTTGAGATCCATTATGGGTATTTGACCTCTCGGATGAACCCGGCTTGGATCAACTTTTCGACCTCTTCTTCGATTTTGGGCACTATGTCTGGGTGGAATCGTCGTTGAGGTTGTTTGACCGCTTTCTTCCCTTTTAGGATGCCCAACTTGTGCATTGCAATTGTCGGACTAAGCCCTGGCATTTCTGAGTATGTCCAAGCGAACACGTCCCTGCTCTCTTTCAACAGTTGGATGTATTTCTCTTTCTCCTCTTCTGGGACATTTTTACTCAGGTATGTATTTCTAGGGTCTCTTGGGGTTCCCAGATTTATTTCTTCAAGCTCATCTATCGTGGGCTGTCCCCCGTCTTCTATCTGTGCAGGTGCGGCGCTGGGTTGGATGACGTCGGTTGCTTCTTGTAGCTGTACATCTTCCGTGGGACTGATTGTCACCATGTTGACATGTCTAATCTTCATCTTTGCCCCTAACCCTTCTCTGCCTTGGTAAGCTTCGGTGTTTTCTTTGAACGGTCCTAACATTCTACTATTCGAGGCTGATTCCGAGTAACAGAAACCCATATTCTTCATGATGTTATGGCTAGCTTCACTGTATCTTCCCTCTTCTATCGGTTGTGGTAAGCAGGGTGATTTCTTTGCCTCATCCCTAGATTGCGCAGATTCATTTGACACTGAATAGAATTTGATTTCTCTCTTCGTACTGGCACTTGGCGGTACCACAAACTGGCTAGGAGCCCTTGGGAAAGGCTTAGCTCTTCCTATTTTCGGTAGTGGCATGTTGAAGCTAGATTTGAGCACACTCATGTGCTGATTCGATATCATCTCTAGGACGGACTGCCTGGGCTGTCGCAAGTGCTTCGGGATTATGTAAAATTTCTTGGTAGTCCCTTGAGGTTTTTCAGCTGACTGACCTGCGGTTTCTTTCTGAGTAATGAACTGAAGTTTGCCTCTCTGTTCGAACTTGCTGACTTTAGGTTTTGCCCCTTGCCCTTTCTGCGTTACGTCGGGCTTCTTTGTGACCTCTCTTTCATCGACCAGGTCATAGTACTGGGCATCAGCCAAGAATGATTCTGCAATTGTATACGGCTTTGGGTCTGCTGCCACTCTGTACTGAACTCCTTCTCTGTTGTATTTGAAGCACTGATGATAGGTTGAGGGAACGACGCGATTCTGATGGAGCCATAGCCTTCCTAGCAGAAGATTATACGTTGTTACTGCGTTGATTACTTGACATATTACTCTCGTCTTCATCTTTTCAATTTCTAGCATCACAATGATCGACCCTAGAGTGCGCTGGCTGTCTTGATTGAACCCTTAAATAACCATGGTGCTGGGTCGTAGGGCTGATGGTCTATAACCCAACTTCTGTAGTGTCTTCAACGACATGATGTTCACCGCGGACCCATCGTCAAGCATGCATCGCTTAATTTTCGTATCTCTAATCGTTCTTGTGACTATTAACGGACGGTTGTGGTCTGTTGCTTCAATCGTGCGGTCCTCTTCAGAGAATGTGATGACGGAGGGGTGATCTATCTGCATTGCTTGCTGAATCGGCACGTTTCCTTCCCAAAACTTATCTGGATCATTCATTTCTGTTTCGATTTCTGTCATCATCACTTCTCTGACTTCACTGTCTAGCAGCGCGTTGATCAACATTTCCCTATACACCTTTGAGAGACATAAGGAGTCGTATATGCTCAGGCGAGCCGGGACCCTTCGCAGGTGTGACATGACATCATATACTACCGATGCTGCCCCCTGCCTTGGCTCCGGCCGACTGGATGTGGCCTCAACAACTTTCTCTTTCAACTTCTGCCCTTGGGGCCTCGTTGAGGGTATATCCGGGTTTTCGTCTTCTTGCATCAGGGTCAATTGGTTCTGGCTGAACGCGTTCCGGCATTTGCCTTCCGGATCGGAGGATGACGGCATTGACTTCTTCTTTACCTGCCCGCAATGTCTCTCCCGTTGATGGCTGTTCTGTGAATGATACCATTGCACAATGTACCTGAGCCTCTATAAGTCGGCTCTTCTCTTGGCTATCCTTCTCTCTCGTCCCTTGCTTCTTGCGGTTGAGGAATCTTCTTCGATTCTCGAGCCTCTTCCGGATGCTAACCAAAGTCCAGGGTTCTTCAGGTTCAGGGAACGGGACGTGCAATTGGATGCTTTCGTCTGAGGGGAAGGCTGAAACTACCCCCGATGTTTCCTTCATTGTCGTTTCTGGTGCCTTCATACTGATCACCCCTTGGTTGATCAACCCCTGTATTCTTCCCTTTAGACTAAAACAATCTTCTGTCTTGTGGCTCAGACACCGATGGTATTTACAATACCGGGGATCATTCACCTTCCCAACTTCGTGGGGCCGAATCGGTTCTGGTAAGCGGATTACATTTTCTTCCACTAATTGTTCCATGATGGGGATCAGATCGGCCATGTCGAAGGTGTATGGGCCGTTGGCTCTTTCTCTCTCGGCTATTGTTATTCTTTGGGAAACGTAAGGTCTCTTGCCTCTGTCTTGGGTAGGCGTTGCTTTCGTGTTTGTCTTGGGATCCACGGCGGGCCGCTTCTGATCTGTCATGCCTTTACCTTTGTTTATATTGTGTGTTTTTGCAATCCTTACTCCTTCTCTTTTTTGCCTTTCGGGCCTGAGGTTCGCTCATGCTGCGGCTTCTTCTACCAGGTGTGCTTTGGTGGCCAGTTCTCGAAAAGAGTGAAAACTATTCCCTGATAACCCGTATGATATCATTGGGTCCAGGGCTCGCATACACATCTTTATCTGTTCTTTTTCGCTAGGTAACTCCTGACATTGAGCGGCTATCGTCCCCCATCGGTCCATGAACCTCTCCACGGGTTCGCCCTGTCTTTGTCTGATCAAGGTCAGATCTGTCACTGATGTTTCTCTTTCTATGGAGAAGAATTTTGAGATAAAACTGTCTCGCATCTGCTCCCACGACTTCACTGATCCAGCTGGTAGCGACATGTACCATTGAAAAGCTTTCCCTGTCAGTGTTGACCCAAATAACCGCATACAGTACTGCGGGACGGTCGACCAATTTCCTAATGCCCTGAGGAAGTGAGTGATATGCTCCTCTGGCGACCCCCTACCGTCAAATTTTTCGAAATTCGGACTATTTGAAGTTGACTAGAAATGGTATTTCTTTTATCTCCAGCGGGTATGGGACCTGATATTTGTACCCAGTTCCTCTTTCCTTCTCCTTTTCTTGTCGCATGAGACTCGTAATTGTTTGCGACAGTTCCTCTCTCGTCATTTGCGCAGTCGGAACTGTTATTCGTTCCACTAGAACTCTCCTGGCCTGGGTAAGTGGTTCGGCACTATCTGGCCCTTCTGCTGCCCCTTGAGATTCTTCGGCTAATGGGCGCGTAGGCGGTATGAGACTTCTGGTAGCGTTTTGAGCTATCAACGTGGTCAACGCTTCCTGAATTATTCTCATTCGTTCATTCGTTTCCTGATTGGCCTGAACTAACCTGTCGATCTGATCTTGGACTGTAGGCAATTCTTCCGCTTCATACGATCCTTCTTCCATTTCTGCTACTTGGACCATTGCGATCAGCACTGGTTGGGCCTTCTGAAGCTGCCCCTGTCTTGGGTCAAGAACTGTCACGGGCTTGGGGCTCTTCACAAGTACGGTTTCGGTCGATTTGCGCATAACACAGGTGGTCTTGGACAATGGCGGAAACTGTTCGACCGTCATCGCAGGCACTGGAGACCTTGGTTGATGTGACCTGACAGCTGATGGGGATCTTCTGCCCTTGTTTGGGCTGCCATTGTTTTCTGATCATGGGGCGAGGTCCTCGCAGCGTTCACCTTCTTATGTGCGGCTAAGATGGCTGCTTTCTTCTGCTCCTTCTTCTGTCGGCGCGTTTCGACCAGCTGCCATCCTGAATTGAAAGCAGTTGTAGTGGTTGGGATGATGCGAGGAAAGCTTAAGCCTCCAGTGGCAAGGAAGGTGCACAAACTATTCATTGAGCATGCCATTTCTTCCGTCTGTCCTATTATCTTGCTAATTCTGTGCATCATAAAAATCGTTAGAATAGTTCACATGCGGTCGGGAGTATGAGCCCATCGATCGCAGTGCATAAACCGACAAAAATAAGCAAGACGGAGACAAATACGTGTAATTGTGGATTTTATGGGTTCGAAAACCTTTTGAATATCTATTGCCTTAAAGATGAAGGGAAGAACGTTTTCCATTGAGAGTCGCCAGTTTGACGCCTGAGGGGCGCCGAAATATTACGCCTCGCGGTAACTTTCTTATGCGTAGATTCGTATTTGTTAGTAATTGATCTTAGAGTGTTCCTATATTCAAATATAACCAGAGATTCTGGTATAATTCGATCCCCAGCAGAGTCGCCAGTTTGTTAGAACTAGAAAATGAACCGTGATGGCATCTTCTGAGATGTGATGTTTCGTTGTTCTGGGGTTCTAAATAATAGAAACATTCATAGACAATCACAAACATTCACAAGAGTACACAAGAGAAGAGATATCGCAAGGCGAATTTTATTTCAGAGATTCTGAGATCTTGTACATTCCAAGCCGTGATTTGGCACGAGCCCTTAATTACATCGAATGATCGATGACCCTTGATTAAAAGGCAAAAGACTAGTCAGCGGGGACTATGGTCTCAGAGTTCATGGTCGTGGAGACCTATGTTTGTGTGGTCGTAGAGACCTGTATTTGTATGGTCGCGGGGACCTGTATTTGTATGGTCACGGAGACCTGTATTTGTTATGTTTTGTTATGGACTGATCCATCTTTGTACGAGTCGAATGTCTATGTCCCATGTTTTGACCGGAGATCCGGGCTGAGACTGTCAGGGTTTATGGTCGAGAAGGATGACTCTGGGCCCACGCCTGTCAATGTATGGACAGGTGACCTCGGGAAGTCCATCCCATAATTGTGTGTACCTGGGCAGCTCAACCAGCGGATGCCGTTTGGATAGGTAGGGCATTGACCGTTCTTGAAGTGTCAGTCTTTAACAAATTGTGTGCGATAGTTTAGAACTCTCATGGTATGGTTTATCGTGTTAACCATAGTCCCCTTTGCTTAGTCCGGACCTAAATCCGGGTCATATTATGATAGTACATGTGCCATTATAAGAAATTCCATTTTTAGCGACGAATGATTTCATCGGTAATCAGTAAAATTTCGTCGGGAACTCTTTTTCTCGACGAAATTTTTCGTGGCTAACATCGTCGCAGAAAGGCCGTCGGTATAGGTTTTTACCGACGAAACAAGTTTTCGTAGCTGTTAGAACTAGAAAATGAACTCCAAAACGGAAACATTTTCCTTGAAATGTTGTGTTTTGTTGCTCTGGGGTTCTGAATAATGGAAACGTTCGTAGACAATCACAAAACATTCATAAACGTACACAAGGAGAGATATCGCAAAGCGAATTTTATTCCAGAGATCCTGAGATCTTGTACATTCCAGGCCGTGATCTGGCACGAGCCTTTAATTACATCGAATGATCGATGACCCTTGATTAAAAGGCAAAAGACTAGTCAGCAGGGACTATGGTCTGAGAGTTTGTGGTCATAGAGACCTGTGTTTGTTTTGTTATGGACTGAACCATCTTTGTATTAGTCAGATGTCTATGTCCCATGTTTTGGCCGGAGATCCGGACTGAGACTATCAGGGTTTATGACTGAGAAAGACGACTCTGGGCCTGCGCCTGTCAATGTATGGACAGGTGACCTCTGGAAGTCCACTCTGCAGTTGTGTATACCTGCGTAGCCCAACCGACGGATGCCGTTTTTAATGGGTAGGGCATCGACTGTTGTGTTGTGGCAGTTCATAACAATTGTCTTGTAGTGAGTTGAAATTCTTTGATATGGTTTACTGTGATAACCATAGTCCCGTTTATCTAGCTTTCGGCTCAAATCGGGTCACATCTTTACAGTAGATACAAATGATGACATGTTCGTATAGTCCTGGATGTTGGCGACGTCCCTTTCGAGAAGATGTTTCGTTCATCGTGTCGAATCAGATCGAACTTTGAAGATGTGCAATTCTACTCATTTAGAGGTCCTGGAACGTCTATTTGACCATTCCATTGCGTCCGGAATGCTCGAAATACCCAAAATAGGCTCCAACGGCACTTGAAAATACTTAAAATTGAATCCGGTGCACTCCTGAACATGTTCCGGAATTGGCTGATTTTTCGGGTGCGTGGGAGTCCAACGCACCCTGAAAATACATATCTGAATTATGTTGATTTTATGGATGCGTGGGGTAATTTTCGGGTGCGTTGGGGTCCAATGCACCCCAAAAATACAAATCCGCATTTTCCTGACTTTTCGGGTGCGTCGGACCATTTTCGGGTGCGTTGAGGTACAATGCACCCTGAAATTGCTGTTACGTATTTCCTGAATTTACGGACGCGTCGGAGGTATTTTTTGGATGCGTCAAGCTATTTTTCGGATGCGTCAGAGGTGAAATACATCCTAAACCACTTGTTGAATTTTCATGAATTTAAGGGTGCGTCAAGCTGAATAATTGGGTGCGCTTGACGTACTCGTGTTTTCCAAATTTGGGTTTTGCAAAACGGAGGGCCTGTGGGGCCCGTTTTCCGGTGAATCGCCATGCACTGCTTATCATAATTCATGAAGGATGGCCCCGCTTGATTCTGGTCGGTTTCGATCACGGTGATCCGTGGGGTCCACCGGAGAAAATGGCTAAGTACTGGATCCTTTGCAAAGCTGGGTATTTTGGGTGCGTCGGGTAATATTTTGTGGAATTTTCTCGAAGCACATGCCCAGTCGATTTGTTTTAGAAGGTACTGACTTTTGGGACCCCAACAGTAGCTAATAATAAAATCATTACCGACGAAAACATATGAATTTTGTCGGAAATAAAAATGATACGTCGGTGAAAAAACTTTTACCGACAAAAAATTTCGTCGGTAAAATTTTTATCAAAATGTTGCTCTGCAAACCAGTCACATTGCTTATCAAAATGTTGCCAGGCTTCAGAGTCAGCGGGATGCCTCAATGTATTATCATCATGAACGCGTTTCTCCTTATGCCACCTCATATCTTCAGCCGTCTTGCTCGACGTAAACAATCTTTGTAATCTGGGTTTCAATGGAAAGTACCTTAACACCTTTTGTGGAATTTTCTTACGCTTAGTTTCGTCATATTTCCACCTAGACTCTCCACATTGTGGACACTCCTCAACATTTTCATGTTCTTTCCAATACAATACACAATCATTTATACATGCATGTATGAGGATGTAACCAAGGCCCAAGTCTCGCATTAAGGATTTTGCCTCGTAATGAGACTTAGGCAATATCTCACCTTCAGGTAATACTTCTTTTAACAAGACAAGTAATATGTCGAACGATTTGTTACTCTAACGATTTATTGTCTTTAAATGAAGTAACCTTATAAGGAAATTCAACTTGGAGAAGTTCCGACACCCTGGATAGAGTGGACGTTGCGCATCCCTCAACAACCTACTAAACTTTTCTGATTCGGCATCACCCATAGGAGGAATATCCTGGCTAGTACTTGTCGCTGCAAAATCAGTATCCGCAATTGTTCCCCTTAACACATCCCCAATGATATCTTGCATATCGTCAACATCTTCATCCTCGTCATTAGGCACAACTGGGTCAGCAAGGACTTCAGTGGCCTCAACTCTTTAGTGGAAGTCTTCACCATGATGAATCCACCAAGTGTAACCCTGGTCAATCCCAACTATGAACAAATCATCTTCCACTTTGTCCAATGTCTTGTGAATCATGTTCTTGCATTTTCGGCATGAATACCTAATTCTATTACCTGAATCTGCCCGATATCTCGCAAATTCCATGAACTCCTTAACACCTTCTTTATACTTTGGGCCAAACCGATTCTTAGCTTGCATCCAACTCTTATCCATATCTACAATGCAAAGATTAGAGTTAGGTTTAGTTTAAGTGACATGAGTTTAGGATTAGGTTTAGGGCATAGGTTGAGATTTTTGGGTTCGGGATCGGGTTTAGGGTCGCATTTTCGTGTTTGGGTCAAGGTTTAGGTTAGGTGAATGTATTTAGGAATAGGTGTAGGTTTAGTTTAGGTGATTTAAGATTAGGAATAGGTTTCGGCATAGGTTGAGGTTTGCGGGTTCGGGATCGGGTTTCGGGTTTGGTTTTCGAGTTTGGGTCTAGGTTTAGGTTAGGTGAATGGATTTAGGAATAGGTGTAGGTTTAGTTTAGGTGACATTAGTTTAGGATTAGGTTTAGGGCATAGGTTTAGATTTGCGGGTTCGGGATCGGGTTTCGGGTTTGGTTTTCGAGTTTGGGTCTAGGTTTAGGTTAGGTGAATGGATTTAGGAATAGGTGTAGGTTTAGTTTAGGTGACATGAGTTTAGGATTAGGTTTAAGGCATAGGTTTAGATTTGCGGGTTCGGGATCGGGTTTCGGGTTTAGTTTTCGAGTTTGGGTCTAGGTTTAGGTTAGGTGAATGGATTTAGGAATAGGTGTAGGTTTAGTTTAGGTGACATGAGTTTAGGATTAGGTTTAGGCATAGGTTGAGATTTTCGGGTTCGGGATCGGGTTTCGGGTTAGGTTTTCGTGTTTGGGTCAAGGTTTAGGTTAGGTGAATGTATTTAGGAATTGGTGTAGGTTTAGGTTAGGTGACATGAGTTTAGGATTAGGTTTAGGGCATAGGTTTGGATTTGCAGGTTCGGGATCGGGTTTCGGGTTTGCTTCTTGTGTTTGGGTCAAGGTTTAGGTTAGGTGAATGTATTTAGGAATATGTGTAGGTTTAGTTTAGGTGATTTGAGATTAGGATTAGGTTTCGACATAGGTTGAGATTTTCGGGTTTGGGATTTGGTTTCGGGTTTGGTTTTCGAGTTTGGGTCTAGGTTTAGGTTAGGTGAATGGATTTAGGAATAGGTGTAGGTTTAGTTTAGGTGACATGAGTTTAGGATTAGGTTTAGGGCATAGGTTTAGATTTGCGGGTTCGGGATTGGGTTTCGGGTTTGGTTTTCGAGTTTGGGTCTAGGTTTAGTTTAGGTGAATGGATTTAGGAATAGGTGTAGGTTTAGTTTAGGTGACATGAGTTTAGGATTAGGTTTAGGGCATAGGTTTAGATTTGCGGGTTCGGGATCGGGTTTCAGGTTTGGTTTTCGAGTTTGGGTCTAGGTTTAGGTTAGGTGAATGTATTTAGGAATAGGTGTAGGCTTAGTTTAGGTGACATGAGTTTAGGATTAGGTTTCGGCATAGGTTGAGATTTTTGAGTTCGGGATCGGGTTTCGGGTTTGGTTTTCGAGTTTGGGTCTAGGTTTAGGTTAGGTGAATGGATTTAGGAATAGGTGTAGGTTTAGTTTAGGTGACATGAGTTTAGGATTAGGTTTAGGGCATAGGTTTGGATTTGCGAGTTCGGGATCGGGTTTCGGGTTTGCTTCTCGTGTTTGGGTCGAGGTTTAGGTTAGGTGAATGTATTTAGGAATAGGTGTAGGTTTAGTTTAGGTGATTTGAGATTAGGATTAGGTTTCGGCATAGGTTGAGATTTTCGGGTTCGGGATCGGGTTTCGGGTTTGGTTTTCGAGTTTGGGTCTAGATTTAGGTTAGGTGAATGGATTTAGGAATAGGTGTAGGTTTAGTTTAGGTGACATGAGTTTAGGATTAGGTTTAGGGCATAGGTTTAGATTTTCGGGTTCGGGATCGGGTTTCGGGTTTGGTTTTCGTGTTTGGGTCTAGGTTTAGGTTAGGTGAATGGATTTAGGAATAGGTGTAGGTTTAGTTTAGGTGACATGAGTTTAGGATTAGGTTTATGGCATAGGTTGAGATTTGCGGGTTCGAGATCCGGTTTAGGGTCGCATTTTCGTGTTTGGGTAAAGGTTTAGGTTAGGTGAATGGATTTAGGAATAGGTGTAGGTTTAGGTTAGGTGACATGAGTTTAGGATTAGGTTTAGGGCATAGGTTTGGATTTGCGGGTTCGGGATCGGGTTTCGGGTTTGGTTCTCATTTTTGGGTCAAGGTTTAGGTTAGGTGAATGTATTTAGGAATAGGTGTAGGTTTAGTTTAGGTGATTTGAGATTATGATTAGGTTTCGGCATAGGTTGAGATTTACGGGTTCGGGATCGGGTTTCGGGTTTGATTTTCGTGTTTGGGTCAAGGTTTAGATAAGGTGAATGTATTTAGGAATAGTTGTAGGTTTAGTTTAGGTGATTTGAGATTAGGATTAGGTTTAGGCATAGGTTGAGATTTTCGGGTTCGGGATCGGGTTTCGGGTTAGGTTTTCGTGTTTGGGTCAAGGTTTAGGTTAGGTGAATGTATTTAGGAATTGGTGTCGGTTTATGTTAGGTGATTTGAGATTAGGATTACGTTTACGCATTGGTTTATAGTTTCGGGTTCGGGATAGGGTTTTGGGTTAAGTTTTCGAGTTTGGGTCTAGGTTTAGAGTTAGATGAATTGAGTTTAAGTTTTGGTTTAGCGGTAGCTTATAGGTTTTAGTTTTAGGTTTATGGTTTCGGGTTTAAGGTGTAGGTCTTGGAGACTCAAGCAACTCAAGGATAGCTCCGACGCACATTCGGGTCTGCTCCACACAAAGCAGGCCTGTCCAAATGGCCAGGCCACCCATATTGCTGTCCATAGGAAATGGACAGCTTCATCATGGTCATAACAGCAGTTCCCACCTTCCAGGGACCCCAGCTCAACACCCGGATAGCTCCGACGCACATCCGGGTCTGCTCCATTAATTTCGAGCTAATACATAAACACGGGCCTGTCCAAATGGCCAGGCCACCCATATTGCTATCCATAGGAAATGGACAGCTTCATCATGGTCATAACAGCAGTTCCCACCTTCCAGGGACCCCCGCTCAACACCCGGATAGCTCTGACGCACATCCGGGTCTACTCCATTAATTTCGAGCTAATACATAAACACGGGCTTGTCCAAATGGCCAGGCCACCCATATTGCTGTCCATAGGAAATGGACAGCTTCATCATCATGGTCATAACAGCGGTTCCCACCTTCCAGGGACCCCCGCTCAACACCCGGATAGCTCCGACACACATCCGGGTCTGCTCCATTAATTTCGAGCAAATACATAAACACGGGCCTGTCCAAATGGCCAGGCCACCCATATTGCTGTCCATAGGAAATGGACAGCTTCATCATCATGGTCTAAACCTGCGGTTCCCACCTTCCAGGGACCCCCGCTCAACATCAACATCAATCAACTACTCTTAATCACAAGTATCATGTTCATCATCTAATTTGCCACTAAATGATAATATAATAAAATCAGTCGCCCATCCAAGGATGGATAGATTGAAATGCTATCATTATTTCCATTTAAATGCCCAAGCCTAAATTTCGACAGCATCTTACCCTATCTCTCCAGATATATTTATCTTACATTTCATTTCCACGTTAACTATCCACACATTGTGTGGATTAAATTGACAATGGAATTAAACATAAGAAACATATCCAGAGAGAATAGGAGAGTTACCGCACAAAACTAATGACAGAGCATGTAAATGACAAACAACGATAACATTCCAATCTATCCAACCTTGGACTGTCAAACAGGACAATTTGACAGATTTCTATACCTCCAAAACACACTTTATCTATGCTCGGCAATATAGAAATCTCCAAATGGGCTAACTGATTCTATTATACTACCATTTGTGGACAAAAAATAACTATTAATAATAAGCCAAATACATCCACAACATACATCCACATAAATCAACCACGGGTAGCTCCGACGCACATCCGGGTTTGCTCCATCAATTTCAGATATACAAGCATATGAAAATAACAGAATCATCAACACCATGAATCAAGTCTAATCAAATACCTAATGACTGCTATTTTCTGAACAAATAAGTATGTATGGGGCCCACCATGGGAATCGGATTGCGTGCGGAGTAACTCTGCACGCTCTTATCTCTTATCATGTAGAGTAAACTCAGTTGGGCCCACCTAGAATGTATGTGATTTATCTATTCCGTCCTTATGTTTTTTCAGCTCATTTTAGTGGTTGAGCCCAAAATTTAAGCATATCCAAATCTCAAGTGGACCATGCCATGGTAAACAGTGGGAATAATGATTTCCACCATTCCCAGGCTCCCCTATGATCTGTATTTGTCATCCAACCTGTCCATAAGATCACATGGATATGGATGAAGGGAAAACACAAATATCAGCTTGATCCAAAACTTCTGTGTCGTCCTAGAATTTTTCAATGATAGACATTCAGTTCACACTTGTGGTGCGGTCCACTTTAGGTTTTGATATGCTTCATTTTTTGGCACCATACCTAAAATTACCTGTTAAGATGGATGGATGGAGTGGATAAAATACGTAAATCACTGTGGGCCCCACATAGTTTACTCCACACAAATATTGGACAGCGACGGTGGGCCCCACAGCCAATGGACATCGACGTGGGCCCCACAGGCAGTGGACAAAGACGGTGCGCCCCACAGCCAGTGGACAGCGACAGTGGGCCCCACAACCAGTGGACATCGACGTGGGCCCCACAGGCAGTGGACAGCGACGGTCGGTCCACAATTTCATTTTTTTTTAATTTGTAAATCACAATTTGGATTTCGAAATTAAAATCCCTAATTAGGGATTTTAATTTCGAAATCCCTAATTAGGAGATTTTAGTTTTGAAATCCCTAATTAGGGATTTACTAAATCAGTGGGCCCCACCAAATAATGGACAGCTAAGGCGGACCCCACATGCAATGGACGATGGAAAGCGACGGTGGGACCCACATGCAATGGACGATGGAAAGCGACGGTGGGACCCACCCGGCCACATGCATTGGACAGCGACGGTGGGACCCACATGCATTGGATTTTGGAAGTGGCCTCACAATGAACTACGAGGAGAGAGGGAGAGAGGGGAAATGGAGGAAGAAGGAAGGGGGAGAGGGTTACCGGAGGTGGCGGCGGCGGCGTATGGAGGCCGGCGGAGGTTCTTGGCAAGTGGCGGTAGGACGCCGGTAAGAGATGGTCGGCTGAGATGGGTGGTCGGCAGAGATGGTACGACGCCGGTGACCGAACGCCGAACGCCGAACGCCGGCGGTCGGCGATGAGAGAGATGGCCGCGGACGGTGAGGGTCGTTCGAGAGAGAGGGAGAGAGCGAGCGAGCGAGAGAGAGAGAGAGAGAGAGAGAGAGAGAGAGGAAGAAATGAGGGACGGTCGCACGGGTTAATAACTTAAAAGACTTTTACTGACGAAATTTTTCGTCGGTAAAAGTAAGTAATTTCGTCGGTAAAAGTCCTTCTCACTCTTGGCGGGAATCAGGAAATAAGACTTTTACCGACGAAATTGTTCGTTGGTAAAAGTGAAGACTTTTACCGACGAAATATTTCGTCGGTAAAAGTCAAGTTTTCTGTTATCTTTTTTAGCGACGGGTTACTTCATCGGCAATAAGCTTTTTACCGACGAAATTACTATTTTACCAACGAAATTACTATTTCATCGGTAAAAGTGTATGGCGGGAATGAATTTGGTGGTGGCGGGAGATTTTTACCGACGATTTTTTTATTTCATCGGGAAAAATGGTTTTTCCCAACGAAAATTATTTCGTCGGTAATACTTTCGTCGGTAAAAATTCATTTTCTTGTAGTGATGTAATGATGATGCATCAGTATGGTTCTGGGCGCTGGCGGCCTCTCTTTGGGAGGATTGCTCCATTCATCTTGTTGGATCAGATCAGACTCCGAAGGCTTATATTCTGCTCACTGGGTGGCCTGGATGGGTCATTTGACTGCTCCATTGTGTCCGAAACGCTCGAAATACCCAAAATAGGCCCAAACGGGGCTAAAAAAGTCATAAAATGAGGATTTAAAAGTGCTGGAATAAACGCTCAAAGTGCTGATTTTTGCGATCCGCTGGCCTGATTTTACTGATGCACTGGGGCCAGCGTGTCCAAAAATGATTGTTAAAAATTATCTATTTTTATGATGCGCTGGGCTATTTTTCTGACGCGCTGGGGTTAGTGCGTCCGAAAATAACTTTGTTTAGGAATGTTCATTTTTCTGATCCGCTGGCCTATTTTGCGATGCGCTAGGGCCAATGCGTCTGAAAATAACTTCGTTTAGGAATGTTCATTTTTCTGATCCGCTGGCCTATTTTGCGATGCGCTAGGGCCAGTACGTCCGAAAATAACTTCATTTAGGAATGTTCATTTTTCTGATCCGCTGGCCTATTTTGTGATGCGCTAGGGCCAGTACGTCCGAAAAAGATGACTTTTTAAAGTTGATTTGTTTGATCCGCGGAGGGTTTTTTCCTGATGCGCTGGAGCATTTTTATGATGCGCTGGGGCCAGTGCGTTAAAAAAAGATGACTTAAGTTATTTCATCTCCGGACCTATTATCGTCGGAGGTGCGATTTCCGACGAGGGGTTCCGGTGATCAGAAAAGGGTTCCAGGGTCGAAAAAAGGTTTTCCGGCGAAGAGATTCGGTTCTCTCTCTCTGAATCTTACAAATGAGGTGGTGGGAGGGGGTATTTATAGGTAAAGTCGTCCAATAGGAGGTCAACACGTGTAGCGTGTCGAGAAAATGGGTCGGCGCGTCGATAAAGTCACTCGACGCGTCTCAAAATGGTTAGAGTTCAGAAGCTGATTTTCAGGACGCGCTAGCTGTCAGTGCGTCTTGAAATTGGCTGAATTTTTGGATGCGCTGGACTGAATTTTTGGACGCGCTGAGTGCAGTGCGTCCTGAAATTCATTTTCTAAAAAATGATTGAATTTCATGATGTGCTGAGTGAATTTATGGACGCGCTGGAGGCAGTGCGTCCTGAAATTCATTTCATAAAAGCCGTCCGAATTTCTTGATGCGCTGGAGGACTTTCTGGACGCGCTGGAGGCAGTGCGTCCTGAAATTCATTTTTTGAAAAGTGATTGAATTTCATGATGCGCTGGCCGTGGATTTTCTCGATGCGCCGGCGTACTCGTGCTTCACAAAATTTGCGTTTTGCAAAACGGAGGGCTTGTGGGGTCCGCCTTGTGATGAATGTCGATGCACTGCTCCTATTTCTCCATAATTGAGATAACCCTCCCAAATTTGGAGAGTTCTGGCTATGATGACCGGTGTGGTCTACCACTGGCCCAATTTCCTGCCTTTTGGTTGAGTCTGATGCGTGTTGCGATTTTTGACGCGGTCTTTGATGCACTGGCCCTAAGTCCAATCAAGTGATGATTTGGACACTCGTAATCACTGTTTCGAAGACCCTTACTTTTGAGACCCCAACACTATTGATAAAATAATGACAAGGATGGAGTTTACATAAATGAATTGGCGATATTCAAAACCAGACATATATCGTGACCCCAAGAAATAAAATGTCATAATGATAAGCAGGCGAGTTTTTCATATTGAACTACCTCCGGTTGAGCCAGCTGTGAAGCTATGCTGTGATTGAAAAAGTAAAGGCTGTACAACTGGTATTATGATATCAATGATGTAAATTGGTGGAACATGCATCGGATCCTGCAGTTTTAGCACATGAAGCAAACAATTAGTAAAATAGCAACAAATGCTTGCATAGAAGCACATTTTCTACAAGAATATGAAATTGTGTTGTTTGGTCAAGAGTAATAACACAAAGATTTGTAATTATAAGACTGGCCAAGGAAAGAAAAAAACCATAGTTTTTTCTGCTCAAGTTTAGCTGAAAAATGATAATTGGATTAGTAAGGTCCTGTATATCATTCATGGGGGGCCTACCTATTGGTGATCCAGACCTCAATCAGTTGGCTGAACATATTGCATGAGAGATACCAACCCACACCCCAAGTCAGCTTGTTCTTGACCATTGTTGAGCTATTAATTGTGCATATTTTAACCCCAATTCATCACTCATTATGCATGGTTTTCATAATTTAAAGACTAATCAAATACATGTTTTGTGGTTGTAGGAATGAGAGTTACTTTGCCCAATTGATGACCAAAAGAGCTGATTTAGAACCTTGGATGAAGACCCAAGGAGGGCTGAAGGAAGAAGGAAGCAAAGAAAGAAGCAAAGAAAGAAGAAAATAGAAGAAAGAAAGGAAGAAAACAAGAAGAAACAGAGACCGACCGGTCTTGACCGGTCGGCCAAGGAAGCCCGACCGGTCTTGACCGGTCGGCCATGCTTGCTGGAGTAATGCCAAAGAGGGCCTGACCGGTCGTGACCGGTCGGCCAGCCCTGTCCGACCGGTCGTGACCGGTCGGCCATGCAAGTTTCAGATTCCAGTTTCTAAAACAGCAATGTATTCCCGCACCTGGTTTTTCGGACCAGTTTTCTGGGCCTATCTTGATGATATTTGGAAATCCAACACATCCATGTCGAAGAGGAGCTCGACTCCGAACTAACCCAAGTGGTTTCGTGTCGATCGGAGCTACGGATTGATCGTGGTGGCCAAAACAATACGAACTGTCCAGAAAGTTTCAGATTTCGCTGTTCCACTCTGGGCCGGTCCAGGTGGCCCATCATTGATGATATGAAGAATCTACTTTGACCATATTTTAGACCACATCCATATATGAATAACCACAAAAGTTTCAGATCAAAAGGGTGTGTGGTTTGATCGTACCGGTTGAAGAAAGATGGACCATCCAGAAAGCTCCAACTGCACAGAGTTTATAAAAGCCCTAATTGTTCTAATTTTCGGACCACATTCTGAGATCTTTTTAGACAATCTAATCCATCTATCATGTAGAGGAGGAAGTTTTCTACTCATGTTCAAAATTTGAGATCAATCCGACCTCTGTACACTCCGGAGCGTTGAAAGCAAGATGACTGGTTCTGAAGGTACCCGAAGTGCGCGATTTTGAGAGGCGGTCAGTGATGTGATTGGTGGGCCCATTCAGAGGATAATCTTGGAAATCTAAATCATCTATGAGGAAGATCACATTACAAGGAAGCTACAAATCAAATTTGAAGGCAATCCGACCATTGGTTAAGCCGTACCAAGCGAAACAAATTCTGCTATGTTGCTGTACTAGTGCTGCACTATAAAAGGAGGTGCTCTCTTCTATTCCAGGGCAACCAAGGACGTGGGGAGCAAGGAGTTCAAGTCATAGGAGGCTTCCTAGCCTCCTCCAGCTAGTTTTTCTTCCTTTTCTTAGTTTTAGTTCTAGTTTTTAATATGCTTTTTATTAGCTAATCTCTTAGCTAGAGCTAAGAGGTGAACCTTATAGTTCTCGTAGATTGTTTAATTCGTTTTATTGGTTTTTAGTTTAGAATTCATGATTATGAACTAAGGTTTGAAGTTTATACAAGTTTTTAAGTAATTTTTCTTAGTCTTGTGATGACTCATGGTTGTTTGGATGAATTACTTATCTTCTTAATTCGTTAGCAAAAGTCTAGACCTGTATGATCCGAGGAATCGGAGTGCGCTCTAGTACTAAGCTCTTCATGAAGGGACTTCCTACCAAAGTTCTATTTTTCTCTTTTTCTGAATATGTATGGATTGTGCATGTGATTTGAATCTAGTTCAAATCATGATCTAGCCTTGTCTTGTGAGAGGACTTGAGGATGGTTATGATTGTGAACTGGACCTTTTGGAAAGGGGAATGACCTATGCAATTGAGCATGCTCAGCTCAGCCTTCATTGAGTGAATCCTATGCATAGAACTTACATATGACAGACTGTTTGGTTTAACAGCTCTATCATCCGACTAGATAGACAGGAATGTTGATTCTAGTTGAGAAAGTAAGAAACCATAGCGAATTATGTATCTAAGAAGAGCTATAAGTGGATCCTTGATGCTCTAGTTATCTTTTCATTATTAGATTTTCTATTTTATGTTAAAAATCAATTTCACAAACCTCTTTGATTCTAGTTATTAGGATAGTTAGAATTGTTTACTTCCTTCCCTGTGGATCGACCTCGGTCTTACCGAGATTATTACTACATCACAACCCTACACTTGGGGAAGCGAACAACCATTCAGCAAATTAACCATTAACTATGGACCATTGTTAGTGATTATCCATTTTCAAACGACTAAATAGATTGCTAGGACAAACAGAATCCGTCGCACATCCAACATTTCCAAGTCACAAATTAAACAGTAGAAAGTAATTTGTTACATCAACACAAGCTAAACCAATAAAATGGAACTATATAACTGTTTCTAAGTCGCACATATTTCTTATAAGATCAAAACCATAAACACAGCCAATACAATATTATTTCTCTAGAGAGCTTCCTCGCCCTCAAAATCTCATCTTGAACCTCATACCAACAAAGAGTTTGTGGTTCTGAGCTTCAAGATACTTGTTGACACTTGCTACAAACTCAGACTAGCTTATCCTGTATAAAAATAAAATAGCCACAAGATGCAAAATAGGAGAGTTTTTTTTTTTTTTTAAATCTTTTTTTGTTTGTATATAGGCCATTGGTCAGCCTATTATGTATATTACCTAGAGCCAAAACAAAATTCCAACATGCCAAGTGCATAAGCTTTCACTGCACAAATTCATTTAAGAATATAAAATGCCTTCCAAATTTATACAATCGAATAAGCAAAAACAGAGTGACTGAAACAGAAAGTAATAAATGGCATGTTTTCAAGTGAATGAGTCCCCAAACAAAATCAGCCCACATATACATCCAACTACATATTGGTAAGTTTTTTCATATACCAGATTTTGTTATATCGTAAACAATAACAGCTGCTGCTGCCCCGCTGTATCCCAAATCTCAAATACAAGATGGACAGAATAGCCAGGCAAGTTAAGATGGACAAATCATGTCATTTTACGCATAAACAGATGAAAACTCGTAACAAATCACACTAGTTCTGAAAATCCTGTGTTTTGGGGCAAACCTTCATTTTAGACCCTTGTGGCAGACCCTACAAATACCCATTTGGTTAACCACCACTGAGGTTTTGTAGCCCTCATAAGTGAGAGTATAAATGACCTCCTACACCCCAAAAGTGGATCCCATGTGATCGGTGAACAATGCCCAAAATTGGAGCCAGCAATAGCTGTACAGAAACTGTGCAGAAATTCCAAGTACCCATATTGGGCCTTGCACTAGAAATTCCATGCACACTTTCAGCGGGCCCCACATTAAAAGTTTTGATGCCCATACATAGGGCTATCAAAAGGTCACATCCTCTTGCCCAAAGTGGACCCCATGTGATCGTGAATCGGACCCAAAAATGGGCCCGACCAATTTCTGCACAACCTGAAAACTGAAAACCTGTTCTAATAGATCTTGTGTGGCCCATCTCTGTGGGGTCCACAAACTGTGTGTGGGTCTTATCTGACCATCTAGACCCTTGACATGGTCCGTTGATCAAAGCGAAGTGAACCCTATTTCAAAATTCACTAATTTTTACACCAGAAAGACAAAGTAGAAAAATCTAATTAAACCCCTTTCTCACCAAAACAAATAATTATCCTTAGCAAAAAAAAAAAAAAAAAAAGAAAGATCCTGATAAATCTAATCAAACCCCTTTCTCACCAAAACAAATAAACCTCACAGATGGACCATTGATCTTACGGTCTGTATTGTGCATGTGGTATTTCTCAAATGTCTGCCAGATTAAAGGCACCCCACAAATTGATAGTAAGCATAAATACAACAGTTTCTTAGAAAAATGTCTGAAGATTCGATGGCAAGGATCTTCCAATCTGGAATTTCTTCAAATGTTTGCATCCTTAGCCAAAGATAGTCCAGAATACTTGATTTACTAGATTTTTTCTTTCTTTGGCTAAAAAGGTGCTATGGTAAGGCTAGTTGCTGGACTAGAACTAGAGTTGTAGGCATGGACATGGTCATACATGCTTGAGACAAAAGATTAACTAACCTCACTAGACATAATAGCAGTCGGGTTAGTTAACATGATGAATATCATTCATGAAAAAAGAGATAAGTGCTAAACTTGTCTGCATATACCTGATCCTTGCTCACCACAATCTCCATCTTCACTTTAGCCACAAACTTGTCTTTGGAAAATTCAGAGGCAAGAATTGCAGCACCCAAGAGAATTGAGCGATATATAGCAAAAAAATACTAAAAGAAAAGAATGCCCTTGCCTCGTTGGTAGACTCTTTAGAGTTTCAACAAGAAGTCTCGGGTTTGAAACCCATAGGTGGTGAAATACCCAGCTAGCGAGTGAGTGTGTGGGGATGGGTGCGTGAGTAAAAAAAAGTGCCATGAACATCATCGGGTACAAAAGTCAGGATATTCCTCTAGTTGGGCGGACACACCATTGGGTTCATTGGAGAACCGAAAATTCGATTCAACATAGTGGTGTGACCCGCCTAGTGAGAGGATCAGCCTGTTTTTCAAGGAGGGTGATATTCATAGCGGGGGCCTACTCTTTTCCATGGCAATATCAAAGGCCCTGATGGTTGTCGCGAGTACAAAAATGATTTAAGTCTCAAGTTACAAGTAAAAAAAATAAAAATAAAGTAGCCACAAGATGCAAAATAGGAGAGTTTTTTTTTTTAAAATTTTTTTGTTTGTATGTAGGCCATTGGTCAGCCTATTATGTATATTACCTAGAGCCAAAACAAAATTCCAGCATGCCAAGTGCATAAGCTTTCACTGCACAAATTCATTTAAGAATATAAAATGCCTTCCAAATTTATACAATCGAATAAGCAAAAACAGAGTGATTGAAACAGAAAGTAATAAATGACATGTTTCCAAGTGAATGAGTCCCCAAACAAAATCAGCCCACATATACATCCAACTACATATTGGTAAGTTTTTTCATATACTAGATTTGTTATATCGTAAACAATAGCAGCTACTGCTGCCCCGCTGTATCCCAAATCTCAAATAAAAGATGGACAGAACAGCCAGGCAAGTTAAGATGGACAAATCATGTCATTCTACGCATAAACAGATGAAAACTCGTAACAAATCACTCTAGTTCTAAAAATCCTGTGTTTTGGGGCAAACCTTCATTTTAGACCCTTGTGGCAGACCCTACAAATACCCATTTGGTTAACCACCACTGAGGTTTTGTAGCCCTCATAAGTGAGAGTATAAATGACCTCTTACACCCCAAAAGTTGATCCCATGTGATCGGTGAACAACGCCCAAAATTGGAGCCAGCAATAGTTGTGCAGAAACTGTGCAGAAATTCTAAGTACCCATATTGGGCCTTGCACCATAAATTCCATGCACACTTTCAGCGGGCCCCACATTAAAAGTTTTGATGCCCATACATAGGGCTATCAAAAGGTCACATCCTCTTGCCCAAAGTGGACCCCATGTGATCGTGAATCGGACCCAAAAATGGACTCGACCAATTTCTGCACAACCTGAAAACTAAAAACCTGTTCTAATAGATCTTGTGGGACCCATCTCTGTGGGGTCCACAAACTGTGTGTGGGTCTTATCTGACCATCTAGACCCTTGACATGGTCCGTTGATCAAAGCGGAGTGATCCCTATCTCAAAATTCACTAATTTTTACACCAGAAACACAAAGTAAAAAAATCTAATTAAACTCCTTTCTCACCAAAACAGATAATTATCCTTAGCAAAAAAAAAAAAAAAAAAGATCCTGATAAATCTAATCAAACCCCTTTCTCACCAAAACAGGTAAATTTAGATCCCAAACAAAGAAAAATTCCAATGAAATCACCACATAAATAATAAACCCACTTATCATCAAATGCCAAATCCATGTGTTGTACAGGCATTCTATCAAATACGTGAGAGGCATCCTTCGCACTCCCACACTTCCCATAAATTTCTACATGAGTTGGCATGATACACTACATCCAAAACTCAAATGGGCCACATCGCATGAATCAATGGGGATTGATGCCGCCGTTGAAAACACTTGGGCCCACCATGATTTTTGTGCTATCTCCACTCCATCCAAAAAGATAGTGGAACACACACACACACACACACACACACACACACACACACACACACAGAGAGAGAGAGAGAGAGAGAGAGAGAGAGAGAGAGAGAGAGAGAGAGAGATTACATGGCCTTGTAGACCTTGGCATGGCCGCCTTATCTTGGGGCGGAGGTAGAGGAGCTTGGGATCGATGAGCCATCGATCATCGATCTTCACCTCGTCAGCGATGGAATCGGGGCAGATGTGGAGGATCTTGGGGCGCAACGAGATAAGAGGGAGAGAGAGGGGATTACTAGATATTTGCCCTAAGGGCGGGATAGCCGATTTGGGAATTTTGGTTTCCCTCCGTCCACGCTGCCATGGGCGTAGATTTCCTGCGAAAGCCTTGCTCAAGTTCCTGCGCTGGGAATCAAGGTGGGGCCACATTGATGTTTTTTTTGATAAATCCACCTCGTCCATCTATTTTGGTTTCCCTCCGTCCACGCTGCCACGGGCGCGGATTTCCTGCGAAAGCCTTGCGCAAGTTCCTGCGCTGGGAATCAAGGTGGGGCCACATTGATGTTTTTTTGATAAATCCACCTCGTCCATCTGTTTTGGGATTCATTTTAGTACAGGAAAACAAAATGAACCGGATCCAAGACTCAAGTGGCCCTCACTAAAGGAAAATGTGGGTAGGTAAATTACTACCGTTGAAACCTCCCTGGGTCCACAGTGATGTTTATATGACATCCATACCGTTCATAATGTCACTACTACTGAGATGAACTGGAAACAGAAATATTATCCTGATTCGAAACTCATGTGGGTCCACAAATATTTCAACTGCGGACGTTCAATCCTCACGTTTTCGGGCCACTTGAGTCTTGGATCTGGTTCATTTTTGTTCTCATGTCCTAAAATGAGGTCCTAAAACAGATGGACGGGGTGGATTTATCAAAAAAATCACTGTGGGCCCCACCTTGATTCCCAATGCAGGAACTTCATGCGCAAGGCTTTAGCAGGAAATCCGGCTGCCACTAGCCAGGTGGCTAGTGGTCGGTGCTCTATGTGTCCCACCATGATGCATGTGTTTTATCCACACCGTACATTCATTTTTCCGAATCATTTTACAAATGAATCCCATAAATGATGCAGATATAAATCTCAGGTGGACCACACTATAGGAAAACAATAATGATTGAACGTCCACCATTAAAATCGTCCTAGGCCCAGTGTAATGTTTATTTGACATCCAAACTGTTTAGGTCATATGGACCTGGATGAAGGGAAAAAACAAATATCAAGTTGATACAAAACTTCTTTGGCCCCAGCAAGTTTTTAGTGGTGAACGTTCAATTAACATTGTTTCCTGTGGTGTGGTCCACCTAAGATTTGGATCTGCATTAGCTTTGGTACCTCATCCTAAAATCGTCCGTAGAAATGGATGGACAACGTAGATATACAGAAAATCATCAAAGTGCGCCCCACGGTAAGGGTAACACCCACCAAACTATTACGCGAGTAACACCTAATTCGCACCCATTGCCACTAGCCAGGTGACTAGTGGTCAGTGCTCTGTGGACCCCACCATGATTTTCTATCAAATTTCTCAATTTTTTTTTACAAAATACAAAATCTAAATTTCCTTTTAAAAATCACAATTTCTTTTTTGAAAATCTATTTTTTCAAACCAATAAATTTTATTCAAAATTCTTGATTTATGTCAAAATGCCAACTTTTTTTAAATCCTAATTTATGTCAAAATTCTTTCAGATTTTTTGTTCTTTTTTAATCCTAATTATTTTCAAATTTTTTATTTTTTCTACATTTCAATTTTTCTTAAACATTATTAATTTTATTACATTATTTTTTTCAAACTTATAAATTTTATTCAAGATTAACTCAATATTTTTTCAAAATCATAATTTTTTAAACTTTCCGATGTTCGTTTTCAAAAGGCCAATTTTTTGAAAATCTTTTTTTTTCTATCAAAATATGTCAATATCTTTTAAAATGCAAAACCTCAATCATTCTCAAAGTCTACATTATTTCAAACTTATACACTTCATTCAAATGTCTCAATTTATTTCAAAATGCCATTTTCTTTCAAAATTCTAGTTCTTTTTTAAATTTAGAATATTATTTTCAAAATCTCGAATTTTTTCAAATCCCATTTTTTCTTAAATATTGTTAATTTTTATTAAACTTGTCAACTTTTTTTTTCTAAAAATCCAACTTTTTCTTAAAACTTATTAAAGAAACAATTTTATTTAAAATGAATTGCGATGTATAATTTTCAATTTACGACGGACTCTATCCGTCGTTAAATCCAGGAAGGTTCGTCGATAAATCCCAACGTCCCGTCTCCGGACGCAGAATTTTACGACGCAGGAAATTCCCCTTGAATACACTACTTTACGACGAATTAGATCCGTCGTTAATTTACAGCTATCGACGGATTCTGGTCCGTCGTACAATTTTGTCGATTAAACGCCAAAGCCGGAGTTGGTAGTAGTTAGCGACGGACTGTTTTCGCCTTAACGACGAATATAGTCCGTCGTTATAATTAACGACGAATATAGTCCGTCCTTAAAACGAACCTTTTAACGACGAACTACGTCCGTCGTTAAACCAAGCGTTTTTGTGTCGTTTTTTTGCTGCTTTGGCGTAGTGGGTGGAGATCATTGGAGGAGTCTCGAAGGGTTATGTCGAGAGTCCTTGATGACTTAATGTCACTTGTGAGATTGTAAACATGGTGCACATCCATATTATTGGTGATCAGCATGTCATCGCTTAAATGCATACCGTTGGGGTTGCATATATGGTACTAACAATGAGGTGCAAGTGTGAACTGGGAACTAACCCAAAAAAAAAAAAAAAAAAAAAAAACTAATTATTTGCTAGGTGCATGGTTTCAACTTTCAAGTGAGACCCGCTTCTACATTAATCATGGTTATTTATTTTGACTCAGTGGCTCCTCTGGACTCGTTCAGCTTCGAGTCAAGTCCTGACTCACCCGAGTCAGTGATAATACAGCCTGACATGCCCGAGTGGGCGCAGCTCATGGCACCGAGCTGACTCATTCAGAGCTGACACTGGGTGAGTCGGATATGACTTGAACAAGTCGTCAAACCACGAGATTGATAGAAATCATGCTTTTTTTGGCTCATCGCCAACGATGATCTACATCTTTAACCGCATATCAATTATGCTACCACATGTGTCAATATTAACGGTCAATAATTGATGTGGAATGAATTACATGCATTTCCAATGTATGGGCCATGTGGGGCTAACTGCAATGTTCGAGTACCATCAAACCCGTCCATTAGATTGCTCCGCCAACAACTGTTCGAGTTCTCGAAATCCAGCCTATTCCATGTCATGGGCTATAAAAAAAAAAAAAGGGAAAAATAGGGGACATTGAGGAGGGGGCACCTACCATTGAAACTTCCTGATGGAATGGGTTCTACTGTGTTATTTATATGTCATCCCACTCAGTCATCAGGTGCGTCCCACAAGGATAAATGGACATATCTAAACTCAAGCCATTCCAAAGCTTAGGTGGACCACACTAACTGAATATATAGGTTTTAGGCAAGCTTGTACATTATTCTCTGAGGTTTGTTCCACCTGATTTCTTATCAGTAATGATTCTTGGGATGCTGGGTGACCATGAGGTAATGCACTAGATGCACAGTTTGGATCCACTTGGACATGATGAGTGGGCCTGGCATAGCTTGAACCTATAGTAATTACCATAGGCCTGTGATTACTCCCCATAATTGAATATCTTTTAATCTTGGTCCTTCATCCGTTTAATAATTCACCAACAGCCACCATCACACTATTAAAATATTAATTACGCTGTTTACATGATGCTTTATGTGATTTACAGCTAATTAGGGAAACGATATCACGCTCAAACCTAAGAACGGATTACCAGCCTCTGAAGGCACATGCCATTTTGTGTCTCCAGATTGTGCACCACACGTCATATTTACGTGATAATCTGAGCCATGCATCCTGTGAACTTGGTCAACTAAATTTCTCTTTGATTATACTGTCTCATCCATCTAATATATGGCCCCTTTCTCATTTAATAAGAGTCGTTGCTTGTTTTTGTCTTCTAGTGCTCATTTACATGCCACCAAGAAAATTGTTAGAACTGTGGGAACACTGACTTTTGGATCATGTTCCAATCAATGTTAAACAAAAGCATGAAACGGCCTGTTTAGATCTGATCCACGATGACATGGAGGCACGGAATCTTCGCTGGATCCCCGGATCCACCGAGGTGGGTTGGACCCTAAAGCTCAGTTTAGGGCATGGTCCAGAAAATGAAGCAGATCTAAATCTTAATAGACCAAGTCCAAGAAACCGTGGTAATTGACCATTAACAAGTTCATGTGAGCCACAAAAGCTTTGGATCAAGATTATATTTTTTTGGTCTCTTCATCTAGGTTGTCTTTGTGACCTTATCAACAGTTTGTATGGCGAATAAACATTCCGGTAGAATCCGTGCAACTTTTAATGGTACAGATTCAATTATGATTGTTTCATGTGGTGTGGTCCACCTAAGATTTGGGTCAGCTTAATTTTTGGAATAATGTCCTAAAATAAGCTTTCAAAATGGTTGGATGGTATGGATTTGAGGCATATACATCACTTTGAGCCCCAAAATGAGGGGTCTCACCCACTTTGGTGGACCGAAGTGGCGCCAGCTTGTACCACATTCAAGGGTGCAGCTACATCCACCGTGATCTATGTTGATACATCCATGCTATCCATCCGTATTGAAAGCTCATTTTAGGGCATCCTTATTAAAAACTGCTTGTGAGCAATAAAAAGCTTTGGATGAAGATGATGCTTGTTTGGTCTCTTTATCTAGGTCACTGTGACTTTATCAATAGGTTGGATGGCAAATAAATATACCAGTGGAATCCATGATGTTTTTAATGGTAGGGATTCAATCACGACTGTTTATGTGGTGTGGTCCACTTAAGATTTGGGTCAGCTACATTTTTCGTATCATGACTTAAAATGGGCTGTCAAAATGGTTGGATGGTGTAGATTAAGGCACATGCATCAGTGTGAGCCCCTTTGGGGTTCCACCCAACTCAATGGATTAGGGGATCCATTGAAGCCATGCCCCACGTTCAATCTACATTTAAGGCATCTACATGTTTGGTGTGATGTCCACTGTCTGGATGGCTCGCACCATCGGATTAGTGCCTGAGTTTTGAATCTAATTATCATCCAAAGAAGGGACCATTAGATAGGTCATGATTTACGTACATCTTCATGCCACATGTGATGAACAGATGATGTCCTATATTTGATTTCTAGCTATTGGACTTGGCCCTGTGGGGCCTATAGCAACTACTAGTAGATGGGTCCCACATATCTTTTATGTCGTATGTCTGATTGTTTCGGCTTTCAAATTTAAAGTGAATTTTGATTTTGAACGAGGTAACCAACCTCATCCGTCACCATTCCTTTCCTTTAAACAGGGATAGACTTTCTCGTTGAAAATATCTTGAAACATCAATAGCTTACAGGTATAGACTTTCTCGTTAAAAATATCTTGAAACATCAATAGCCTACAGGGATAGACTTTCTCGTTAAAAATTTCTTGAAACATCCATAGCCTACCGAAAAACAGAGAGTGTAAGTTATACGTTCATCTGGCCCGTCCTTTAAGCGATCCAAGCCGTCGATTGTAATCCAAGACCATCTTACCATAAAATCAGAGGGGTGATCAGACTCATTTGCTCTCGTAATGGTTAGGCAGATTACTTGACCTGTGCCATTCATCTTAAATTTTACAAAGATTCCATATCATGTAGACTGTCATATCATAAGGGCAGAATCTTCCGCAAGGACTTTCACTAGCAACTTCACCAGCTCACTTCCTACTCACCAAAAGGAAAATTTTAAGCCTTCTGTTCATGGATGACAGTGAAGAAATTGGCTTCTAAAAATTCTATTAAATAGAAGGAAAATGGCACAATAGACAATGCGGTACCGTACTGGACCGGTTTGGCTAGCTAGTGACGCAGCTACTAGCCAGGTGGCTAGTGGTTAGTACAATGTGGGCCCCACCATGATATATATGTTTTATCCACGTTGTTCATTCATTTTTCCATATCTAAATCTTAGGTAGACCAAAACAGTAGTAATTGAACGTCCACCATTAAAAACCGCCTAGGGCTCGTTGTAATGTTTATTGGACATCCAACCTGTTGATCAGGTTATACAGACTTGGATGAAGAAAAAAAAAAAACAAAAAAAAATATAATCTAGATCTAAAGCTTTTGTGGTCCCCAGGAAGTTTTTAATGGTGGGAGTTCAATCAAATCTATTTCCTGTTATGTGGTCTACTTGAGATTTGGATCTATCTCATCTTTTGACCTCGTATCATAAAATGACCTGGAAAATGGATGGGCAGCGTGGATGAAATACAAACATTATGGTGGGGCCTACATAGCACCGACCACTAGCCGCACAGTTACCAGCCAATCCGTGTCCGTTTGTCTGGAGCGTGGATTGGGTAATACGCCACCAGGATCCATCACAGATAGACGGTCCTGTCAGGGGATCTGTGAGGCCCACTATGATGTATGTGTTTTATCCACGCAGTCTATCCATTTTGATAGATTAATTTAGGGGATGAGGCAAAAAAAGAAGCAGATTGAAGGCTCAAATGGACCACACCACAAGAAGCAATGGGGATTGAATTCCTACCATTGAAAACTTCCTGGGGCCCACCGTGATGTCTATTTTCCATCCAACCTTCTCATAATGTCACATAGACCTTTCCCAAGGAGAGACATAAATATCAGGTTCATCCAAAACTTCTTTGCCCCAAGAAGTTTTCAACAGTAAACTTTCTATCCCCACTGCTTCCTGTGGGGTGGTCCACTTGATCCTTTAATCCATCTCCTTTTTAGGATCATGCCCTAAATTGATTTTTTCAAAAAGAATGAACGACATGGATAAAACATATACATCGTGGTGGGTCACATAGAGCCCCTGACAGGGCCCTCGGTCTCTTGCTACGTACCGGTACCTAATCCGCGCCTGTTTGGCTGGCGACCCTAACAGCAGCCAGCTAGCTGGTGTCCAAGCTCTGTCAGCCCCACTATGATGTATGTGTTTTATCCATGTCTATTCATTTCGCCGGCTCATTTTAGGAGTTGAATCCAATTATGAAGCAGATCCATACTTCAAGTGGACCACACCACAAAAAACAGTGGGCATAATGACGTCCACAGTTGAAACCTTCTTAGGGTGCACAGTGATGTTTATTTGTTATCCAACCTGTTCAAAAGGTCACACAGACCCGGATGAAGGGAAAACAGAATTATCAGCTTAATCAAAAGCTTCTTGACCCATAGGAGTTTTCTACTGTGAGCATTTACTTGAGCTTTGGATCTGCCTCAATTTTGGACTTATGCCCTAAAATGAGCCAGCAAAGTTGATGAACAGCATGGATAAAATGCATACATCATGGTGGGGCCTACAGAGCTTTGACACCAGCTAGCTGTCTGGTGGTGTTGGGTCATCCTACCGTACAAGGATCACAAAAGTTATTGACAGTCTAAAACCACTTTCCAAAATCTTTCCCCCTTTTTTTCCAAAATGTCTTCTTAAGAGCCACAGAGATTATTCCGATGGGTGCACCACCCTATTATGATGTTACATGCTATTAAGAATGTAGTCTTCAAAACCCATTGTATTTGGAAATGTTGTTTGGATGACTCCACGTGTTGGAATGACACCCTATATTTCATTTTAACCCTTGCTCCTAAAACTAATTTTAGAAACGTTTAATGTAGCGCCATTCTGCTTAGCCATCTCACCGCTCGTAGGACACCCCCTTTTGCTGCTTAAGAGGCTGGCCTGGGTACCAGAAGATTATCTTGAAAAGTGATGCGGATCTGTGAAGGGGCCCACTGTGATGTATAAGTTTATCCACTCGTCCAACCCTTTTCTAAGATTAGTTTAGAACCTGTTTGAATCAATGTAAGGGCTTGTTTGACACCATGGACTTGAGAGGAAGTGATGAGAAGTGGATTCCATGATATGAATTTTCATCAATTCCAATTCTTATCATGAATTCCAGATTTTCTGTTTGGCAGCCTAGATTTAGAGAGAAGTCAAACAAGAGGGAATGGATAGTGTGGATTTTAATCCCACCGTATGCCCACTTATCCTGTAGATTTTGATCTCACCTTATATCCATCATTTTTTAAATCCATGCCGTCCGTCCATTTTTATAGATCATTTTATGTCAGAGAGTGACCTTTATGATGCACAAAAGTTTTGGATTAATTAATTAATATTTGTGTGGTCCCTTCATCTAGGTCTTTGTGACCATAGTAACAAGTTGGATGGAAATATACATCACGTTGGGTCCCACAATTAGGGACACATCAACGTTGGGTCCTATGTTGGGGAGGATTTCTAATCAAATCCCACCTTTTTGGGAGGATTCATGAGGGAGCCGCAAAGTGCCTTATTGAATTCTTATAAATTAATATAAAATCCACTTCTCATCAAATCCTCACCACTAAATGGAGAAAAGTAAGTGATTTGTTATCAGTTCTCATTAAATCCATGGTGCCAAAATGGGCCATAAATACATGCATTTACATGTAATATCTGTCAATTCAGGCATTAAATGAATACACACTAGTTTTTTCAAGGAAAGAGTTGTATAACTTCGAAAATTGTACCATTTTTATGAAATAACATGTGATTCCAATCCAAAATTTTGTGGGCCACACCATGATATATGTGTTATATCCACACCATCCATTCAATGTTTCTGATCATTTTAGAATATGGTCACAGAAATGAGGCAAATTCAAAATTTCAGCGGACCACGTGAAAGAAAACAATGCAGATTGAAAGATAACCATTTAAATGTTCCTATAGTGTGGTCCACTTGAGCTTTGGATCTCCCCCTCTTTTTGGATCTTGCCTTAGAATTATATGGAAAAATAAATGGATGACATAGATAAATCACGCACATCATAGTGGGGCCTTAGAGTGTCTCAATTGTCGAATTAAAAAAATAGTGTTGTCAACATCAGACACCCTTAAATATCCCTAATGTAAATGATTAACGCTAAAAGGTGATAAATACAGTGTAATTACACTGAATTACACCATTTCAAACCGGTGCAAGGTATCAGCCCAAGAAAGGCAGATCCAACCGCATTTAATGCTGTTTTCATTTAATGTTGGATCTACCTCATTATTGGCTCATTCCTTAAACTAACATTAGAAAAGAGATAAACGGAGTGGATAAACTGATACATCAGGGTGGGCCCCTCCATAGATCCGCGGGCAGGACGCAATCCGCCTCCCTTGGAAGGTGCTGCTGATTGGCTAAAAAGCCCTTACAAGGTTGCATACCCGTATGTCTTTTCAGCACTGACTCTGTCTTCTCATATAATACAATAAATCCTGACAAAGTCAGGTGGTGTCCCTGTCTCATCTAATGATGGGCCGAAGGACTACCCCACGACTTAGGGTTTTGTTAGCTATGAGCCAACCCAAAAAGGACAGAGAATCAATATCCTATATGAGAAAAGATCCTTATTCCATTCATTTCAGTTGCTCCTTCGAAACTCCTGGGATGCTTGAAATATCACCTGATTTTGAGTGAGCTTTTGATACTGACGTTCATCTAATGCTTCTTTCAACAGTCAACAGAAGTCATTGCCAACCAGCACCAAAAATGCCCATCAATCAGATGGTTGGGCTCAAAATAACCTTCACTGGGATGCAATTTTTGGGATATGATCTGGAGACCGCATGTAAGAGGCATCTCATCGATTGAACGATCTGAATTTAATAATGATGAAACTGATTCGATGGTAGAGAAGAGTTTATATATATGATTTATGGTGCATAATTACACATGGAATACAATACCTCTACACTAGAAATGCCTGGACTGCTATAATAATCAATACATGTAGAGAGCTCACATGAAAGTTAGATTTTGAAGAGGATGAGATTCTGGCCTACATCTTTTGGGATATTGCGTTGGGAAGGGAGTTTAGGGAGGGAATCAACAGTGTATTTAGCCGTTTGTAAGTACAATGCATACTTGTTAATTACCTCAGCAACCTTCTTATCATTATTCATTAAGTCGGCAAACTTATTTTTGTTCACATCAGATCCGTCATTCTCTTCTTGTATCTCAATTTCGCTGGTTATGATCTGCAACCGTGCTTTTCTCATTTAATAAGAGTCGTTGCTTGTTTTTGTCTTTTAGTGTTCATTTATATGCCACCAAGAAAATGGTTAGAACTGTGTGAACATTGACTTTTGGATCATGTTCCAATCAATGTTAAAAAAGCATGAAACAGCCTGTTTAGATATGATCTACATGTGGAGGCACGAAATCTTCATTGGATCCCCGGATGTTGAGAATTTCTGATCTCAGAAAATAATTTAATAGGAAAAAATCAAAAATAAGTACAGGTTGAAGCACGTGAAAATACACTGTCTTTAAAGCCACTACATGAAAACGGCTTTTTACCGACGAAAGTATTATTGATAAAAAATTTTTATTGAAAAAAACATTTTTACCGACAAAATAAAGAAATCATCGGTAAAAATCGTTCCAGATTCTTGCCACCACCAGATTTGCTACCCGCCATACACTTTTACCGACGAAATTATGATTTCGTAGGTAAAAAGTTTATTGCCGACGAAGAAACCTGTTGCTAAAAAATTAAAACAGAAAATTTGGCTTTTACTGATGAAAATTTTCTTCGGTAAAAGTATGACTTTTACCTACGAAAATTTTCGTCGGTAAAAGCCATTATTGCCGACGATTATTGTCTGTCGGTAATAATGTGTAATTCCCGCCAAGTAGTATAAAGGGCTTTTACCGATGAAAATTTTTGTCGGTAAAAGTATTTAAACTAACTTTTACCGACGAAAATTTTTGTCGATAAAAGTTTGTTATTTTTTTAACGCCCGATCGGCCCTCATTTCTGTCTGTCTCTCTCACTCTCTCGCTCTCTCTCTCTCTCTCTCTTTCTCTCGAGCGCGCGCGCGGGGCCCACCCTTCTCACCTCTCCCTCAGCGCCGACCATCGGCCATCACCATCACCGGCGGCCCACCTGCCTCAGCCGACCACCCCTCCCCGCCGACCACCGTCACCGGTAGCCACGCGTCTCTACCAGCCTCCATACGCCGCTGCCTCCTCTGATAACCCTCTCTCCCTTCCTTCTTCCTCTATTTCCTCTCTCTCTCTCTCTCTCTCTCTCTCTCTCTCTCTCTCTCCTCGTTGTTGATTATGGGGCCCACTGCCAAAATCCAATGCATGCGGGTCCCACCATCGCTTGTCCAATGCATGTGGGTCCCACCGTCGCTTTCTATCATCCATTACATGTGGGGTCCACCTTAGCTGTCCACTATTTGGTGGGGCCCACTGAATTAGTAAATCCCTAATTAGGGATTTTGAAATTAAAATTCCCTAATTAGGGATTTCAAAATTTGTGATTTACAAATTAAAAAAAAATTGAAATACCTAATTGTGGGGCCCACCGTCGCTGTCCACTGTTTTGGATCAAGCATATATTTGTGCGGAGTAAACTTTGTAGGGCCTACAGTGATTTACGTATTTTATCCACTCCGTCCATCCATCTTAGCGGAAAATTTTAGGTATGGTGCCCAAAAATGAAGCATATCAAAATCTAAAGTGGACCACACCACAAGTGTGAACTGAATGTCTATCATTGAAAAATTCTCGGAGGACACAGAAGTTTTGGATCAAGCTGATATTTGTGTTTTCCCTTCATCCATATCCATGTGATCTTATGAATAGGTTGGATGATAAATAAAGATCACTGTAGGGCCTGGGAATGGTGGAAATCATTATTCCCACTGTTTCCCATGGCATGGTCCACTTGAGATTTAGATATGCTTAAATTTTGGGCTCAACCACTAAAATGAGGTGGAAAACATAAGGATGGAATAGATAAATCACATACATTCTAGGTGGGCCCAACTGAGTTTACTCTACACGATAAGAGCGTGCATTCCCATGGTGGGCCCCATCCTTATTTGTTCACAAAATAGTCATTAGGTATTTGATTAGACTTGATTCCTGGTGTTGATGATTCTGCCATTTTCATGTGCTTGTGTATCTGGAATTGATGGAGCAAACTCGGATGTGCATCGGAGCTACCCGTGGTTGATTTATGTGGATGTATGTTGTGGATGTATTTGGCTTATTATTAATAGTTATTTTTTATCCACAAATGGTAGTATAATAGAATCAGTTAGCCCATTTGGAGATTTCTATATTGCCGATCATAGATAAAGTGTGTTTTGGAGGGTATAGAAATCTCTCAAATTATCCTGTTGAACAGTCCAAGGTTGGATAGATTGTAATGTTCTTGTTGTTTGTCATTTACATGCTCTGTCATTAGTTTCGTGCGGTAACTCTCCTATTCTCTCTGGATATGTTTCTTATGTTTATTTCCATTGTCAATTTAATCCACACAATGTATGGATAGTTGACGTGAAATAAAATGTAAGATAAGTATATCTGGAGAGATAGGGGGAGATGCTGTCGAAATTTAGGCTTGGGCATTTAAATGGAAATAATTATAGCATTTCAATCTATTCATCCTTGGATGGGCGACTGATTGTATTATATTATCATTTAGTGGCAAATTAGATGACGAACATGATACTTGTGATTAAGAGTAGTTGATTGATATTGATGTTGAGCGGGGGTCCCTGGAAGGTGGGAACCGCTGTTGTGACCATGCTGAAGCTGTCCTAGTTCCTATGGATAGCAATATGGGTGTCCTGGCCATTTGGACAGGCCCGTGTTTATGTATTAGCTCGAAATTAATGGAGCAGACCCGGATGTCCATCGGATCTATCCGGGTATTGAGCGGGGGTCCCTGGAAGGTGGGAACCGCTGTTGTGACCATGTTGAAGCTGTCCATTTCCTATGGACAACAATATGGGTGGCCTGGCCATTTGGATAGGCCCGTGTTTATGTATTAGCTCGAAATTGATGGAGCAAACACGGATGTGCGTCGGAGCTATCCGAATGTTGAGCAGGGGTCCTTGGAAGGTGGGAACCGCTGTTAAGACCATGATGAAGCTGTCCATTTCCTATGGACAGCAATATGGGTAGCCTGGTGTTCACTCCCCAAGTGTAGGGTTGCGAAGTAGAAATAATTCGGAAAGACCGAGTATCGTTCCCACAGAGATTTATGAATGAGTATTCTCAGAATTTAACTAAAACAACTAATAATTAAGATCCTATTAAGAACTAAAACTGAAAAATAGCGATTTGGGTTTAAACAGTGAATGGTTAAGGTAATTTCAATCTAAAAAGGCACTAGAGCGCCAAGGATCCACTTTTGATAGGTTTCAATGCATCAACACAACTAGGTTTCTCATAACTCAATTGGAATCGAATTCCTTCCTCTATCCGATTGGAATATAGAGCGGTTAAATCATCAATTATCCAAAATAAGTGCTTATTCATTGATTGGATTCCCACAACCATGCTCAGGCCTTGGGCACACTCAATTGTATAGGCCAAGCCTCTTTCCAATCTAGTTGAGATTCATAATCATAGCCTTCACCAAATCCTGTCACTAGACCTGATTACAACTCATGATTAGAACTCTAATTAAATCAAAATCAATCAATAAACAACTATTCCAGATTATATACAAAAGATAAGAACTTTAGTTGAATGAGTTCCCACATGAAAATCAGGCCATTGCACACAAGGCAATCAAAGCGTCTACCATGCCCGGAGTCGATGGTAGATCAATGCACTACACAAGCATAAACAATGCTCAAAAAGCTAAGATACTAAGTTAGGATCACTAAGAATCACATGAGCCCGGAGTCATCAAGAGATCAAAGTAAAAGCCAACATAGTACTTGATTCAAACTCATATAGAACTTAAATTCATCAATTAAAACACAAGAGGAAACCTAGGTTGCATTAATCCATTAAAAACGAATCAAAAGCTTCACCTCTTAGCCCTAGCTAAGAGGTTTTAGTTCATCTCTAACATCCTTGAACTAGAAGCCTCTAAAAACATAGAAAATAACTAAAACAGGAAGAAAACTAGAAATCCAAAGTCGAATCCGTCTCCTGAGCAATCTCCATTGTTAGAACTAGAGAAATGAACATTCTCTGGGATGTTGTGTTTTGTTGCTCTGGGGGTTCTGAGTAATAGAAATATTCATAGCCAATCACAAACATTCACAAAAATACGTAAGAGAAGAGATATCGCAGGGCGAATTTTATTCCAGAGATTCTGAGATCTTGTACATTCCAGGCCGTGATCTGGCACGAGCCCTTAATTACATCGAATGATCGATGACCCTTGATTAGAAGGCAAAAGACTAGTCAGCCGGGACTAGGTTTTTAGAGTCTATGACCATGGGGCCTATATTTGTTTTACTGTACTAAACCACTTTGTGTTAGTCAGATGTCTATGTCCCATATTTTGGCCGGAGATCCGAGTTAGGACTGTCAGGGTTTATTACTGAGAGGGATGACTCTGGGCCCGCGCCTGTCAATATAGGGACAGGTGACCTCGGGAAGTCCGTTCTACAGCTATGTGTACCTGCGCAGTCTAACCGGCGGGTACCGTTTAGATGGGTAGGGCATCGACTGCTGCATTGTGGCAGTTGAGTAGTTGGTTTGTAGGGGATTGAAACTCTTCAGCACGGTTTATTATGGTAATCAAGGCCCGGCTGAGCTAGCTTTTAACACAAATCGGATCATGCCTTTTGTAGTGAACGTAAATATTAGCATATCTGCGTAGCCCCAGATGTTGGCGACTCCTTTCCGGGAAGTTACCCCAGTTCATCGCGTCGAATAGGGTTTAGTCTTGAAGATGCTCGATTCTGCTCATTTAGGGTTCCCGAAACGTTTGCTTGGCCGTTCCATTGCGTCCGGAATGCTTGAAATACCCCAGACTGGTCCCAGTGGTCTTTAAAAATACTCAAAATTGAGCCCGGTGCGCCTACTAACATGACCTGTAAATTGGTTGATTTCTGGGTGCGTGAGCCCTGATTTACGGGTGCGTGGGGGCTCCACGCACCTGTCAATTCGATATAGATTTTCAGACGATTTTGAGGGTGCGTTGGTGCATGTTCAGGGTGCGTTGATGCACTTCACCAATTCGTACTTTTGCTAGATTTACAGACGCGTGGGTGCTGAATTGACGGATGCATGGTTCCCCCTTTTTTTTTATGTGTGAACTTCTTTTACAGGTGCGTTTTAAATGTATGAAGTCCAGACCTTAGACGTGTCTGCACCCAAAAATGGGGTTCTGGTGGAAGGAGTGGGAGTTCCGGCGAGGGTTCCGGCAAGCCTTTTTTGGGTTTCCGGCGAGCGGAGCTCTCTCTCTCTCTCTCTCTCGGTCTTTTTTGATCTCTCTCAAATGAAGCATCGGAGGGGTATTTATAGGTGAAGTCAACCAATAGCAGGGCGCCACGTGTCACGCATCCATGAAATGCTCTCCACGCACCTGTTTACTTCATCGCAGGTCCGATGATCATACGGGTGCGTGGGGTTTAGTTGTCGGGTGCGTGAGGTCCCACGCACCTGGAAACTATCTCATAATCTGTCCGTTGATTGTGGGGTGCGTTGACCATCTTTCAAGGTGCGTTGGATGCGTGGTCCTTCACGAAATGGTGGGCCAGCGTACTGTTTTCAAGGGTGCGTGGGATATAACTTACAGGTGCGTTGGGCTCCACGCATCTGTAAGTGAGTGTCGGTTTTTAGGGTGCGTTGGACACGTAAATGTGGGCTCCATCGATTGGGTTTTGATTTTTGGAGGGTTTGTGGGGCCCGTTTCTTTGCGCAACCACTTGCAGTGTTCATCACAAATCGTATAGGAGTCACAGGTCTGATTTAGAACAGTTTTGATCACGAAGATCAGCGGGGTCAACTAGTGAATTTGGCTAAGTCCAGGGAAGTCACGTATTCCTTCGTCTTGCGTGCACCGGGAGGCGTTCTTTGCTCGATTCCTTCAGGGGTGTATGGTTATTTGGCTTATTTTAAGAGTGCCCACTATTTGGGACCCCAACACCCATGTTCTAGCCTCCTTTGGTATGAAGGGAAGACGTCCTTTTATAACTTGGAGGTGTCCTTTTCGCAAGAGAACTCCAGATTTCGCGTAAAATTACGTAATTGTGCAGAGAAATCCGGAGCCGGAATTAGAAACAGCTTGTTTACACTTGGCCGACCGGTCTGGACCGGTCGGGCTTGTTCCCTGATCAATCCAGCAGCTATGGCCGACCGGTCATGACCGGTCGGCCCTATTGTTACTTTTAGTCCAGTGGTGTAATGGAGCTGGCCGACCGGTCCTGACCGGTCGTGGCCCTCTTGGCCGACCGGTCATGACCGGTTAAGCCTATTTCTTTCTTCTTTTTCTTCCTTTCTTTCTTCTACTTTCTTCTCTTCTTTCTTCTACTTTCTTCTAATGAACCTCAATGCTCTTAGAGAGCCCCCATTTAGTCTTCAATTTGTGAAATGTCCCTCTTGTTCCTACAGTCACAAATCATGCATTAGATTAGTCCTCTAAACATGTATATCATGCATAATGAGTGATGAATTGGGGTTAGAATATGCACAATTATGAGCTCAACACCTGGCCATTTGGACAGGCCCGCGTTTATGTATTAGCTCGAAATTGATGGAGCAGACACAGATGTGTGTCGGAGCTATCCAGATGAGCAGGGGTCCCTGGAAGGTGGGAACCGCTATTATGACCATGATGAAGTTGTCCATTTCCTATGGACAGCAATATGGGTGGCCTGGCCATTTGGACAAGCCCGCTTTGTGTGGAGCAGACCCGGATGTACGTCGGAGCTATCCGTGAGTTGGTTGAGTCTCCAAGACCTACACCCTAAACCCTAAACCATAAACCTAAAACTAAAACCTCTAAGCTACGGCTAAACCTAAACCTAAACTCAATTCACCTAACCTAAACTAAGACCCAAACTCGAAAACCTAACCCTAAACCCGATCCCGAACTTGAAATCTTAAACCTAGGCCTAAACCTAATCCTAAACTCAAATCACCTAACCTAAACCTACACCTATTCCTAAATCCATTCACCTAACCTAAACCTAGACCCAAACTCGAAAACCTAACCCTAAACCCGATCCCGAACCCGAAATCCTAAACCTATGCCTAAACCTAATCCTAAACTCAAATCACCTAACCTAAACCTACACCTATTTCTAAATCCATTTACCTAACCTAAACCTACACCCAAAAAGGAAAACCTAACCCTAAACCTGATCCTGAACCCGAAACTATCAACCTATGCCTAAACCTAATCCTAAACTCAAATCACCTAACCTAAACCTACACCTATTTCTAAATCCATTTACCTAACCTAAACCTACACCCAAAAAGGAAAACCTAACCCTAAACCCGATCCTGAACCCGAAACTCTCAACCTATGCCTAAACCTAATCCTAAACTCAAATCACCTAACCTAAACCTACACCTATTCCTAAATCCATTCACCTAACCTAAACCTAGACCCAAACTCGAAAACCTAACCTTAAACCCGATCCCGAACCCGAAATTCTCAACCTACGCCTAAACCTAATCCTAAACTCAAATCACCTAACCTAAACCTACACCTATTCCTAAATCCATTCACCTAACCTAAACTTAGACCCAAACACGAAAACCTAACCCTAAACCCAATTCCGAACCTGAAACTCGAAACCTATTCCTAAACCTAATCTTAAACTCAAATCACCCTAACCTAAACCTACACTTATTCCGAAATCCACAACTCTAAACTAAACCTAGACCCAAACTCGAAAACCTAACCCTAAACCCGATCCCGAACCCGAAATTCACAACCTACGCCTAAACCTAATCCTAAACTCAAATCACCTAAGCTAAACTTAACCTTTTCCTAAATCCATTCACCTAACCTAAACCTAGACCCAAACTCGAAAACCTAACCATAAACACGATCCAGAAGCCAAAATTCTAAACCTATGCCTAAACCTAATCCTAAACTCAAATCACCTAACCTAAACCTACACTTATTCATAAATCCATTCACCGAACCTAAACCAAGACCCAAACTCGAAAACCTAACCCTAAACCCGATCCCGAACTCGAAATTCTCAACCTACGCCTAAACCTAATCCTAAACTCAAATCACCTAACCTAAACCTACATAGATGAAGATGTTGTGCCCTAGCAACTCTGCGGATGCGTCTGATGCACTCTACTCACTGGCGTGTGGCCCTGATAGACGTGTATCTAGATATATAGGTTGTATTGTAAATGTGGTTCGGTTCCACACTGAAGAGCGTGAGAAGTATAGGACCACACAAAATAGTGGGGTGGTTGTGAAAGGAACGCATGAGGAGGTAGAAAATAATTTTTATGACGTTTTGAAGGATATTATTGAGCTGAGTTATTGTATGAGAAAGTGGGTGTACTTATTTACATGCGATTGGTGGGATATTGGAAATAAGAAGTTGGGAATACAGACTGATGATTACTTCACGAGCGTAAATTTATCTCGGAAGTGGTTTAAAGACTACCTCGCTGACACCAAGTTAAGCGGCTCTTGGCACGTGGTGCAGAAAATAAAGCCCATGAACATATTTGACGTTCTCGAATTAGACATTGAAGATAGCGATGAAGGGAGAAATGGAACGTCGTCAGTTGAACAAGCATATCAAGAAGACATGTCATCTTGGGATAGAGGGAATGATCCAAATGTTGATATTGATGTAGTGCAATTGAATAGAGATGATGTGCCGCCTGATCATGTTGATGCCTCAATTATAAATGACATTGTTAGAGATGATAGCACTTTCATTAATGACGACGTTACAGACGATGAAGAGAAAATATTGATCAGCAATAGTGATGGTGAAGTAGAAAGAGTCCTAAGCGATAATGATTCAGACGACGATTATTAAATGTATACAAGATTTACATGTCATCTTTCAATTCGATTAATTTGATTATTACATGTATATATGTTTTACAAGTCATGATTTATTTCCTGAATTGACTTGTTTATAATCTACATTTACAGTTAAGTCACTTTCTGATCATGTCCTCCACAAACTGGAGTGTAGCGGAAGCACGCAGCATACTTCATCAGTTGTTGCGGATGGACTTTCTGGCCCTATATTCTTCTGGTAGGGCCAGAGAGATACCCGGTTTGGTCAATAAATGTAGGGAGGAAGACGATGACTCAGATGAAAGATTATACAATCTCAAAAAAATTCAGACCTGATGGAGGAATATAACCACGGGAAACTTCGTATGGAAGATGCGACATTATCACTTGCACATATGAACGGAGTCCCGAGATATTAGATTTCTCCTATTGTAACTGGCATGTTGGCTGTAACAATGTCGAGTGCTTCATATAGCTTGACATATACATCTGTAGCGTACGATAACTTACGCAGGGAGTATTTCGGATACTAGATTCGAAGTTGATTTGTATTACAATGAAATATATGTATTTAATATAGAATGACAATGTGTAATGGATTTTTCAACTTTTATATTCTGTTTACGGTTTTATTATATTCTGCTTGCATTATAGTGTAATGGTCTAATCATATTTTTATCATCTCTCTAAGCATAAGCACAAATTCATTCTACCATGAACACTACTTGGACTGTAAAGTTTAATGTGTTTATTATATTGATGTTCATAAACTTGCATTAACATTGTTTAAATTTATAAGTTTGTATTTCAGACATATTCAGTCATGGCACCAGGTGGGAGATCAGGTCGTTCGCGCACTGGATCTACCCCTTCCACCCGTGATGCGACGCAGACAGCATCGACGTCGGACGGTGCATCACAGGCGTCTGATCCTTCGGTTCAGCATACACCGGGCACTGCATGTAAATCTAGACATTTATTTAGTGATTTCTGTTTATGTTGTTACTTACATATTTCTTTTCATGATAGCATCTTCTACTAGCCGAAAAGGACGTAAACCCACGTGTGGGTTAGTTTTAGAGTGACTTACGCGTGAGGGTAGGGTGGCAGTAGAGTTCCTACAGGACTGCCTTAGACCTGTTGGGGACAGTGCCAGACTGTTTATGTCTGAGGTCAGTGTCCTATGCCAATCTCTGATCCCCGCCACCACCCCCCGTTGGACTAACGTGATAGATGATGTGCGACAGCTTATTCGTTAGCACCTTCAGGTAAATTTTAGTAAATTGAAATTTTCTTTTGTGAAAGTTCATTTACGGTTAAATCCTATTCTTAATAAGTTTATTGCCTTAATCTATTATTTACGAAACTGCAGGATAAATTTTTCTTAGATTTGAATGTTCCTTACATTTCTCATGCCGTTGACGACATGATCAGAGAGCGGTTCAAGGAGTACTGCGGAGAGTTACACCAGCAGTATAAGCGGTGCAGGACGCACGATGAGGCTGTACTGTCCGCACCGCCGCACGTGACTACAGACGACTGGCGGATACTCTGCGAGAGATTTTCGTCGGAGACTTTTTAGGTAATATTTACAAATTTACGATATGTTAAGGTAACAATTAAATTCGCAATTAATAGTAATGTATTTTGTATAATGTGTTCAGAAGAGGAGAAGAATAAATTCTGCGAACAGGGAAAAGTTACAAGTGAACCATGTAGCTGGCTCAAAGTCATTTGTACGACATCGTTACGACATGGTAAGAAATTATTAATGATTATTAAGTTAATATATTATTTTGATTGGCATTTATTATAAGTCTTCTTTCCTTTCGATTGCACAGCGAGATTCCGTCACCGGCCAGGAGCCTGGACCAGTAGACCTCTACAGAGGGATTTACTGTCGGCAGGCGACGGGATCTTGGGTTCATACTAGAGCCAGAGAGCATTGGGTAAAAATCTTTACTTTGTAAAATTTAATTGCATTGATTGATAATAATGTCATTTATGTCATTTTTTATGAAATTTCATATGTTTTCATTACAGGCGGCGATGGACACCATACGCAGTCAGCCCACTCCTGATGATAGTCAGCGAAGTGAGCCAGAAATCCTGAGCGAGGTGCTTGGCACCCATTCTGGATATATGCGTGGGCTTGGCCATGGTGCCAAGCTCATGACACCCACTAGAGGTGCCTCCAGCCGATCCTTAGCTGGTGAGAGCGCTCTACGCCAAGCTAATATCGCAGAGAGAGAGGTTTAGTAGCTACGGGTCGTCGTCGATGAGATTAGAGAGTAGCTGGAGAGGCAGAGGAAGGAGGAGGAGGAGAGGCGTAGGGAGGAGAAGGAGAGGCGACGGGAGGAGCAAGAGAGGAGGATCGAGGAGTTGCGGCTGGAGGAGGATCGAGGAGTTGCGGCTGGAGCATGAGCGACGGATGCAGGAGATGTTTTAGGCTCTCGCTGCACGCTTTAGCACCGATGCCCCGCCACCTTCGCCTTCATCTTCGTGATCCTTTTTTTAATATACGAATGTTAACTTATATGTATTTGTGCGTGGATGAATGTTGGTTGTTTGTGGATGTGGAATGGATTATTTGTGTATGGATGGTGTAGTTTGTGTTTGTTCGTACGTATGTGGATGTGAATATGATAAAAATGTATTATAGTAGGTTTATTTACAGGTGTATATTAGAAATTGTTTCCTGAATTTTGAAAACAAATGGAACCGGGAAAGGGAATACTATTACTGACAAAATTTTTCGTAGGTAAAAAACATTGAAATGTTTTTACCGACGGAATTTTTCGTTGGTAAATAACTTCTAAAACTTTTACCGACGAAATTTTTTGTAGGTAAAAAACATTGAAAAGCTTTTACCGACGGAATTTTTCGTTGGTAAATAACTTCTAAAACTTTTACCGACGAAATTTTTCGTTGGTAAATAACTTCTAAAACTTTTACCGATGAAATATTTCATCGGTAAAAGTCTTTAGCGATGAAAAATTTCATCGGTAAAAGTTATTTTACCGACGAATCACAATTTTCTCTGACCAAAACTCATATGCTTTTTCGACAAATTTTTTCATCGGTAATGATTTTATTATTGCCTACGAAACGATTTTTCGTCGGAAAAGCCTTTACTGACGGCCTTTTTGCGACGATTTTAGCCGCGAAAAATTTCGTTGGGAAAAACATTTCCCGACGAAATTTGCCTAAAAACTGACGAATTCTTTCGTTGGTAAAAATGGAATTTCTTGTAGTGAGCGTAATTCGCGCTTACTCAAATTTCTTTGAGTCTGCTCTTAGGTTGTAGGCGGATTACTTTCAGGATACAACGAACCTAATGTGGTTCTGCGCTCAGCAAAAATGAAGAGACCATTATGGAACTTTGTAACACAATCTCTGGCAGAAAAGAAAAAGTAAGAGAGAAAAAGAATGGCGGTCCTCTTCTTGCAGCAGTAGACCACTACTCTGATCTAAATGGCTTGGTTTGTATGAACCAAACCGAGATGCTAATTTTCTTTGTTGGGTGCTGGTTCAGTTGAAATGGTTGTGATTGTAGTTGTTGTGTTGAAATGAACCAGACCTGTCCGGTTTATATAGGCAAGGGTGGCTGACAGTTTTGGTCCAGAGCTATAATGGCACTAGTCGTTTTCTGGCAGTTTCTGACCGTTGTGCATGTGGGAGTTACACCTGCATGCTGGTTGTTTAGACTCAGTGGTTAGCCATTTTCCGACTGTTGGGCTAGCCACATGCAGCTGTTACTACATGGTCTGGATCGTTATTGCATAAGAAGTTACACAAGTCTCTCTAAATAGCCCTGTAGCTCTCTATAAAAAGCAAAGAGGTCTCTCTATCTGACCTCCTACCCACAGCACCTCCTCTGTTTCAAACCTAGCTACCTGACGTACTACCTAGCCTCTGTCGCACCAGTCTCGCTCCGGTCCGTGAGGTCGCAACCAATCTGCGACATGATGCGAAGTGTCAAGTGCTTCACTAGCTCCTCTACAACCATACTGCCTCACATGCCCATGCCTTCACACCAAGCTCGAGCCCGTGCCCGTGCCCGTGCCCGAGCTAGTGCCCGTAATTGAGTTCGAGTCCGAGTCCGAGATCGAGACCGAGCCTGTGCCCGTGCACGTGTGCACTTCCCACTGAAAAACACAAGCCTTCATACTCCTCTCTCCCACCATAAATAAGTAAGATGCACAACACCCTACTTATAAAGAAGAAAAAGTTTTTCCTCCCATTTGATATGGGACAAAAACAAAAGAGCCTTTTTCAACATTTTTTCAAAACCATTTTTAACAAAAATATTTTAACAATCCCCCACTTGGTTGAAAATAATTTAAAACGAAAAAATGATATCTGTGAGAATATAAAATATCATATGCATAAAGAAAGATATCTTTCGATTTAAATCCTTCCTTAGTGTAAGTATTTCAAAGACCTACCGAAATTACTAGTAGCTGTTATAGTCAAAATAGTGGAGATTAGCTACACGCGGCTCGATATTCTCACGATGTCCTGATCCTATGAGCACATTTATTCGACTCTCGAGATCATCTGCTCGCGACTCGTATATTAGATAAATACGGAACACAGTTACTGAGGCTTTCAAGCTCTTATGGTCAATAGTCGAATATTACAAGGCGGGAAATATCCTTCTCGACCTGCGAGCAATCCTTCTCGCAAGTCGTTAAAAGGCGTCACATCTCAATATGCGAGCACCTGGTCTCGCGAGCATCTTCCGACGTGCTAGCAGCTTTTACTAATGATTAGCGATGAGATCCCTTAGCCTTTAGTACCAGCAGCCCGTATAGGCCGATTTTGGGCTTATCTTCGTCTATGGCTCCAAGTCTCAAGGGATCATTATCAAGGAATGTAATTAACCAGATGAGTAATTGGATTAGATTATTCCTTTATCTGAAGATAGGCAGGATAAGCATCTTATCCCATGAAATCAGTAGATGATCTCGGTATGTTACGTAATAGAATGGGACATTCAGATCGATATAAATAGATGGTTTCATCAATGAGAAGGTACACAATACTCAATCCCTAATCTCCATCGTTTATTGGTTCTCCTTCCTTACCCTATCTAACTTAGGCATCAGAGGGCCAACGGCTGGACGCTGGCCACCCTTAGTTATTTTTCTGTCCCCTTTCAGGTCCAAGGAGGAAATTCGCTTGGAGGGAAGGTGAACCTTACGGAGGATCCTGTTGCAAAATTCGACGTAAACAGTTTGGCGCCGTCTGTGGGAACGATTTGATCATCAAAGTCGTTCTTACCACTGATCAAAATTCTTCCACCATGCCTCCTAAAAAGACTGTTCATCCTTCCACATCCAGGTAGACATTACCTCCGCCTGACGTCACGGAATCAGGGCTTGTTCCTAAAACTACTTCAATAAACATCCCTCAAGGAGCTCCAAACGTGCCATCAACGAACCCGTTATTTGAGGTTTCCGGAAGTCATGAAGACGTCATGCGTTTCCTCGGAAATACCCTTCTAACCCTCAACGCCGGAGTTCAAGCCCTGTCTAATCGGCTTGATCAGCATTTTCTGGACCCGCAAAGACAACCTTCCGAAGGGTTGCCGCCGCAACCCATACCCGTGGCTTCCAGACATTCTGTGGATGAACCACAGGTCCAACCAAATTATCCTCCATCGAACCGAATGCCAATCCGCAACCAACCCCCTGTACTATCCCCACATTCCGTACATTCCAGTGCTTCCCGCCAACAACAATCTCATGGGTTCACCGTCGAAGCATCAGGTTATACTTTACCATGGGAAGGAGACCTCAAGAAAATCCATGATCGTTTTGATGACATGAAGCAACGATATCAGGCGAATCGACCATCAGCCGCTATGGCGTCGATACATCAATCCGAGTCCCCTTTCACCAGCGAAGTCATGGAAGCACCACTACCAAGAAAGTATCGTACACCCGTCATCACCCTATATACAGGTACCGGCGATCCTCTCGAACATCTGAAAACTTATAGGTCTCTTATGGAGCTAGAGGGACATGGGTTGGAAATCATGTGTAGGGCCTTTTCCCTAACCTTGAAGGAAGAAGCCCGTACTAGGTTCCGGGGGTTAAAACCTCGATCTATCGATTCCTTTTCACAGCTATCAGAGCTGTTCCTCTCCCAATTTATGGGAAGCATCCGTACCAAAAAATCGGCGTCTCACCTAATGGATTTGAAACAGTAGCATGGGGAAACAATAAAGGAGTTTACAGTGCGGTTCACAACCGAAGTAGTTCAAACTGAAGGTTATACCGAGGAGAAAGGCCTCACCGCCCTAATAGCCTGGATCACCAGCGAAAAATTCAGATTCGCTTTGGATAAGAATCCTCCCAAAACTATGACAGAATTCCAAGCTAAAGCTCAGAAATACATCAATGCAGAAGAGGTGGCATTAGCACGTCATAGTATATAGGGCAAGAAACGCAAGCCGGAGGAAGTCTCTTCTTCGGATAAGAAGTATAGGCGAGATCGCTCTCCCAAGAAAGTTTACTCTGGTAAGTACCATAACTACACCCCCCTTAATCGGCCTCCGAAAAAGTGCTAATGGAGATTAAGCATAAACCGTATGTGAAATGGCCCGTAAAAATAAAATCTGACCCCGAGAAAAGAGACAAGAGCAAGTTTTGTTATTTTCATAAAGATCATGGGCACACAACCCAAGACTGTATATCTTTGCGTGACCACATCGAAGCTCTTATTCGAAAAGGTCATCTTCAAGATTATGTTGTCCGGCAAGGTCGTTCGTCAAAAAGGGAGGAAGCCCTGCTACAACAGAAGAAATCACTTCATCGACATACTTCACAAGAAGACGCTGAGACTACCGGGGAGATACGGACCATCGCAGGAGGACCGGCTTGCGGGGGAGAGTCTCGAGCTTTAAGAAAAGTGTATACCCGTAAGGCGTCCAAGAAGCCCCAGCATGTCTATTGGCTGGAACAGACGCCCAACGCATCAAAAACTAGTCATCCTCCAATTTTCTTCTCCCTTGAAGATGCAGTGAAGACTCCATCGTAGTCGCACTAAAGGTATCAAACTATTTGACTCATCGTATTATGGTGGATACAGGTAGCTCTGCTGATATTCTATACCTGGAGGCTTTCAACAAAATGGCACTTGCCAGAAGCCTGCTCAAGCCAGTCTCAACTCCCCTCGTCGACTTCGGGGGCGAAGTGGTGACGCCTGAAGGGAGCATTGACCTTCCAGTCACCTTTGGTGAGAACCCTGCGAAGACGACTATCTTCATCAGCTTCCTAGTGGTAGATCGGAGATCGGCGTACAATGCCATTTTGGGGCGACCATCGCTGAATAAGGTTGGGGCAGCTTTACATCCCTTGTATTTGTGCATGAAATTTCCAACCCCCAATGGTGTTGGGGTTGTACGAGGAAATCAGAAAGAAGCCCGGTCTTGTTACGATATAGCCTTACAAGATCGAAAGAAAACTCAGGCGAGTCCAGTTATGATGATAGAGCAAAATTCATCAAGTCTTCCAATGGCTGCCTCTTGGATCCAAGGGAGAATGCTCTCCAATCAGGAGCTCCCGGGGAAGAAACAGTGTCAATCCGCTTAATCAAAGATGATTCATCAAGAGTCGTATACGTTGGATCCTCTTTAACCAGCATCCTCCGTGAAGATCTGGTTCGTTTTCTCACCGAATACCAAGACGTGTTCGCTTGGTCTCACAAAGATATGCCAGCCATCGACCCCAGTGTCATTGCGCATCATTTGAACATTGATCCAAATTATAAACCCGTCCACCAGCGCCGACGTGCCTTTACTGCAGAAAGGCAGATGGCAATCAAGGCTGAAGTCGAAAAACTACTCACGACCAATTTCATAAAAGAAGTTGATTATCCGGAATAAGTCACAAACGCAGTTCTCGTTCGAAAAGCTAACGGTAAATGGAGAATGTGTAGATCTAAACAAAGCGTGCCCTAAAGATAGCTTCCCAACTCCTTGGATCGACCAGCTGGTCGATTCAACAGCTGGACATGCTTTGCTCAATTTCATGGATGTCTATTCCGGCTAGAACCAGATCATGATGCATCCGCCTGACAGCCAACAGACCGCCTTCATCACCAACCGTGGCCTATATTGCTATCAGGTAATGCCTTTTGGCCTTAAAAATGCAGGGGCCACTTATCAACGTCTTGTCAATAAAATGTTCGTCGCGCAAATCGGCAGGAATATGGAAGTCTATGTTGATGACATGCTCGTGAAAAGTGTCATAGAAGACGATCACCTTTCAGATCTTCGAGAACCCTTCGACCTGATGAGGAAATATCAGATGAAGCTAAACCCAGAAAAATGTGCGTTCGGGTGTCTGCTAGAAAATTTCTTGGATTTATGGTCGGCCAACTGTTGAGCTCTTAATTGTGCATATTCTAACCCCAATTCATCACTCATTGTGCGAGGTTTGCATGGTTTATAGACAATTCTAATGCATGTTGTGTGATTGCAGGTTTGAGAGGGAACTCCGCCAAATTAATGATGAAAAGAGCTGAATTAGAACTTTGAATAAAGACCCAAGGAGGGCTGAAGGAAGAAGGAAGCAAAGAAAGAAACAAAGAAAGAAGAAAATAGAAGAAAGAAAGGAAGAAAACAAGCAGAAAAAGAGACCGACCGGTCTTGACCGGTCGGTCAAGAGAGCCTGACCGGTCTAGACTGGTCAGCTATGTGTGCTGGACCTTCACTGAAGATGGCCAACCGATCTTGACCGGTCGGCATAGGTTGCTGGAGTGCTGTCCAAAAGAGGCCAGACCGGTCGTGACCGGTCGGCCAGCCCAGTCCGACCGGTCCAGACCGGTCGGCCATGCATAATTTCGAAAGCTTCTATTCCTGGCGCCGATTTCCTCTGCGCACTGCGTAACTCTTACGCAAATTCTCGATCTTTCTGAAGTTAGGGAGCCTCCCTACTATAAAAGGACACTTAGGGATCGTTCCTAGGGTATCTAAGAAGGGTGGAAGCAAGCTTGGAGGCGGCGGAAGTGAATCTCGGAGTTCCACAACTCCCTCTAGTTTGTTTTGCTGTCTTTATGAACTTTTTAGTTGTTTCATGTTTCCTTGGATCATGAGCAGCTAAACCTCTTAGCTAGGGCTAAGAGGTGAAGCTTGTAGTGGATCCAAGATGTTTTAATTCGTAGCTAGTTGGTTTTAAGTATGGAATTCATGATTATGGACTATGGTTTGAAGTTTATACAAGTTTTTAAGTAGTTTTTCTTAGTCTTATGATGACTCATGGATGTTTGGGAGAATTACTTAATTCCTTATTTGGTTTGTATCAGTCTAGACCTGTATGATCCGAGGAATCGGAGTGCGCTCTAGGACTATGATCTTCATGAAGGGACTTCTTACCTAGGTTCTAATTTTCTGATTTTCTGTAATATGTATGGACTGTGCATGAGATTTGAATCAAGTTCAAATCCTAATCTAGCCTTGTCTTGTGACAGGACTTGAGGATGGTTATGATTGTGAACTAGACCTTTTGGAAAGGGGAATGATCTATGCAATTGAGCATGCTCAGCTCAGCCTACATTGAGTGAATCCTATGCATTACACTTATATATTATAGATTGTTTGGTTTAATAGCTCTATCATCCGACTAGATAGACCTTAATGTCGATTCTAGTTGAGAGAACGAGAAACCACAGCGGATTGAACATCAAGGATTGCTACAAGTGGATCCTTGAACCCCTAGTGCCTTTTTATAATTGTTTATATTCAAATTAGTTTAAAACTATTATTCACATCAATTCTATTCAAAATCTGATTATTAGCTTTCAATAGACGCTTTTGGATGTGTTTGTGAAATCCTACATAAGTCCCTGTGGATTGACCTCGGTCTTACCGAGATTATTACTACATCGCAACCCTACACTTGGGGAAGCGAACAAGTTTTTGGCGCCGTTGCCGGGGACTTTGACGGTTTTTCATAAATTTCTGAAATTAGTATCTATTTAGGATTTGTTAGGATTTTAGGACTAACTTAGTTTGTTTATTTGATTTTTCTTTTCAGGAATTTCTAGGAAGCTGAAGAAGATACAAGGGATTCAAGTGCCGAATCAGGTTTTATCTTTCTAAACCCTACTCTTCTCCTTCTCCTATTCATTCCTATCATATTCATCTCTTGTAGAGTGGGTGGAGACTCCTTTTTGGATCTCTGAAAGGTCGGCCTTTTTGCCACCTGGATTCCTATTGGTCGGCTCTGCCGTCTTGGATCACCTTGTGCTCGGAGATTTCTTTTCTCATCTCTACTCCTCTTTCTCCTTTTTTCTGCACTTTTTCTCAAAAGATTCAAAGAGTAGGTGGGGAGTTCTCTGAACCCCTATTGACCAGGAGAAATCGGTCTCTATCCTTGCTTCTGGCTTAGCCATTGCAAGACACCTTGTGCTTTGGTCTTAGAGAAAAGTAAAGAAAGGGAGGAAGAATTCTTCTTTCTCTTTGTTTCTTATTTTTTGGTTTTGCATGCCACATTAGGCTCAGGATTCCAATAACCGACTCATAAGTGAAGGGGGGATAGTAGAAGGAATTGACAGAGAACCACGTGTTAGGAGACATCTACACTCTCCAATTTTGTCTGAAAATATGGCTGCAAATCAACCTAATCCGGTCCAAAACCAAACTGAAACAGGGGAGAATGTGGTTGAGAATGTTCCCCGACCTAGGACTTTACATGATTTCTTGCAACCCGCAAGAGCGAGCACTCCCTCATGCATAGTTTTTTCACAAAATGCAGGGAATGTGGATTTGAAATCGGGAGTGATTCAACTTCTCCCTAAATTTCATGGTTTAGACAGTGAAAGTGCCTATCAACACCTTAAGGAGTTTGATGAGGTAATCACCACCATGCACTTTGCAAATGTTACTGAAGATGTAGTAAGACTCAAATTCTTCCCTTTCACTCTTAAGGATAAAGCCAAGGGTTGGCTTTATGCATTGAGGCCAAGATCAATTGGTGTATGGACTGATATGCACAGAAAATTTATAAAAAAATTCTTCCCTACTCACAAAACGAACATGTTGAAGCGCCTTATCATGAACTTTGCCCAAAAGGAAGATGAAACCTTTTTCCAATGTTGGGAGAGGTTTAAGGAGTTATTAAATGCATGCCCACATCATGGCTATGAAATTTGGTGGGTTATAAGCTTTTTCTATGAAGGACTGACTTCACCCATGCGCCAATTTGTAGAGATGATGTGTAACGGGGAGTTCATGAATAAGGAAGCTGATGAAGCATGGGATTATTTGGAAGAATTGACTGAGAATGCACAGGCTTGGGACACATCGAAACCAATTAATTCCAAGACTGGCCAACAAAAGGAAAAAGGGGGAATGTATGTCTTATCAGAAGAAGATAGCATAAGTGCACGGTTGGCTAGCCTCACAAGAAAGGTCGAAGCCATGGAATTAAGGAAAGGAGAAACAATCAACTTCACTGACGTTGAAACTGTTTGTGGAATTTGTGCTGGAACTCAACATACTACACAAGATTGTCCCACAATTTCAGCAGTCCAAGGCATCTTACAAGAACAAACAAATGCCATAAACAGTTATCAACAACAATATGGTGCTCCAAACTCAAACACGTTTAATCCTAATTGGAAGAACCATCCCAACTTCAGTTGGAGGAATGGACCCACTGCAAATGCAAACAACACTCCAAAAGTATCACTAGAGGAGATGTTAGGTGCATTCGTATCGGTCCAAGCTCAGTATAATAAGACAAATTCTCTCAAAATAGATGGGTTCATGCAAGAGCAATTGAAATTCAACCAAAATTCAACTCAAGCCATCAATGAATTGAAAACATCACTGGCTAGAGTTGAATCTCACCTTAGTGTTAGAGAGAAGGGCACACTTCCTGCCCAACCTCTTCCTAACCCAAGGACTCAGTATGAGATACAAGATGCAAGCTCATCCTCCCACCATATGGAACATGTCCAAGCTATCACCACTTTGAGAAGTGGGAAAGAAATTGACAAAACTAATCCGGTGAAGGCCCCAAAGCCTAAGGTTCCGAAAATTCCCAAAGAGGATGATAGCCTAAACAATATTCCACAAGAGAAAGAACCGGAAAGACAATACAAGCCGGTTGCCCCATTTCCACAAAGGTTGATTTCACCTAAACCTTTAGATAAAAATCTAGAGATTTTAGAAGTTTTCAAGCAGGTGAAGATCAACATCCCGTTGTTAGATGCAATAAAACAAATACCATCGTATGCCAAATTTCTAAAGGAGTTGTGTACAGTCAAAAGGAAACACAATGTTTACAACAAAGTACTTTTGACCGAGAACTTGAGCGCCATCATCAAACAAGAGGTGCCCCAAAAATACAAGGATCTGGGTAGTCCAACCATCTCATGCATCATAGGAGATTACCGGATTAAACAAGCCCTACTTGACTTGGGGGCAAGTGTGAATCTCATTCCATACTCGGTCTACGAGCAACTTGGGTTAGGTGAATTAAAACCGACCAAAACCACACTCCAACTTGCTGATAGATCCATCCGTATACCGAGAGGAATGATAGAGGATGTTCTAGTCCAAGTTGATAAATTCTACTACCCAGTAGACTTTATTATCTTGGACACACATCCCGTGATTGGCACCGGTGCTCAAATTCCCGTCATACTTGGACGACCGTTTCTAGCTACCTCAAATGCCATTATCAATTGTAGAAACGGACTTGTACAAATGTCCTTTGGAAATATGACCCTTGAGCTTAACATATTTGATTTATGCAAACAACCACGGGAAGTTGATGATGATGTCCACGAATTAAACATGATCGAATCATTCATGGAGGATACAGTCCCCTTATCACTATTTAGCCCTGCCGCCGCGAGTCGCGAGGAGGATAAACAAGCTTCGATATGCCTGTCGTGAGCAGGCAGCTTGTATACTTTCACGATCTTCTCGTGAATTCCTCTCTTCAAATTTGGCTTCGTCAAAGTCGGGATACCTGCGAACACGAACAGGAGTTAAAAAAAACCCTAAGTCTAACTGGAGAAAAATCGTACAATGTGGAACTGTGCCTACCTTCACAGAAAAAATGATTCACTCCTGGGCCCCTGGAGGAAGCAGACTCCCAGTTCCCGGAAGCGTAGAACCAACGTTTCCTCCAGCCGGGATAATTCGAAGAGGGCTTCCCCAGCACGAAATTATCCCGGTGCCAATAGCATAGGTAGTACTAGCCTTCGTTGGAAGACGCCTTCTTCAGACGGAATATACGGAGGAACTCTTCAGCTGTGAGTTCCCCGTTGCCGGCCTGAGCCTAAAGGGCGAATGAGCTCAGAACCACCCTCTATCTGTTCACGATGAGTTGCCCGGGGGCAATCTTATAACACCGGAGAATATCACGGACGAAGGGATGGAGAGGAAGGCATACCCCAAGAATAAGCTGGTACTCATAAAAGGCCACGCACCCTGAGGGAGGGGAATCCGGTGTCTCTCCATCTCCGGCTAGCCAGAGGGCGATTGAGTCGGGGATTACATATCTCTCCCGTAGCTCCAGTAGCCGGTCCTCCGATAAAATGGAGGGATACCCAGATGCTGTGTATCTGCCTGCCGGAACCCTCGCGTTATTGGAGGCAGAGGATTCCGGGGTAGCATCTCCCAGGGGGACGGTGGTCTCATCAGAGTCTCCAGCCATGAGAGTGTTAAAGAAGAAAAAGAAGGAAAAAGAATGTACCAAGTACGAGAGAGGGAAGGGGAAGGACGCGAAGGTAGAACAGAATACCAATGAGGAAGATGACTGAAGGAAGAATTTCTTTTTTCGAAAGCTTCTGTGAAAATTCGGAGATATGGCGGACTCCGTATATTTATAGGCAATCATTCCGCCATATATGGTGACACGTGGCTGCCTTTCGTTCGACACGACAGTCGAGCAGGCACGCCCATTAATTTCCTAGACACGTGGCGAGCGTCTCTTTATTTCCTATCTGCGAAAAGGCTGCGAAAGGCTGGCGCTCATTAATTCCAGCCCAATCATGTACGGTTTCATTCTCGATAAAAGAAGCAGGCGGTTACGCATGACAGTGAGGAAGTCCTTCCCTTAGAATTCTTGGCGGTAAGGACTTGGGGGGCATCTGTTATAGTCAAAATAGTGGAGATCAGCTACTCGCGGTTCGATATTCTCACGATGTCCTGATCCTGCGAGCACATTTATTCGACTCTTGAGATCATCTGCTCGCGACTCGCATATTTGATAAATACGGAACACAGTTACCGAGGCTTCAAGCTCTTATGGTCAATAGTCGAATATTACAAGGCGGAAAATATCCTTCTCGACCTGCGAGCAATCCTTCTCGCAAGTCGTTAAAAAGCGTCACATCTCAATATGCGAGCACCTGGTCTCGCGAGCATCTTCCGACGTGTGAGCAGCTTTTACTGATGATCAGCGAATGACATCCCTTAGCCTTTAGTACCAGTAACCCGTATAGGCCGATTTTGGGCTTATCTTCATCTATGGCTCCGAGTCTCAAGGGATCGTTATCAAGGAACATACGTAATTGACCAGATGAGTAATTGGATTAGATTATTCCTTTATCTGAGGATAGGACAGGATAAGCATCTTATCCCATGAAATCAGTAGATGATCTCGGTATGTTACGTAACAGAATGGGACATTCAGATCGATATAAATAGATGGTTTCTTCAATGAGAAGGTACACAATACTCAATCCCTAATCTCCATTGTTTATTGGTTCTCCTTCCTTACCCTATCTAACTTAGGCATCGGAGGGCCAACGGCTGGACGCCGGCCACCCTTAGTTATTTTTTTGTCCCCTTTCAGGTCCAAGGAGGAAATTCGCTTGGAGGGAAGGTGAACCTTCCGGAGGATCCTATTGGAGGATCTTGTTGTAAAATTCGACGTAAACAGTAGCCGTAGCTTTGAACCAGTTATTTTTAGATAACAGGACCAAAAATACTACACACATATTTTCTAAGTGTTATTTGAATTCCTACAATTCTTACTCAGCACATTTAATGACCTTGTACTTATCCTGTTTCATGAACGATCCCGAGAAAAACTCTCATTTTCATGAGAGGCGGCACCAACTCTACGTTCATATAGGTGAAGTCCTTTCATTATCTCCGTTACTTTTAGACACTTGTCCTTAACATTGGATTGCATTAAGAGTTTCCAAGACTCAATCCTCTATCTGTAACGGCTAGCACTATAATCCTGGATGAGATATATATAATTTAGTACTGAAACTTTTCACGTATCAGTGACTTGTTTTTACCAATTAAACCCTTATATAGAGATTTTCTAATTTTAAGGTTGGGCTTCCATCATTGGTGAAATCTTTTAAAAAAAGTTTCAACCCCATCCCTCTAGATGTTGTCTTTACTACCTCTCTCATTAGAGGTTTAGTAAAATGATTAGCTAAGTTATTGCTTGACTTTACATAAGAAATTACAATGATTCCATCTTGAATTAGTTGTCTTACATAATCATGTCTCAGACTTATATGTCTGGATTTCCTATTATACGTGCCGCTGTAGGCTCTAGCTAATGTGGCTACACTATCGCAATGTAGCGAAACAGTCGGTATCAGCTTCGTATAGAATGAAATTTCTAAAAGAATATCCCTAAGCCACTTAGCATCTTTACCTGTTGCAGCGAGGGCTATGAACTCAGACTTCATAGTTGAGTGAGTTATGCAGATTAGTTTCGTGGATCCCCAAGATACAGCTGCACCTCCTAGGGTAAAAACCCATTCAGTAGTGGATTTGTTATCACATGCACTCGATATCCAACTTGCATCGGTATATCCTTCCAATACAGCTTGAAATTTGAGTAAAATAAACCTAAGTCCTTGGTTGCTTTTAAATAATAAAGTACTCTACCTATTGCCTTTTAGTGTTTTCACTAAGATTATTAGTAAACTTACTTAGTTTACTCACATCATATGCGATGTCTGGTCTAATGTATTGTATTGCATACATTAGACTTCCTATAATACTTGCATACTTTAATTGTACAACTGTTCTTCCAGTATTTTCATTTAACTTGATACTTGGATCGAATATAGGTTTTCGCTTCTTTAATATTCAAGTATTTAAACTTATTTATTATTTTCTCAATATAATGAGATTGGCATAGTGCATAACTCCCACTATGAGTTTTTACTTTAATACCTAGAATGGTATCAACTTGTCCAATATACTTTATTTTAAATACGGAAGATAGAAACTTTTTTGTTTCAATTACACCTTCCATTTTGTACTTATTATTAACATGTCATCAACATATAAACAAATAACAATTATATAGTTACTACTTATTTTGGAATATATGCATTTATCTGCTACATTATTCATGAAACAATGAGAAAGTATTTTAGAATCAAACTTCTCATGTCACTATTTAGGTACCTGTTTTAGTTCATACAATGATTTAATTAATTTACAGATTTTTTTCTCATTTCCTGGCAGAATGAACCCTTCAAGTTGTTTCATGTATACCTCCTCGTCGAGGTCTTCATTCAGGAAAGAAATCTTTACATCCATCTGATGAATATATAGCTAATTGTATGGATGCTAAAGCAAACATAATCCTAATAGATATTATTCTTGCCACACGTGAGTATGTGTCAAAATAATTTATCCATTCTTTTTGTCTAAATTCTTTAGCTACTAGTCTAGCTTTAAAAGTTTAAATAGTTCCATCAATATGCTATTTCTTTCTAAATACTCACTTACACCCTATGGGTTTAGAAGATGGAGGTAGATCCACCAGTTTCTAGATTTGGTTTGACATAATTAAGTCCATCTCATCATTAGTGGCTTATTTTTAAAAAGCTGAATCTCTAGAAGTTACAGTTTTTCTATAAGTTGTTAGATCATCTTCTATAGTTATAGTTATAGGTATCTTTCTAATGACATTCTCTCTATCTCCTTTTACGAGATGAAAAAAGATATGCTAAGAGTTTATCTGTTCAGGATCAAGAGTCATTTGTACCTTTACCATTTGACTCCTACGTGGTTCGAATGAAGCTTTAACTTCTTGTTGAGCTTCTACCATAGATTTCTCTATTGGAGTTTGGATTTCATTATCCTTTGACTGTAAGGATAGTGAGTTTTCAAAAAACTCTACATCTTTAGACTCTACAATGGTATTAGACTCTAAGCCTAGGAGTTTATAAGTTTTACTATTTTGTGCATACCCTACAAAAGCGTACTTGATAGCTCTGAATCTTAATTTAGTTATTTTGGGATCAAGTTTTCTACAATATGCAAGACACCCCCACACTTTAAGGTATCCAAGATTAGGTTTTCTATCTTTCCATACCTCATATGGTAAAGTGTTAAACTTCTTAGAAGAAACCCTATTAAGGATGTGGCACACAGCTAGAAGTGCTTCACCCCAAAGTTCTAGTGGCAACTTTGCTTATATTAGCATTGAGTTGACCATCTCTACTAAGGTTTTATTCTTCCATCCAGCTAAACCGTTCTGTTGTAGTGTTTACGGTGCAATGCATTGGTGTATTATGCCATGTTCTTTATAGAAGTTGGAGAACTCATTTGAAAATACTCTCTTTCTCTGTCACTATGAATAACTTTTATTTTCTTGTTTAGTTGATTTTTTACTTCTGCTTTATATATCTTAAATATGTTGAGTGCTTCATTTTTATTCTTTAAAAGGTATATATGTACATATCTTGAGCAATAATCGATAAAGGTTATAAAGTATCATCTTCCTTTACATGTAAGAATGCCATTTAACTCACAGATATCGGTGTGTATTAGGTTCAATATTTGAGATAATCTCTCAATACTAGGAAAATGTTTCTTTGTAAATTTGGACCTTGTACACACTTCACATTTGTCATTTTGACTATCTATGTATGAGATTAAGCCATTCTTAGACATGAATTTTAATGTATTATAACCTATGTGTGCTAATTTACCATGCCACAATGCTACAGATTCAATCATATACGTAGAAGAACTACTTTCATTCAAGGGAAACTTAATCATCCCATTACAAGCATATCCCTTACCAACGAAGTTTTCATTCTTCGACAGAATTATCTTTCCTAACTCAAATACTACCCGTATTCCGGGTTTTTCCAAAAGATCCCCAGAAGCTAAGTTTCGTCTCATGTCCGGAACATGCAGTATATTAGTTAGGACCACTTTCTTTTCAGAAGTAAAGATTAGTTCCATGGTTCCTTTGCCTACGACCTTCGATCGGACTTCATTACCCATTTGGACTTCTCGACCATTGGTCATGTCCTCATAAGTTTTAATGGCTAATCTGTCATAGCTTACATGGATTGTGACAGTTATATCATACCACCAATTGGGTACTTTGCCTTGTGTCATGTTTACCTCAGTGATCATAGCTACTATGTCTTCTTTAACTACACTTGCCTCATTCTTAAATTTTCGAAGTCGGTATACTCGAGTGTAATGCCCATTTTTTCCACAGACATGATAAGGGCCTTTGAACTTTCCGTTCTTCTTCTGTGGTTTTTTTAATTTCCCTTTATTGGGTTTCAGGGAACCGTTCTTCTCAGGATTCTTGTTTTGGGTACTTTATACTACTTGCAACTTGGACGAGGAATTTCCATTTCCATTTTTCTTTTCACGGTTTCAGAATTCTTTCTCTATTCTGAGATGTTTCTGGATTTGTTCTAGGGAATAGTCATCGGTTTTATGTAGTAGTTTCTTCCCATATTATGTCCAACTCGGGGGCAATTTTGCGATTATAGCCCCGACTTGAAAAGATTCAGGGATATCAATTTTTATGGCACTAATTTTGCTAACAATTAGCTGTAGTTCTCCGATTTGAACTAACAACGATTTGTTATCTATTATGTTGTACTCGAAATAGCTAGCTATGAGATATTTATTCGTACCTTCTTCTTCGGCCTTGAATTGGAACTCGAGAGCAGTCCAAATTTCTTTGGTAGAATCAATTCTGGTGTATTAAGCATACAGACGATCAGATAGTGTGTTCAGGATGTGTCATCGACACAGTAGGTTATCTTCTTCTCTTTTGATACGTGCATTGATCTGCTCAGTCGTGTCTTCATTAGTTGCTTGAGGGAGCGGCTTCAAGTTCAGATCTAAGATATAGAATATCTTCAACGCCATAAGCATGAACTTTATCTTATCCTGCCATTTGGTGAAATTAGTTCCATTGAACCGGTCCAGACGAATCAGATTCTGGTTCATCAGTTTGATTGATGATACCCCTTTGGTTTTCATATAAGAAAAATTACGCTTTAAGATTATTGAGAATTTTTTTATCTCAGAAAATAATTTAATAGGAAAAAACTGAAAATAAGGACAGGCTGAAGCATGTGAAAACACGCTGTCCTAAAAGCGTAATTCATTCCTACTCAAATTTCTTTGAGTCTGCTATTAGGTTACAGGCGGATTGTTTCCAGGATACGACAAGCCTAATGTGATTCTGCATTCAGCAAAAAAGAAGAGATCACTATGGAACTCTGTAACACAATTTCTGGTAGAAAAGAAAAAGAAAGAGAGAAAAAGAATGGCGGTCTTCTTCTTGCAGCAATAGACCACTACTCTAGCCTAAGTGGCTTAGTTTGTCTGAAACAAACCGAGAGGCTAATTTCCTTTGTTGAGTACTGGTTCAGTTGAGATGGTTGTGATTGTAGTTGTTGTATTGAAATGAACCAACCTGTTCGGTCTATATAAGCAAGGGTAGCTGATAGTTTTGGTCAAGAGCCATAATGGCACTAGCCGTTTTCTGGCTGTTGGGAAAAACTAGCCATTTTCTGGCAGTTTCTGACTGTTGTGCATGTGGGAGTTACACCTGCATGCTGGCTGTTTAAACTCACTGGCTAGCCATTTTCTTACTGTTGGGATAGCCACATGCAGTTATTACTGCATGGTTTAGACCGTTACTGTATAAGCAGTTACACAAGTCCCTCTAAATAGCTCTGCAGCTCTCTATAAAAAGTGTCAAGTGCGCCACTAGCACCTCTATAGCCACACTGCCTCACATACCCGCAGCCCTCGCATCGAGCTCAAGCCCGTGCCCATGCCCGTGACCGAGTTCGAGTCCGAGTCCGAGACCGAGCCCATGCACATGCGCGTGCCTGTGCATGCAAGCCACCATACTCCTCTCTCCCATCATAAATAAGTAAGGTGCACAATACCCTACTTATAAAGAAGAAAAAGTTTTTCCTCCCATCCGATATGGGACAAAAGCAAAAGAGTTTTTCTCAACATTTTTTCAAAACCATTTTTAACCAAAATATTTTAGCAATGGATCCACCGAGGTGGGTGGGACCCTGACTGTGGGGTCCACCCATGCTGTCCATCCATATTAAAAGCTCATTTTAGGGCATGGTCGAAAAAATTAAAGCAGATCCAAATCTTAATGGACCATATATAGTACAGGAAACAGTGGTAATTGACCATTAAAAACTTCTCGTAGCCACAAAAGCTTTGGATCAAGATGATTTTTTTGTCTTCTTCATCTAGGTTGTCCGTGTGACCTTATCAACAATTTGTATGGCGAATAAACATTTTGGTAAAATCTGTGAAGCTTTTAATGGTATGGATTCAATTATGACTGTTTCCTATGGTGTGGTCCACCTAGAATTGGGTCATCTTAATTTTTGGGACAATGTCCTAAAATAAGCTTTCAAAATGGTTGGACGGTATGGATTTAAGGCATATATATCACTTTGAGCCCCACAGTGAGGGGTCTCGCCCACTTTGGTGGATCGAAGCCGCACCCGCTTGTATTTAGGGGTGCACATGGAGCCGGTAAACCAGACCGAAACAGGTTAGTTTGGTCTAGTTCTAAAGTGCACCGATTCCAGTTCTGAAAATCAAAGAACCGGTTAGTTCGGTTCAATTCTCGGTTTGGGGTTTTGTAGAACCGAACTGGACCGTGGAACTGAACATTGGGTGTTCAACCCTCACTGTTTCATGTCGAGTAATCCACTTAAAATTTGGATCTATCTGATTTTTTTTTTAGTGTGGCCCACCTAAACATTGTCTAACAATGAGGATGGATATGTAGATCTAACAAACACATTGCATTGTATTAAGGAATCCAATACAATTGAGCTGGATTATAAAAAGCCCATAATCGTGGAATCGAACAATTTTTACAGGTCCGATTCCGATTCGGTTCTAGGGTGTTAACGGTCCGGTTTAGGTTCCGAATTTCCTGGAACCATTGGAAATGTTTCGGTTCCGATTTCACCCCAGAACTGAACCGAACCGTGTGCACCCCTACTTGTATCACGTTCAAGGGTGCAACTACATCCACCGTGATGTATGTTGACACATCCATGCTATCCATCCGTATTGAAAGCTCATTTTAGGGCATGATCTAAAAAATGAATCAGATCCAAATCTTAAATGGAGCCAGGGGTAATTGACCATTAAAAACTTGTTGTGAGCCACAAAAAGCTTTCGATCAAGATGATATTTGTTTGGTCTCTTCATCTAGGTCATTGTGACTTTATTAATAGGTTGGATGACAAAAAAAATATTTCAGTGGAATCAATGATGTTTTTAATGGTAGGGATTCAATCAGGATTGTTTCTATGGTGTGGTTCACTTAAGATTTGGGTCAGCTTCATTTTTGGTATCATGACTTAAAATGGGCTGTCAAAATGGTTGGACGGTGTAGATTTAAGGCACATACATAAGTGTGAGCCCCTCTGGGTCCCACCCACCTTAGTGGATCTGGGGATCCACCGAAGCCACACCCCACGTTCAATCCACATTTAAGGCATCTACATGTTTGGTGTGATGTCCACTGTCTGGATCGCTCGAACCGTCAAATTAGTGCTTGAGTTTTGAATCAATTATCATCCAAAGAAGGGACTATTAGATAGGTCATGACTTACGTACATCTTCATGCAATGTGTGATGAGCAAATGGTATCCTATATTTGATTTCTAGCTATTGGAATGGGCCTAGGCCCATAGCAATCACTAGGGATGGGTCCCACATATCTTTTACCTCACATCTCTGATCCTTTTGGCTTTCAAATTCAAAGTGAATTTTGATTTTGAATGAGGGGGACAAACGAATGAGGTTGGATTAGATAGGGATAATCCTCATCCTAACCAATTTCATCCATCACCGATCCTTTTCTTTAAATAGGGATAGGCTCTCTTGTCAAAAGTATCCTAAAACAACGATAGCAGAGAGAAAAACAGAGAGCGTAATTTATATGTTCATCTGACCCGTCCCTAAAACTAGAGGGGTGATCATCCTCAACTTTGCGAATGTTTCATATCGTGTAGATCGTCAGATAATGAGGGCTCACTCTTCCACAACGACTTTCACTGGTAGCTTTACTAGCTCACTTCTACTCACCAAAAAGAAAATTTAAGCCTTCTGTTTATATTCTATTAAACAGAAGGAAAATGACATAGAACAGAATTTGGTACCGTACTGGATCAGTTTGGCTGGACGTGGTCTACAAGAAAAATGACCTTTACTAAGGAAATTTTTACCAAGGAAACAAATTTCCTAGGTAATACTTTTCCCAACGAAATTCTAATTTCCTGGGTAAATACTACTTTCCTTTTTCCAAAGGAAAATTTTCCTTGGTAAAAGTTATAAATGCCGACGATAGGTAAAAATGGATTATTTAGTGGGTAAAAGCATAGATTTTTTTTTTTACTTTTCCTTACTTTTACCTAAGAATGTTTTCTCGGTAATATCCCACAATTACCCATGAAAATTGTCTTTGGTACTTCACACCTTTATCGAGGAAATGTTTCCTTGATAAAAGGTCACTTTTACTAAGGAAACAATTCCTGGGTAAAAGTGAGGATCACCTACGACAGACATTTCTTCTGTAATTGTGAGCTTCTACCGAGGAACTTTTTCCTCAGTAAAAGATTACAAGAAATCCTTTTTTCTAACAAAATCAATTTCTTAAATGATAATGCACTTTTCCCTAAATATGGTTCAACCTAATTTCCTCGATAAAAGTGACAAATGCCGACGAAATTTAAATTTCATATGTAAAGATGAAGTTATTTCATGGCTAAAAATATAAAGATTTTAAAGTTTTTACCTTACACCACATTTGACACATTGGATTTAGTGGTAAATGGGGGTATTTCAAATCCAAATGGCTGCTTTTTGCGTTTGACATCCTTGAATTCAAAGGTAAGTGGAATCGGAGGCATTTCAAATCTAAGTTTTTTGTGGGTATTGAAATCTCAGCAAAATGCTGAGATTCTGATTGTTGGGGTCCCGAAAGTAAGGGTCTTCGAAACAATGATTACGAGTGTCCAAATCATCACTTGATTGGATTTAGGGCCAGTGCATCGGAAATCGCATAAAAAAAATCGCAACACACATCAGACTTAACCAAAAAATGAGAAATTGGGCCAGTGGTGGACCCCACCGGTCATCATGATCAGAACCCTCCAAATTTGGGAGGGTTACCTCAATCAGGAAGAAATAGGACCAGTGCATCGACATTCATCGCAAAGCGGGCCCCACAAGCTCTTCGTTTCGCAAAACCCAATTTTGTAAAACACGAGTACGTCAGCGCATCCAGAAACTCATTGCCCAGCGCATCATGAAATTCAGCAGTTTTTGCAAAGTGAATTTCAGGACGCACTGCCCCCAGCGCGTCCAGAAATTGACCAGGCGCATCATGAAATTCAGTCATTTGTAGAAAGTAAATTTCAGGACGCGCTGGGGGCGGCGCATCATGAAATTCAGTCATTTGTAAAAAGTAAATTTCAGGACGCACTGCCCCCAGCGCGTCCAGAAATTCGCCCGGCGCATCCAATAATTCAGGAATTTCAGGACGCGTTGACCCTCAGCGTGTCCAATAAATCAGGCACTTTCAGGAATTTCAGGACGCACTGACAGCCAGTGCGCCCTAAAAATCAGGATCCCAACAAAGTCATTTTAAGACGCGCCGAGTGATTTTCTCGACGCGCCAACCCATTTTCTCGACGCGCTACACGTGTCGGCCTCCTATTGGCCAACTTCGGCTATAAATACCCCTCCCTCCGCCTCATTTGCACGGATCGAGAGAAGGAGAGAGTTTTTGGATTTTGAGATCGCCAGAATCCCTTTTCCGACCGTCAGAAACCCTTCGCCGACCGCCGAAAATCCTACTTCCGACCACAGCAGGTCTGGTGGAAATAACAAAAAATATACAAGTATAGTAGCGCATCGCGAAATACGTTAAACCAAAATTGTTTTATCAACGCACTAGCCTCAGCGCATCACAAAAATACCCCAGCGCATCACAAAATGCTCCAGTGCATCAGAAAATACCCTCGGCGGATCAAATAACTCAACATCTTAAAACTCATCATTATTGGACGCACTGGCCCCAGCGCATCACAAAAATCGCCCAGTGCATCAGTAAAATCAGTCATCTACAAAACGAAGTCATTTTCGGATGCACTGGCCCCAGCACATCGCAAAATAGGCCAGCGGATTAGAAAAATCAATATGCCAAAAACAAAGTCATTTTTGGACGCACTGGCCTCAGCGCATCACAAAAATACCCTAGCGCATCATGAAAATAGAACATTTTAACAATCATTTTTGGACGCATTGGCCCTAGCGCATCAGTAAAATCAGGCTAGCGGATCGCAAAAATCGGCACTTTAAACGTTCATTTCAGCGCCTTTAAATCTTCATTTTATAATGTTTTTGAGCCCCGTTTGGGCCTATTTTGGGTATTTCGAGCGTTTCAGACGCAATGAAGCAGTCAAATGACTCATCCGGGCTGCCCAGTGAGCAAAACGCAAGCCCTCGGAGTCCGATCCGATTCGACGAGCTGAATGGAGCTAATTCTCCCGAAAAGAGGCCGTCAGTGCCCAAGACCATACTGATGTACTATCATTACATGTACTATCTTAATATGACCCGGATTCAGGTCCGAACTAAGCAAATGGGACTATGGTTAACACGATAAAACATACCAGGAGTAGTTCTAAATTATCACACACAATTTGTTAAAGACTGACACTTCTAGAACAGTCGATGCCCTACCCATCCAAACGGCATCCGCTGGTTGAGCTGCTCAGGTATATACAACTGCAGATCGGTCTTCCTGCGGTCACCCATCACAAATGACGGGCGCAGGCCCAGAGTCGCACCCCTTGGTTAAAAGCCCTGACAGTCTCAGCCCGGATCTCCGGTCAAAAACATGAGACATAGACATCCGACTGGTACAAAGATGAATCAATCCATAACAGCACACAACAAATACAAGTCTCCGCGACCATATAAATACAGGTCTTTACGACCACACAAACACAGGTCTCCACGACCATGAACTCTGAGACCATAGTCCCCGCTGACTAGTCTTTTGCCTTCTAATCAAGGGTCATCGATCATTCGATGTAATTAAGGGCTCGTGCCCGATCACGGCCTGGAATGTACAAGATCTCAGGATCTCTGAAATAAAATTCGCCTTGCGATATCTTTTCTCTTGTGTACTTTTGTGAATGTTTGCGATTGTCTATGAATGTTTCTATTATTCAAAACCCCAGAACAACAAAACACCAGAAAACTACGCCCGAGCATTTTTCTAGTTCTAACACTGATGTAATTCAAAGGAATTGCCTTTTCTTGCTTTATTTTTAAGGGCTGGAGAGTCACACATGTAACAAAGTTGTGTCAAAGCTACTAATCCACTGGATACATGGCACATTGATGATACTTCAAAACAATCTAATTATCGGGCACAACCCTAAAATCACATCAATGGAATGATCTGAACCATCCAAACATCGAACATCTAAATGGACGGTTAAAAAACATCAATGAGTTGCTTGTTTATGATCCTCGCATTTATGGCCCACCTAAAGCTTGTAATTTCCCATTTTTGGACAAAGTATATATTTTAATAGGCTTATTACAATCATTCTATTAATATATCGCACATATATATACTAATTTTGGATAGAAAAGTTCATTTAGTTAATCAAATTTAAGTCTTATGAATGTACCGAAGAATTTCAATGCCCTCCAAATACAAGCTTCCAAACAGAAGATTTACATTCCAGTGCATTTCTACAAAACACAAATGAGAATTCAGAATCACCTTGATTACAATGTAATTATAATTTGGATTCCAATGCACTCCAAATCCAAGCTCCTAAACGGGCCCTTACTTTTATGAAGGAAAAAAAATCTCGCTAAAAACTCACAATAACCCAAATTTTTTATATTTAATTTGTTGGTAATTCTCACTTTTACTGAGAAAATTTTTCCTTAGTAAAAGGTCATCAAGTCCCCAATCGACAATCAAATTGTGCACATCATCGAAGATCGCCCGATCGACCTTCCAATCAATGATCGGATGACATAAAGTGTTGTCGACCATTAGATCAACCTTCAATCCCCTATCGATTAATGGAAACCATCATACATCACTTCATGAAGTCCTTGATCGATGATCGAACAGTACACATCATCGATGGTCGCCTAATCAACCTCTCAATCTATGATCAGACGACGCAGAGTGTTGTCAACTATCCGATCAACCTCCAATCAACAATCGAATGGAACAAACCAATGCAAATCATTTCATTCAGTTCTCGATTGACGATCGAAGAATACAGACCACGGTAGATCATGTCATCAAGTTCTCGATTGACAATTGAATGGTGCATATCACCGACGATCGCCCAATTGATCTCCCAATCAATGGTCGAATGATATAATTAAGTGTTGTCAACCATCCGATCAACCTCCAATCCTCTATTGACCGGTGGAAACTATCGTACATCGATTCAATAAGTCCCCGATTGGTGATCGAACGGTGCACATCATCGATGGTCGCTTGATCGACCTCTCAATCAACGTTTGAACAATGCAAATTATTGTTGACCATCCGAGCATTGACCAGTTCTTCCGCGTTGATGTGCTTCGCAGCTCGGTCGAGAAATTTGGCCACAGACTAAGGAGGTTCTTCACTTACGGACCAGAGGAATTTTTTATCCCATAGTCCCTCGATCATCGTATGGAGCAATACATCCTGAGATAGATTTTCCACTTGGACTGCCTCAAGGTTGAATCACACGAGAAAGTCCTTTAGTGATTCATTATCTCTTTGTTTGACTGTTGCAAGATGAGTCGAATGTTTCCTCGGGTCAGTACTCCCGATGAACTGTGTTGCAAATGCCTTGCTTAGTTGGGCAAATGAAGTGATTGACCTCGGCTTTATATTTCGAAAACCATGTCCAGGCTAAGCTCGTCAATGATAGGGGAACGCTTTACACATTATAGGACTATTGACCCTATGAAGCTCCATTCGGACTTTGAAGTTTTCTAAATGCTCGGCTGGGTCTCCGATTCCAGAGTATTACTTGAGCTGAGGTATTTTGAATCCTTTTGGAAGGGGCTCGTTGCGAATTTTGTTTGTGAATGGAGATTCCGACGAATCCACAAGGACGTCCACGGTGGTTGGTACTCGAGCACGTTGTGCTCTCTGGATATCGCCAACGCTTTCCCGAAGTTCTTTCAATTCGGCTTCTAACAGGGTGATATTGTCGTCAACCCGATCTTGACCTTAGCTTACGTGAGTCGACCTTCTTTTTTCTATTCTGTGTCGTAGGTTGTTCGTGGGAAGTTCTGCTGCGGATCGAGCTCTTAAGCTCGTAGCGCGGCTCACGACTTCATCTTCCTCGGGCTGTTGACGATTCAGAGCTGATTGTTGATTTTGAAGGCTTCGCTGAGATAGTTGGGGACTTCATTGGGACGATTGAGGCTCATCATTTCCCTCAGGAGCTGGCGGTGGTTAGGCTAGGCAAGTTAAGAGAGCTTTAATCTCGCTTAACTTCTCATCGACATGCCCGAACCGTTGATCTAACCCTCCTAAACTTTTGGCAACGCCACCAACTTGTTCTTCCAGAGTGGACGATCTGGCTCCGCAATTGCGGGACCTTTGTTGCCCACTCAATCGGTTGAAGTGTTGGGACGAACTTTCGATACGAAGAGCTGGAGTTTCTGGCACAGGCTCTTCATCCTCAGATTGCGGAGCGTTGGATGGCCCAGTGTTTGCAGGGGCTTTCCCTTTTCCTTTTCTTTTTCCACCAGCCATCAATCTCTTCTTTGTGATAGAGGGGATTCTTTTATTTCTTCAGGTAAGAATACAACTTTACAAGTCGTTTCCCACAGACGGCGCCAGATGTTGTTGTCAATTTCTCATAACAACTGAAATGGAGATGAACGCACCTACAGGTTGATCGGATTCGAGTGGTGATCAAACTGAACGGCTTGGATTTTGATGACAATCCCTTCAAAATGGAATCAAAGGAAAAGAGGTGGTCGGGCCCCGACCGTTAAGCCTCCGATGCCTAAGTCAGTTGACCTTTCAAAAAAAGAAGTTAATTTGGTAGTAAGGATCAGTCTACCTGTAATCGAGATGTGCTTCTTCCTTTATAATAGTTGGAGGAGATCTCCAAGGTTGGAACGGTGGCTGATATCTTGGCTGATATCTTGGCGGATATTCCGGAACTGAGTTGATATCTCTGATCTTTAAGGACCGTGATCTCCGCTTTCCATAACGGGAGAAGAGGTAGGATTCGCCCTAACCGCTTCGGCCATCTTCCGAAATGACTCGATGTATCCGAGCTGACAAAACATCCGAACTAATCTCCAAGTGTAAGTTGATTGGATTAACTTACCTGGTTCATTGTGACCTCGGCAAAAGTTTAACAAGGTCTTGTATCGCAACTCGATTCGGCCGGTCAGCTTTTTACCCATAACACCTAGGATGCTTGAAATTTCACCTGATTTTGAGTGAGCTTTTGATACTGACGTTTATCTAATGCTTCTTTCAACAGTTAACAGGAGTCATTGCCAACCAGCACCAAAAATGCCCATCGATCAGATGGTTGGGCTCAAAATTACCTTCATTGGGATGCAATTTTTGGGATATGATCTGGAGACTGCATGTAAGAGGCATCTCATCAATTGAACGATCTGAATTTAATAATGATGAAACCATTCGATGGTAGAGAGAGTTTATATATATTCGATGGTAGACAGTTGTTTTTTTTTTTTTTTTTTTTTTTTTTTTTTTTTTTTTTTTTCTGCTGCCTTATCGTGGGAATTTAGGTGAGGGCCTTTTATTTTGTTGTGGCACCCACCCAAAAGGATGTAGAGATAATATATATATATATATATATATATATATATATATATATATATATATATATATATATTCTTTGAAAAAAAAAAAAAAGTTACACATGGAATGCAATACCTCTACACTAGAAGTGCCTAGACTGCTACAATCATCAATGCATGTAGAGAGCTCACATGAAAGTTAGATTCTGAAGAGGATGAGATCCTGGTCTATATCTTTTGGAATATTGCGTTGGGAAGGGAATTTAGGGAGGGAATCAACAATGTATTTAGCCATTTGTAAGTACAATGCATACTTGTTAATTACCTCAGCCACCTTCTTATCATTATTCATTAAGTCGGCCAGCTTATTTTTGTTCACATCAGATCCGTCATTCTCTTCTTGTATCTCAATTTCACTGGTTGTAATGTGCAACCAGGCTTGCTCTCGTGACGACCCATTTGTTGAACTGTAGATGCTCTTTCGGAGGCTCCAATTGCCAGTTTTCCAATTGAGGTGGTAGAGAGGAAGGAAACATTGGCCATAGACCGCGATGAATTCAACGGCTGATAGTATGAACTCCACCTCTTCATTGGACATGTAGTAGGAGAGGCTGATTCTTGTCCATCCTGGTTTTATCCCTTCGTAGCCCTGCCAAAATGTCGACAGTGTTGATGATTATTGTAACAATGGCCAAATACTTGTTGAGGACTTATAGGGTTTTGTGTTCAAGCAAATGTATGGTTGTATGATGCATAGGATTATATGTGGAATAGTTCAACCTTTGGAGCAGATACAAATCAATATCATCTAAGTCTTCTTTCTACTAATTGGGGTAATTGGGGTCTGCTACAAGATTTTTGTTCTGCCATTCCACTCTATAAGCTTGAAATATCAAATTATTAGGATTTATGAGAAAAGGTCATCCCAACCTGATGCAACCCTCCTTTATCCGGGTTTGGGACCTGCAAAGAATGCAGAACTCCTACTGATGGGAGGTTCATGGTTTAGAAATAGATGGTCGCAGTCTCAAAGAGAAACATGGCAAAAATCAAAGTTTTAGAATCTTCAGATATAGAAGGTTTTTAGGATGTCCACGTCTGTGGTACTGTGGTTCATCAAATCAATGGTTGGACCCACATGTAAATGATCACGTGCCTCTGTGCACTAGAATTGTCAATAAACATGCATTAACCAGTTGCATTATAAATTTTAATTGAAAAATTAGCATGTGGTGGATAGCTTGACAGCACTATACCTTTTGGATGGCCAATCGAATTGCAAGTGAGAGGCGCGCATCTACATTGAGAAGGTGGTGACCATATGGTCCAGCACAAGCGCACCCACCTCGAGCCTGTATGCCGAAGAGATCGTTGAGGAGCTTCGCAACAAAACGCCCATGAAGGGGCTTGTCTACGTTGTTCCCGCCCTCTCCCCATAGATGAATTCCTCCATCTATGTACTCATTTTTCATGTCATTAGGGGAGTTTCTAGTACTCAATACAAGGAAAGAGATAATGGGAAGTCGCGACACATGCGTATTTCCAAGCACGTATATGTTTGGATTGGGAAGGAGACTTTTGAGTGCCAATTCCACGCGGCCATGGTCGAGTGAGTTGATTAGGCTCTGAACCATGTATTCTTTCACCCAGAATGCCATTGCGGCTCGTATCTTCTGCACTATCGGTGGAGTCCCAGCATCTTCCCTCTCTTCTATGTTGTCATAGTACAATGTATCCTACCGATCATAAGAGTCAGAAATTAGAAAAGTAGCAATGATCCAATGTAAGTAGACTGAACTGAATATCATTGTGAATTGACTTGATAACGATCTGATTGCAGATTGGGTTGTTGGGCCTCACACCTGATTGGTTTTAGGAATTGGTCCCTACATTATCATCACCGTCTGATCGAGAGCAGTTGGTTCAATTGGCTCACATTGGATCATGATACATATATTCTAGAAATTCAGCAACACTTAAACAATATCAAACCTAGTGATGTACCATAGTACATACCTTTTCATTCAAACCATTGACATATGAAACAGTCCCACCTCCACAAGTAGAAGGGGGAAGAGATCCCAATTGATAGAGGGCTTTGCTCATTAGAAGGATGCCAGGGGATCCTGGCCCACCAACGAACTTATGTGGGCTAAGGAAAACAGCATCATAACCTTCTACATCTCCAGATCTCATGTCTATCTTCACATAAGGACCACTGCACAATATAGAAAATACCCCATAAGGCCCCTTCTTAGCTCCAAATTAATTTCATGTGTTATTCAATTTCTTGAGGAGTAGACGTAGCATACTCATCGTGGTATACTCGTAATACATGGTCGACGGACAATACACAACCATTGGATCATGATGTCACAGTGATCAGACAATGGGGGCACATCAACTATTAGGGAGGAGGTGTATGTGGCCCACCAAGCCAGTGTACTTTAGCAGGTTGTTTGTGTCAGTTTTCTTTTAAATTATTATTTGATAATAATTTAGGGAGAATCCAAAAGAAAATTCCCATGGAATCTGTAGAAAATAAAATATTTATAGAATTCAACAGTTATTCTGTTGTTCGGTTCAAAGTGTTGCTTTTATGAATATTATAAGTTCAATAGTTAAACAGTAAGAGTTCTCTAGTAACTTTAGAAATCAATACTTATCAAGTCTTTTTGTTAGGAAGCTAGAAAAAAGAAAATGACTTACTCTTTTGTAGTTTTAAAATTGAGGAAACTATCACGGCAGGGGATTCTGACATTAAAATTAAGGAGTGTTTTTTTAGAGAGATTAATACTTTTGAAATGAATTTAATTTCCAATGAAATCAAGCTTGAATTCAGTTCTTTCTAAGGTTCACTAAAAAATAAGGATGTCAATTTATCTTAAAAGGTAAATTTCAAATGTTATGAGGGACAACTCTCCCCCTTTGCCATTGACCTTTTAACATTTCCGTACGTGGACAACTGCACTCCAAATAAACAATAGAATATTATTGAATTCCACAAATTTCCATATGTTTGGGATTACATTGGGATTTTTCATGTCCACATTTTGGATTCTTTGTCCAAACAGCCATCCACAGTTGGATCATCTACTTAAAAATGCATTATAGTAAACCAACACACACACACACACACACACACACACACACATGGTATACAGTACCTTGCGGCAAAGTCAAAGCATGCAAATGCGCCGTGTTGGTGAAGAAGGTAAGCGAGGGCACGAGTGTCAGTGTGGATCCCAGTGACATTGCTACAAGCAGAGAATGAGCCCAACATTGGACGGTTAGAGTACTTTGATGATTCAAGTTCGTGTTTTAGAGCTTCCACGTCCACCAATCCCTCGCTGTCACAGCTAATCTCTACCACCTCTGCCAGACTTTGGCGCCATGAAAGGAGGTTAGAATGGTGCTCGTGTGGTCCCACAAAGACCACCCATCTCTCCTCACTTTTTAGGGTCCTTATTACCCTCTCTCTCATTGTCGAAGGGACTGCAATTCCCATGATCTCTTGGAGCCGCTTGATAGCGGCTGTGGTGCCTGAACCGCAAAATAGGAGCACGTCATCTGGTCGTCCACCCATGCAGCTCTTAACGTATGCAACTGCTTCGTGCACCATCTTTGTTGTTATGCTCCCCACTTGACTATCACTTGTGTGAGTGTTACCTATAAATAGATAAATTTGATATTTGTAAGGAATATTGCACCCATTTGAAACATTCATTGTAGCTCTAAAATTGAAAAAGAAAAATTAAGAAACCCAATCAAGTAAACGAAGGTAATGAATGGGACGTTTCCAAGAGGCTAAGACAGGGACTTAGTTAATTTGCACTCTCTTTGTCAAGTAGAGGTTATACATAGTGTAAAGAGTATCATAGAATTATAAAAGATTCCGTATACGGCTAAAATTGTGTCTGAGTAGCGTGAAGGTCTTTGGAATGTTCTAAAGATCTCTTATGGATTTCTTCACGGAGTAGTTTAGAATAGCCTAGAAGGTTTCAAGAATTTTTCTAACTCATCCTCAAAGTGGCCGTGGGTTAAGTGCTACGTGGTATGCATTTCCTAGGCGGTGGCAACAAGCTTGGTTTAATAAAATTAATTAAATTAAATGCAAATCAATCATTTAAAAGTTTCACCTTATCTTTTGTTGGGAAAACCGGCCTACAGCGGAAGCAAATCAAACACAGAGTATGGAATCAAAAGAGCAACACAACACAATCACACCCACACAAAACAGTATGATGGATGATACACTGGCAATTAGAAATTGCACGCTTGTATCAGTAATTCAAATTAAACCATCCAAATTATGGGTCCTAGTTTAGATGCATCATGGACCAAAAATTAGGTTTATTTAGTTATCTGACTAGGGATTGGTTCAGATTTATTGGATGGTTAAAAAATGAAAAATATCCAACGGTTCTTTTTCAACAAGTGTCCACGAATCTAAGGAAGGTTGTTCAAATATTCTATTTTTGGACGGTGGCTTGTACTGTGTTTGGGTGATTGTGTAACAATTATCAAACATGTTGCCAAGGCATCAAATAACTACCAAGTATATTCACTACATTTAGGCATTTTATTTAAATCTCGAACTTTGAAATCAACAAATTAATTCAATCAAAGCGTTTTGATAGGTACAGTGGTGGTTTTCACCGCTGGATTGCATCGTTGAAATGATCTGAATTGTTCATTTTCTTGTTACTAACATATAGTAGCTATGGTGTTATGATCATGCTTCATGGATGATCCTGAATTTTGAATCTTTAATTTGAAAATGAGCCTATTCTATCTTCATACACAATCACCAATTCAACGACTGTTTCATATGATGCCCGGGCATCAGAGAGTCCAAAACATGAACGATTCAGATTATCATTAAAGATGCAATGAAGGTGGAAACTTGCCACTATTGTACCCTATCAAAACCCTTCAAGCTAATTAGCTTAGAATGTCAAATGGAGGTTTGCTGCAATATGTCCTCAACTGTCATTAGCCTTACGTGTCCTGTTAGGATCATGTTTCAGCGATCTAAACTGTTTAATATGATGGGCCTCGTGGATGGGGGACACCCAAAAGATTTAATACCAAAAAAAAAAAAAAAAAAAAAAAAAAAAAAAAAAAATCTCTTAGAAGGAATATTTCAATCTTTTGATCATTTCAACCTTTTTCCTTTGAACATAGACCGTCTCCGTAAACATTCTTTCACGAGCAACTGATTGAAAATTTCAGCACCTATCAATCTAGAAGATGTCGAGGCAGCCATTTTTCTGGCAACAGTTTTAGTCACCAAACATGAGCCCAAATCCAACCACTATATTCACGATGTATTATATGTCAAATACAAAACAGCTGGACAAGATAAAAACATATAACCATGAAGATTTTGCTAGTTTAATTAACCTTACCATAGAATGGGAGAACATTTCTTATGATGAAATTTTCGATATAATGCAAGCACCTCCCGGAGGCAGTGTGATCAGCATAGGTGAGGATTCGCCTCCCAAAAGGTGTATCAAATTCCAAGCCGTGTCCGATAAGCTGCGACCGCAACCACGCACACTTCTCCTTAGCGACGTTGCTTGTCTCCAACCCATCGTGAAGCATCCTGAAGGACTCTGATCGATAGTGGAGATCATCAGAGGAGTCTCGAGGGTTATCGACCGTCATTCTTGATGAACTAATGTCACTCGTGGGATTGTAACAATGGTGCACATGCATGTTGTGGGTGTTGAGTGTATTTCCTAACATGGATGGCTCAAATGGTGAGAAGATAAAGGAAGGAGGTTAGGACTGTCAAAGTCGCTTAAATGCGTATTGTTGGGGGTGCATGTAGAGTGCCAACGAGGAAAGAGGTGTCAATGTGCTGGGATCGTGCCTGAAAAATATAAAAAAACAGAACTTTGAATAGGCCGGGCCATTGCAGTTCAAAATCCGGGCCGACACCTACCCCAGGCCCGGCCCGTTGACAGCCCCAGAACGAGTCACAGGTGAAGGTGTAGCTACCAGATTCAAAGTTATACTTCATTTCTAAACTCATCCGTCTAAGCAGTTTAAGCTAATTTATAAGGTTGTTTCAACTTTCAAGAGAGAACCGCTTCTATATTAATCATCGTCATTTATTTACTTACGAGTAGGTGACTCTATTGACTCGTTCATTTTAAGTCAGTCATTCAACGCACCCACCCTGTTAACTGCGCAATACACCCACTTGGTTCGTCACAGGATGCAGCCACCCACCAAAGGGGTTAGTGTGTCTCCTTAGCACTTGAACCTGAAACCTACTGTTAAAAAATGCTTGGACATCTTCCTGCTGGGCATGTAAGCGAGACACTCCTATATTTGATTTCTTCCAGCTCTACCATGTAATCTCCCAGTCACCAAAAGGGAAAATTTAGGCCCTTTTTTGGGCATAGGGTGGTGCAGAAATTGATTCCTAAAATAGAAGGAAAATGACACAATAGTATTAAGAGCGCAGTTGAAGGGACGCAGCATCAGATCTATGTGAAAGCCCACCGTGACGTTAACTGTTTATATACGTCATCCATCCCTTATTTGATTTCTACCAGCTTTACCATGTAATCTCCGAGTCACCGAAAGGGAAAATTTTAAGCCCCTTTTTTTGACATAGGGCAGTGCAGAAATTGACTCCTAAAATAGAAGAAAAATGACACAATAGTACTAAGAGCACAGTTGAAGGGACGCAGGGTAGGACCTTTAACCATCACACCTGGGTGGAAGCCCACCGTCGTGTATCTGTTTATATATGTCATCCATCCCTTCTTTGGTATTGTGTCACATCAAGATATTGTTGAGCGTGGCGTTGGGGACACCACCTAATACACAGCCGCTCATTGATGAGCAAATTTCAAGAGATGTGAAATAAAAAATGAAGTTCTCTATAGAGTAATGAAGAATAATGAATGCAACAGCTCCATGGGCGAGTCATCTGGAACCATTCGTTTCGCCGACCCTATTAGATATATGTCTGCTGCATTTAATCCAGAATTGAATAGTCAGTAAGACAGTAACAACTTGTGGACCGAGTAAACTTAGGTGGGCCACATGGAAGGAAAATGTGAGGGTGGAAAGGCTGTCCAATCTATTACAAACCTTGCAGCTTTTTCTGAATCTATCCTCCTTTCATTAGTTGGTGAACCAAAAATGTTAGAAGCCAATTATTTGGTGATAGTGACTCGATGCCGGTGGATTTGATTGGCCATTTGCCACTGTTAGATACTCATGGGACGTTCAATGCTCCATTCAAAATGTGGGCCATTATTCTCGAGTTCGACTTGGTTGCGAATGTGGGTGAGGGACTTGAGTGTAGGGCCCACCTTGATGTATGCATTGTATATCCATGCCGTTCATCTGTTTCGCCAGCTTATTTTAGGGCATGGTCCAAAAAATGAAGCAGATACAAATTTCAGGTGGACCACACCACAGGAAACATTGGTCATTGAACGCCCACCATGAAAATCTTCCTAGGGTCCACCATAATGGTTATTGATCATCCAACCTATTGATAAGGTCACACATACCTGGATGAAAGGAGAAAAAAAAAAAAAAAAAAGGTTATGCTTGGTCAATAATCATGGTTTGCTATGGACGCATATTTCCTACGAGAAGTTCCTGTGCGCTGGAAATTTAGGTGGGGCCCACCGTGATGTTCGTGAGAAATCCACGCTGTCTATCCGTTTTTTGAGCCCATTCTACGACTTTCGACCAAAAACGAATCGGATCCAATACTCAAGTGGGCCTAAAAATTGAGGATTGAACGTCCACAGTCGTGGGGCTACAGAAGTTTTGAATAAGGCTAATATTTTTTTATGTCAGTTTAGCCCAGTAGGAATGACATTATGAAAGGTATGGATGGCATATAAACATTATTGTGGACCCAGGGGAGGTTTCAACGGTGGGGAATTTTCCTACCCACCTTTTCCTTTAGTGTGGCCCACTTAGTCTTGGATCCGGTTCATTTTTGTACACATGTCCTAAAATGAGCTCAAAAAATGGATGGACAGTGTGGATTTCTCAAAAAGATCACGGTGGGCCCCACCTAGATCACCAGCGCAGGAACTTCTCGCGAAAGCCTTTAGCAAGAAATCGGCATCTCGCCCGCTTCACCTAAAAATTTCATCTACTTCATTTTTTGGCCAATGCCCCCAAAATAAGCTAGCAAAACAGATGAATGATGTGGATATACAATGCATGCATGCCTCCAGGGGAGGCACTATAGTAAGGCTCTCAATCGGTCGGATTTGGATTCGGCTCCAAGTCCGTATATCTGTAGACGAATTCCGATCAGATTCGGATCCAACTCAAATCCAAAAGGTGATATCTATTTCTGATCCATTTATAAATTATTAGATCCATTTCCGATCCAATCCATATAACCATCAGATTCGGGTCGGATCTAGGTCCGAATCCACCTCCATTACAAATCTAAAAAATATATAATATAATATATTTAATTTAATAGAAAAATAATGCAAATCTCACTGTTTACTGTGGTATGGTTGACCTATGAGTGGCATGTCTGTTATGCCCTGAAATTTGGTACCCGAGTTGGCTAGACTCGACTCCAAATTTCAGGTCATGATTTAATTTTAAGCAGTAACAACCAAAATTTATTATAAATTACATTACAGTAAATCATTCTTCTTACAATAGATTGGTCTTACTTTCAAACTCTTAATATCCAATTTATATATTTTTTTTTTCAATACAAAAGAAGAAGATATAACTAGATCTTTGCTCCCTCCACTTCATGACTAAATCTTACGCCTTGCAAAACTGTCTAAGTGGGCATGAGTATAACAGTTTGTGGGATTATATCCAACTCAAATCTGAAGTTTGTAGATTATTAAATACATAGTCAATAGAAATATTTTAATTAAATTTGAAATACGAATTGATATATTAAATTGCAAGATAACATGAATGCAGTGCTGAAATTGTAAATATACTGCGAACACCTTCAACAAATTCTCATCAACAATAAACTAAATAACATCATTCCTTACAACATCGTACCTAAGTGGATGGCCACGTTACATTAATGCCCACATACCGATACCTCGTGGTGAGGGACCCATTCATACGTTAGCTGGTCAGACTACTGCTCCAGTTATACTCCTGACATATATCCGCGCACACAATTGTACTCATACACCATACAAAAAGGAGACTCCAAAGGATCCAATGGGTTCTAGGGTCTTTCACCCAATGGATACGATCGCCCTACTTTTCTCCTTCGTTGTCTCAAATGATATGCACATGTGACCCAAGTGGAAGTAACTGATGGTTTTCAAGTACACCACATGAACTTTGTAATGGACGGTTAATTTTATTGGCATTAGAGGCAAAAGCGAACATATACATACACATATACGCAAAGACATATATTCATTAATTATAGAAGTCAAAGGCTAATAATTCATTAACATAAAAATCAAAGGCTAAAAGTAATTAAGCAGATTTATCATATATACTAATGGTCTCTCCTTGAAAAATTTACGAATGCATATATGTATGAATGCATGCATGGATGGATGTATTTATGCATAAATGCTTAAATAAATGTAGTGTGCACACATACATATGCATGCACGCACATAAAAATCTCGGGTCATTACATTCTACCACCCTTAAAAGAATTTCGTCCCCGAAATTTAAATGCACCCTACATATTGGACATGTGAAGATAACCCTCTATCGTATGTCTATGTGTCATTTGTCATGTGTCGTAGGAGTAATATGTGAGTGCAAGTGTGTGTACATTGCTACACGAATTAGGGTTATTACAATCTACTCCCCTTACACGAATCTCGTCCCCGAGATTCGATCATAACCACAACCATGATTTCGTTGTGCACTCTAATGTGCTTAAGCTATTCAACACGAAAGAGTAAGAAGTAACAATAACAATAACATCACAAACATAAATAAATAAATAATATAAAAATAAATCATGATAATATTGAAAATGAAGGCAATGGTGCACACTATTCCAAATATGCCAACATGAGTGCAAATAAAGTATAATTTCAAATTCTCTAAAATTCACACCTATAAACTTTACATAAATTTTTTTCTAAGCGCTCCGACTAAATCTATTGTTGGGTCCTATATAACTCTTTCTTTAGAATGGTGTAACTCATACCTAAGGTCCTCAATAAAATCTAATTCCTAAGCTTTGATACCAACCTGTCACGCCCAGAAATTCGATACCCGAGTTGGCTAGACCCAACTCCGAATTTCAAGTCATGATTTAATTTTAAGCAGTAACAACCACAATTTATTATAAATTAAATTACAATAAATCATTCATCTTACAATAGATTGGTCTTACTTTTAAACTCTTAATATCCAATTTATATATACTTTTTCAATAAAAAAGAAGAAGTTATAACTAGATCTTTGCTCCCTCCACTTCATGACTAAATCTTACTCCCTGCAAAATTGTCTAAGTGGGCATGAGTATAACAGTTTGTGGGATCATTTTCAAACCAAATATGAAGTATGTAGATTATCAAATACATAATCAATAAAAATATTTTAATTAATTTTGAAATACGAATTGATATATTAAATTACAAGATAACATGAATGCAATGCTGAAATCGTAAATATACTGCGAATACCTTCAATAAATTCTCATCAATAATAAACTAAATAGCAGCATTCCTTACAACATTGTACCCAAGTGGATGACTACGTTGCATTAATGCCCACACACTGGTACCTTCATGGTGAGGGACCCATTCATACGTTAATTGGTCAGACTACTGCTCCAGTTGTACTCCTAACGTATGTCCGCGTACACAATTGTACTCATACGCCATACACAAAGGAGACTCCAAAGGATCCAATGGGTTCAAGGGTCTTTCACCTAAGGGACACAATCGCCCTACTTGCTGAAACATTTATCTCTTTTTTTTATTTTCTTTTCCACCATTCAATAATCAATAGAAATGCATGTGCATCATGAATGATTCAAAATCAACGATAAAACAATTCAATAATTCAGATTATAATGCAAGTTCTATTTAAAAATGGAAAATTTTAATATTATTAAAATCTAGTCATTGAAATTTCTATAAGATGTAGTTATTTTTTTAAACAGTTTGAAATTTTTACTTATATATATTTTTAAAACTTCTTGGAAATACTGAAAATTCAATATACGTCTAAAAAAAATTTTTGTATTAAATTTGTTTAAATATGAATATAATCCAACAATAAATATAAATTCTCAGTTCTCTTTAATAAAGTATATAGATTATTATTATAGATATATTAATTAAAATTGTTTGAGTAAATTTTTTTTGTTTACTCAAGAGTTGAATTAGAAGGGGAAAACTACTAGATTTTAATTTAATATTGAATTTTATTAAAATTTCAACTCAATCAAATTGTACAACTATCTTCAACAATTATTTTTAATTTAGCGAAATCTAGAATTTAATTTACTAATTTTAATTTTAAATTTTGAAAAATTTTATTGGATTAATTTTATTGAAATTTATAGAAAATATTGTTTGGATACACTTAATCTAATTTAACGTAATAAAATTTATATTAAATTTTAAATAAACATGTATATATTTATAAGTCATTAATTTTAAATATATATATATATATATATATATATATATATATATATATATATATATATATATATATAACAGATTTGGATTTTCACCTTTAAAATTAAATGTGATAATTTTGAATTAAAGTTAAAAAATTAATTCTGTTAATTTACGAAACTATATCAAATCTGAATGTTTTTTTTTTAATAAATAAGAAATAACTCAACCTATTTCAGGAAAATAAATATTCAGAATTCTAGTAATGAATATAAAATTCGAATTTCAAACTATTGTATAATCAATTACCAGAATATCATTTCCTAGTAAATCTTATATTCGATAGTTCTAAAATTATAAAATAATAATATAAAATTTTCAAATTAGGTACGGATCACCCATATGATCAGAAGTTGTTGAACGAGTCCAAACTCGACGCTCAAATGCCATCATGATGCACGTTGGACCTATGCTCAACCTCATCACCACACCCAAATGCTCTTCAGCTCTCTCTCTCTCTATATATATATCTAATTTTCTTTTTTTTTTTACCCAAGGCTAAGTCTTCATCTTTGCAGCCACATCAAAGAGTATAATAATTATAGTTGTTTTTTCTTTATTAAGAATGAGTGAAAGAAGAGAGAAAGTCGGGCTCTTTCATTAGCCTGAATGTTGTTGTACTTGTTTGTGTGTGTGTGTGTGTGTGTGTGTGTGTGTGTGTGTGTGTGTGTGTGTATTTGTATTTAAAGTTATGGCATGAAACACTTTTGTTGTTTTGGATTCGAGAAAGAGAACGCTCAACTTTACGTCCACCTCTTGATTTGGTGAGTGCACACGCATGTGCAAATGTATAAGTGTATGGCATGCATGCGGGCCACGTGTGTATGACATGACGTTAGTGGTGCATAGCAGCAAGTGTATATAATGCTCGTGTGTCACGCATTCATATATGGTGTGACGCACAAAATTATGTATTATCCAATGTGGTGAATGAGAGGTTTAGCATGAAGACTTGGTTTGGATTGATGGTTAAAACATATGAATAGCTTTGATGGGTGGATAAGTAAATGGGAAGGATTGAAGGGTGGTTGGGGTGATAGGTTGAGTTGGATGGCCTTTTATGATGAACGGTGATGGTTGTTGCATCATAGGATCGAAAGTTGGATGGTTGAATTCAACCATAATATATGCATGAGCAACACTCATGTCTATACATTTTTCCATGTATGGTTGAGTTCGACCACAATTATTATTATTATTATTTAAAGTAACTCCTTGGTGTGCTACTCAACTTGACTCGAGATCCCTTATCTCCCTCTTTTTTTTTTTTTGGGGGGGGGGGGGGGGGGGGGGGGGGGGGGGTTTAAAATGATGGCAACTCATTGGCGTGCTCTGTCAAATGCACCCAATCTTGAACTATGATCCTCAATGGTGGTTAAAAATAGATTTCAATGGCGGTCAAAAAAAAAAATTCAATGGCTTTTTTGCTTCGTTGTCTCAGAAGATATGTACATGTGACCCAAGTGGAAGTAACTAAAGGTTTTCAAGTACACCACATGAACTTTGTAATGGACGGTCGATTTTATGAGCATTAAAGGCAAACGTGAACATATACATACACATATACGCAGAGTCATATATTTATTGATTATAAAAGTCAAAGGTTAATAATTCATTAACATAAAAATCAATGGCTAAAAGTAAGAAGATCTATTATATATACTAATAGTCTCTCCTTGAAAAATTTACGAATGCATATATGTATGAATGTATGCATGGATTGATGAATTCATGCATGTAAAATAAATGTAGTGTGCACACATACACATGCATGCATGCACATAAAAATCCCAGGTCATTACATTCTACCACCCCTAGAAAAATTTCAGCCTCGAAATTTAAATGCACCCTATATATTGGACATGTGAAGATAACCCTCTATCATGTGTCTATGTGTCATTTGTCATGTATCGTAGGAGTTATATATGAGTGCAAGTGTGTGTAAATTGCTACACGAATTAGGGTTATTACAATCTACTCTCCTTACACGAATCTCGTCCCCAAGATTCGATCATAACCACTACCATGATTTCGTTGCACACTCTGATGTGCTTAAGCTATTCAATACGAAAGAGTAAGAAGCAACAATAACAATAACATCACAAACATAAATAAATAATTAATATAAAAATAAATCATGATAATATTAAAATAAAGGCAATGGTGCACACTATTCCAAATATGCCAACATGTGTGCAAATAAAGTACAATTTCAAATTCTCTAAAATTCACACATATAAACTCTACTTAAATTTTTTTCTAAGCGCACCGACTAAATCTATTGTTGGGTCCGAGATAACTCTTTCTTTAGAATAGTGTAACTCATACCTAAAGTCCTCAATAAAATTTAATCCCCGAGCTTTGATACTAACCTGTCACGCCCGGAAATTCGGTACCCGAGTTAGCTACACCCGACTCCGAATTTTAGGTCATGATTTAATTTTAAGCAATAACAACCACAATTTATTATAAATTGCATTACAGTAAATCATTCCTCTTACAATAGATTTGTCTTACTTTCAAACTCTTACTATCCAATTTATATATTTTTTTCAATACAAAAGAAGAAGTTATAACTAGATCTTTGCTCCCTCCACTTCATGACTAAATCCTACGCCTGCAAAATTGTCTAAGTGGGAATGAATATAACAGTTTGTGGGAACATTTTCAACCCAAATATGAAGTATGTAGATTATCAAATACATAATCAATAAAAATATTTTAATTAAATTTGAAATATAAATTGATATATTAAATTGCAAGATAACATGAATGCAATATTGAAATCGTAAAGATACTGCGAACACCTTCAACAAATTCTCATCAATAATAAACTAAAGAACATCACTCCTTACAACATCGTACCCAAGTGGATGACCACGTTGCATTAACGCCTACACACTGGTACCTCGTGGTGAGGGACCCATTTATACGTTAGCTGATCAAACTACTGTTCTAGTTGTACTCCTTATGTATATATGTTTGCACACACAATTGTACTCATACGCCATACATAAAGGAAACTTCAAAGGATCCAATGGGTTTTAGGATCTTTCACCCAAGAGACACGATTGCCCTATTTGCTGAAACATTTATCTCTTTTTTTCATTTTCTTTTCCACCATTCGATAATCAATAGAAATGCATGTGTATCATGAATGATTCAAAATCAATGATAAAACAATTCAATAATTCATATTATAATGCAAGTTCTATTTAAAAATGTAAAAATTTAATATTATTAAAATCTAGTCATTAAAATTTCTGTAAGATGTAGTTGTTTTTTTTAACAGTTTGAAATTTTTATTTATATATATTTTTAAAACTTTCTGGAAATACTAAAAATTAAATATACGCCTGAAATTTTTTTGTATTAAATTTGCTTAAGTATGAATATAATCCAACGATAAATATAAATTCTCAGTTCTCTTTAATAAAGTATAGAGATTATTATTATAGACATATTAATTAAAATTATTTGAGTAAATTTTTTTTTTTTTTTTTTTTTACTCAAGAGTTAAATTAGAAGGAGAGACTACTAGATTTTAATTTAATATTGAATTTTATTAAAATCTCAACTCAATCAAATTATACAACTATATACAACAATTATTTTTAATTCAGCGAAATCTAGAATTTAATTTACTAATTTTAATTTTTAAATTTTGAAAAATTTTATTGGATTAATTTTATTGAAATTTATAGAAAATTTTGTTTAGATATACTTAATCTAATTTAACTCAATAAAATTTATATTAAATTTTAAATAAACATGTATAGATTTATAAGTCATTAATTTTCAATTTTTTTAATATTACAACATATTTGGATTTTCACTTTTAAAATTAAATGTAATAATTTTCAATTAAACTTAAAAAATAATTCTGTTAATTTACGGAACTATATCAAATCTGAATGTTTTTTTTCAACAAATAAGAATTAACTCAACTTCTTTCAGGAAAATAAATATTCAGAATTCTAGTAATGAATATGAAATTAGAATTTCAAACTATTGTACGATCAATTACCAAAATATCATTTCCTAGTAAATCATATATTCGATAGTTCTAAATTTATGAAATAATAATCTGCAAATCTCAAATTAGGTACGGATCACCCACATGATCAAAAGTTGTTGGACGAGTCCAAACTCGACGCTCAAATCCCACCATGATGCACGTTGAACCCATGCTCAACCTCATCACTACACCCACGTGTTCTCTCTCTCTCTCTCTCTCTCTCTCTCTCTCTCTCTCTCTCTCTCTCTCTCTATATATATATATATATATATATATATATATATATATATATATATATATATATATATATATATATATATATATATATTCTTCTTTTAACCCAAGGCAAAGTTTTCATCTTTTCAGTCACATCAAATAGTACAATAATTATAGTTGATTTTTCTTTATTAAGAATCAATGAAAGGAGAGAGAAAGTCGGGCTCTTCCATTAGCCTGAATATTGTTTTCTTTATATATATATATATATATATATATATATATATATATATATATATATATATATATATATATATTAAAGTTATGGCATGAAACACTTTTGTTGTCTTGGATTCGAGAAAGAGAACGTTCGACTTTACGTCCACCTCTTGATTTGGTGAGTGCACACACACGTGAAAATGTATATGTGTGTGGCATGCATGTGGGCCACGTGTGTATGACATGATGCTAGTGGTGCATAGCAGCAAGTGTATATGCATGGTGCTCGTGTGTCACGCATTCATATATGGTGTGATGCATACAAGTATGTATTATCTAATGTGGTGAATGAGTGGTTTAGCATGAAGACTTGGTTTGGATTAATGGTTGAAACATATGAATAGCTTAGATGGGTGGATGAATGAATGGGTAGGATTGAATGGTGGTTGGGGTGATAGGTTGAGCTGGATGGCCTTTGATGATGAACGGTGATGATGGTTGATAGGATCGAAAGATGGATGGTTGAGTTCGAGCACAATATATGCATGAGCAACACTCATGTTTACACATTTTTGCATATATGGTTGAGTTCGACCACAATTAGTATTATTTTTTAAAGTAACTCCTTGGTGGGTTACTTGACTTGACTCTAGATCCCTTATCTCCCTTTTTTTTTTGGATTTAAAGTGTCGGCAACTCATTGGCGTGCTCTATCAAATGAACCGAATCTTGAACTATAATCCTCAATGGTGGTCAAAAATAGATTTTAATGGGTTTTCTCCTTCGTTGTCTTAGATGATATGTACATGTGACCCAAGTGAAAGTAACTGATGGTTTTCAAGTACACCACATGAACTTTATAATGGACGGTCGATTTTACGAGCATTAGAGGCAAAAGTGAACATATACATACACATATACGCAGAGTCATATATTCATTGATTATAAAAATCAAAGGTTAATATATTCATTAACATAAAAATTAATGGCTAAAAATAAGCATATCTATCATATATACCAATGGTCTCTCCTTGAAAAATTTACGAATGCATGCATGGATGGATGTATTTATGCATGTATGCTTCAATAAATGTAGTGTGCACACATGCACATGCATGCATGCACATAAAAATCCTGAGTCATTACAATGTTTTAATTTTGAGACATGGCCTAAAATAATCTGGAAAGCGGATGGCCAGCATGAATATAACATATATAGTAAGGTGACAATGAGTCGAATCTTAATCGGATTCGGATCGAACTCGGATATGTTCCTGTGAATCCAAATTCAGTCCATTTAAGTAATCGAACCTATTTTAAGATCCAAATCCAATCCATTTAACTAATCAGACTTATTTTAAGATCCAGATCCACATTATATAGATTCAGAGCGAATCGGATCTCGAATATGACCCACTCCATTGAGAGCCTTACACTAGAGTCAGGGTCTCACCCACATCAACCATTGGTAGTTTCATGCATACCATAGCTAAGTGATGCTCCCGCGCATAACTCGTGAGGGGCATGGATTGGTTGTGACCGTGCTACCACCTTGGGTAAAGTGATGCTATGAGAGACGAGAGCATAGCTAAGTAATGTTCCCATGCATAACTGGAGAGGGCCATAGATTGGTGGTGACCCTGCTGCCTCCTTGGGTAACGTGATGTTATCAGACACAGGGGCATGGAAAGCATGTTTGAAAGTTGATGGGCCATGTCTAACATGGCCATGTGGCTCAATAAAAGCCTGTCTGGTTGGATCACCATGGATGTCTACCGTGGTAGTCTTCACACAACCCATGATTGTTAGAAAGTTGTTCAATTAGGCCTCATATCCCAGGGTGGTATTATGGCTCTATCAAATTACGCTAAAAGGGCTTGTAGATTCCTACCTTAAGTAATTCAATAACCCCATCAAATCACGATAAAAGGGCCTAGAGATGCCTACCTTAACAAGTTCGATGGGCCATTAAAATAGATACCTACCTTAAGTATTTCAATGGCCATCAAATTAGATGCCTACCTTGAGCATAAGATGGCTGGGTTTTTTGGTACTGTAGCCATGTACTATGATTTGTTCATGGCAGTGGCCCATCCTGTCCCAATTCAAGGTTATGTAGCCTAAAAATCACTTTTTCACTTTTTTATAGATGAAAATGTTCATCTGCCACCGCTTTTCTTTGAAAAAGGGCATATGCCCCACCAAAAATAGGAATTCAGCCAACCCCTTGATTGATCTAATCTATTCATTTAATTGGATGATCGTGAATCTACATAGGGGCATTTACCTCAAGTAGTTCGATGGACCATCAAATTAGATGCCTACCTTAAGTAGTAGATGGCTGGGATTTTTGGTATAGTAGCCTTGTACTATGACGTGTTTGTGTCAGTGGCTCGCCTTGGCCCAACTCAAGGTTTAGTAGAGTTAAAACCATTTTTTCACTTTTTGTGAACGAAAATGCCCCTGCCATAGCTGCCCTCATACGGCGGGCTAGTGTCTCGGGAGGATAAACATTTTTTTGAAGAAGGGCGTAGGCCCCACTAAAATTAGGGTTGGATGGCAAATAAACATTCCAGTGACCCCATGAAGTTTTTAATAGTGGGATTTCAATCACTACTGTTTCCGGTGGTATGGTCCACCTAAGATTTGGATCTGCTTCATTTTTATGATCATTTCTTAAAATAAGCTGTCAAAATGGATGGATGGTGTGGATGTAAGTCACATACATCACAGTGGGCCCCACAGTTAGGGATCCACCCAAACCGCACCCGTAGGTAGCCTGCAAGGTTTTATTTAAACATTGTTGTTTTGTTAGAGTAACAGGCTGTTTTCGTCTTTATTAGCAAAGTAGCAGGCATAATTAAGACGTGTGCTAGTTGGTAGGATGTGGGGAGAGAGAGAGAACTCAGAGAAGAGAGATGGAAAAGCTAGTGTAAAAAGAGAGTTCTTTGATACTTTGGTAGCGTATGACAGTTGATACTCATGCATTTAGAACTATTACACATGCAGTTTTAACCATCTAAATCAGAAGAAATGGTGTGAATGGGTCATTTTTCAAACTTCAAATAGTCTAATCCATGCCTGATCCAACCCAGGGCCTCCTGTTGCCCGCCTTACACGAGATACGGAAACATTCCTTTGAAGAGCCTACTGACTGGAGTCCTCACAGAAAATGCAACAGACTCGGCGAAAGATATTATGGGCCCCACTGTGATGGTTCATGCAACAAAAACCCTCCAGCTTTGAAGAATCCGACCATTCAATATGTGGACAACAGATAGAGATATTATGGGCTCCACTGTGATGGTTCGTGCAACAAAAAATTCTCCAGGTTTGGAAAATCCTAACCATTCAATGTGGACAACAGATAGATAGTTCAAGAGGACAAAATTAATAGTGGCTACGTTCAAATAGGAGAACCAAGAAAGCCCAAAAATCATACAGCTGCAAAGACTGAGGCCGATCAAAACTCAGGTGGGCCAAACCATGATTAGGGATTTGTACCGCAAAATGCCCAACTAATTCTGATTTTGCCGAATATGCTTCCACAGGTAGAAATCCCTCGGAGGTTTTTTTTCGAAGGGGAAATGACTAATGCCCTGTTTATTTTTTCTTTAAAAGGTGGTAAACTTGAGAATTATAAGGCTGATCACATGCTATTTTTATTTTTAGTTTTAGTTGTTTTTTTATGGGTTAGTTCACACACCCCATTGTTAGTATACCCACCCACCCTATTAGTCACATTACAATGTTAGCCACCCCCACTATGGGAATCGATACCATGACCCCAGTATTGAAACGAGGCTATCTTCACTCAGTCTGCCACTTGAGCTATGGACCTGGGCTCACATGGTATTTTGAATGATGGTAAGATGAATAAAAAATCCGGCAGATCCAATGGACCACACCATTAAAAAACAATGTCTACACCCAAAACCATAGAAATTCACATGTAGCACATCTAATGATTGCATTTGCCAAATCTTTTGTTCATCTCATCATTATGGTGGGGTACATCTATTGGAAGGGTTGATGTTGTACAAATACAACATAATTCTCAAGCTTACCACTTTTTCAAAATAATAATAAAACATGGCACATTTCATCCCTAATACAACATAATTCTCAAGCTTACCACTTTTTCAAAATAATAATAAAACATGGCACATTTCATCCCTCATGAAGCACTGACTTGCGGGAGAAATCCCCAGAGATTATGATTATTGGTTATTAAGATTATTTTTAATAATGATCAAAATGAAATATGATCTAACTATGATTAATAAAATGAGATGAACTCATTTTTAGGCGCCTACAAAAAGGACCTGAGCCTGTACAGCCCCATTAATTATCATGTCCAAAACTCAAGTTTGGATCAACCCAGATGCTTAGAGGCTTAGCCCAAAGAAGCCAGGGCTGGCCTAGCCCAGTCCATTTGCTGCCCTAGTCTAGATGGAAGATGCCATGAACAGTTAAATATACCATGTAACGATTCCAAGTGGCACTCTCCTAGACGGACTTGGCCACCGTAAGAAACTCATGCTAAACAGATGTACTTAACAATCATAATGCCTATAGATGAATTTTATAGAACATTACGAAAAGAAAATTTTCAATGGCTCACATTCATCTCTAAAAATCAAGATGTGGGCTATTCATCAAGTACGGTCCATTATGAAAAATGCCCTTGCACAAAATCAGGCCAGTCCACTCATAGGGTCAGAAACTTGTGACACCTTGAGAATAGATTGCTATTCAAGTTCTCTGACCGTACATTTTTCTCACACGCTTGTGAGACACCGGAGCAGTGAACCAGCTTACTTTGGCAAGCACGTTTTTTCTCGGTGAACCCGACATGATGGATCTAGCATACATGCACCACATACTCAAATCTGAGTAGATAGACCATTGGATAAGAAGGGGTCCACTGAGAAGTGCACATGGCGCCAATGCCCCTCATCAGACCATTTACAACCATCTAAATAAGGGAATGAAAAATGTATGGAAAGAGTCTTACCATCCAATTTTTATTTGTATGGCCATGATTATCCAATCATGGTCATGTTGTTAGTCAAATGCATCATTCAGTGTACCCGGCCCATCTTTAATCTTATGAATTCACCCACTAAGAATGCACTGATTGAGCTCATACTGGATCATGATTCATAAAATGCAATATGAAAAAACAAAGGGTGAATTTTTTGTTATAACTTTATGTAATCCCGGGCAACAAGTGAACTCACAAGAAGAAGAAGAGAAAAACAGAGTGCACAAACTAACATTAAAACAACACATGATTTATTCCATGTCTTCTTTTTCTAAGTCAGCATGCTTTATTCCATGTCTTCCAGTCGAGTCCTCTATCCATCCATGCGAATGATACACCGAAGGCCTTCCCCTTGAAGCATGTACTCAAAGGCTTTGTTGATTTCAGAGAATGGTACTTCATGTGTTATGAATTTTTCCAATTCAAGTTCCTGCACGTACAATCAATGAGATATATGTTATAATGTAGTTTTTTGTTGCGGAAAATCCTAAAAAGGCTGGGTGACATACGTTCTTACAATTTTAGGCATGCAATGTAATTTAAAGATGGCTTATGTTAGTTTTATCATAGGGAAAGGATGAAAGCATTGGGTGCCGAACACTATATCCCCATCTCAATGAATATAAGAGATTCATAACCTTCATCTACTGGGTCTTACCATGCACTGGAGATAACGCTCTACTAACCCCAGTGGTTGGCTGTAGGATTTTTTTTCTTTTTTTTTTTTTCCTTTTTTGGTCCCTTAGGGCTGGGTTTTGGCTATTGGTTTGGGGGGTGAGCGATTTTGGCTATTGGTTTGACCATTTATAATCATCAAAAGCCCTCAAATTGGTGGACAGGATTATGTAACCAATATGATTCTGGCATATGTCCCATCCATGATATCAACTAAAATACATAGGATCAGGATACCCATGATCAAAACTACATGTTATGGATATAGGGTGGTTTGTAGCACCAGATACTTTTTCTTGTCAAAATGAATATAAAGATATATAATTCCTTGAGCAGGCATGTGAAAATGTCTGGAGTAAGATATCCACAGACTGGTAGTTCAATGTAACAGAAATCTACTCATGCGTACCTTGTTCATGTATTTTTCCACAACTGAAGGAAGATCAGAACGTGGTTTATAGTTTCCAAAGAAAGTTCCCTTGAGAGTCCTCTCATTCAACACATTCATTGGGTGAGTTTTGAACACGGCATCCTTGTGAGGTACACCAACTAGTACAGCAACACCCCAACCCTGTAAACAAATGCAATTTCAGTATCTAAACTACTACCGCAATCAGCCTAATGACGAGCATTGTCCAGAAATGAGAGTAGAAAAGTACATCATGAACACATTCGAATGCAGATATCATGGCATTGATGTTTCCAGTACATTCAACACTACGGTCTACTCCTCCACCAGTCATCTCAGCAATCACCTGTTGAGATTCAACACCTTGTCACATTACTGAATATTCATCTTTTCAGTAGAAAACTACAACCAAATGCCAGCAACTAAGAAAATATATGTAAAATGCAAGTTGATGTATTTCAGTGAAAACGAATGAAACATAAAAGGGGATGAAGGTTGATATTGCTTGTATATAAAGAAATAGTGTGCTACGAATCAAGATTCAGAAGAAACCTCTTGAACTGGTTTGTCATGTTCTTTTGGGTTTATAAACTCGGTAACACCGAATTTCTTGGCTGGTAGCAGAAGAGAATCAGATCATTAGTGATATATATAAAATCAAATGATACACAAAAAAATACAAAACACTGATCAACTACAATAATTACAACAAAAAAAAAAAAATTCTATGAACATAAATCCAGTGGGACTTTCACCTTCATGGAATCTGTTTGAGTTCAGATCAACACCAATAATCCTTGAAGCCCCGGCAATCCTTGCCCCTTCCGCAGCCTAATCATGTGATACAATAACATCATTTCTCATAAGAGGAGAAGTTACATAAAACAAATGCACCTTATATGGATGATGGGGAAAATGAATTTTAGAAAGAATATACATCCAAGTGAAATAAACAAAAACATTTTTGTTTGACACAACAATGGTGTACAGGCCAACCCTGTAGATCATCTCCATGGGGTTGTTGGAGGAAGGGCTTAGATTGTAGTCGAATCATGGGATGTTCCATGCCGTAATTTTTGCTCTACCAGTTAGATCCTAAATGACCAATGAAAAGGGCCATTACAACCAACTGTCCACATCCAACAAGGGTCTAATCAGATACATTAGGGGATACTTGTAATTACTACCATGTGGCCTGAAAGAATTGTGTATCACACATTTTTAATTTTCTTAGTGAAATCTTGATGGAACACTTATATTCCCTCGGCAAAGAAGATTATAAGGAAAAGAAAGAGATACTCACAGCAAGGCCAACTGCTCCCAACCCGAAAATAGCAACACTAGAACCCCTTGTAGGTTTTGCAACATTCAAAGTAGCACCAAGGCCTAAAAAGGGGGAAAAAAAACAATTCAATTACAAAAAAGAAGAATCAATGTTGGAAAGTCATGAAACAAAGGAATTGAAGTTGATAGAAAGTCGAATTTTTTCCAGCAATGTAGTCTCACCTGTTGAGATCCCGCAGCTAAGAACACAAACTTTATCAAGAGGAGCAGCAGGGTTGATCTTGGCGACACAACCGACATGAACTACAGTGTATTCGCTGAAAGTGGAGGTTCCTACAAAATGGTAGATGGGCTTCCCATTGATGGAGAACCTCGATTGTCCATCGCCGATCATCACTCCCCTGTCCGTGTTTATCCTAAGGAGGCTGCACATGTTGCTTTCCTCTGATTTGCAGTGGTCACATTCTTTGCATTCTCCAGTGAACACAGGGAGTACATGGTCACCTGGTTCGAGATCTGTCACGCCCTCTCCAACACTCTCTACAATCCTATAAATAATTTATAGTATGGACAGAATTACAAACAGTCAGTGCAAAAGGTATTGCAATTGTACTAGTATGATTCTCTTCAAGCTAGAAAACCCAAAGGACCAAATAAGAAATGAGATCTATAAAAAGAAACAAATTGAGAAAAATAAAATTGAAAGAATAAAAATGCAGTTAAGAAAAAGAAGCATACCCTCCAGCTTCATGGCCAAAGATGCGAGGGAATACGGGTGTCTGCCCCTGCAATATTCAAATATCCTAGTCTCATTTCACTTGTCCCTTTACAATAACATAAAAATCAAGAAATGCCTTCCTTTTTTTAAATGGGGTTTTTCTTCTTCTTCTTTTCTTTAAGTGGTCGTTTAGATGCCTATAAATGGGCCCTTTTTTTTCTTTTTTAACAACGCTGGGGCGTCCCCGCCTCATTTTTAGGCAAGACTAGTCCTCGCGGATGCACACAATCACCTGCAAGCCACATGCATCAGGTAATCCTAACGACCGGAATTGAACTTGGGTATGTTGGGAGCAAACCCACGATGCTAAGGGTCCGTTTGGTTGGCATCTGGAAACCTGTTTCCAGCTTAAAATCTGGTTTCCAGCAGAATCCATTTCAACTGGTGTGTTTGGTGGCAAATTCCAGCCAAACAGGATTCCGCTTCGAAAACTAAATTGGCTGGAATCAGGATTAGTAGAACGGAAGGGAAAAGAGGCGGAAGTAAGCATCACTAGGGTGGTGCCCACCTCGATGTATGTGTTGTACGTCTATGATGTATGCATTTTATATCCACTTGGTCCATCCGTTTTGAGAGCTTAAGTAAGGGCATTAGACCAAAACTGAGGCGGATCTAAATCTCAAGTGGACCACACCATGGGAAAACAGTGTTGATTGAACATCCACTATTAAAAGCTTCCTAGGGCCCACTATAATGTTTATTTGTCATCCAACCTGGCCATCTGTCTTGCGGGACTACTATAGGCCAGGGGTCAAGTTCTCAGACGGATCCGAAGCCCAAGTGCGCCATGCCGCAAGCAACGGTTGGATTACGCAGTTTTCAACCAAACAGCAAGTTACAGATGGAATCTAAGTTTCCAATCCAGTTTCTGCAATTTTGGATTCCAACATTGGAATCTAGATTTTCTCTAGAATCTGGATTCTGCAACCAAACAGGCCCTAAATGGGCCAAGTTGTAAATCATTTACACTTTTCGACTATAAATCATTTACTGGCTGGAAAGGATTTACAGCATCTATCTCATCTCATTTAGAGACAAAAAAGTTTGGATTTCATTTACTGCTTAACGGCTATAAATTGAAATATTGGCTCTCCATTTACAGGACTCAAACAATTTCCTGGCTACCCAAATACATAGGCTATAAAAAATTTGCAACTTAAAAACCATTAATAGGCATCCAAATGACACCTTACAAACACTGATGACGTGATTATAATAAAAAATAATAATAATAATAATAAAGAAAGAAAGATGTACCTTAGCTTCCCAGAAATAGACGTCAGTGTGACAGAGGGAAGTGAAGAGAATCCTCAAACGTACTTCCATTGCCTCTGGTGGGGCTACCTCCACCTCTTCTATCACCAATGGCTTCCCTGCTTCCCATGCTACCGCAGCTGCATCCAACCATACATAAACATGATAATGACCATAAAAATTACATATATTAGATATTAATAGAGAGTAATTTAAGATGTTACCTCTGCATCGGATAACCTGACCCACTGTGCTCGACGACATCTCTTTCCTCTCTTTTCTTTTCTTCTTTCTTATCTCTCTGTTATAGACTCTGAGCTGATGAGGGAGATTGGATGCTTTGTGGGGTATTTAAATAAACCTTCTAATCTTTAATAATATAAAATGGAGATTGGATTCAACGGCGCCAGAAAAACCCTTTGCCTGCGCCTCTGGATCCACTATGTGGTTTTGGCAGAAAATCCGTGGTTTTGGGGTGGCGGATTGCGGCCAGCTGTACGAGCTCTGTTTAGGGCTCTCAATGGAGCGGGTCAGATCCGAGATCCGATTCGCTCCGAATCTATATAATGCAGATTTGGATCTTAAAATAAGTCCGATTAGTTAAATGGACCGGATTTGGATCTTAAAATAGGTCCGGTTACTTAAATGGAGCGGATATGGATTCACAGGAACATATCCGAGTTTGATCCGAATCCGATTAAGATCCAGCTCATTGTCACCTTACTGTATATATTATATTCATGCTGGCCATCCGTTTTACAAATTATTTTAGGCCATGTTGACCATGCCATGGTAAATAGTGGGATTTGCATCATTTTTCTACTAAATTAAATATACTATATTATATATTTTATACCATATATTTCTTAAGATTTGTAATGGGTGGATTCGGACCTAGATCCAACCCGAATCCGATGGTTATATGGATTTTGGATCGAAAATGGATCTAACAATTTATAAATGGATCGGATATGGATATCACCTTTTAGATCTGAGTTGGATCCGAATCCGATCCGAATCCGTCTACAGATAAATGGACTTGGAGCCGGATCCAAGTAGATCCGATCCAGATCCGACCCATTGAGAGCCCTAGCTGTGTTGATGAGTTAGTTGCTATGAGGTCAACGTGATTTATGTATTCTATATCCACGCTGTCCATCGATTTTTACAGCTATTTTTGGGGGCATGAATAAAAAATGAAGCAGATCTGTAAGCTCAAGTGGACCACACCACAGGAATTAATGGGGATAATGACACTCACCGTTGAAACCTTTCTAGGCCCACTGTAATGTTTATTTTTCATCGAACCTGTTTATAAGGTCACTTATACCTGGATGATTTGATATAAAGTTTTTTTGGCACCTAAGAAAATTTTAATGGTAGACATTCAATCACCACCGTTTCCTATGATGTGGTGCGCTTGAACTTCGGATCTGCTTTATTTTTGGGTGAATGCACAAAAATGAGTGGAACAAACGGATGTGCGGCGTGGATATAAAACACATAGATCACGTTGGCCCCATAACGGCCAACAAAATCGACGCACCACCGCTGGGGGTGGATCCATGTCCTAGATTTTATTTTATTTTATTTTTTATTCGCTGCGGTCCCACTAATGATGCTCCCATGGGCGCTTTTTTGACTGACTTAAGGCGTCCCTGGTTTCGCCGGAAGCGAATTGGACGCGAATTGCGTCATGACGTGCCCGGACGGACTCGGTCTGGCGGCAGGCTCACGGATTGCGTCCTACCCCCGCCGGTCTCCAACTGGGAACGGGCAGGAGGTCTAAGTGGCCACTATATATAATGTATGGGTTTTATCTACACCGTCCATCCATTTCGCCGTGCCATTTTATGGAAGAGGATCAAAATTTAGGCAAATCCAAGACTGAAGTGGACCACACCATAGGCAGCAGTGGTGGTAATGATGCTCAGTGTTGAAACTTTCCTAGGGCCCACCGTGATGTTTATTTGCTATCAAACCTATTCATAAAGTTACATATACCTGAATGAAGAGAAAACACAAATATCAGCTCGATCCAAAACTTTTGTGGCCCCCAAAAAATTTTCAATGGTAAGAATTTAATCCCAATTGTGTGTGTGGTCCACCTGTATCTTGGATCTGCCTCATTTTTCTGTCTTATCATGAAATGATACGGAAAACTGGATGGAAGGTGTGGATAAAACCCATACATCAATGCGGCCACTCAGAGCTCCTGCCGGTTTCCAGCTACAGTGATGCATGTACTCTATCTACGCCGTCCATCCATTTTAATGGATCATTTTAAGGCAGGAGCCCTAAAAGGAAGTAGATCCATTGCTCAAGTGGACTACACATCGTTGAAACATTCCTAAGGTCCAACATAATGGAAGCCGATTACCTACTGACAGGTTGACTAGCTATATCAGTACTGAAGTGACGTCACTAACTTATGTAGGTCCTACCATGATGTATGTGGTGTATCCACACCCACCATCCATTTGAAGAGATTATTTTAGGGCAAGATCGAAAGAATGAGGCAGATCCAAAGTTCAAGTAGACCTCACCAAAGAAAACAGTGGAGATTGATCTCCTACCATTAAAAACTTCTTGGGGCAACTTAAGTTTTCCTGCTGGGCAGATCACCACTGTTTCCTGTGTTGTGGTCCACTTGAGATTTGGATTGCTTCATTTTTTAGCTCATGAGCTGGAACAATGGATGGACAATGTGGCTATAAAACAAATTCATTCAGGCGGGCCTGCAGTCACATATCTACCGTGGTTACAGATCCACTGTTCTATGGGAATTTGCTGCTTGCAGACGTATACGCTGAAACTAAACACGTACCCTTAGAGCTTTTATGTGAACATTCTCAATCCAACATTCAAGCTGGTCCAGTCAACAGGTGAAACACATTTCTACATCAGATATAGACAACCGTACGTTTATTTCCTTTATCGGCCACATCTGAAACATTAATTATTCTGCGTTTCAATCGTCCGTTCAATGCCCCTTAATAGGCCAGTTAGGACATTATTTCACTCTTGTCAACTCACCTATCTGAAGTGGGGCCAGGACTTGGCCGACCTCAGCTATTCGTTGTCTTTCTTACAATCCAGGCTGGAAATGGGCCAGGACTGGCAAAAACCAATTTTGTGAATAAGCACGGCTCTGATGGGCCAGCCTGTTGCCCGCCCTACATGGGATATGGAAACCTTTGAAGAGCCTACTGACTGGCGTCATCACAGAAAATGCAACAGACTCGGCAAAAGATATTATGGGCCCCACTATGATGGTTCATGCAACAAAAACCCTCCAGCTTTGAAGAATCCAACCATTCAATAGATGGACAACAGATAGAGATATTATGGGCCCCACAATGATGGTTCATTCAACAAAAATCATCCAGCTTTGAAGAATCCCAACCATTCAATGTGAACAACAGATAGTTACTAGGGAGCAAAATAGTGGCTACATTCAACCAGGAGAACTAAGAAAGGCCAAAAATCATACAGCTGCAGAGACTGAGGCTGATCAAAACTCAGGTTGGCCACACCCCAGGTAACAGTTGAGACCAGGTGGGCTACACCATAATTAAGGATTTCTACTGCAAAATGCCTGACTAGTTCTGATTTTGCTAAATATGCATCTACACTGTGAGCTGTTTTTTTTCAAGAGAAAACGAGTAATGCCCTCTTTATTTTTTTATTTAAAAGGTGGTAAACTTGAGAATTGTGGGGCTCACATGGTATTTGTTGTTGGAGATGTCTTCAATCTTGGACATCAAGGGGGGCTGTCAATCGCCTGACAGGATCAGGTTCGGCGCCCAAAACTATTCCAGATGGGGCTTCTGGAATCTGGACACTGCTGGAAGGGCGTCGGTCGCCAGTCGGGTCAGACGCCTAAAACTCTCCGGATGAAATTGTGAACTCTTTGGACAATTGTTGCTGAATTCAGTCGACCTCGTGGTCAGGCACTAGACGGCCGACGTACTGTATAGGTTGGTTTGCATGGATTTGTTTCTAATTTCAATTTTATGCTATTTAAAGGGGTGTAATGCAGGATTAGGGTAACATAGTGTGTCCTAAACATGTTTAAAGGGTTAAGAGAGTTCTATGGTGAGAGAAAGAGCTAGAGTTTGCTTCAGTTCTCCTGTGGGGCTTTAGATCTAGGTAAGTTATTCTTCATCTCTTATAACTTCCGATTCATAGTGGATTATTCCCTTTCTATATGCTGTGGTTTGTGGGGCTTTAGATTTAGATAAGTTGGTCTTCATCTCTTATAACTTCTAATTCATAGTAGATTATTCGCTTTGTGAAGTAGCTTTTTTCCAAGATAAATTTTCCACGTAAAATTCGAATTGCCTTCTTTGTGGGTGTTAAATTTGCTTGTTGGTCATTGTGATTGTCTCACTTCTGCCGATTTTTCCTAACATTTGTATGATGGTAAGATGAATAAAAAATCCCTCGGATCCAATCATAAGGTGAACCACACCATAAAAAAAACTATGTCTACACCCAAAACCATGGAAATTCACATGTAGCCACCTAATGATTCCATTGGCATTTGGGTCATTTCTTCCCTTGAGAAGCACTGATTTGTAGGAGAAATCCTAGAGATTACGATCATCGATTATCAAGATTATTTTTAATAATTATCAAAATGAAACATGATCCTTTAATACATAGTTACCATTAACGGGAATGAGATGAATTCATTTTTAGGTGTCTGCCACATTAATTATCACGTCCAAAACTCAAGTTTCGATCAACCCACATGCTCAGAGGCTTAGCCCAAAGAGGCCAGGGCTGGCCCAACCCAGCCCATTTGCTGCCCTAGTCTAGATGAAAGACGCCGTTAATTCCACATTCCACGTGGCACTCTCCTTGGCGGTGGACTTCCATGATGCCATGGAATGCAGGTCACCATAAGAAACTCGCGCTAAATGATGTCCTTAACAATCACTATGCCTACAGTTGAATTTTATAGAACATTTCGAAAAGAAAATTTCAATGGTACACATCCATCTCTAAAAATCAAGATGTTGGTCATTCATCAAGTCCATTATGAAAAATGCCCTAGAATGCTGTTAAAGTTTTCTGTCTTTTTGTTCTCACACACTTGTGAGACACCCAATGGGGAGCGAACCAGCCTTCTTTAGCGAGCACATTTTCTCAGTGAACCCGACATGATGGATCTAGCATACATGCACCACATGCACAAATCTGATTAGATGGACCATTGGATGAGAAGGGGTCCATTGACAATTGCACATATCCCCAATGCCCCTCATCAGATCATTTACAACCATTCAAATAAGAGCATGAAAAATGTATGGAAAGAGTCTCACCATCCAATTTTTATTTTTATGGCCATGATTATCTAATTACAGTCATGTTGTACCCTGCCCATCTTTAATCTTATCAATTCACCCACTAAGAATGTACTGATTGAGCATCATACTGGATCACTACTCATAAAATGCAATATGAAAAAAGGAAAAGCGAATTTTAATTAATTACATAACCCGGATGGCAACAAGCCAACTCACGAAAAGAAGAAGAGGAAAACAGAGTGCACAATAAAAGAGCAAACAAGTTCAATGAACTAAACATCAAAACAACACATGCTTTATTCCATGTTTTTCTATAAAGAAAACTTGCTTTATTCCATGTCTTCCATTTGAGTCCTCTACCCGTCCATGCGAATGATGCAGCGAAGGCCCTCTCCTTTAAGCATGTACTCGAAGGCTTTGTTGATTTCAGAGAATGGAACTTCATGTGTTATGAATTTCTCCAGCTCAAGTTCCTGTGCTCACAATCAATGAACTATAGGTTATAATCAAGTTTTTTTTTTTTTTTTTTTTGCAGAAATTTCCTACAAAGGCTGAGAAACATCCATTCTTAGAGTTCCACTCCATTACCATATAATGTAATTTAAAGATGGCTTATATCAGGATTCCATGATCAAAACAACATGTATGGATATAGGGTGGTTTGTCGCACCCCATACTATTTCTTGTCAAAATGAATATAAAGATACATAATTTGTTGAGCAGGCATGTGAAAATGTCTGGAGTAAGATATCCACGGACTGGTAGTTCAATGTAACAGAAATCTACTCATGCATACCTTGTTCATGTATTTTTCCACAACTGAAGGAAGGTCGGAGCGTGGTTTATAGTTTCCGAAGAAGGTTCCCTTGAGAGTCCTCTCATTCAACAAATTCATGGGGTGGGTTTTGAACACGGCATCCTTGTGAGGTACACCAACAAGTACAGCAACACCCCAACCCTGTAAACGCATACAATTTGAGTGTCATAAACTACAAACTGCAATTAGCCTAACGACGAGCAGTGTTCAGAAATGAGAGTAGAAAAATACATCATGAACACATTCGAATGCAGATATCATGGCATTGACGTTTCCAGTACATTCGACGCTACGGTCTACTCCTCCGCCAGTCATCTCGGCAATCACCTGATGAGATTCAAGACCTTGTCACATTACTGAATATTCATCTTTTAATTCAATAGAGAACTATAGCCAAATGCTACCAACTAGAAAATATGTATGAAATGCAAGTTGGTGTATTTAGGTGAAAACCAATCAAATGTAAAAGGGGATGAAGGTTGACATTGCTTGTTTATAAAGAAATGGCGTGCTACGAATCAAGATTCAGAACAAACCTCTTGAACTGGTTTGTCATGTTCTTTTGGGTTTATAAACTCTGTAACACCGAATTTCTTGGCTGGTAGCAGAAGAAAATCAGATCATTAGTAATATATACAAAATCAAATGATACACATAACAAGATAAAACACTGATCAAATACAATAGAAACTACAATAATTATAAAACAAAAAATTCTATTAACATAAATCCAGTAAGACTTTCACCATCATCGAATCTGTTCGAGTTCAGATCAACACCAATAATCCTTGAAGCCCCGGAGATCCTTGCTCCTTCCGCAGCCTAATCATGTGATATAATAACATCATTTTTCATAAAAGGAGAAGTTACATAAAACAAATGCACCTTATATAGATGGGGAAAAGGAATTTAAGAAAGAATATACATGAGGGAAATAAACAAAAATATTTTGGTTTGACGCAACAATGGTATAGGCGAACCCTGTAGATCATCTCCATGGGGTTGTTGGAAAAAGGGCTCAGATTAGAGTCGCATCATGGGATGGTCCATTCTCTACCAGTTGATCCTATATGTCTAATGAAAAGGGAGTATTACAACCAACCGTCCACATTCAACAAGGGTCTAATCTGGGGCCTAGTGAAAGAATTTGGATCACACATTTTTAATTTGCTGATCAAAATCTTGATGGAAAAAGTATATTTCCTCAGCGAAGAAAAATTACAAAGAAACGAAAGAGAAACTCACTGCAAGGCCGACTGCACCCAACCCGAAAATAGCAACAGTGGAACCCCTTGTGGGTTTTGCAACATTCAAAGTAGCACCCAGACCTAAAAAAAATAAAGAATAAAAAAACAATTCAATTACAGAAAAGAAGAATCCATGTTGGAAATTCATGAATCAGTGGAAGTAAAGTGAATAGAAAGTCCAATTTTTTTGGCAATTTAGTATCCACCTGTTGAGATCCCACAGCTAAGAATACAAACTTTATCGAGAGGAGCAGCAGGGTTGATCTTGGCAACACAACCGACATGAACTACGGTGTATTCGCTGAAAGTGGAGGTTCCTACAAAATGGAAGATGGGCTTCCCATTGATGGAGAACCTCGACTGTCCATCGCCGATCATCACTCCCCTGTCCGTGTTTATCCTAAGGAGGTTACACATGTTGCTTTCCTCTGATTTGCAGTGGTCACATTCCTTGCATTCTCCGGTGAATACAGGGAGCACATGGTCGCCTGGTTCGAGATCCGTCACACCCTCTCCAACACTCTCTACAATCCTATAAATAAATAATATGGACAGAAAATTACAAACAGTCAATGCAAAAGGTATTGTAATTGTACTTGTATTATTCTCTTCAAGCTAGAAACCCAAGGCCCAAATAAGAAATGAGATCTATAAAAAGAAAGAACAAATGAAGAAAAATAAAATTGAAAGAATAAAAATGTAAGTAAGACAAAAAAAAAAAAAAAAAGAAGACATACCCTCCAGCTTCATGGCCAAAGATGCGAGGGAATACCGGTGTCTGCCCCTGCAATATTCAAATATCCTAGTCTTATTTCACTCATGCTTTTACCATAACATAAAAAAACCAAGAAATGCCTTTCTGCTTCTTCTTCTTCTTTTATTTATTTTTATTTTTTTTATCTAAATGGTTTTTTTTTTTCTTCTTCTTCTTTTTGGCTTTTAAGGGTCGTTTGGATGCCTGCCTTTTTTAGCTATAAATCATTTACAGCATTTACCCCAACTTATTTACAGGTAAAAATTTCGGATTTCAATTACAGGCTCTACATTTACTGCTATCGGCTATAATTGGAAAGATTGGCTGTCCTTAAATAATTTAACAATTTACGCCTATAAATTATTTACCTGTAAATCATTTACAACTTAAAATTATTTATAAACATCCAAACGACTCCTTACAAGTATAGCTAGCATGATTATAATTAAAAGAAAGAGAAAAAGAAAAAAAGAAAAAAAAAAAAAGAAAGGAGAGACCTTAGCTTCCCAGAAGTAAACATCAGTGTGACAGAGGGAAGTGAAGAGAATCTTCAAACGAACTTCCATCGCCTGTGGTGGGGCCACCTCCACCTCTTCTATCACCAACGGCTTCCCTGCTTCCCATGCTACCGCAGCTGCATCCATCCATGGATGAACAAGATCATCACCATAGAAATTACAAATTTACATAGAATAGATAAGAGTAATTTAAGATCGTACCTTTGCATCGGATAACCTGACCCGCTGTGCTAGACGACATCTCTCTTTCCTCTTTTTCTTCTTCTTCTTTCTTCTTATCTCTCTGCTATAGATTCTGAGCTGATGGAGGGAGATTGGCTGCTTTGTGGGGTATTTAAATAAGAGTAAAATGGAGATCGGACTTTGTAAACCAATACAACGGCGCCAGGAAAACCATTTACCCTTTGCCTGCGCCTCTGGATCCACTGTGTGGTTTTGAGTCGTGGAATGCGTCCAACAATACGAGGTGCTGTGGCCAACACCACCCGAGCGGCGGTGTTGAGATGTATGTATTTATATCCACGCCGTCCATCGTTTTCTTTCTCAGCTCTTTCCAGGGCATGAAGATAAATGAAGAAGATCCGAATTTGAAATGAACCACACCACAGGAAACAGTTGGGATAAAGACACCCACCGTTGAAGCCTTTTTAAGGCCCACCGTTATTTTTATATGTCATCTAAGCTGTTGATAAGGTCACCTGGACGAAGGGACAACACGATTCTAAATTCTTGTGGCCCTAAAACATTTTGATATGGTGGACGTTCACTCACCATCGTTTCCTATGGTGTGGTCCACTTGAGATTCGCATCCGATTCGTTTTTGGTTTCATGCGTTAAAATGAGTGGGCAAAACGGATGTACGGCGTGGACATAAAACACATGCATCACGTTGGCCCAAAACGGCCAACGAATCGATCCAGGAGGAGGCGTTGGCAATACCTCGTGCGTCCGAGATTTTTTATTTATTAGCTGCTGTCTTACGCGGGCGCGACTTGGGTGAGACCCCGGAACCAGCGATGTGGGTGGGACCTGAACCTAGGGCCACCTGAATGTATTCTTTGTAGATCCATGTCGTTAATTTTCTTTTCCAGATTATTTTGTACTATGGTACCAAAAATGAAGAAGATTAAAATTTTGGGTGGACTACAACATAAGAAACACTGGTTAATGACCATTAAAAACCTTTTGTGAGCCTACAAAAGTTTTCTATCGACTTGATATTTGTTTTTTCCTTTCATCCCTGTCTACGTGACCTTATCAACAGATTGGATGGTCGATAAACATTACAGTGGACTCCAGGAAGTTTTTAATGGTCAAGATTGAATGATAACTGTTTCTTGGGGTGTGGTCCACCTAAAATTTTCATCTGTTTCATTTTTGGGAATGCATCCTAAAATAATATGAAGAAACAGATGGACGGCATGGATCTACAAAGAATACATCCAGGTGGGCCCTAGGTTCAGGGTCCCACCCACATAGCTGGTTCCGGGGTCTCACCCAAGTCGCGCCCCGTCTTACGCACGCGGGTGTGGATTAGGTGTTCCCGGGTAACATCTTAATGGGTGTTACCCCTACCGTGGGCCCACGTTGATGATTTTCTGTATATCCACACCGTCCATCCGTTTTTATGGACCATTTTAGAATGTGATCCCAAAATTTATACATATTAAAATTTCAGGTGGACCATATCACATGAAATAGTGTTGATTGAGTGCTTCATCATTAAAAATTCCAAAGGGCCCATTGTAAGGTTTTATTAGTGTTTATTTGCAATCCAACCTCTTGATAATGTGAAAAAGATATGGATGAAGGGAATTTAAAATATCATATTGATCCAATGCTTTTGTGGTCTGCAAAATGTTTTTAATGGTTATTCATCACTCTTTCTGTTGATATGGTCCACCTGAGATTTGGATCGTCTTATAATTTTGGATCTCGCACTAAAATGAGACGGGAAAACAGGTAGACAGTATGGATATACAAAAAAAAAAAAAAAAAATCAAAGGTAGGCTCCATACGGTAGGGGTAACACCCACTAAGATGTTACCAGGTATCAGCTAATTCGCTTCCTACGCACGCGGATTGTGTCCTTCCTCGGCATGGATGCAAAGCGTCATGCAGATCCGTGGAGTGGAGGTCACACCTCGATGTATTGTTTTATCCACGCCGTTAATCTCTTTTCTAAAATCATTTTAAAGAATGAGATTAAGAATAAGGTACGTACTAGGATCAAGTGAACCACATTGGGTTGCATTAAATAGACAAAACATTGAATGTAAGAGCCATCTCTGTACTATTTGGTGTGGTCCACTTTAGCATTGGATCTGGTGAATAAACAAATATATTACGGTGGGCCACTCTATAAATTTGCATGTACGCTTTGCGTCTGTATTGAGGAAGGACACAATCCGTATCCTTTGCCATGACGCGCCCGCCGCCCGCAAGCGTTGACGCATCCCTGGTTTTGCCGAAGCGAATTCTATCTGGATTGCGTTGTAGCCTTCCCACGGCATCGCCCAGTCAAGGGCTCTATCTCCTACCTTAATGTATATCTTCTACATACGCTGTCCATCCAATTTAACAAATCATTTTAAGGAATGAGACAAAAAAAAGAGGCATGTATGTGCCTCATGTGGGCCACGTCACAGGAAGAAGTGGTGATAATGACATCACCGGTGAAACATTCCTAGTGTCCACCGTGATGTTTATTTGCCAGCCATAAGAGGTTTTCAACCATAAGCATTCAATCTCCCCTATTTCTCATGGTGTAGCCTACTTTAGCCTGGTATCTGCCTACATTTTGGTCTCATGCCTATCTATTCAAAAGGATGTACAGCGTAGATGAAACACCAACTATCCTGCAGGGGCAATCCGCATTCAAGCAAATTCCCGGCTGACCCTGCCATCACCAGGGAGATCATTGATAGCTACTCATCTTAAAGATAACGAACCAAAAAATAAAGCGCGTCTAAAGCTCAAAATACCCCAGGAAAAAGTGGAGATAATTACAGCCACTCGGTGTGTTTATGCAGCCCTACGAAACTTTTAATGGTGGGTTCAATCACCAGTGCACCGTGGTCTCCCTGAGATTTGAAAAATGGATGAATTGCATATAAGTGGATAAAACGCATACATCTTAATGCGCTACAACAGCGACAGCGGACGCGGATTCTCCGGAAGTTCCAGAGCTGAGATGTAGATGAGTCCACAATAATATTTGTGAGAAATCCATCTCAGCCATTCGTTTTGTGAGTTCATTTTAGGACAAGCTATAAAAAAATTAAGTGAATCCAAAACTCAAGTAAGCCATAAGAGAGGAAATTGTGGGGATTCAATGACTATCATTGAAACATTTGCATGGCCTCAAAAGTTTCGTATCATGCTAAGTTTTTCCTGTTTTCACTTCATACCAATTAACTTATAAACGGTTTGGATGGCATATAAACAATAAGGTGGAGCCCAAGAAGATTTCAACGGTAGGAAACGCTTTCCTTAGATTTCCCTCTTGTATGGCCCACCTGAGCTCTGAATACACGTCATTTTTTTACCCAAGTCCTGAATGAGATCCAAAAGTTGGACGGAGTGGATTTCTCACAAATATCCCGGTGGGCTCCACCTAGCATCCGAGCGCAGTAACTTCCTGCCAAAGGCTTTAGCAGGGAATCTGCGTCCAGCGCCAGCCACCAGGAAATCCGCTTACGGTTTTGGAAGTTGGGCGCGGATTTCCTGCAGAAATTTTCTGCGCTGGGAACTATGGTGGGGCCCACAGTGATTTTTTTTATAAATCCATCCTGTCCATCCGTTTTGGGAGCTTATTTTAGGACGTGTAAAGAAAAATAAATCGGATCCAAGAACCAAGTGGGCCTCACTAAAGGAAAAGGTGGGTAGGTAAATTACTACCGTTGAAACCAACTTGGGGTCCACAGTAATGTTTATATGACATCCATACCGTTCATAACGTCACTACTACTGGGATGAACTGGAAAAACAAATATTATCCTGATTCGAAACTCCTGTGGCTCCACAAATATTTCAACTGTGGACGTTCAAATCTCACGTTTTCGGCCCACTTAAGTCTTGGATGCGGTTCATTTTTGTTTTCATATGCTAAAATGAGCTCCAAAAACGGATGGACAGTGTGGATTTATCAAAAAATATCACTGTGGGCCCACCTTGGTTCCCAGTGCAGGAAATTCCTGCGCAAACCTTTTGCAGGAAATCCGCGCCCTTGAAAGTTTCTCCCCACCTCGGTCTTCGGTAAATGGCGTTGCTGCCACTCTCCTTCTTCAAATTCAATGGCATGTGCGTAGAAAAGCCTTTTGTGTACTACCTTACCCGTCTCTAGCAACGGACAGGTTGTTGGGCCCACCGTGATATATCTGTTTATCCAGGACGTCTATTTCAAATCTAACGCTAAAGTGGACTACACCAAATAGTAAAGTTGGGTAGCATTAAATGCACAAAGCATCTGGATCTACCTCATTTACGGGCTCACATATTAAAATGGTATGAGAAAAAGGATGGACGGCCTTGTTAACGAGTAAATCAGACTGCGTGGAGTGCGAAGTAAACTCTGTTGGGCCCACCTAGAATGTATGTGCTTTATCTATTCCCTCCATATGTTTTTCCATCTCATTTTAGGGGTTGAGCCCAAAATTTAAGCATATCCAAATCTCAAGTGGACCATGCCATAGGAAACAGTGGGAATAATGATTTCCACTGTTGAAACCTTCCTAGGGCCCACAGTGATGTTTATTTGTCATCCAACCTATTCATAAGATCACATGGATATGGATGAAGGGAAAACACAATTATCAGCTTGATCCAAAACTTCTGTGTCCCTTGAGAATTTTTCAATGGTAGACATTCAGTTCACACTTTTTCTGTGGTGTTGTGCACTTCAGATTTTGATATGCTTCTTTTTTTGGCACCATACATAAAATTATCTGTTAAGATGGATGAACGGAGCGGATAAAATAAGTAAATCACGGTGGGCTCCACGGAGTTTACTCCGCACGCTAATTTACGCACTACGCAATCCGCTCCTGACAACGAGACGGGCAGGTAGAGCTGCACACGAGCCGAGCTAGCTTGAAAAGCTCGCTTGGCTTGGCTCGTATAAGCTCGGCTTGGCTTGACTCGTCGACCAATTCAACCAAGCTCAAGCTGAATTTTGGAAGCTTGTTTGAAAACGAGCCAAGCTCGAGCAAGAGAGAGCTTGGCTCGGCTTGGCTCGAAGCTTGTAGCTCGAGAAAAGCTTGATCGGCTCGAGCTCGATTATATAGTTAATATATATATATATATATATATATATATATATATATATATATATATATATATATATATTTTAAAATTAAAAATCCTAAGACCCAACCCGACCCCACTCACTCTTTTCATTTCCCCCTCTCTCCGAAATACAAAACCCTCCCAGCCCGCCGCGCTCCCTCCTCCCTGCCCGATTTTCCAGCCAGAGTTCGCCCGTCCGCCCGTCCCTCTCTCTCTCTCTCTCTCTCTCTCTCTCTCTCTCTCTCTCCGGCTTCCTTCCTCCACCCCTCTCTGGCGTAAGCTTTCTTCCTCCACACTCCACTCCAGTGAGCAGCTGAACGCCCGAGTCAAAAAACCGCACTCGGCACGGCCGCACCTCACCCTAGCGACCAGGCATTTGCACGGCCCGCACGGCCGCACCACACTCCACCCCGCATTTGCCCTAGCGAGGCAGCGAGCGACCAGCTGGTAGGGTTCGTTTTAATTTTTTTCTTATTTAAGGTTTTTTTTTTTTTTTTTTTTGAAATGGAGATTGGAGAATGATATTAGAGTTTTTTTGGGTAGGGTAGGTCGGTGGGTCGAGTAGGGTTAGGCTGAGTGGTGGGTCGGTGGGTCGGGTAGGGTTGGGCTGAGTCAGTGGGTTGCGAGTGGGTCGGTTAGGTGTTAGGCCGAGTCAGTGGGTTGGTGGAGGTTTGGTAGTGGTGGGCTGAGTATGGGTTGAATCATTGGGTCAGGTAGGGTGTGGGCTATTCAGTGGGTTTGAGTCCGAGTGTGTCGGTAGGGTTGGGCTGAGTGAGTGGGGTTTGAGGGGTTGGTCGTTGTAGGGTTGGGCTGAGTCAGTGGTCAGTGGGTTGGATCGGTGGTTATTTTAGGGTTGAGTTAGTAAATTGGGTTGTTTGGGTTGGGTTGGTTGGTGTTTGGTATTGATTTATAAATTTTTTATAATTGTTTAAATAGTTGTGATTTACTGATTTGTGAATTGTTCATAATTGTTTAAATTTTGTCAATTGGTTATATTTGTTTAAATAGTTATGAATTGTTTCCTATTGTTTAAATGATTATGATTTGTTGGGAATTGTTTATAATTGTTTAAATAGTTATGAATCGTTACCTAATTAGTTACCTATTTAAACTTAGTTGGCTATTTAATTTATAAATTTATCCACCCATTTAAGAATGCATGAAGAACTACATTGTATTATCCTAGAACTATAACTCTCATTATAGTTATTGGTTAATAATGTTTGTGCTATATGTATTCTTAAATTAACCAAATCAATGGACAGTTCGGTAGTATATCATGTACTTAAGTTGCTTGCACGTTTTATATGTACTTGAAAAGTCGATACGTCTCCTAATTTATTCTCCGAATATATGGTTCTATATTGATTGAATGCCCTCGTCTGCGAATAACAGATAATGTTAATGGCACCAAATCAATATAGAATTTTGCATATATTTAGGAGAATTAGGGGAGATGCTGCCGAATTTTAGACTCGCATGTAAATCGTGTAAGTACAGTACATGATATATTACTGAATGGAATAAAAAGTGGAACTAAATTCATAGAGACCCTGAGACATTAGAAGTTTAGCCTTTAGGAAATGTCCACATACAAATTAGAATGACATTGTTTTCTATTTTTCTAATTATAGATGACTAGTGAGGAAGTACCAAGTACCGTTGATGCGTCGGCCACGTCTCCTCTACATGTAGAGGGAGATGATGAAAATGCCGGGTCTATTCCGACTGGATCAACGGTTAAAGTAAAGAAAAGATCAGCTATTTGGGATGATTTTGACGAAGAGACGAAAGGTGGTGAAACGAAAGTGATATGTAGGCATTGTAAGGCAGCGTTCAAAAAACATAAAGGCTCAGCAACAACACATTATGCTAGACATCTTTCACAGTGTCCCAAGCGACCAAGAACCGGGAAAGGAGGCCAACAAATGCTCTCATTTTCTCCGTCCGTAGGTGATTCTCAAGCAAGTATTACGACGCATAAATTTGAGAAAGAGAAGGTTAAAGAGTTGATTGCTCGGTTAGTTATAGTTGAAGAAAAACCTTCAGATTCGTCGAGAGTAAGTCATTCAATGAATTATGTAGATACCTTAATCCTAAGATTGAAAAGATGTCACGCATGACGGTGAGGAGAGAATGTATGAAGATGTATGAAGTTGAAAAAGCAAAGCTAAAAGAAGTTTTGAAATCGGTATCACGTATAAGTTTGACGTCAAATTTGTGGACGGCGTCGAATCAGAGGAAGGGATACATGTCACTGACCGCACATTATGTAGATACAGAATGGAAGATGTGTAAGTCAATAATAAACTTCTGTCATCTTCCTCCCCCTCATAATGGCTGGGCAATTTCAGACCGCATTTATAATTGCCTTTTGGAATAGGGCATCGATGATAAGATTTTTGCCATAACATTAGACAATGCATCCGCAAATGATAGTGCCATTTTTCACTTGCGAAATCAATTCAAGACGACCGAGAAGTTATTCTTTGATGGAAGAATATTTCATGTTCGATGCTGTGCACATATTCTAAATATAATTGTGCAAGAAGGGCTTAAATCAATTGACTCCACGATTGAGAAAATAAGAGAAAGTATTAAATTTATAAGGGGGTCGCCTTCTAGACTTTGTATCTGGAATGAGATACTACACCGTTTGAATGTTAAGTCGCAAAAATCATTGAAATTAGATGTATGTACGCGATGGAATTCGACATTTGAAATGTTGGATTCTGCTATGGAGTTGAAAATTGCTTTTCCCGAATACAAGGCGCATGAAAAATATACACCTGGTGCCCTACAGAAAATGATTGGATACGAGCAGGGCAAATTCACAACTTTCTGAAGGGTTTTTATGAATCGACGAAGATTTTTTCTGAAAATAAATACCCTACAGCAAATCTATTTCTTCCATTACTTTGGAAGATTAAAGAAAGCCTAAATAGATTTGCCACCACAGGTCCGTATTTTCTACAGGCGATGGCTGAAGGCATGAAAGAAAAGTTTGATAAGTACTGGACTGAATGTCATCTGTTAATGGCGATGGCCCTGTTCTTGACCCTCGAGGTAAGATTGCGATGCTTAGTTTCATGTTCAAGAAGATTTTTTCGGCTTGAAAAAAGCAGCAAGTAGAAACCGCATGTGTTCGTAAAGCAGTCGTGGAATTGTACAACATATATGTTGCTAAAATGACAAAAGGAGATCAAGCTAAACAACCTCAAGCTGGTTGTAGCTCAAGTGCAGTTGGTTCTGATCCGTTCGATGAATTTTTATCGACGTATGAGGAAGAAAAATTATCTAAGAATACCACTAAGTCAGAAATAGATTCATACCTCAGTGAATCTATTGTGCAGGTCAAGACCCAAGATTTTGATGTATTAGATTGGTGGAAGGCAAGAAGTCTTGAAGAAAACTACCCTATCCTTTCGATAATGGCACGTGATATCTTATCTATTCCGATTACAACAGTGGCATCAGAATCATCATTTAGCACGGGAAGTAGGGTTGTCAGCAAACATCGAAGCTCTCTTACATAAAAAACAATTGAAGCACTCATCTGTACACAAGATTGGTTGCGTCCGATTTGGGGCGGTAGTAGTTTTGACTTTGATGATGAAGAGGAGGACGTCGTCGAGGGTCTATGAGAGATTATTCCTCCATCTGTTTAAAGGAGGTTCACTTTTCAAATTTCATATTATCTTTTAAAATGTTAAACAATTTTGTTTAAAGGTTGTGGATTGTGATTCATGGATGGTATTATGGATTATATTATGACTTTTGAATTTACTGAATTACTATTCTTCTAAATTCTAAACATATGTCATTCATATAATGTTTTCATCAATATCATTAAATTTGTGTAATTCTATTTTTAGATTTACTGTTTTTATTATTCAAAACATTTCTCTTACAACATTAAGGTGTACAGCAATGTCTTCAGATGATCCATCCACAGACATCTGGGATTACGGTTTCCAAGTCCACTCCCCAGACTCTGGAAGAATGAAAATTCAATGCAATTTGTGTGGGGCCAGATTTGTAAACAAAACAAATCGACTTAGACTACCCTTATCATGTCGTGGGAAAGATGCAAAACCATGTCCTAAAGCATCTCGGGAGGTGCAAGAATTATTTCAAGCTCTCATAGACTCCAATAGGAAGTCTTCTACCGCATCTCCAAGACCGAATACGACTAGCCATAAGATATACCATGATAGGCCCGTTGTAATCGATGAAGAATCTGAAATAGAGAAAGTGAAGAAAATCAGTAGGGAAGAGGAAGAGGAAAGGGAAGCTAGAATGAGGGCTATGGAGGCAGAGCAAATAAAAATTGCCTTGAAGTTAAGTAAACAAGAGGCAAATGCGTCTAGATATCAACAATGTACTTCTTCTCGACAACATGACACTGAAGTAGGTTCGAGCACAGGAAGCAAGAAGCCATCGAAGTTTGTATCCAGACTCGCCTCGTTCTATAAGATATTGGGTATTAAGTATAGATCAGCTCATAAAAAAAAGTTTGAAAGAACTAGCTGAATCTATACAAGAACATGATGGAAAAGTCTCCCCACCTTCTGATTCAGGTGAGGTTAATGAGCAACTTGGAGAAGATACCAACTCGGGCACGGATGGATCTGATGGAGGAGATGATTATTATGGACATAGGCATTCATCCTATGAAGTATTTTAAGATATTAGGGTTTGTACTTTAACTTTGTAGTCTACAAGTAGTTAAATACAATCAGTAGTCACTAACTTTTAGTATATTTGTAATTGTTTTAGTTTGTAGTTATACGCTCATATAAAAAAATAAAAAATAAAAAAAAAGACAAAGCTCGGCTTGACTTGATGAGCTCGATCGGCTTGGCTTGAACAAAGCTCGATCGGCACGACCAGCAAGCCAAGCTCGAGCGGCTGTTTTGAGCTCGATGCTCAAGCCAAGCCAAGCTCAAGCTCAGTGAGCCACTGATCAAGCCAAGCTCAAGCTTTGTAAAGCTCGGCTCGAGCTCGGCTCGTGTGCAGCTCTACGGGCAGGTAGGACGCAATCCGCTTCCCGCGCAGATGCTAGTAAGAAACACGCTGGCAGTGTCCAACTCGGTGCCTGTTTGGATCGTTGACTACCATCGTAATGGGAGCGGATTAGGTGAGACCCCGGATCCACCGAGGTGAGTAGGACCCCTGACTGTGGGGCTCACAGTGATGTATGTGACTTAAATTCACACGGTCAAATCTTTTTGAAACCTCATTTTCGGGAAAAATCTCAAAAATAAAGCTGACTCAAATCTTAATTGGATAACACCACAAGAAAGAGCTGTGATTGAATCCCCACTGTTAAAAACTTCATGGATTCTACCAGAATGTTTATTTGCCATCCAAGCTGTTGATTATGTCACAAACACCTAGATGAAGACACCACACAAATATCATCTTCATCCATAGCTTTTGTTGACCACAAGAAGTTTTAATGGTCAATCACCATTGTTTCATGTACTATGGTCCATCTGGAATTTGAAACTGCTGCTAAACTGCTGCTTTTTTTGGATCATGCCCTAAAATGAGCTTTCAATATGGATGGATGTAGTCACGTAAATCACAGTGGCCCTGCAATGAGGGGTCCCACCCACATAAGTGGATCCGGGGTCTCACCTAATCCTCTCCCCACGGTAATAAGGTAGAAAAATCAAATCATACACTTTAAAATGATTGGGGAAGCGGATTAGGTGAGATGCCGGAATCACCCAGAGACGGTGTGGCCCTGGGGCTCACCTTGATGTTAGTATTTTGCATCCATGCAGTCTATCCATTTTTCCAAATCATTTTAGGGCATTATAAAAAAACTAAAGCAAATGGAAATTAAACATTAGGGAAACATTAAGATGTGCCTTGAGAGGTTTTTAATAGTAGGGTCTTCAATCACCATTATTTCGTATGGTACAGTTCACCTGATAATTGGAACTGCTTCATTTTTAGGGATATTGCCTTAAAATGACACGAAAAAAATGGATGGACAGAGTGGATGCGGAATACATACACTAAGGGCCTGTTTGGTAAAACTTAATTCCAGCGCTTATATCTGAACTGACCTATTTTCAGTGATTTCTAAGATTGTTTGATAAATTTGTGAAGTTAAGCGCTTAATCTCGATTTTCACTAAAAAAATTGGACTTTTTTAAGCTTTCCTCTTTTGGCTTAACACTTAATGCTGAATGCGGTAAGTGATTTTGATTTAAATCTTTTTCATAAATAACAATTTTACCCATCTTCAAGATAACCTTAGCTTTCACAAGGCTAATTGCGTACCGTTTGGGATATGTTGATGTGGCAAAGTTTTTGAGCCATATCATGATGTATGTGTTATATCCACATTGTCCATCCATTTTGCTAAATCATTTTAAGGCATGAGCCAAAAAATGAGAGAAACCCCAAGCTCTAGTAAACCCTTACCAAAAAATTGTAGGGATAATGATACCCACCGTTGAAACCTTCTTATGGCCCACCATGATGTTTATTTGCCATCAAATCTGTTCACAAGGTCATATAGACCTTGAAGAAGGGAAAACAAAAATATCATCTTGATCCAAAACTTCTGTGGCCCCCGAGAAGTTTTCAATGTTAGGCATTCAATCCCCACTATTTTCTGTGGTGTGGTCCAATTGATCTGCATTATTTTTTAGCTCATAACTTAAAATGATCTGAAAAAATAGATGAACAGTGTGGATACAATACATACATTATGATTGGGCCTATATGACTTTCCTACGTCAACACGTTATGACAAGCTCTTGCAGCAGGTTCTTGTACTAGAAAGCTAGGTGACGCCATCATGATGTTTGTGAGAAATCCACCCCATCCATCTATTTTTCCAGGTCATTTTAGGACATAAGAAAAAAAATGAGGCGGATCCAAAACTCAAGTGGGCCATACGAGAGGGGAAAGTGGCGAAAGAAATGTCTACGGTTCAACCATTTTGCCTACTATTGAGCTTTAAATCTACCTATTTTTTTGCTCCTGACCTAAAATGATATGAATAAATGGATGGACAGTGCAGATCTAATACATACATCATGGTGTGGGACCCATAGAACTTTGCCACGTCAACACAATAGCCAATTGTGTTCGAGGAATGCAAGTGATGGGAGCGGATTAGATGTTACTTGGATAATAGGTTAGTGGGTGTTACACTAACCATATGGGGCCCACCTTGATGACTTTGTTGTATATCCATGGTGTCCATTCGCTTTTACATTTCATTTTAGGTTTTGATTAATCATATCCAAATCTCGAGGAGACCTCACCACTGAAAAATGTGGTGACTGACTATTAAAAACTTATTATGGGCCATAAAATTTTGGATCAATTTGATTTTTGTATTATACTTTAATCTAGGCCTGTTTGACCTTATTAACAGGTTGGATTTGACAACAAACATTAGAGTGGGCCCTAGCTAGTTTTAATGGTTAGGCATTCAATCACCATTGTTTTTTGTGGTGTGGTCCACCTAAGATTTTGATCTATTTCATTTTTCGGTTCATGCCCTTAAATAAGCTGAAAAATTGGTGGGACAACATGGATTTCTCATTGACACCAAGGTGGGTCATCTCATTTTTTTGTGATGGCCCAAAAGGCATATATAATATTTATAGGCATCTTGAGGGGATCAATGGCAAGCATATGTTACATGGATTGAATATGGTGGTACTCTCTGGACCCCACCATAATGTATGTGTTTATTCACACTATATATCTATCTATTTTTCCAGCTTATTTTAAGCCATGAGACCGAAAAAGTAGCCAATCTAAATCATAGGTGGACCACAACATAAGAAAAGTGGCGATTATATGCCCACCATTAAAAACTTTCTGGGGCCCACTTTACTATTTATTTCCCATCTAACCTGTTGAGTAGGTCACACTGACATGGATGGAAGGAAAACAAGTAGGCCACACAGACATGTAATAACAATGTTCCGTCGGCCCTACCACAATGCATATATTTTATTCATGTTGTACATAAATTGTGTCAGCTTATTTTAGGATATAAGACAAAAAAAAAAAAGAAAAAGATAAAAAGGTAGAAGAGGCCAATCCAAATCTTAGGTGGACCACAACACAGGAAAAGTAGAAATTGAACATCATCTATAGGTGGTTGTGATTATATAACCTGGCTATTGGGATAATAGGAGCAAATATGGTAAATTGTCAATTTCTAGACGTTTATGATCTATATTTACCAAACGATTTTTTGTGAAAAAAGTGCTTAATTTCATATATCAAGATTTTTTTCAGATAAATTATCAAACAAATTTTTCAGTACTTATAATTACTAAAATTCAGCACTTTAAGTTTTCAGTACTTCAATTAATTTTCAGACCTTATTTTCAGTTTAACAAATGGCACCTAAGGTGGGCCCATGTCAAGGGCAGCACCGTAATCTGGCAAGTAGCTGTTAAATTATAGTAATCCTTCCGAATACTGCACAGAATTGGCAAAAGTGTCCTGATGTCGTACAGTTATGTGGGCACCACCCTCATTTATGTGTCGTGTCCACACCGGTCATATCCATCTTACGATATCATTTTATGAAAAAAAAAAAAAAAACCAGAAAGTAAAATCAAAAGCGGAAATTGGCCGCACCACATAAGGCAACGGGGATTGAACTCCTGCCGTTGAAAACTTCTTGAGGTCCACATAAGTGTTGCTATCAAACCGATATTTGTTTTTCCCTTCATCCAGGTCTTTGTGACCTTATGAACAGCTTGGATGGCAAATAAACATGATGGTGGGCCTTAGGAACGTTTCAACGGTGAATGTCATTATCCACACTGCGTTCTATAGTGTGGTCCACTTGACCTTTGGATCTGCCACATTTTTTGGATCTTAGCTTAAACTAATATTGCAAAATGAATGGACGGTGTGGATATAACACATATTGAAGAATTCACATCCATGTATATCACCATAGGTACTTATTTTACATGCATATCCATGGTATTTGCTTATCCAAATAGGCCCCTAGATCTCCCGATGCCGATTTATCAAGTGCTGCCCAACGGCCAAGCCCAACCCAACCCGTCAGCTAAAACGTAAATCCCGATCCATCCCATGCCGCAATGGGCCCTAACAAATAGCCCCAGCTCAGTGAATAATTATATGCATGGCCCAAGGCCGAGTCTGGCTGCCCACTTTTGTGTAAGATCTAGGCTATTTATTAGTTGTGCCCATCATGCATGATGTATGACAAAAAAAAAAAAAACCTTGAAATCCTAAACGGGTCAATCTGAATCTCTCTTAAACAAAACATGAACCTAGCTCAGTTATTAAAAGGGCTTAAAAGTTTGGCCCAGGCCCTACCTCAAGGATAGCATTGTAGCCCAAGCCCAGCCTCAGGCAATCCAGGTCTAAAAGTCCAATGGGCTAGCCCAACACATTGATATCCCTAGATTTGTGAGTTCATGATCATCAGGTCAGTCTAGTTTGGTGGGGAGCATGCAGGCACATGCATCCAAACTGGTCAATTCCTTCTAGCCCATGTTATGGCTCTTCTGTCTCCACCAATCAGAGTGTTCAGATGCAAGCTAGGCCTAAAGCCCAATGGGCCATCCTTGCACATTGATAACCTTAGATTTGTGAGTCCATGACCATCAGGTCAGTCTACTTTGATGGTGAGCATCCTGGCACATATATAGAAACTGGTCAATTCCTTCTAACCCTTGTCCTGGTTCTTCTGTCTCCACCTATCGGGCTCAAGGAAAGGAGCAGTTCCTGCTTGGGAACATTGCATGGCTCGCACGAGAGTCCCTGATGCGGACTGGCACTGTTCAAGAAAATCAAAGCAGAACCCAGGGGACTGACCCTGAGCTATAGGCAAAGAAAGACTCTGATAGATAGAATAAGGCACCCACTCACCAGTCTCACAATTGTGTTGTCTTGATCTAGCTATTCTGTTTTGTTGTAGTGTTAAATTCCTTGATATACATTGATACACCATTCTTTAAGGGCTCAAGCTTTTAATCAAGTGGTGATTTGACATGGTATTAAAACAGAGTGTCTTGTGTTCAAATTCCTAAAGTATCAAATATGCCACGGATTGGAAAATTCACAATAGTGCTGTCTTGATCTAGCTATTCTGTTTCTTATGTCTGTGGAATGGATTGAAAATTCACCAGTGACTCCATAGGGGGGTTCTAGATCAGGAGATGAATAGAGTCCTTGGTTACAAAAAAAAAGAAAAAAAGAAAGAAAATGAAGGTAGTTAGGTACCTTTCCACCTACATAAGTATTGGATCTCAAGTGGATTAAGAGGTCTAAATCAATAAATGAAAAAATAACATACACAAGTGGGGATGTGTAAAAGTTATTAAATGTATAGAAAAAAAAAAAAAAATGAATACTCCATTTGGTGGTATTTTATAGTCCGCACAGAGGACCCTTACTAAGAGATCAAAGGAGGAGAGAAAAGAAGAACCTCACAATTTTATGCACCACTTGATCATAAGTTGGCCAGGCCTCCGGATAGAGTTTGCTCTTTTTACCAATTCCTAAAGAGGAAATTACGAGGAGCTCGGAGCTCTTAGATTCCCACGCTACTCCTTCCTTTCATATACGAGTCCACTTCTTTTACTCTTCCCTCTCAAGAATAGTTGTCATGATAAAGGATGAACCTCAATAGGAGATTTGGGAAAAGAAGAATCTCACAATTTGCCCCAAATGGATGGAACTTAGCACACATTCCTACAGATAGATATGGTATTTTTATCCCATTCAATACCCAACTATCTAATTGCCCAACTTCTAAGTGTGTCAAATGTAGACTGTCCTAATTACCTAAGGGCATTGTTATAATTTACTCAACTAATAATACTCTTAAATAAAATATTAAATACTAACTATACGATATATTATATTTAATGGTGTTGACTAACATTTACATGGCTGATGAGATTGACACATTGATCATTGCTGGTAATTGACTTTGTTTTTTGTTAGAGTTGGAAATTGTTTGTTGAAATGCTTTTAGGGCCTTCAGCTTAGCTAATTCAGTTACAAATTTTTTTTATAGGTATTATTGTTAATTTTAGGTATTTAACTTTTTAATTTAATTAGATATTATTTGAATATCTAATTATCCGACTATCCAATTTATATCCAACTTCTTTGAATAATATCCATATCTGACCAACATCGAAATTACTATGAACAATATCCAAATTCATAAGCATATTTAATCTCCAACATTAAATATACGGATATTGCAATAATGTACGTCCCATATCCAACCCATTTATAACCCAAAATATGTGGCACATGTGGCTCAAATGGGGTGTACAAGATGGTTGGTGGCATCTGCAGCGATTGTGAGGATTAACATTGGCATGTGTTGTTTGTTTGGTTCCAAGTTTTTTTTTTTTTTAGAGAGAGAGAGAGAGAGATAGAGAGAGAGAAGAAGAAGAAGAAGAATAAGAAGAGTGTTTTTTGCTTTTTGCCGGTAGGAATAGTCCACATTAGAGAAAAATGAGGATTTTCTCTCCCTAATATATAAAAGCATGTAGATAGTTTGTGTTAAGCTCTTAAGTATGTTATGCTGTGGAACACACACGCATGCGCCCACCTGTCGTGTTGGGCTCCAGCTTGTGCTTGTCTACATGATGTATTTTTGTTTTTCTTTAATTGGGACATTAAAAGCATCAGCCACTTGGCGGTGAAGTCGTATCTCAAAGGCTATAATCTTCAGGAAAGTAATATAGATCTGTGCCTCCACTGATTTGTGATTATTATTTCTTTATTCTATCAATTCCTATATCAATCCAAGTGCTTTCACTCTAAGTTGAGGGTTTTTAATTATTTTATTTGATTGTCTGTAATTATTAATTGCTACGTTTATTTTATTCGGATTAATAATTTCTATGCTTTGAAACAACACCTGTGATATATGCAGGCCACTTAAATATGAATGATCACACACATGGCACTTTTTGCACATGTGATGCATTTGTATAGAACATCATGTTCCTACGTGGATCAACATGAAATTTTTTTTTTAAGCTTTAGGCCACTGTCTATTAGTATAAGGAACACATTTTCACCGTATTTTTTTCACCTATTTCCCAAGAAAAGGATGGTATCGTAGAGTGGAAGAAGTGGAAGAATCCTAACATATTAGCTAGAGCTATCTCTCCATGAACTCATGGGAGGATGATCGATCAATTAGGTCCACCCTTACATTGGCAATAGGATGGATGACTTACCTTTTACAAATAAAACCCACGAGGCATCATGATCTTTACTTTTGTCTACAATTTATCATTCTGCATGTTTGATTATTAATTCTTTTACTTGTCACCTTAGGGGTTATTTGGAAGGGTGGGTTAATGAGAGGATTTCGCAAATGGAAATGCAAAAAGAGTTCTTTTAAGGGATTAAGGAGAAATCAAAATCCAAATCCTTCAAATCTTACTACTAAACGTCCCAAAAAAAAAAAAAAGAAAGTCCCCACAAAAAATGGTAGAGGTGGGATTGTTTAATACAAGTGAGTCCTGAGATGAACAAGAAATGGTAGAGGTGGAACTGATTTGCATATCACTTGTCCCACTGAGAAATTACTATAGCACATTCAATTATTTTGGCTCCATCGTATTATCTTCCTATACAATGGTATCTTATACTTCATAATGGTCAAATTTTGGAAACATATGATCATTAGTTCCTGATGATAAATGAGTATAACAAACATGGACAAGTTTAGAAACCAGTGAATTTTGAAAATCTCACATTAATATTCCTGCAATAATATTGTTCGATGAATTTTCCCTGAAAATACCTGCAAGAAGATTTTCAAAATATTGGTCATAATTGTCACAATGGCTAGGTCTAAAAACAGGACTGAAAGTGGGTCAAGCGGATGGGGCCGAACCCACTTTGAAGTTTGAACTGGACTTCGGGTGCGTTTGGTAAACGGAATAAAAAAAAAAGTATGAAATTAATTTAAATACCAGATCCATTGTTTACTGAATTTTAAGTATGCGCTGGAATACCTGTTTGGTAAACTGTCTGAAAACAACAACCCCTTGGGCTGAGACAAGGATACCTTTACACGAGGTAGATGGGCCCACATGAAAATTCTTAGAACATCTGTCCCACCCTGAAAAAATGATCTAGAAAAAAAAAAAATCTGTACGAGAAACAATGGCTGGTGATCCAGAAAACTTGCCAAAGGTCCACGTTTGCCCTGTGTGGTGAGTGGACGGGCGTGATATCTCATTGACAGTGAGGCCCACGTTATGAACAAATCAGATGTGTTGGAGATGTTTAGTAGACAATATTTTATTATGCGAATAGAGTTCTCAAAAGGTTGCTGGGCTGTCTATACAAGCCCGGCCTGCAAAGTAAAACCTATGCATGAGCCCGCCCAGGCGTTTGACTGGCTATGACAAACAGGCCAGAGCCCGGCCCATGATAAGAACGCGTGGTCCGATCCCGGCCACCGACTTTTGTGCAAAAACCACTGTATAATAGTGTTTTGCTAAGCCCACACGCGAGTAAAAGGCATGCCATCTACACGCCACATGTACCAGAGTGGCACACAGACAAAACATCGAAACTGTCCATCGGCTAGATTTTGTTGCCCAAAAATCAAGCTGCTGCAGTTATCGTGTGGTCCAAGATGTTAGAAACGGTTGTGCGGTTGAGAACAGTTGGACAGAGTTTTTAACCGTACATGTTTTACATGCTATGGCCCACTTTACCAGTCGACCGACCTGATTATTAGGACCGGTATCAGTATGGGAACTTCACTTACGAGAGGATTGGATCCATACCTCTATGCCATGGTGGCAAATGTGATGACTTATTCATGAGCTAGGCGGTGAACAGCTACCCAGACCATGAAAATTGTGATGGAAAAAATCTATAAATTCACACTGATCAAGGGATCATAGCCATCAAAGTTAATGGCCATAAATGGATAGTTAGAGTAAAACAGTGAGTGGTCCAAATTCGATGTGAAAATCAGATAGCTAATATTATCTTTTCAGTGATGATTTTTGTTTATGCCCCATGCACAATTAGGTCAACGATTTTGACCGTCTGGATTGCGGATACAACTATGCCATGTGTATGGTTGATGAGTTACCACACATTTTTAAAATTGCCAGTTGAAAAGGTCATAACTCCTTCGTTATATGTTCGATTTGGCTGATTTTGTAGTTGTTTGAAAGATAATTTGACAAACTTTCTTATGGCTTTCAAATCACCTCATTTGGACACCACTTGATTGCCTAAAAGTGGGCCCAAAATCACTATCATTGGTCGATACTCTGTCATATGCAGATCCGACGAAAATGGTCATAACTCTCTCTTTACATGTTCAATTTAGGTGATCTTATAATTCTTAGTAAGATAATTTGATGAACTTTCAGTTGGCTATGGAATCACCTCATTTGGACACCATTTGATTGTCCAAAAGTGGCCCCATTTTTGTGGGATATGCAACTTTCTAGGAGTTATGACAGTTATAATTCCAAAACAACACTCAAAAGCTCGTTGAAATAGAGGGAATGAAGTCAGATGCAAGTTGAAAGCTCGCTATAGTGGATTCTACGGAGGTGGCAACGGTCCTAATAGCCGAATGATTTCCTCCCGAAAAAAAAATTGAAGAAAACGGCCAAATAACCATTCCTGCACAAAGGATCCATCTATTGAATCCATCTCACATCTTATGTGGAGTCTACTAGATAGTCTTAGAACAGATCGAAGCTGTCCACATGAAAGGGATTTTAATTTCATGCTATCTGTCCAAGTTTGATGGAAAAACTCATCATGAATGGACCACATCGGAAGAAACAGTTCAAAATTAACTCAAAGCATTAACATGGGTGTGGGCCACAAAAAGTTCTAATTTTTTTTGAAATGACCCTTATATGAGCTTACGGATATCCGATTAAAATAAATGGATCAGATTAGCTAAAGGATAGCCGCAACAGCTAATTTTGTAGTGCCCACGCTCAATTCTCAAAAGTCACTCTTAACTTCTGCAAAAAGTTGTTGTGATATGAGAGGAGATTTGGTAGGGACGGTTAGGGTGGTAAATAGTCGGGTTCGAGGTGGGTTTAGCCAAAACCAGACCCGCCCATTTACTAAACGGGTTTGGGTCCAAATTTTAGACCCAGACCCTTTTACTAAATGGACGGGTCCAGGTCGAGTCCGTGTCAACCCATCAGACCCATTTATAAATGGATTGGGTCTAATGGGTTTGGGTCTGGATCAAATATGCAAGCATTTTACAAGGCTTAAAACCGGGTCTAGACGGATTTGGGTTGGATGGGTCCCTTGAAATATAGACCAAACCCGCCCACTTACTAAATGGGTTTGGGTCAGGTCGAGTCGGGCCTAATATAAAGGGAACCAGACCCAGACCTGTATCATTTAACAAATGGGTCGGGTCTAAATGTGTTGGGTCCGGGTACCCCATCGGGCCTGCTAACCCATTTACAGCCCTAGGGACGGTAGAGGGGAATTTTGCTTCACCAAATATTCAAACAGTGACCAGGACGAGGCTAGGTGAAAAAAGGAATCTGGCAAGGGGTCAATGCCACAAATGACACCATGAGTAAAGGCTTTTCAACCATTATCCCTTTAAATTGTGGAAAACCAACATATACAGAGACTCTGGGTTCGCTGCGCGAGTAACAAATCCTTGGGTCGTCTCATCTACAGAAGCATGGTTGTACGGATGGCGAAGGGGGACCACCCATCTGATGGGGCATGCATTGGATGGTCCACAGTACAAAGACCACAGATTGAAGAATCCTAGCCATTTAGACTAGTCCACATTTTCTTTTTGATGAACCCCGCTAGCATGACTTGCGTTCTCCCACGTGGGAGAAACTTTCACGAGATCCAATCCGTTCATCAGGTACGCTACTTCTCCTTCACCCTAGAACCCAAAAATTATGACGATCCAAAACTAAGGTAGGCTACACTCCTGGAAAAAGTTGGAATCGTATGGCCACCGCTAGTTTTATGTAGGACCCATTGTGGTATCTATATTTCATCCAATCCATTCGTCCAACTTTACTCTAAAGGATGAAAGCATCCCCAAAAATCACGCTATTCCAAACTCAGGTGGACCATAACAAGTGAATTTAGATGTTTTAGATACGATTTTTTTTTGCCTTTACGTATTATACTACTCGTTCAAAGACCAAAAATTGTGTAGCCATGCATGCTTGTATTATTGGCGTGATTTATCTAACGTCATAAAAAGTAGGGGCCCTCCAGGATCAGATTCACCTACTAGGAAACTGTTTGTAGTAAGGAGGTGCAACAAAACCAATATGGTCCATTGTGTAACGGCCTAGAGCTGGCCCGCTGCTCAATGGTTCTCAATCTGTTGTGGCATAATTGGGGTTATCTGAACGCACGTCTCTGGCCACAAACAACCAGTTGTAACCCGCGCATGAACATGGCACGTTTGCAGAATATTCACGTGACAACAGCGATGAAACAGGACGTGGTTGGCTGGTGATGACCCCATCAGCAGCCAGCTAGATGGTGTGAAAGCTCTGTGAGCCCTACCATGATGTATGTGTTTTCCAGCCATTCATACATTTTGTCAGCTCATTTTAGGGCATGAGGCTAAAATTGAAACATATTAAAAGATCAAGTGAACCACACCTAATGATGTCCACTGCTGAAACCTTCCTAGCTAGCTAGGATCCAATCTGTTCATAAGGTCCCAAGTTGCGGTGGCTAACATGCTGGATGAAAAGAATGCACAAATATCAGCTTGATCCAAAACTTTTGTAGCTCCCAAAATTTTTTCAATGGTAAGTGTTCAATCTCCATTGTATCTTTGTGTCGTGAAAAAAAATGTAAGTGAAGTCAATCTTTGTGTTCAATCTGTTCATAAGGTCCCAAGTTGCAGTGGCTATCTTTGTGTTGTGATCAATATTAAGTGAAGTCAAAAAAAAAAAAAAAAATCAAAATCAAAATCAAAAGAGCCCAAATATAACAAGAGACGAAAGGCAATGACTTACGCAATTCAGCAATGTGCCTCCTCCGTAGGGGTAACAATATAAAACTTTCTTTTTTCATTGAAAATAAAAGAAACAAAAATACAAGGCTGGTTTCTCTTCCATTCATGCAAGGAAGTCTACCCAAAAGAAATACCTCATAAGATGAATCAGTAGAATCGATCACCTCTCACCGTGTGTGGCCCTCGTTCTGTAGATAACACCCTGGAAGAGAGCACATCACAAGCTCTAAAAATACTAGGCTTCTCCTACGTACGGCTGCACGAACATACACAAGGGAGTTAGCGAGGAGTTAGAGAGAGACAAGGAAACGGAGAGACGTCTCCCATTGCGAGACGTCATCTCTCAATACTCAACGTTTTAGATCTATCTCACTTTTGGACTCATGCGTTAAAATGAGCTGGAAAAATGGATGAACAGCGTAGATAAAACACGTACATCACGGTGGGCACATAAAGCTTTGACACAAAGAAGCTAGCTGGTCTTGGATTTATCAGCCAAGCGTCCAATGAAACATGTGCCGTGAGCCACGAGTAGTCTGTTCGTGTCATATATCATATATGGAAGAGGAAAGCTATTAGACATGCCATGTATCATTGAGTTGTCTGCAGACTCTGTACATCTCACATGCATCCCTTCGTTGCTAGAATTGTCATCCATCAAGCGCAGTTATTCCACGCGTTAATCATCACGCGCAGCTGTGCCGAGTGTCACCCATTTTCAACTGTACAACGAGGACTCCTACAGAAAATGATCAGATACGTTCCGACTTATGGTAATTAGCATACGTACGATCTGTGTGGGGCCCATCGTAATGTACGAGTGCCATCCAACATGCGCCTCATGTTAGATCTAGACCCCAATTACATCCTGATCCATGACTCAGGTGGGCCACTCCAAAGGGAACAAGGGAGGACAATGGGAAGGGTTATGCCACCGTAAAAACTTCCAGATGGACTGGGATCCTGTTGTCCTATTCATCACGTCAGATCCACCAGGAAAAGGGACACAACAAAACTCGGGTCATCCAAATATCAAGTGGGCCGAAACCACCTGGGATGCGTCTGCGGTCTGCCTGGCTTTTGGATCGAGACGAGTCTTGGCTTTGCGGTAAAAAGTTCAATGTTTGGATTTACATACGCATCAGTACATCACGGGTGGGCCCACACAGTTCGTAGACATGTGATCATTCACTATTTGAACTGCCACCGGCGTGTATTTTGCAACGTAAATGTGGGTTTTCAGTTTCGATAAAGTGAGGTCCATGGTTCGGTAATATAGACGGCCGCCCCACTCCCGTAGCCTTCAATTTTTGGCTCACATGCGGTCGGTTAAGAAGAGAAATGCAGTAACGGTCCACATCGAACTGAAAAGCTCCTGATTTTTGGGGCCGGAATGTCTCGATGTGGTAGAGTCAAGGGAAGCATCCGTCCATCGTAGGATGCAACAGATCAATGATCTGGGTTCCGTAACCATGGACCCCACTTGTAGGAATGGAAAACCCGTCTATGGTGTGCGATGAAAACGACCGCGTACGTCATATATTTCGTTTGCTGTACTGCATTGGAATAGTAGGATTAAGGCGCGTGGCTTTGCATAGTCTACGTGGGTTCCCAGTTCTTACATGTGGTGGCTATAGTCTCGTAATTCCGACCGTTCGTCTGTTGGTCCCATATCGGATAGACTATGCACCAGAAGTCTCCCCGATTGCAAGATCCTAGCCATCAATCTTTGGCAAATCTTCAGTTGAATGCTGACCGTTACTTTATTTCTCTTCTTAACTATCTATATATAGGCCGTTTGGAAATGTCCCAGCGAGTAATCTGCAAAGCCTCGGTTCAAGGATCCTATAACCCTTATTATCTCATTACAAAAGATTGCATAAAAAGGAGAAGAAAAAAAAGGGGGGGGGGGGGGGGGGGGGGGGGGGGGGGAGTAGCAGGTAGGGCTAAAAGTCTTGAGGGTTGGGTTGGGTTGGGTTGGGTTGGGTTGATGCTCAATCCTAAACTAACCCAAGGTTCCTATACGTCATGCACTAACCCAATTCAACCCAACCTGGAGTTGGGAATTCTCAACCCAAGCCTAATTCAAGCGGATTATGTTTACTTAACTAAAGTATAATAAGATTATAAGTAACTTATATATAAATTGGATTTGGGTTGTGTCGGACAACTTAAAAACTTTATCGAGTTGGTGTTTGCATAAAATCAGATCCAATACTTCTTACCCAAGCCCAACCAATGTCAGGCAGTCACGGGTCGGTCAGGTTGAAGCCGCCCGACTTTCATTCCTCGTAGCAGGCTAAGAATTCAGCTTAATAGTCCACTGACTAACAAGACCTGGTCGTAAAGGACGAAACTGGGTCAAATTGCTTATCTGCATCAGCGAAATTACGTGTGCTATGGGAGTTGATACTCGGGCGCATCTCCACTGTAACATTGCACATCTTTGTAACGGTCAGGATCATCAAAATTGTGGATCTCAAGATGAAAGGTCCATCTCCAAGAAATTGCACTATTTGGAAAATCCTAACCATCCAATTATCGGACTTTCCTCCATTTGACAGCCCACCGATTGAATGGTTTCGATCATGTGAACACTTCACAAGGAAAGAATCGCTCATTGCTGTCCATCCGTTTAGTGTAGTTTCCCTGCATTTGTCGGCAACGTAAAAAGCCCATCCATCTATAGGTGGGCCCTTTCGTCGTGCGTGTTCCAATTGTTGGCTACGTAATTTTGCTGCTCTTGGGCCTGCTCTTCTCCAAGCCCATCCCTTGAGATTAACACCAGTACCTAGCGTGCCCAGCCCTCTAGCTAATTATTAGATGGGCCCACCTGTTTTTCAGTGTAGGGCTGTCATTGGGATTTGGATCTGCAGGTACCCGATGAACACGACCCCGTTTTAATGGATCTGGTTCCCTTATTTCCCTCCCCTTCCGAAAATCGGGTCAGGTTCCGGTCTCACATTTTTGGACCGGTTAAAAATCAACTTCGACCCAGTTAGAACCATGTTGAGTCCAATTAGTTTTTTAACAGTAAAAATGAGGTTTTCCAAGTTACATTCATGTAAAAGTGCATGTTTGCATATACATGTGTCGAAGTGGCACATGTGTGTGCAATCGTTTTCATATATTGAATGGGACTGGCTATGTAAATGCTCTTATTTGTCCGAATCCAGCTTAAAACATAGATCCGTGGACCCTATTGGACGTGAACCCGAATGAGACCTCAACCTGAAAAGACCATTTATCCTGTTAGGCCGGGTACAGGTACTATGGTACCCAACCCGAACACAAGCCAGCGAGAGCCCTATTTCAGCACATTACACGTAATCAAGCCCAGGCCCTGTCCACCAGCAAGATGCCTAGGCCAAGCCCATGGGCTCAAGGTTCAGTATTTTAAAGGTGCATTTCTAATAAGGCCATGATCCGTTAAGGTATCAACTAGGCTAACCCAAGTTTTGCACCCCTAGCTAGAGATGGAGGGTCTTGCTAGGATAACTAAATCTGTTTGTCCAGTTTCCAATCTATGGGTCTCAATACCGGGAGCACTAGCAATTCAATCAAACCTTGAGTTAATTAGATTGAGCCATGTCCATACATCATATTCATACCTATACACTAAAACCCAAAACATGCCCTCACCAAAACATGCCCTCATCCACTCGCGCGTGGCATTGTTTAATTGAATAACAAATATAAAAGACAAACCTGCCTTAAACTGCCCAACACATCAACACACTGCTCCTAGTTGTTGGGGTAGTCTTCGAACTATGCACGGATTGGGTGCTCCGACCAGTCGGACGGCGTGACCAGATGCATGTGGAGACCCCCCTAGATAGATTTCATGTGCCCCAGATCGGTCAGCCGACCGGTTTGCAGAGGGCTCCGGCCGGTCGAGCGACCGATCGGTGTTAAGGCAGCAAAGGCGTGAACTCCCTAGATTGCGCGGGTTTCTTACGCAGCTTGCAGTAGCGCACAAGATGTTTCTATTTCCGGTCTTTTGCTTATTTAAGGAGTTGTAATCCGAATTTAGGTTGTATCCTAAGGTGTCCAAGGTTTCCTAATCGTGTTAGGAAGATGGGAGAGATGTATGTGAGAGAGAACTTGGTGTTTTATCTGTTTTTCTTTGCTAGTGGGCTGTCAATCTCTATAATCTTCTCATATTCATAGTGGATCGCTTTGTGCCATGGATTTTTACCTGTTAAGGGGTTTTTCGACGTAAATTTGAGTCTCTTATGGTGAATGCTTCTGTGTGGTTTGATTGCATCTTGTTTACTTGTTTGATTTTGCATTGCTCCACGCGTTCGGCATTTCACTTCCGCTGCCTGGTGTTCCCAACAAGTGGTATCAGAGCTAAAGTTGGGGTGGAGTAGATTCGAATATGAAACGAGAAGATGGGATCGAGCGCAAGGTTCGAGTTAGAGAAGTTCTCTGGAAAAAATAACTTTGAGCTATGGAAGGTGAAGGTTGAATCCTTCCTGATTCAGTAAGGGATTGATAAAGCTCTTGGAAAGCGACCCAAGATTATGAAAAACGATGAGTGGACAAGGCTCGACAAGAAGGCTTGAACCTCAATCCTGTTAAACCTTACGGATGATGTTCTATATCATGTCATGAAAGAGAAGACTGCGGCTGAAACGATGGCGAAGCTAGAGAAGGTTTATGCCAAGAAATCTCTAGAGAATCGCATGTACGTGTTGATGCAGTTGTTCACCTTGAAGATGATTGAGGGAACTGAGGTGGAGGACCACCTGAGCACATTCAATAAGCTGATTTGCAAGTTGGTGGAGATCGATGAACCGATGAAGGATGAATATCAAGCATGCATCCTGTTGAATTCTCTTCCAGATTCATATGAGTCGTTTAGGGACTCTGTGTGCGCAGGGAGGGAAATCATAAACATCGAGACAGTTATCTCAGCCCTCCAGTCGAAGGCAATGAGAAAGAAAAGCGCTGACGTGGCTTCTCGCTATTCCTCAGAAACATTAGCTATAATGGGAAGAAGTTCTGAGAATGGAGGATACTCAAAATCGAAATCTAGGGCCAAGGGCAAATGTAAGGCTAAGGCTGAAGTGCTGGAATTGTGGCCAGGAGGGCCACATGAGAGGAGATTATCAGAATCCCAGGTTGAAGCAAGAGAAGGTATGAAAATTCTTCTGGAGAGGGAGCCAGTACCGTAGAGGATGGTGGCGATTTTTGTGAAGTTCTGACTGTATCTCGCAAGGGATCTCACGGTAGTGAGTGGATCCTTGATTTAGGGGCTTCATGTCATATTTGTCCTGACTGAAGTTTATTCACGACATATAGGGAGTATGGTGGAGAATCGGTGTTTGTGGGCGATGGAGTCGCTCATAAGGTTGTGGGTATTGGTACTGTGCGCATCAGGATGTTCAATGGGGTCAAATGAGTCCTGGAAGATGTGAAGCACGTTCTTAAGATGAAGATGATTATGATTTCTCTTGGTGCACTCAAGGTGAAAGGGTGCATGTTTATCGGCCGCGATCATTGTTGTGAAGTAATGAAGGGGGCACTCATGTGTATGAAGGCACGGAGGTGTGGCCATCTTTATATGTTGATCGGGAGCACAATTCATAGTGGAGTTGCAGGAAACGCAGTGAGATCCACGACTGCTCGTATGTGGCAAGTGCCCAAGGGCCACATGAGAAGAACTGTAAAGGGCGTGAATTTGCAAGGTTAGGGTCGATGGTGGCATGAGAAGCATTAGAGCTATGATTGAAGATGAGACGACGTTGCGAGAATGGTGTTGTTTCGTCGTTTGAAGCCTCGGTGGAGATTGTTGTGGTAGTCTTCAAACTATGCATGGATTGGGTGCTTTGACTGGTCGGGCGACCGGTCCAACGGCGTGACCCAGATGCATGTGGAGACCCCCATGGACAGATTTCATGTGCCCCAGATCGGTCGGCCGACCGGTTGCAGAGGGCTCCGGCCGATCGGGCGACTGGTCGGTGGTGAGTCAGCAAAGGAGTGAACTCCTGGACTGTTCTGTGCACTGCCCCAGATCGGTCGGCCGACCGGTCGGACGTGCGCGCAGGTTTCTTGCACAGCTTACAGTAGCGCGCAAGATATTTCTATTTCCGATCTTTTGCTTATTTAAGGAGTTGTAATCCGGATTTAGGTTGTATCCTAAGGTGTCCAATAGTTTCCTAATCGTATTAGGAAGATGGGAGAGGTGTGTGTGAGAGAGAACTTGGGGTTTTCTTTGTTTTTCTTTGCTAGTGGTCTGTCAATCTCTATAATCTTCTAATATTCATAGTGGATAGCTTTATGTTATAGTTTTTTACCCGTTGAGGGGTTTTACCACGTAAATTTGGAATCTCTTGTGGTGAATGCTTGTGTATGGTTTAATTGCATCTTGTTTACTTATTTGATTTCGCATTGCTCCACGTGTTCGGTGTTCCGCTTCCGCTGCCAGTGTTCCCAACACTAGTGTTGTCCCAAACAAATGTCTAGGGCTTGGGGAGGTTGGATTCGTGATTTTGACTTATGAACAGCAAATTTACATTGTAGGCGGCTTATCAAGAGTGCATGAATATGCAAGTCCGAACGGTCCTGACAGGGGATCCATTAGACCTATCATGATGTCTGTGTTTTATTAACACCTTTCATCTATTACGACCTATCATTTTAAGGCATGAGCATCTAAAGAGGTAGATTGAAGGCTTAAGTAGACCACAGGAAGCAGCGGTGACAATGATACCCACCGTTAAAACCTTCCTGGGGCTCATCGTGATGGATATTTGCCATTCAACTTGTTCATAAGGTCACATAAACCTGAATAAAGGGAAAACATAAATATTAGCTTGATCCAAAACTTTTGTAGCCCTCAGGAAGTTTTTAATGGTAAACGTTCAATCCCCAATGCTCCCTATGGTGTGGTCTAGTGGAACCTTTGATCTTCTTCCTGTTTCGACTCATTACCGAAAATGATCTGTTGAAATGGATGGACGGCATGGATAAAACACATACTTAATGGTGGACCCCACAGAACCCCTGCCAAGACTGTCAGTAGGAATAGGTATATAATTTAAACAGTGAGCGTAAAGATAGAAACAGAATAGGCCAAGCCGGTCAGAAACCGAACGGGCCGGATCAGCATGCATGCCACGCTGTCAAGCCGTATGTGGGACTCATGGATAATGCCAGATGTCATTTTGCTTTCAGATTTTTCTGAAAAAAAAAAAACAAGAAAAATGCCGGAACATGACCCCGACAACCTTTTTGGTCCATCTAGCCGTTCCTCCATCCTCAACCAGTGTGCATTTGAGGGAAATTCTGAAAATGCCCTTAGTGTTGGAAGTGGGTTGCGACCTACACTCTGTGGGGGCCCACCGTGATGTATGGGTTTTATCCACGTCGTTCATCCATTTTTTCAGATCATTTTAGGATATGAGCCTAAAAATAAGGCAGATCCATGTTTCAAGTAGACCACACCACAGGAAGCAGCTGTCATAATGACGCACGCTGCTGTTGAAACCTTCCTATGGGCCACCGTGATGTTTATTTGCAATTCAACCTGTTGAAAAAACAAATATCAACTTGATCCAAACTGCTCCTAAAATGTTTTTAATGGTGGGAGTTAAATCCCATTGAGTAGTAATCCCATTGAGTGGTCCACTTGAGCCTTGGATTCGCCTCATTTTTTGGTTCAATTATCGACTAGGACCAAGCACCGCAATGTGAGCCGCCCCTTTGGGAATCGATACCAACACCTCAAGTGTGGAAATGAGGTTATATTCACTCATTCTCCCACTTGAGCTATGGATCTAGGTGTATCCAGCTGGGAACGGGTTCTTTACAATAATCGGTGTAGAAATTAGTGACCCATGGTTTTTGTGAACTTGAGATGTGACATAAGGGCATCCAAATGCTCCTGATCCTTTTGCAAATGATCTTTATTAGTCATGTATTTTATAAAGCTTCTTCGCATGCCTATTATCCTTTTGCAATGTTAGACAAACAATTCTACTCTGTTACTTTTAAGTTAACTCAGGTTGATTGAAAGATGAAATGTGATGCAAAGAACATCTAGACTGCTTGTTCGCTTGATTGCCATGATAATGGGCAAGACACATGATCATCACACTTACATACATATATTTTTTAAGGATCATGTGTCACGTTCCGAAATTCGAATACCAAATAGGGTTATTCGGGACTCGAATTCTGAACTCATGAGTTTTAATAGATCAATAATCATTGCAATTCACATAATTTCATCAAAATTTACTAGATATTAAGAGTAAACTAAAACGAAAGTACTGCTGAAATAATACTCATTTGTATAATATTCACGAAGTTCAATTCTCTTGATAGTATTTTTTTTTTTACATCGAAACGTTGAATTCAACTAAGCTTAAACAACAAAACTGAATTGAAACACAAAATAAACCTAAATTGCTAAAAATGAGTAGACTAGTAATATAGGCTCTTCTACTCGTAGTATTCTAGTTCTATAAATGTGGATGGTTGTAATAGTATGAGTATAATAGCCCGGTGGGATAATTTCTTATCCGCAAATTGAAATACACAGATTATATAAGAATTTATAAATAAAATAGATATTTGAATTAAAATATAGAGAACCAAAGAAGATGCAGTACTAGAATTGTAAATATACCATGAATGTCATACCTTTCATGAATTCTTATAAACAATAAAATAAATATAAATCACCTCTTACAATACCGTACTAAGTGGATGACCACATTGCATTAACGCCCACGCATTGGTACCTTGAAGTGAGGGACCCATTCGTATGTTAGCTAGTCAAACTACTACTCCAGTTGTACTTCTAACGCATATCCACGCATACAATTATACTCATACGCCGTATATAAAGGAGACTCCAAAGGATCCAATGGTTTCTAAGGTCTTTCACCCAAGGGACACGATCGCCCTACTTGCTCGCCTTAAGGTCTTCCACCCAAGGGACATAATCGCCCTAATTGTTGGCTTTATGGTCTCTCACCCAAGGGTTACAATCGCCCTATTTGCTTAAACTTTTCTTTCTTTCATTTTTTCTTCATAATTCAATATCCAATAGAAATGCAAGTCATATAATGGATTATTCAAAATCAACAATAAAACAATTTAGTAAATCAAATTTTCGTATAATATTACATAATTAACCAACATTTGTAAAGTTATCTATATAATTAATTTATATAAATTCTATTTTTTATATTATATATTAACACTTTTTTTTAAAAAACAAAATAGGATAATATAATTCTGCGATATTAGTCATTAGAAATAAATAAATAAAATAGCATTAGAATTTTTAAATTTTATATTATAATATAAGAGTTATTTTTTGAACAAATGTAGAACAGTGCCTGCAATTTTTAAAAATTATTTAAAAGTCCCTGACAGTGTAGAACATAACAAAATAGTCCCAAAATAATGAATTTTATAAAATAAACATTGAATTTGTAAAACTTTATATAATATCTATTGAAATTAAAGAAGAAAAATTAAGAATTAAATAAAATACGAAATTATAATTTAAAATTTTAAAATTTCAATACCGAATAATAATTTTAATGCAAAAGTTGAGTTATTTACATATTCTAAATAAAAATAATATAATTAAAAAAATTTAAAAATTAATTTTCTATTTAATTTTATAAATAAAATTATAGAAGGTGAATCTTTTTATATGTTAAATTATGTTTAAAATATTTAATTTCTTATATTAAACTTTAGATTAATTTAGCTAGTCGATTTAAGTTAATAATATTATTTTAATTTCTCCAAAATAATAATTTCAGCAATAAAATTAACATAAATAATAAATAAATATCTAAACAGGCAATATACAATTTCAATAATCTGAAATTTTCAGCAGAGATAAAATCACCCACCTAAACGAAACTTCGAAAAGCTTTATCTCTTTTTTTTCCTTACTTTTTTTTTTCTTTTCCCTTATCTCTTTCTCATGTGAACAACTACTCTCTCTCTCTCTCCCCTCTTCATGTCACCAATGAAGAATTCCTCTCCCTCTCACCACTTATTTATAGATTTTTTTTTCTCGCATGTGCTTAGATGCACTAAATATAACATACTATTAAATGGTTCTATTTCTTATTTCATTTAGTCACATATTTTTTTATTATTTTTTAACGTGTTGTCAAGTGTAAGCTTTGCACACGTGGACTATAAATTGCACATATGCCACATGTATATATATAAGAAGTGCTTGTGATGCATGTGTGCCACGTGAGTGAGAGGTATGTGTGTATGCAATGGTTGTACATGGTGTGAAATCTATGATGCATGCATGGATGAATGGACAAATCGATGTATGGTTTGATGGGTTAGTGCATGATCAGTGGTGGATCGATTTTGTAATTTCGACATTTTGTAGTAATTGGATTGTTAAGTATGATGGATGGTCCAGATTACTGACCTTCTGATCATGATCACATGCTTTACTTTATTTTCTAAAATTCAATACTCACGTACAACATGCTTTATATATGTTTCCTTTAAAAATAATATCTAAGGCATGTTATTACTTTTTTTTTTAAAGTTGAAATGTAAATCACGATGTAACACATGTTTAAGAAGTGCTACATGGTGAGTTATGTCGTACATAAATAAGTGGTCAAGTGGATCGATATATGAGATGTATTTTGATGGGTGATTATGTAGATATGAAATGGACGGATGAATAAGTAGTTACATACTTTGATCACGTGTATGGCAGATGATTGAGTGAATGGTTAGATGGTCACACGTACACAAAAATTTAGGTTATTACATCATGTGTGGAAAATCTTCTTTGACCTAAGTGGACACTGAATGAATTGTACAAGGTGATCCAATGATATAAATCGCTTAAGGTTCACGGCTTATTTAAGCTCATCAAATAAAAGGGTCCTTAATCATGGCTCAGTGGTAGACTCACAAGAGTTTCAACATAGAGGACTCAGGATTAAGTACTTATTGTGGTGTGTGCGTGTGCGCGCGCACGCGCGTGCGGTGTGAGTGTATGTGGAAAAAAGGGGAAAAAGCTCATCAAATAAAAAACGAAGACCATCACAAGATGGGCTATGATCTCATGTACCTTGGATTCCATTTCAGAACCAATATAAGCTTATATTTTAGTTGGTGTTGGTGTGGTTTTCAGCCACATAGTATGCAGGTGTATGTTTGTTGTGTGTAAGTGTGCCAAGATCAATGTGGACTCGATCTAAGCTGTAATCATCAATGACTTGTGGCATTGAGATAAAGTGGTTCTGAGTCAATCGACCACTGTCTATTCGGCCAACAATTCTGCGCTCATTGTTAAATCAAACCACTTGCGAAGGCTGTGGCTTTCCCTCCTATGAACTCTTTTTCCCTTGTTAATCAAAGACTTTCGAAGATGTAACAGTTGTATAACTGAATAGATAATGAGATGGAATGTGGATAAAGGAGAAGACGATGTGAGGTTTGATGGCAAAACTTTCAACTTGGGCTGAGAGCAACAAGGTGCTTCCTGAGCAGAATGTTGAAGAGCAAGTTATTGACAAGTTCCAGTAATTACAAACTAATGAAAGCAAGAGAGTTAACTCAGCGTATGAGTGTAGGCCAGCTGATCCTAAGATTAACAATCTTCTTCCAGATCTAACTCCCGTGCATAGATAAGAAGGAATTATCGTTACTTGAATACAACCTACTGGTTAGTTCGGTGTATGAGCGGAACAAAATTACACTATTTATATACTAATGATTCTCGGCTAAACTGCAGTGGAAGAAGACTAAAGTACTATACTAGAATAGTTCACTAGCGTTGCGCTAGAGATAGATTTTGATATGGTATTTTGGAGTTGTTGATTAATTAGGTCGTGTGTTTTTTTTTCATATTGTGTATGCTATTTATAACCTTTCCTGTTGGACGTGGGAAGTAACAATCATCCCAAATAGCATTTCTGGATTATTCCAGATCTGAGACGGTTGTTTGATTGTGCTAAACTTTGCCAATCGTGTTCTTTAGTGTCAAAAAACCTATTGCATGGACGTCTTTATCCGGTGTTGATGCGGCATCGCGCAATATCCACCTCTTTATTTAGTGTATTGAACAAGCCTTGTGTGCTATGGGGATCAATCCCCTATCGTTGATCTGATCCACTACTTTTAGGTATGAACAGTCCATAACTTGACTATTGTCAAAAAGTTGCATAAAAATGGAACGAGATCCCAAATATAGAAATTTCCTTGCATTTTTACCTCTTTTGTTTAATTGTTAGATGTATTTGTACTGGTTAGAATGTGGGTTTATTCTCATTAGTTTTTAGCATTAATTTTTCTTTTCTATTGGTTAATAATGCTTCATAGGCTTTGGCTTGATAGTTGGAATTCACAAGAAAAATTGTAATTGGTTGAATTACTATTAAAAGCCTTTCTACTTAGAGAGGAGGTAAATTCTGTTTTTTAAAATATTTTTCAGATGATATGTTTTCTCAACTTGAGTTTATCTCAAGCGTTCTGCAGCACAGCACGTAGTTGAAGGTGCATGGTTGATTCTTCCATTGATTAGATTTTTTTTTTTCAAATTCATTCTCAAGGTTGATAATCCAAGCTGCCGTTGATGATCTCGTGGACCTTTTGTTGATGAACTGTTCTCTGATTCGTCACTGACGTGATCCTGAGTCAAGAGGAGCATCTATCCAGCATCAATTTTGTCGCCATCCTTTATGCTCCAATCCAAAATGCCGTTGTTGCGTCACAGATCGGGTTGCAGTAAAATGGCTATTTTGCCCACTTTAGTGATCTTTATAACTTCCATTGACCTTCTCCTCAAACACCAATTGATCTCCCCCTCTCTTGCACCCTCTCTCTCACTTTCTTCTGTCATCTCTACCCTCTCCATTTGATCTGCGAGAAGAAGTATGCTCTCTCTCTCTCTCTCTCTCTCTCTCTCTCTCTCTCTCTCTCTCTGTGCTCTCTCTCTCTCTCTCTCTCTCTCTCTCTGTTTGTGTGTATTAATCTCTAGACATTGTTTAATATGGTGCAGCCCACCTGATGAGTAGCTACTGCTGATTTTACATTAGGTCACAATCACGATTAGGCCAACCTGTTGGAAGGGTTGGATATCACAGGCACTCAATGGGTTTGAAGTTATCAATTGGGTGGACCGTTCTTAGAATTTTGAGGTATGGGGTAACGAGAAATCCACTGATCGGCCAACCCACTTTGTCAATTGGTATATATAAAGCTCTATCAATAGCTTTCAAATGACATATTGTACCTCAATTCCAACAACTGATTGTAAAAATTTTGTTTTTAGAAGTTGTAGTGTATATTAAGCCCTTTTTTTCCTCCCTAAGTTGTCTCTTTCTAGCTCAATTTCTTTTAAGCGTCCACGGCCCCTACTACACCATCTATTTGAACTTTATATTAATAGGCAACCTCGTGGATGGTCCATGGCCAAAACTGCACTAATTGGATGCTTTGAGGGGGTCTAAGATTACATAAGCTTGGACAGTCAAGGTAACCTGTAGGAATTCAATCTTAAAAAGGACCATTCGTTGCACCATTAGGACAATTTGATTAGCGTGACTTATGGGATATGTCCCAATAAAGAGAAGATACGCGCAATCTGACTTTAGCCAGAGTACAAGCCAGCCTAATTGGAATGTACCTCAAATCCAAACTGCCCAAATAGTGGGAACCACTGTACATCGGTCATGCATTCAAGGTCAGATTGGCTGGATAATCCTCACAGATCATCAATGGACTTTCCCTCGGCTAATTTGGGCCCTTTGCTACCTTTGTTGTTTTTTTTTTTTTGCAGTCCATTATATTTCCACACGTCAACCAGGCAACATAATATTTTTAATGTAAATTAGGGCTACTGTCAATCTACAGCACTGTTTAGATGGTTTGGATTTTAGGTATGCGCCACATGTACGGTGGGGGACTACTCGAGAGAATTTTTTTGCTACATACGCATCTCGAGTATGCTACATACACGTAGGACCCAGCTGTAGGTGAACTCCTGTCTCGAGGAGATTTTAATCCGGAGAGCCCGCCTATTCATTCCTAGAGAGAGAGAGAGAGACTCTCTCCTTTTAATTCCCGACGGTTGTGTCTGGGCTATGTGGGCCACCATGATGTATTTGTTTCATCCATACCATTTATTCATTCTAAAAAATCATTTTATGACATGAAATGAAATATGAGGTAGATTAAGGGCCCGTTTGGATACCACCAAATAAGTTGCTTTTCTTGCTGATGGCAGCAGTTAAGTAACTTATTTGAAACAAGTTAGTTTGGTTAATAAATAATGATGATTACCTATTTGCTAAAAATCAGTTAAGTATTTCAGCATTTTTATTTTGCTTTTCTATTTTTCCACCACCAACTAGAGCAAGAGGTGCTTGTCCATAGCTATAAAAGTGCTGATTTTCTTTGGAACCGTCCAACCCCCGTTGACCATCCAGCTTGCTGGGCCCATTGTGATATATTTGATCTGCGCCATCCATCTAGTTTGGTTGTGAGTGGGGCTAGCATGTGAGGCAGATCTAAACCTCAAGTGGACCCCACATCAGGAAGCAACAGTGACAATGATGACACCTCCCTAGGCCAACGTGATGTGTTTTACTCACATCTTTCATATGTTTTTCCAACTAGTTTTGAGTGGCCCACTGGTATACAGTGGGGCCACATGTTGTGCACATGAAATCCGCACCATCCACCCTTGTTGGTCCATCCCAAAAATGAAACAGAATCCAATTTCAAATAAACTGCACCTTAGGAAACAATGGTCATTGACGCCCACCATTGGTTGGCCCTAATGATGAGTGGCCCATATCCAAGGTGGGCCTTGCATGATGGACGGCCCACATTAGAGTTGGGCCCCACATTTGGGACGATCCATATTAAAGGTGGCTCCACATGATGGGTAGTGGATATTGATGGTGGGCCCACTTGATGGATGACCAACATCAAAGGTGGGCCCTACATAAAGAACAGTGCAAATGGCCCACATCAAAGGTGGGCCCCACATGATGTACTGCCCACATCAAAGGTGGGTCCCACACAATGAACAATCAACACCAAAGGTTGGCCCCAAATTATGGATGGTGGATATGCATGGACCAAACAGACTTGAGGAATGATGTTGGAAACAAACATGCTTTCCTACTTTTTGGTTGATAAGCATGTTCTTACCAAACATACTTATTTGCTAATTAAGTAGAAACCAAGATAAGTTACTTATCTTAAGTAACTTACAATCCAAACAAGCCCTAAATGATCCAGTGTACCGTACCACAAGAATAGTGGGGATTGATTGCCTTCCACTGAAAACCTCTTTGGAGGCCACAGAAGTTTTGGATCAAGCTGATATTTATGATTTACTTTCATCCAGGTCCATGTGACCTTATGAACCGGTTGGATGTGAATAAATATCACGGTGGGCCGTAGGAAGGTTTCAATGGTGTAGGTCGTTGTCATCACTACTTATGGTGTGGTCCACTCGAACCTTAGATATAGTCCTTTTTGGGGCTCGTGTCCGAAAATGGTATTTCAAAATGGATGAACGCATTGGATAAAACACTTATTTCATGGTGGGCCCCCACAACCCCTGATAGACCGTCGGTCTCTAGCTAGACCTGGTGGGTAGTACCCAATCCGCGCCCCAAAAACCTTCGGTCTTGGATTTCCTGCAAAAAGCTTTCTTAAGCAGGGAAGCTACGTGGGCCATGGTGGTGCTTGTCATAAATCTGCTTTTTGCACATGTTTTGCAACTCATTTTAAGAAATGTGACAAAAAAAAAAAAAAGAGGTGGATCCAAAACTCAACTAAGCAACACGAGGAAACCACAGGAGTTGAGTGACCACTGTTGAAACATTCATGTAGGCATAAAGCTTGTATTAGGCTAAATTTTTTATGTTTTCAATTCATCCCAATTAGAGTGACCTTACAAATAGTTTGGATGTCATATAAACATCATGGTGGAGCCCTCGGAGGTTTCAATAATAGGCATTTCTTTCCCCACTCTTACCTCACATGTGGCCCATTTGGGTTTTGGATCGTCCACATTTTTTGTCAAATGTCCTGAAATGAGCTGGAAAAATGAATGGACAGAGTAGATTTCACACAAACATTATAATGGTCCCACTTAGCTTCCTGCCCACGGAAGCTTTGACAGGAAATCATCTCTCCAAAATGGAAAGGAGAGACTCTCTCAACATTAAAATCCCCTCTAGATACGGAGTTCACTCACCGTTGGGATCCGCAAGCCGTGGGTGTAGCCAAATGTTTCTTGGGGCACTTCACCTGCACTGTAAAATCCAATCAAATGTTAATCACAATGTAATTTATTTTACTACAATATCTTCCATTGCATTCATAATCAAAATAAATGTTAATCATCTTTGTTTTACTTTGATGCCTATGGATTGGATGGATATGATCATCCTATCAATTTGATATTTGGGCTACATGCCCCATCTGCAGCGGGGCCACAATTTGGACAGCTGAGATTGACGTGCATGCATGCTGTCTGTACAGCCGACGAGTTCACTGAAAGCAGTACCCTCGTTGCTGTAGTATCACATGATTCCTTCCTCCTGAAGTTTACTGTGATAAGTAGGGGCTGTCAATTGGCCGGGCCTGGGGTAGGTCTCGACCTAGATTTTGAACTGTTTGGGGCTGGGCCGTCGGTTGGGCCCTTTTCAAAAATCTGATTTGCAGGCCCGAACCCGGCCCGTTGACACCCCACTGATAAGGGTGACAATGGGCTGGATAGCCCAACCCGGGACGTAGGCCGGACTTGGACCTGCTATCTTAGCCTGTGGCTAGGCATGGGCCTTGGATGGTTCACCAATCAATTTTTTTGGGTGAGGCTTGGCTTGGGCTGAAGCCATTTTAGCTGAACAAGCCTGGCTTGAACCGACCCATCCCAAATATATATATATATATATATATATATATATATATATATATATATATATATATATATATATATATATATATATATATGTGTGTGTGTGTGTGTGTGTGTGTGCGCTCAATCTTTGGCTATGTAACTGGTTGGTTTCATCTAAAATATATACTTCATTGTGCACGTGCGGCCCACTTTATCAACAGATGGATTACGAGCATTCAAGTGGAAAATAAGAATTTAATCAATTTCAGGCTAGGCCAGGAGAGGCCCAGGCCCAACAAAATTTTCTCAAGCTCTAGCTTGGACCTGCTATGCTAGGCTTATGTCAGGCTTAGGCCTTGGGTCTTAAGCCTTCCAACCCACACTAAGACCCATTGCCATGCCTAAACGGGGAGGAAGTGACAAATCTAGTTCATGGAAATTTGTCACCCCCAAAAATTTCTTATGGATTTTCAAATTTTTAGGTTTTCTTGAGATACTATTAGAAAAATCTAGAAAAAAAAGTAAAATACTTAAAATATTTATTATGACTTAGGGAGTCTCTGGTAAAACTTAATTTTAGAACTTATAACTAAAATATGTTATTTTCAGTGGTTTTGATAATTCAAGCTGTTTGGTAATAAAAATATATGAAGTACTTCATTGAAAAAATCACTTAAATTTTACTAAATTTTTTCAGCCACGGCTTATTAACTTAAAACTTATAATTGAATGTGGTAAGTGATTTTCTTTCAATTTTTAGATTAATTTTGACCAAAATATCTTTACTAGCTTTTACAAATGGCAAGACTACCCTTTATTCAAAACTAAATTTCTTCTTTTTCAGAGTAAAAAAATCCTTAACCATCCCATGCCAAACCTTTCTCAAATCACTCTTTTTATACAAATATTTATTTATTATCTATATTGTTCATATGGTCACATAGACTTGCATAAAGGGGAAAAAACAAATAGCAGATTAATTTGCAACTTCTTTGACTCCCAAGATGTTCTAAAACATAGACATTCAATTTCATTGTTTTAAGTGATGTGGTCCACTTGAACTTTGGATTTGCCTCACTTTTGGGTTCATGCCCAAAAATGATCTCGCTAAATGGATGGGCGGATTAGATATAACACATACATCATGAAAAAGCCCACAAAAAAAATGATATTTTCAACTAAAAAATCTCGGTGGTGTGCGCTATTATAGAACTAGAGACGAATTGCCTAGTGTCATGTGGCTAATGGACAATGCTATGTGGAACCCATTATGATGTATGCATATATCAATGCCATCCATTTAGTTTTTATAAGTAATTTTTGCCATGATCCTAAACATAAGGCAGATTCAAGTCTCTTGTAAACCACACGAGAGGAAAACAGTCGTGATAGAATGCCAGCAATTAAAAGCTCCCTAAGGCTAATTGTAATATTTATTTGCCATCCTACCTGTTGATTATGTCAGGAACACTTGTATTAAGGGAAACGTCAACTATCAGCCTCATCTTCTAGCGTTGTGTCCCCAAAATTTTTTAATGGTGGGCGTCAATCACCATGATTTCCTGTGGTGCGGTCTACGTGAGATTTGGATTGCTTGAATTATGGGCTCATATCCTAAAATAATCTGAAAAAAATTGAAATGAACGGGGTGGATAAAACACATACATCATGGTAGGGCCCATAGAGCATCGCCCAATCCCCCAAAAATAGCAATATTACTGAGCAATTCGCATCCGCTTCCACTGGACGCAATTGGATGGTGCGACCACTTCGGTGGATTTGTGGATCCACCCTGTGATGTATGTTACTTAAATCTACGCCGTCCAACCACTTTGCAAAGTCAACTTAGGACACGGTAAAAACAATGAAGGTGACTTAAATCTTAGGTGGACCACACCATCGGAAACAATCGTGATCGAATCCCATCATTAAAAACTTTATGAATTCCACCAGATTTAATGAGCATTCAATATAGATGGACAACATGGATTTAATCAAATACATTGCAGTAGATCCCACAGTCATCGTCCCACCCAACTTGGTGGATCTAGGGTCTCCCCAGCAAATCTAGTGGCGTGAATTGCGAGCGTGACCCGGAACCAGTGATGTATATGAGACCCTAACCTTAGGGCCCACCTCGTATATACATACATTGTACATCTACGTCGTCCATCTGAAGCAGATACAAATTTCAAGTGGACCACATCATAGGGAACAGTGATCATTGAACGCTTGCCATTAAAATCTTCCTATCGTCTACTGTAATGCTTATTGACCATCCAACTCATTGATAAGGTCTCACAATCCTAGCTAAGGGGGAAAAAAATATCAACTTGATCCAAAACTTATGTGACCTACAAAAAGATTTTAGTGGTCAATAAACATGATTTCTTATGGTGTTTTCCACCTAAAATTTTCATTTTCTTCTTTTTTTGGGAAAATAGTCTAAAATAAGCTAGAAAAACAAATGAACCACATAGATATACAATGCACACATCAAGGTGGGCCCTTACGATCAAGGTCTCAGCCACAAAGCTAGTTCTGGTGGCATAAGGCATTAATTGAAGAGTAGGGCAAGCTGGAGTGAACCCATTAATTGAGGGGTCATGTTTGAGAGATGTACATGTATGAGGCATAGCCATGTCAAATTTGGTGGTAAGGCAATAACATATTTTGGCTATATCCTCTAAAAGATAGAAATTGAGACAATAGGGGCAAATATGACAAATTGTTAATTTTCAAATATTTGTGGTTTATTTTCACCAAATAAGTTTTGGTGAAAAAAGTACTTATTTTCATATATAAGCACTTTTTCGAACAAATTACCAAATGATTTTTTCAATACTCATAAATACTTAAATTCAGCACTTTAAGATTTCAGCACCTAAAATAAATACATTATTTTTCAGTTTACCAAACTGCACCTTACTACATAAACTTAATATCTATAGGTAACAATTTTTTTTAAAATGTTTTTACTATTTTTCAAGTTAATATTATCGTAAAATAAGATGTTTTAAAATCTATAGTGATCACTCGTTATAGTGATTTCCTTCCACACGTGGGTGTTGGCTCCATATGCAAGGGACCCAACTACGAGATGTAGGTGGACTGCACAAAGACAGGTTAAGAGGAGACCCGTGGCACACGTGCCTATGTATGAGATCGGTCCCATTGATTCACACAAAGGTTTATCAGGTGGGGCCACCATGAACATGCCTTTGACAAAAGATAAGGCTGGTAATCACTGGGAGGGCCATACGTGTGCATTCCGTATCGATCGATGACCATTTTTTCTGACCTTCATCTTCTGTGATGCAGGCCTGGCTCATCAGAAAGTGGGGCGGCCAGAGCACGGTCACGATTGGGCCCACAAGGTGAATATCACTAATGTCCTGCGAATCTCTCTAGAACTTCTCGCATGCGCGAATCCTTGTCCTTGCATGTGCGATTCTCCTTGGAGTTTCTTGGATGCGCCCTCGTTGAGATTGACCAATCAGTGCGCGCTTGGAAAGCGCGTCTGCAAATGGCAATGATCAGTGCCAATAACTTTTGTAAGAATGATGAACTGTGACTTCGGTTGTGTCGATGAAAAAAAGCAAAGTCGCTTTTCGGAATTGATATGTGCATCCACCTTTTTCATTTTCCCTTGGTGATGTACCAGTATAAATCTACTGTCAAAAGTAGAGAATGTGGGCGTATCTATCACAAGAGTGGGTGTGATCAGTAGACCTACAAGTCGTTAATATTCAATGGATGCAGTATCAGTATCAATGGTGAACCATATAATAATCTGAAATTGATTTTTAAAAGTTGAATAATTAGTTGGTACAGGGCTTTTAGACAATGATGAGCCATCCATTGAATGGTTAAAAATTGAAAGGTTTTGAGTCCATATATACCATTTCTGTGGTTCATGGAAAATCCTGAAAGAAAAGATTCAAACAAAAATGAATGAGCTAAAGAAATAAGAGGCTTAAATATTTATGGGATTTGATAATATGCCTATGTTAAATAATACTCTACTTTCTTCTTTATTAAGAAAAATTGAGGTATAAAGCTTTTCTCCTAATTTTCCCCTTAAGTACCCCAGTGAAGAATGATATTTATTATATAAATGTGTACCCTTTATAGGAACTTCGCAAGAGAGTAGGGCCAAAAACACCCATACATATCTGGGTACACAAGATTCAAAGAGAGGGAGACATCTCTATACTGGTGACATAATTTTAAACACTACCTCAACATTTTTTTATATGGACTTGAATTGCCTAGTGTAGAATGCGCCCTCAACGTTGATACGTGTATAAATAGCAAAACTCTATGGGCCCCAACATATTATGTATGTATTTTATTCACACCGTCCATCCATTTTGCCAAATCATTTTAGGGTGATGAGCCAACAAATGAGGTAAATACAAAGATCAAGTGGACCACTCCATAGGACGCAATAGGGATAATAGTGCCCACTATTGAAACCTTCTTAGGGCCATCATGATGTTTATTTGACATCCAACTTGTTTATAAGGTCACATAGACACGGATAAAGGAAATGCAAAGGTAAAATCTTATCCAGACAAAGGGAAAACAAAAGTACAAGCTTGATCCAAAACTCTTATAGCCTAGAGAAGTTTCCACTGGTAGTCTTTAATCGCCACTATTTTCTGTGTTGTGGTTAGAGCTAGGCACAAACCAAGCCAGCTTGAAAGCTCGGGTCAGATTGATTTGAAAAAGCTTGGCTTGAATTGGCTCGAATCAAAGTTTAAACCAAACCAAGCCTTGGAGTCAAGTTCGTTTGAAAAAACAAACCAAGCTCAAAGTAGGGCAGTATTGACTCAGCTCGAAGCTTGTGGTGTGATCCACTTAATCATGAGCTTTGGATATTATTTCATTTTGGGATCATGTCTTAAAATGATATGTAAAAACGAATGGACGGCGTGAATAATACATATACATGATGATGTGGATAATATATAATACATATACATGAATGAACATTGTTTCCTTGCAATTGTAAAATTATGCTCGTGTACTTTTGTTTGAAAAGGCTCTTACATATCTATTAAAAAATGTTAAACATCATAGAGTAAGATATTTTTGTATTTTTTTTCAATTTAATTTTTTTTTCTATTTAAACAAACAAACAAAAGTAGAGTTGCCACCTGTTTGAGCTTAGCCTCACCCTAGTTTGAAATTTTCGACCAAACCAATCTTGGCTTGAACTAGATTTTTCTAGAGCAAACCAAGCTCGAGCTGCATAGGTCGGCCTAAAACCCAAACCAGGCAGATCCACAAACTGGTGTGGCACAAAAACAAGCCAAACCAAACTAGAGCTAACTCAATCCGCCCAGATCGTTGCCCACGTCCAGTTGCAGTCCACATGAACTTTGGAATTGCCTCGTTTTTTTGTCCATCCCCTAAAATGATACGGAAAAATAAATGGACTAATAAAGATAAAACACATAACTTAACTCATCATGGGGCTCACAAAGTTTTGCCACGTATGGACAGTAAGGACGATAGTCGATAGTCGGTGTTGTGTTGAGCACTACCCAGTCGTCCTTTTGACATGCCCAGCCACGCTGTGGCCATCATATTTACGTTCTCGATTGTTGAATCATCTGACTCATGTGTACAAACAGGAAAGAAGAGCTATAGCTGTAGATTTTCTAGGTGGACCACTTTATGATACATCTTTTTCTTTTTTCTTTTTTAAATCCCTTGAATATGGAGTCGAAAAGCAACTTGCCTTTTCCTTGTCCCATAACCTTCATGCCACCACTCATACCATCTCAAGTTATGCATCGATCCTGCAGTATATATATATATATATATATATATATATATATATATATATATATATGCGTGCATCACTGCCACGTCATTGATTCAATGTGGGGCCCACATAACCCATCTCGAAGGCCTTAGGCCCCCACACAATCTCAGCGTCTTATCGCGATCAAACGACAATGATGAACACATGCACCATACATTGGGTCCCATCTGCCTTTTAAGTTATGGTGCCATGATTCACTAAGTTGTACCAACTCATTCATGGCACACGTGGCATGCATCCATGGAATCCGTATCATCCAAAACGTGAGGCTTATTGTGGCAGACACATGCTTGAAAGCACACAATGTCAGATGGGGTATGCTCGATTGTCAAATGGGGTGCACGATGTGAACGGTCTAGAATTGCGATTGGCCTTCAGTGCCACCTGCAAGAACAATGATGAGTCACCGTAATTTAGTAAACCTAGGCAAACGCACACTGTAGTCTTGCCCTTGTTATTTTATTTAGTTACCACACTTTAACCAGCCTATCAATGATAGGTTGACCGGTCTACGTCTGTAATAAGGTGGTAATGAGCAAAACTAAAATAAAATACACATCGGCAAAGTACCGAATGTCTGTAACCCGCACTTAGTCCTGGGAAGCTGGCGCGTTCACGTGAAAGATTCAAACCATTCATCATATGGATCCTAGACTAAAAAAATCCAAACCATCCAATTATAATACTGTGTTACGTGAGATAATAGTGGTCCGAGTGGGAATGATCATTTGCTCATCGCTCGAATGGCTTGAATTGAGCTTCATAAGCAAGACGGATCTTTGACAATCCACTCATTGTACGGTTAGGCTTCGTAAATGAAATGGTGGTCGATTATGACAATTTATTTGTTACCTGGCGTGGCTAACCTTCATAGGCAAAATGGTCGTTAAGAATGACCATCTGTTCATCACCCAACTACGTACTATGTAGGCTATCTGATGATCGCGCTTAGAACCAAACCTCCTAAGAGAGAGACGCTTGTAGAAATGGCTATCTGTTCGTTGTTCCAAACCTCCCTTTGTAGGTGAGACTGTTAAATTCAAGTAACTATTCATTGCTATATTAGGCTTCGTAGGTGAGACATCTATGGATAACAATAATTTGTTCCACTGTGAAAATGGAAAAATTCGGCACTTGAAATTTGGCAGCCTAGGCCGTCGTTAATAGTGTGGTCCGCAAAATAATTCATCAACCCTAGGCTGTTGAATTTTTTAAATTAGGTCTAAACAAAATAAAACCCCCAAATTCACGCGCGCGCACTCTCTCTCTCTCTCTCTCTCTCTCTCTCTCTCTCTTTGCCCCCTCCCTCTACTTGCCGATGCCCATCGCCGTATGCCCCTCCATCCCTTTGCTTGCCGTCTCTCTCTCTCTCTCTCCGCATGCCCCTCCATCCCTTTGCTTGTCCGTCTCTCTCTCTCTCTTCTCTCTCTCTCTCTCTCTCTGCCCCCTCCCTCTACTCACCGGCGCCCATCGCCGCACGTTCCTCCCTCCCTCTGCTTACCGTCTCTCTCTCTCTCTCCCTGTCACGAGCGCCGACGACCGGCCGCAGCCCACCCTCATCTCTCTCTCTCTCTCTCTCTCTCTCTCTCTCTCGCCAACGCACGACCCTCACCCCACCACCCCCATCTCTCTCTCCCTCATCGTCGCATGCCCCAGCCCCTGTCGTTGCACACCCCCGCGCCTGCCGCACCACGCCCTTCGTCGACTAAGGTTTGCAGTTCTCTCTCTCTCTCTGCTTTTCAAGCCCAACAAATAAAATGGCCACTGACTCTTTCAGTTTACTGTGGCCCAATTACAGTAGTACGATTACGAAGATGAAACTATTTCTTACCAGTCATATTAAGACTGATGGTTTCCACCGTAACTCCTGAAGCGAACCAATACATTGTGAGTAATTATAAATTTTTTATTTAATTTAATTTTATTACAATTCTATTGTACTAATAATCATTCTATTTTTTAGACCTAAATTAGGAACATTATTGCGATGGATCCTACACTTGGACAGAATGATTTTGATAATGATCCCGTCGCAATGGTAAATACGTTATCTTTGGTATATATATTTAATTGAATTTTTATTTTATATTATAATTTATTTTAATAAAAATTTAATTTATATAATAAGTTTGTGGAAAAGATAGAAAGGGAAGGACACGCGACATGGGAGGAGGAGTAATCAAGACTGGTTTGCGTATAACAGCTCCATATCGGTCTTATATAGAGGAGATGAATTGACATATATATATATATATATATATATCAGATGTTCTAACAATTGAATACAGTGATGGAGCAAATGGCAAACATGAGTCAGTAGTAGCAGCAGCAGCAGTCCGGGTCTACCTCCCAACCGACTACACAACCATCTTATATATATATATATATATATATATATATATATATATATATATATATATATATATATATATATAGGGTCCAGTCATATGTAAATTTGAAAAAATAATATTTAATTGTTTGTTATCAATAGGGAAGACCCGATAAGGGTAAACAGCCAGCACGCTCCCCCTCTCTTAATTTAAGGGGTCGTAGATGTTACTTGAAGAACGTTAACGTAATAAAACCTTGGCCAGTGAAGCATTAGTTCCGGATGAGGACCATGATCCATTTTTTTATTATATCTGCGTAGAGGAGATATTTGATCGGTTTGGCGAGCTAGCAGATTAAGACAAACCTGAAGAGACATGTATAGATATTGAAATTGAATCGATTATTAGATGGCCTCAACATATGATGGATATACTCCATTGAGATTCTAATATATTCATTTTATTTTGCCAAATGATTTTTTTATGTTATATACTTTGTTTTATTATACGTTAAACATAAATGGAATGGTTGGATGGATTGTGGATAAATTAAGTTTATTATGAACACTTTCTTCGATGAGTGATTGTTTATTTTGATACTTTATTACTTGTTAAATGGTTTGAATGTGAATTGAGATTGGAATGAATGTGTGTGACTTAAAATTGGAATGAATGTAGATTTGTATTAGATTGAAATGAATATCTATCAATTTTTTTATTGGAATGACTGTATGTAGACTTGGATTAGATTGGAATGATTGTATGTAGATTTGAATTGAAACGATTGTATGTGGATTTGGATTGGAATGAATGTTTATCAGGTTTGTAGATTTGGATTGGAATGATTGTATATGGATTTACATTGGAATGAATGTTTATAAGGTTTCGGGCTCAGCCAGATGTCCTAAGACACTAATAAAAGAATTTTTTTTTTAAAATTTTTTCCACAAATTCATCAGCTATAGCTGTCCTTTTTTTTTTTTTTTTTTTATAAATTTTGGCGGCTTTGACCATCGTAATAAATACCATATACGGTGGCTCAAAGCCAAACGACGATCAGAACCGCCGAATTATGTCTGTCATAGGTTACGGAGACTCTGTCGTTTATTTACTAAAATGGCAGCCATAGGCCGCCAAAATTTGTGAAGCTATCTTAAAAAATGATAGACATTAATTGGCGGCTTAGTGTTTCATCGAATATATTTTGTCGACTGTAGGCTACTGAAAATGTTTTTTTTTTTTTTTTTTTTTTTTTTTTTTTTTTTTTTTTTTTGCGGCAAAAAATTTGGTTTATAAAAACGTCGCCCTAGGCCGTCAAAAATAAAAAAACGACATCTCTGGGCTATCATTTTGAAACCTTTTTCACGTAGTGTTCGTAGGAGAATATAACTTTGAAGGCAAGGTAGTTGACGGTAAGCCTAAGCATGTAGGCAAGAAGGCCCTAGTGGCCATCTGTTCAAAGCTTAGGGATCTTTCTAACCGTCTAATAGTGTGTTCGTGGACATATGATAGAGTAATCTAATCAATCCATGCTTTATGCAACATTGCGTCGGCTAGCAGCGAAGGAGTTTGGTCAAGTATAACTGAGATAAGTGTTCATAATGGACAAAAGATATGCAACATTACATTGTATGGACCAAAGATAAGTGTTCATAATGGACTGACTTTAATGTATATGTTATATATCCATTTCATCCATCCATTTTGCTAGCTTATTTTAGGGCATGGGCAAAAAAATAAATAAAGGTAGATACAAATATCAGGGGCACCACACCATGGGAAACAGTGGTGAATGAACCATGACCATGAAAAACTTCCTAAGGCCCTCCTTAATGTTTACTTGTCATCCAACTTGTTGGCAAGGCACGAAGACACGGATGAAGGGAAAACAAAGATATCACCTTCATCCAAAACTTTTGTGGCCCACAAGTATTTAATCACCATTGTTTCCTATGGTATATATGGTCCACCTGAGATTTGGATCTGCTTCGTTTTTTTACCCATGGGCTAAAATAAGCTGGAAAAACAGATGAATGGTGTGGAAATACAACAAATACATCATCGCCTGACTCAACTTGGTGTTACCCTGGCCTCAACTGGAGGGCCTACCAGATTGGTGGTTCGAATCCTACGTATGCAAGAGAGAGAGAAGAAAAGAAAGCAAAGTATTTCAGAGTCTTGCCACTAGGGTAGAGGAGGATCGATGATAGAGCCATCTCTCTGCCAATTTGTGTCCGTCCATGTGCAGATACCTGGCAAGAATGGTTTTTCTCAAAAATCACACCTATTGAACCATTCTATCCATATCTTTAAGTGGTCACTGTGGAATAACTGTAGAAAAATAAAGAATAGAATTGTTTCAGATGAAGAGGATTGTCTTATCAGTTTATTTTTAAAATCTAAGCCATTCATTAGCGCCTATGGATGGACCCGATTTGCACATAACTCTTACACGTGTCCTATAAGGCTGGTAATTTAAAGGCAAAATTTTCATCTTATCATGCACGAGTCATATCCAACCTTTTCAAAAGGTTGGCCATACCATAACGATTGCCGTATGAAAAAATCAGCTCAATCAACTCATCAGATGACTCACACCTTTATCTTTCATCGCATCTAAGGCTGTGGTCCGCTGATGAGTGCACCTGGCTGACTTTTGCGTAAAGTGAAACTCATGGTGGAGCCAGCCTTATGAACGAGTTAACTGTTAATGACTTGGACAGGACATGAGCATCTCTCAATAATATCGTTGATGAAGAGTAACATTTACACCACGTGAACTGCCACGTGTAAACTATAATGCTATTTAAAATAAGAAATTTGGCAGTGTGATGGATGAGACCGAGGCACTTATAACTTCTTCATTTCTTTTTTTTTTTTTTTTCTTTTTTTTTTAATTTGTATGCTCGAGTACAACTAAATCAAATTAAGCTGTCCAGATTACGTATACTAATTTAGATGTGTATCATGAACCAGGTATTAAGGGTATTTGATGATTTGACTATCTAATTGGTGAACATTGATTGGACGGCTGAAAATGGAGTAGTATACAATTCTCCTATTTCAACAAACAAGTATCCACCACTTATAGATAATTTAGGTTAATTAATCTAATTTTTGGAATATGACTTAGAAGCAGTGGGGTTATACAAATTAATCCGTTTCATTTTTGATAATGCATACCACCACAAACATCATCTCTAACTCACGTAGAGAGGAACGGTAGGTTGATCACCGTTTCTCTAATCAGATAGACCACCGAAACTCATGGTTTTGCCTGCAGATAGAAAGTTCTCAAAGAGCCTAACCACATTATATGCTATTCATTTTAAGCCCTTTCTATGTTAGACACGACTTCTAAACAAAACTTATTATAAATAGTAAAATTAAAATAAAATTAGGATAATGATCGTCATCTGGTCAAATCTCATAATTTAGACATGGGGCAACTTAACATAGGTGGGTTGATTGACTAAAGTAGCTCAAGCTACTTCAAAATTATATATTATAGGTCCAAGAACTCATTCCAGATTATAAGATATGACTGTTTTACGATCCTGATGATCCATATTACTTTCGACCCTAACTAGTCTTCCTCCTGTCCATCTAAGCCATGAAATAGTCGGCGGCTCTACATCAAGCTTGAGTGGCTGCGTATCAAGAATCATAGTCTGCCGAGTATCTAGTAACTCCGCAAATCATTGGACTTACAAAGGTAATTGACTAAAACATGAAGGGTATTTGTGTAAGTACCTTGACTACGAAAATTCTATATGAGCGAAGCGCCTTATGTGTCCCTTTAGCTCTCTCGTTGGAGCCTCAGCTCTCTCTCTCTCTAAACTACTACTCATTTGCATAAGAAGTCCTCAAGAAGGATAGAAAAATGATAAGTCTAGATGATTTCTACAAGGTCATGTGTGCCATGGTCCCTCTCTACTTCGCCATGTTCATTGCCTACGGATCAGTAAAATGGTGGAAGATCTTCTCGCCCGAGCAATGCTCTGGCATCAATCGATTCGTAGCTGTCTTTGCTGTGCCGGTGCTCTCCTTTCACTTCATCTCTCAAAACAACCCATATAAAATGGATGCCAAGTTCATATTAGCAGATACAGTCTCTAAGCTGCTGGTGCTACTACTCGTTTCTTTATGGGCCATGCTCTCTAATGGCGGATTAGATTGGCTAATTACCATTTTCTCAGTTGCAACGCTTCCGAATACTCTAGTCATGGGCATCCCTTTGCTAAGGGCCATGTACGGCGATTTCACAGAAAGTCTCATGGTGCAACTTGTTGTTCTTCAGTGCATTATCTGGTAAATATAGTGCATTATTTTAGTCAAACATTGTGATTCTGGGCCCTCTATGTGCATGGCCTTCATTTCAAAAAAAAAAATTTCTTGAGCTTTTTTGGAAGGAAAGGAGCATTTTATCAAAGATAACACTGATATGACTGTTGGTGTTTTATCAGTAGCAATTAGCTAATTAATGAAGGTTTTTTTCTATTAAAAATAGGCTAATTTTAGATACATTTCGTTTATGCCGAGGCATTTTTAGCTAAGGAATATTGCATGCTTTTAGTGACTAGATTTTATTACATTTCCTTTTTGGCAGAGCATGTTTTAATAATAAAAAAAAAAAAAAAACGACAAAGCATTTTCTACATCTATACTTCTCAATTTACTAGGATTTTGATAAATTTCCTTCCACAGGTATACTCTTCTCCTCTTCCTCTTTGAATACAGAGCTGCCACACTTCTAATCCGAGAACAGTTCCCAGGCACCGCAGCTGCCTCCATTTCCAAATTCGAGATCGATGGTGACAGTAATTTCTCTAGATGGCCGGGACCCAGTTCGCACCGAATCCGAAGTCGATGGCACAGGACGCATCCGCGTCCGGATCCGGCGGTCCACATCATCGGCCCCCGACTCGGCCCTTTCATCATCGATCGCCATCACACCCCGCGCATCGAACCTCTCCGGCGCTGAGATCTACTCAGTCAAGTCCCCGGCTCAGCAACCGGACTTTGCTCATGGTATCGCTGACGTGGCATTCACGAATGCCGACGTGGCGTTCGGGTACAGGTCAACCAGCCCCCGGCTGTCCGGTTACGCTTCGTCGGACGCAGTACTCCCTCCAGCCTACGCCGCGGGCGTCGAACTTCAACGAATTGGACACGACGACGGCGACGACGGCGAATACGCCGATCTGGGTCAGATCACCGGCTGCGGGGAGGATATTCCGGCAGCATTCTCCGGCATTCTCCGGCGTGAAGATGGTTTGGGAATCGCCCAAGTGTCAGGATGTTGGAGAGAGACAGGGCGGGAAGGATGTTGGAGGTACGTCAATGGTCAGCTCTGACTATACCCATCTCTGTTTTTTCCTTTTCTTGGATTGCGTTTTGTCGTTTTATGGACACACATGCCGGTGGGTCCCACAACAGAAATACCCTCCAACTTGGATTCTGTGGAATTGACAAATCAATCCCTCTCAGCTTTGCAGGTTGGTTTCTTCTCTGTCTGGTCGCCATTTGATAGATATACTACTGCTCTGACACTTTGACTGGGATGTTTCCTACTTCCACGCGTGTCAAGCCCTACCCTTCCAAAATCACGCACACGTGCTAACCGGAGCACTTGTGCCAGATCTGAGCTTTCCATCTGGTTGCAATAAAGGGTTTCAATATTCTTAACATTGAAGTCCATCTGATGGAAAGCTTAGATCATGGTGGTGAATGCGTGTGGATTTGCAGGGCTACACCACACGTGTGGAATTACTAAGTTGGATTAATTAAGTTTAATTAAATTATTGATACATTATTTAGTAAATTAATATATTTATTGATCATATCTGACGATGGAAAATGATTCAAGATAAACATGTAAATTGACATCTGAAAAAAAGCGGTATCTAAAGCAAATCATCAAGTTAACGAGTCAAAATTAACCGCAGAAAAGAAGAAAAGTGATGGATGTGATTATGATTTTAGACATATAGGCCATTCATGATGAGGCCCACTAGATGAACAGTCCTGATGGACAAATCACGCTGCGACTTTTACCAAAGAGAGATGGCTCCACCATGTTCCGGTCTTTGTTTTCTTAGATGTATATAGACTGGCAAATGTGTGTGAGATCTGAATGGAACATCAGGTAGGCTCTACTTTGGATCAGCTATATCCAGAAAGTCGCTATGATTGGATGATCTTGACCGTTGGAATGAAAGGATTTCGTCTTATAGAAAATGGACGGTCAAAAAACTTTAAGTAACAAATCGTATTTGAATATTTTGGATGGTCCATTGTAATATTTGGGCTATGGCCCAGAGCCCACCTGATGGGTAGTTTGTCTGGCTCTTTTGTTTATACACTTGGTTTTTTTAATGAATGTACCATGATTCTTCTTGACATTTTTTTTTTTTATTTTAAAGTTAGCTCACTCACCCCATTATTAGTACACCCACCCAGCCCTGTTAGTCACATCACAATGTTAGCCAACACCACCATGGGAATCGGTACCATGACCACAATGTTGAAACGAGGCTATCTTCACTCATTCTGCCACTTGAGCTATGGACCTGGGTGTCCCTAATTCTTCTTGATTTGGCCTTCCACCACAAGCAAACTATTCTAGTACCAAAAATTAAAAATACCTTGGGCATAAATGGTGGGCCTGATTATAAATCACCGGAAAATCCCCACCATCAAATGTCTGGTCATCAGAACAACTTCAATGGGGGAAAACAGATGGTTTAGGCCATCATTAGTCTAAACGGTAAAACAAATATTCTAATGCTCCCCGGCAGCCCAGGTCCGATTTTTAGGACAGAAGATCTAAACAGTGGACAACCTAATACATCCATAATGAACATCCGATCTTTTTTTCTTTCTATTTTATTATCGAAAAAAGAAAATTCTTCAGAAAATATAAAAAAGTAGATAAAATCTATGACTTAGGCAATTAATCCAGACCTAAAATCAGTTTATCTTCCTTACACAGAGAAAGAAATCAGCTTTAGGTGCAGCTCAAAATTCCCACTTACAGAAGAAGAGGATTCAAAGCAAAACCAATTGATAACCAATCAAAAAATGCCACGTACGCTTGTCATGCTGAGGCTGATACTGACCATGGTTGGAAGAAAGCTATCCCGCAATCCCAATACTTACTCGAGTGTTCTGGGCCTCGTCTGGTCTTTGATCTCATTCAGGTAAATACACTTAATATCTGTGTATGTTTGCGCGTATTTTAGCCACTGATCATTTCTACGAAATTATTTTTTATTATTTATATGAAAGATGATTTCTACTTAATTATAATTATTAGAAAATGTATGGATTTTGCAGGTGGGGTATTGGCATGCCCAGCTTAGTGAAATATTCTATAAAGATAATTTCAGATGCTGGACTTGGAATGGCCATGTTCAGCTTAGGTATGTATGCTTCTTCTATGGATATTTACACCCACCTCTTTTCGGTGGGTGCGCCCTTTTTCTAACTTTTGGTAGTACAAATATGCCATGTGGATTCGGTCCACCAAGAACCACTAAGGTCGGTGGATCCGTGACTATAGGGCTCACTGTGATGTATTTGTTTTATATCCACACCTCCCATTAGTTTTGCTAGCTCATTTTAGGCATGAATAAAAAAATAAAGCAAATCCAAACATCTACTGGACCACACCTTTCACGCTGATATTTGTGTTTTCCCTTACTCTGATCTTTGTGACCTTATCGGCAGGTTGGATGGAAAATAAACATTATGGTGGTCCCTAGGATTAGTGTGGCCCACCTGATGGAACACTTTGATCTCTTAGGTGTATTGTCCATCGGGAAGTTTAGATATACAATGCGTCGCAGTTATGTGGGAGGTTTCCAGCCAAACGACAGGAAACTTGTTCATGTCGCACCCATGGGTCCTTGCTGTCTCCTAACATATCAATTTATCTCGAAACACATACCAACCAGGAGACTGAACGTTGGATGATTTTCGAATCGTAATTGACGGTTGGATCTCAATTGCAGGTTTATTCATGGCCCTGCAGCCTAGGATCATTGCCTGCGGCGCAAAAATGGCAACCATAGCCATGGCGATCCGTTTCTTAAGTGGGCCCACAATAATGTCCGCAGCGTCGGTGGCCGTAGGATTAAGAGGGGTTCGGCTGCATGCTGCCATAGTTCAAGTACGTATATGTGCATGCATAGATGCATAGATGCGTGGACAAGTCCAGAATGGCTTTTTTTTTTGAAATTGTAATTTGGTTTTGTTTGTTTGTTTTTTTAGGCTGCTCTACCACAGGGGATTGTACCGTTTGTCTTTGCCAGAGAATATGGATTGCACCCTGACATACTTAGTACTGGGTACGTTTGGCACGTTACTCATTTCGATTCTTATTAAATATAGTTTCAGTTTTTCTTCAGGTGGGGTCAGAAATGAGATGATTTTATCTTTATAAAAGGATAAAAATATGAGCCTTTGGCTACGGTAACTCGTGATGCGGATTGCCTGCCAACCACGACTGTGGTAAGTTCATTTGCGGTCGGAAGCTAGGTGGGGCCCACTGTGAGGTTTGCGAGGATTCATTCCATCATCTATTATGTAGCTCATGTTAGGACATGACACCAAAAATGAAGCCGATCCTAAACGCAAGTGGGCCATACGGCTTTTTTGTTATGCCATCCAAACCGTTCATAAGGCCATTCCTGCTGGGATGAACTGAAATATTAGCCTGATCCAAAACTGTTGTGGCCCAATGAATGTTTCAATGGTTGGCATACGATCTTACTGAGTTTCTGGTAATGGGGCTAACTTGAGTTTTGGATCTGCCCCATTTTTTTAGCTCACATCCTAACATGAGCTGGAAAAACGGATGGACAGAATGAATTTCTTACAAATATCATGGTGGGTTTCTTGTGGTGCAGGTCGCAGGCAATCTGCGCCTAGTAACTCACCCTGGTACCTAACCGGTTTGCTTTAACAAACGTAGAGCCAAAGATCCATCCAATCCATCACGTAATATGCCCCATTTTAATCGTTTATCCTAAAAGTCATGATCATGATCAACTTTTGTTTATTCTTTTTTCCTTTTACCCATACAGCCCACACTCACACACTCGCACTCATGCCGTAGTGGAATTTCACCACCTATGGAAAATCGAATCCAAGACCTCGTGTCGAAACTCCAAGGAGTCCACTACCGAGACAAAGGCTCCCTCCCATGATTATGATCAGCATAGGTACACAACACCACAGGATATAGTTGGATGGAACACCAACCCTTCTTTGTTTTCCATTCATAGATGGCAATTTAGTCATAATCAAATTTTCTTTGTAGGTTCGATACCATGCCACTATTGTATGTTAAGCTTTAGGTCACAATTGATATCCGTGCCGCTATACCTAAACTAATTCATATGCTGGTGGAAACCTATTCATACAGTTTGAGTGATTATTTACTGTCATTTTTTTTATTACCATGTGACCCACCTGATGAAGTCATACTAGCTTATTACGAATTCCATCATCATGGTAAGGCAACCAGACTGGCAGGTTAGATGCCATACACACACCAGGGTGGGCCCCACACCCAACCAGTTGTAGAAATAACAAATAATTTGCTTGCATTAAAAATAATCAAAGCATTTGTTATTATTTCCTTTAGGGCTTGTTTGAATGGAAGTAATTATATGTAGTTAATAGTAAATAAGTATGAATTACTTATTTTTATATTTTTTGAAAACTAATGTCATTCAGACCAGTCTCGCATTAGTAGGTACCATGCTCTCTACCAAAACATTTTAGGCCCTATAATAATTTATGTGTTTCATTCATGTTGTTCATTCATTTTGCCCTATCAGTTTCAAGCATGACTCCATGATGAAAAAATTATATCTACCATTATTCCGAGTGATTTTTTATAGTGTGGTCGACTTGATCTTTGGATCTATCTCATTTTTTGAGCTTATGCACTAAAATAATTTGAAAAGATGAATAAATGATGTACCTACATATCATGGAGCCCATGAAATTTAACTTTGAAAAAAGGTTGAGATTTGCACCATTTTCGATGTGGAAATCTGATGGTACAAAGAGATGGCAAAAATCAGCATTATACTTTTACCGCACAGTATCTTGGTTTACCTCGAATGAAGTAGGTCCTTTTGAATTAGTAGAAATTAAAAATTAGTAGAATTTAAAAAGTAACTTTGAAAAGAAAACCATTGTACCTAAGAAAATTTATAAAAAAGACTACTAAAGTGTTTGTCTTTTAGCAAATGTAATTTTTATGAAAAAGTGAAACTGTCACTGGTCAAAAAGTAAATACTGTCTCTAAGAAAAAAAACAAAAAAAGGTGGACGACAGGTTTATTACATTTTTTAGAGGAAAAGTAAGTTGCCCTTTTTCTTCCAGCAAAACCCTGACAAGTAAAGCAGTCTTTCAGAGGTTATTTACTGTCACCATCGATGTAAAAAGTCATGTTTATGGAACACATTTTCACCATCTACTATCACAGGAAGCATTTATGTTGGTTATGCATATTATCTCTTATTCACCGGGAATTTCAGGTCTTTGTTTTTGTTAATACAAGCTTATGTGGTTTTTCACGCGAAAAGATATGAGAACATAATTAATGTACCATAGAGTTTGCATTCACATTATTTCAATGATCCAAACAGTTCATTTTGTGGGGCCTCTATGGACTTTCTTTGCACCAAACATCCTCCTATATATGTGAAAGAATCCCACCTCTAGGATCAAACTAAGGATGAATACTAACCTGTAGGATCATCCAATCAATGATCTTTCTGATTCAATATCCATGCACGATGGAGCACATCATATCAGCGGTTGGAATCATTCGACCATAGCTCATACTTGCACAAAGTGAATAAAGCAGTATCACAAAGACACATGCACATTTATGTACATGTCTCTACTGAATTGGTACGTTAGGGAACTAGCAGACAGCAAAATTTATTAGTTAAGAGTACAATGAGGACATGTACATCATGACTGGAACCATGTATAAGACCTGTTTTACCCTGCGTGTAAAGCACCAACTCCATTGAGTCCTCCATTTGTATATGTACGATTCACTCCGTGCATCAGGTGAGAACCATTAATTAGATAGTACATATAAAAGATAATCCCGTTTAAAAACTCATATGGATCACACCAATGGGAAAAGGTAAAATTGTTATAAAAACTACTAAGTTCACACAACGTGGTCTGCCTGAGTTTAGTATTATGTTGATTTTTGTATGTTTTCTGAAACGCATCTATCATGGTTGTCCAACACACAAACTCTCGTTCACATCCCATTTCCATTGTTCCATGAGTGTGGACCATCTGAGCTGATGAACTATCTTTTAAATAAAAAAAATAAAAAAATAAAAAATAAAAAAAACTTGGGGCCTAATATCAAGGATACAACCTGATATAGGCAGTGAATTTTACATATACAACATGATGGGCCCCACAGATTGGGCTGTGTTGCAGAGGATTTCAGTCCGTATATCACAAACATTAAAGCTAGAGTAGTCTTTTCCTGTCTCACTTTTTTCTTTTTTTTTTTTTTCCTTCTGTTATATCAACCTTCCACAGTTCCACTAATCTTTCCAGACTCGTGGTTTTGCAGTGTCATCTTTGGAATGCTGGTTTCTTTGCCCGTAACCCTTCTCTACTACATATTCCTGGGCCTATGAAAAGAAGGCATCATTATTGAATAAAAGCATGCGGGAGCATCCGAGGTGTTTTGGTGTCCCTTCTAGTACCGGCCAGATAGACTCCTAATGCCATGGTCCCACCTCATCATGCCCCATATTGCCGACAATCCACGTGTCCAAGTACAGAGATCACCATCAGCATCCACGTCGTTTTTTTGGATTTTCCGAATAGGACGCCCCGCAGCGCATGCTCTATGTGGGACTCATGGTCTGATTGCTCGACACCCGAAAATCATGGGGTGGATGGCACACTGACATGGGTGGCATTAAGCTCAATAGGGTAGTTGCCGGATTATTTTGGGCTCGCCAGAATCTGACATACGCATGCATGGGCTCTCTCTACAGTAGAGAAATGCTGATTCTTGGAGCCCCCCCATCTTCGATCCAACCCGTGACACATCGCAATGCCATGCATGTACGTAGGAATATAGGATGTTCATAAGGTGGTCCCTTGTGTATTTATCAGGTGGGCCACACATGAACAATTAAAAAAAATGGGCAGTTCGATAAATTATAAAATGTAGCGGACAATCTAAATTCGATCGTTCGGATGCATGCGTCGTTTACCCGATGAGTGGACCACCCGATGAACGTCCAGGATCCTGGAAAATCATGTGCCATGCTGGTACGTGCGATGAGTTTCTATTGGGCGCTTGAAGATGGGGTACTCTAGAATCAGCATTCCTATCTTAGGGTGACTACTTTAGGACATAGGATAGTGGTAACCGAAAGGAAAATGAAAGTATGATGTCTTATGATTAGGGTAGGAGACTATTTCTGGTGTGGAATAGTGGGAAAAAAGAAAAGCTACTTTGATTGCCCATGTGTTTGACTCCATGGAAAAAGTAGAATTATTTCAAATCAGCTTTGCTTTGTATTCTGATTTTGAACAAATGATCATAGACTTGTTCCTTGTTCTTGTTTCCTGCTTTTTAAGGTATTTTTATGTGAAAAGCTAGGGTTTTTCTTTGTATGGATGTCTTCTTTCAAGAAAGAGAAGGGCCTTTGATTATCCTTGCCTTCTGCCTTTGCTTTGGCATTGGAAGAGCACCTGTGGCTTGACTTTTACATGAAGAAAAATACCTACTAGCTTTATAAGAGGTTTGCTGGCCCTACATGCACTTTTACATTCTTCACACAATGTGGGCCTTGTTTTTGTTAGTCATGCAACCCATGCACCACCCTGTTAGCTGCACAACGCACCCACACAGGTTAGTCACATGATGCACCCACCTACTAGTGAGGTTAGTACGTCTGCCTTAGCATTTGAACCCGAGACCTGCTGTTGACTAGCAGGCTAAACACCACACAATGTAGGCCTCATAGTGAAGATGACCTAAATAAAAACTTAGTTGGTTACTCATGTTTGCTCGATTTAGCATGATCAATTTTAAATAATGCAACTCTCTTGTGCACTAATAGAAATCTCAATCTTAATAATTTGATCATGATTTCAATTGAGATCAACGGTGAAGATTAGCATGGCCCAATTGACTGCCTTACATCAGTTTGCTCATGAACCATACCAAGGACAACAACATTAGATGGTGTAAAGAACTGGCAGCAGCCAACATGCCACGTATGAGGGGTGAGGCCCACTTGATGCACGCTCGTACGTTAGCACATAGTGCTGTTTGTAAAGGTGTGGGTCTGGGGCGAGCAGGACAGCTTTGGGTGACCTTTTCTATTAAAAATAACACAGATAAGTGAAAGTTCATCATTTGAAAGAGATGTGATAACCTGCAACCAGTAGTACGGTACTGCCCATTTCATATGGTTTCCAAAAATTTCAGTTCTCCCCTTGAAAATACGAGAGCAGATCACCTACACGCAGCTGTGCAACTTGTGGTGCACTTCCATCTTTCACGCCAACATGCTATTTATTTCCGAGATCAGTACCATTAGTATGGTAGGCTCCACTATGAAGGTCAGCTTCCTTGAAAATCAAGCTGAACCTCTCATTAAGGCGGGCCAAGCCTGTATATTGAATCAAGCTGTTGGCTTTCATTCACCCAACAGTATGGTCCACCTGATGAGAGGACTCGCCTGATTTTTCTGCATGTTGATCTTCATAGTGGGATTTACTGCTTTAATGGTACTGATGTCCTTCACGAGTGGCAATGTTGGCAGGAAGGATGGTCAGTAGGTGTTCAGTTCTCTGAAAATATTATCACGTTAGATTACATCGACATTAAAAGGGGAAAAAATAATAATATTAAAACATCATTAGAACATCTAAAATCTTGGTGAATAGTACATCCATGATGGGCCCATCAAGTCAACGGTCTGGATCAATTTACATCATGCTCCACCGGTAGAAATTGAGGTCATTATGCATATCGTCCGGTCAAAGGTCTTATTATTCCTCAACACGTATCAGTAAAATTTTCCTTTGATGTTATGAAGATAGAGAAAAGCTGAGGCTATGCTCACTCCCGAGATCAATCGAAAGGCTGCAGCACATGTATGCAGGATCTGGACAGTGGCCCATCAACATGGCCTGTCCCAAAAGTTAAACGAGTTCTCCCAAAAGTTAAAACGAGTTCCACTCGTTAGCCGGGACACATGTACACTGAGTATAAATCGTTGATCATCTTTAATACACGTGTACACTCTTTAACACACGTGTGCTCCTCGGACGAGTGGACCTCCAAATTTGGCCGTGGCATGTTCACAGTACGCCGCATCTGTTGATGTCTTGAATTTGCCCCCCCCCCCCCCCCCCCCCCCCCCAAGGAAAAACAAAGATAAAAATTATTATATTTTTTGAGGCGGGGAAGGACCTAATGAGGTTAATATCATTCTCACAAAATAATTACCTTGAATTTATAAAGTGTTTAGCTTTAGTAATATTTCTCACAAGATAATTACCTTAAATCCACAAAGCATTTTAGAATCCACCGAAGCTTTTTCAAATATATAAGAAAAGTAAACAAGAAAGTCAAAATTTTGTATTGAATAATAATTAGATTACCTCTAACAACAAATGATAAAAGTGTTTATATACTCTAATAAACCTATAAAATATAATTAAGAAGGTAACTATGCAAATAAGAAAACAAAACAAAAAAATGCACAAAATATCTTGTGTCCATCAGTCACGATTGGATGACTGACCCGAGCTTTCGGACACTTGGTTGCATGACCGAAATACTCCAAAGGAATTTAAAGGCCAAACTGTGAGTTTCAGAGGTGGTTTCGGGCTACTAGCGGTATTGGTCAGGCAACCGAATTGGATTTTGGGCGACCGATTGGACTCAGTCAAGTGACTGAACTTAACCGAAAGTGTTCATCAAGCTTCTGGACTTCCTAGAGCAATTTTGGGCAACCGAACTATATATGCTGATTTCTGAAGTCTTCTCTTGGGCTCCTTCCTCCGGTGCATCCAAGCCATGAATGTGTCCACAACCAGTTTTACATCATTTTCAAATATATATATAAAAAAAAGATATGGCTTCGATGATTATTTTATTATGAATCCTGATGACTCTTGATGAATGTATTGATTTTTTCAATTCAAATGTTAGTGGAGAGATTTTCTTGATGAAAAATTATCATGAAAATACATTATCATAAAAAGCTTAAAAAGGGATTTTTATGAACGAGATCTAAGTATCACTTGTCGCTTTATAAAAGTCTATCTTTGGATCATTTTAAATCACATATTTTTTTTTAGCAATATATTGTTTTCATTTCTTTATCATTCTATTATTTGGATAGTACTTTTATAAAGTTATATAAATTTTAAATAATAAATTGTTAAAATAAAGAGAAAAGGAATATGCCTTGCAAAAGTTTGTTTACGGTGTGATTTTTCCATTTTATAGGCTGAAGCTTATATTTTTTCGATTTAAAAGAAGAAGTTTATTGCATCCTGAGGCGGATTCGATGTAACCCATTTGTAAACTACTTTAACAACCAATAGCCTTAAAGACAACGATAGTGTAACATATCTTAAGCCTATGTTTAACTGTGTTTACTTTTTTCCACCTCTTTTATATACTTGCAGTGAATCTTTTGTTGGTTCTCTCTAGAAGAAAATGCCCTTTCTCTTAGAAATATTATAAGTTGGTTTTTAAAACTTTATAAAAGAAAATAATTATAACTAATGTTTGAAAATTAAATTTAATCATTCGGAAGAAGTGGATGAGAGAAAGGAGGTTTTTGAGATTGTTTTGGGAGTAGGTTGTAACATAGGGAGTTCTCTATTAATAGGCCCCCGCAAACTACACAGTCATTCAACAATGTGAAGCTTGTCCTATAATAAACAGACCAAGCAATGCTCAGACTTTCAGTGAAGATGTAAACCACTTGGTCAATTGTACTAGCAAATCATATTTGAATAACACCGCGAGTAACCTTTTATCTGATTAAGTGATAATGGACCTCAACATGCTTGGTGCGAGCATGATATGCTGGATTAGAGGCTAGAGAAATGGCACTAACATTATCACAATATAAGGAAGTGAATTCTTTAAAAAATGGTTAAATCACGAAGAACTATACAAATGTATAATAATTCGAAAGCGTTGAGGGAAAGTGAGGGATATTTCAATTAGTGTTCGAGCGTGAAATTATGGATTATTTCTTAGCACTCTAAAATCAAGTTGCAGCAAAAAAAAGATTGCCAAGCCAAAAGTAGAAGTCGGTCATTGAGATCGTCGGCCCAATCAGTATTCGAATAAGTAGCGAGAGAAAAGGGGCTCTTGCAAAAGTGAAGTCCATGTGAAATAATGCTCTTAAAAAAGCTGAAGAATGTGTTTGATTGACAACTACAGCATTGAACGAGGAGCATGCAAGAAGAATATGTTTGATTGACAACTACTGCATTGAACGAGGTAGCATGCAAGAATTGCTAAACTTGGTTGAACGTAAAGGCAATATTGGATCTTATAAATGTCACATACTGAAGGGCACCCACAACACTCTGATGCTCATGAGGGTCCGATAAAGGATCACTATCGTACTTAGAGAGCTTAGAGCCTGAGACGATCGAGGAGGATAAAGGTTTTACTTTGTGCATATTTGTGCAATGTAAAAGATCCAAGATGTACTTGGATTGCGAAAGATATTTATCGAACGTATTGTGCGATGGACCTCAACACTAAGAAAATAATGAAGTGGACCCAAATTTTTCATGTAAAAGGATGACTAAGATTAGATAATAGAGAGATAAGAGTTGCAGAACTAGTTGCTAGTGATAATAATGCTATCCACATTAATGAGGAGGAATGTCAATTCTACACGGTATCCATAATAAAGGCCATAAAGCCAAGCCCAAGAAGATAGTTGGTGAGTCGAAGATACTATTCACATGGAGTTTGTTTTGTTGGGAATAGGGGCGTCGGCAGCGGAAGTAGAAGCCAAATAACACCTATAGCAGTATATAAGATCAAATGAGAAAAACAATGCAATCACACCACACAAACATTCAACCATAAGAGACAATTCGATTTTACATGGAAAAACTCCTCAACGGGTAAAAAACCACGACACAAAGAGATCCACTATGATTAACAGAAGATTATAGAGATTGGCAGCCCACAAGCAAAGAAAAATAGAGAAAACTCAAGCTCTCTCTCACAAAACACTCTCCCCTCTTCCAAACCCACTTTGAAAACCTTGGATACCTTAGGATTACTCCTAATCATGGATTTATGCCATATATATAGCAAGCAACCTCGAATTAAAAACGTCTTACGCAAATCCGCGTAATAGCACAAGTCACGTGTAACTGGCCAACCGGTCTTGACCGGTCGGATCGGCCCAAAAACAATACAGGGGAAATTCAGACTGAAACACGCTACCTCTACACTACCCCCATTGTCTGACCGGTCCAAGGATGCCGTTTGAAGGCTCTCTTCCAACAAATTTCACGGAGGCTTCAAACATCAAATTAGAACATGCATGCTTACTTCGTCATCTCATCTTCATCATAGCTCCACCGCTTCTCGTGTCACCATCAACCATAACCTTGTACTTTCATGCCCTTTTTCGCTCTTCTCATGTGGCTTTTTGGGCACTTGCCACATACGAGCAACCGTAGATCCCGCTGCCAATTCCGCAGCTCCACCGTGAATTGTGCTCCCGATCAACTTGTAAAGATAGCCACACCTCCGTGCCTTCATCCACACGAGTGCCCCCTTCATCACTTTACAACAACAATCGCGGCCGATGAATACACATCCTTTTGCCTCAAGAGCACCAAGAGAAATCACATTCATCTTCATCTTGGGGACATGCTTCACATCTTTCAGGACTCGTTCGATCCCATCGAACATCCTGATGCGCACCGTACTAATACCCACCACGAGCGTAATTATCACCTACAAACACTGATTCATCACCATACTCTCTGTATGTCACGCCCTGAAATTCAGAACCCGAGTACAACAACCCAAAGCCCGAGTTCCAGAGTGTGAATTGAAAATTCGAGCATAGATTTCTTGAAGTTCCATTCCACACATCGCATAACTAAAATAAATCTCAAGTATAACGTTTCTTTTCCACTAATATCTTATTACATTGAATTTTACAAGATAAAATGAATCAAATATGATTGCCGTTTAAGTAACACGTGACCATCTGAATACTCTGCTCTGTTTATGTCCTTTCCTTCCTGAAAACCTGCAAGAACTGTGGTGATTTTGGTGAGCTAAAAGCACAGTGAGGTCATTTCCATCACAGGTAATATTCCAGTTAATAAGAGATAGATTGCGAATCATCAATGGATAGAATTGTGAGTAATATATGAGGATAATGTTATGAGTGATACACTTTATGGTTTATTATCAATAGAACATGATTATCATGATGTCATGTATGTCATGATACGTGTGAGAGCAATAAACGTCTAGAAACTCGTTGCCACTGAACATTAGGAACCTGTCGCAAATTAACCATGCTCACCTAACCGGTACAACGAGGTGGCAAATCAACCATGCACGCCAGTGGGCAAATCAACCATGCACCACTGATTCAACCGAGCAACTCAACCATGCTCAATAAGTGAAACGACCAGAACTCGCTGCTAGTGAACATTAGGAACCTGTCGCAAATCAACCATGCTCACCTAACCGGTACAGCGAGGCGGCAAATCAACCATGCACGCCAGAAGTCAAATCAACCATACTCCTGTTTTGTCGCAGTGTATAAATGTATGTATATGTCATGAGTTATGGAAGCATTCTTTAAGCATACAATGCATATCAACTCAATTCCAATCACGCCATGCATGGGTTATCTTCATTCATATAATTCTTTATCAAATTTTGGTTAATGTTGATCGAGGAATTTGAGGAGGTCGTTGTGTAAGGTTTAGTATGTTGGCAGACTAACATTGTTTCAAGAGTTATGTATTGTATACTGTCGAACCCTAAGTTGTTGTTTATCGGAAAGTTTGAGAATGATGACACGGGGAATCTTGAGAATACTACATGTATTTAGTGTTGCATGTTGATTACGTCATATGCAACAAATCCTAAATCGAATTGTCATAGAATTCTGACATGTGCATTGAAACGGAAAACTTGAGAAGATTAATTAAATAAGAAAAGGATAATTGGTGATGAACTTATGGATATAGAGATAGGAGATGGACGGATCCCTTACCTAGAATTCCATAATAAGAAAGAATGTATAAAAGTATACCTAAATTCCTAACTAGAGAAGGAGTCTAAATTTAACGCAAAATACAGAAGAACACTAAAGGACATTAACAGAGAAAGTTACGTGAGATGAATCACTCACAGTTTGATGATTCCTAAGCTCCAAACAAGTCCCAACTTGAATCTGAATTGACTCAGCGAGTCGACTCGGTGTAGAGAGGAAATCTCTCCTTCTTTCTTTTTCCTTCTTCTTTCTTCTTTCTTTCTCTCTCATTTCTTCCTTACTCCCCTCGTGGCCTGGGATACTGTCCCAGCTGCTGGCGTGGGAAACGTTTTTCTCCTTCCCTAACTGACACGCTACCTCCCTCTCTTTCTTTCTCACGGCTTCTCTCTCTCTCTCACGACTTTTCTCTATCTCACGGTTTCTTTCTCTCTATTTCTCTCTACGTTTCTCTAATAGCTCTCTCTCTCTCTCTCTAACAGCTCTCTCTCTCTATCCCTCTCACAGAGAGTTGGATTTTTATAGCCAACTACACACGCCCGCACGACTATTGTATGTTTCCGAATCCAACTTGGATTCGGATCTTATGCCTTGCAACCTTAGTCTTCGTGGATCGTTGAAACTGTAAGTGGGGTCCACACAACCCTAACGAAACAATTTTCAAGCTACCATGCACAGCAATGGCCAGGATCTTGGCCTCTTTTGATTTGGACGGTGAATTCAAAAAGAACGGATATAAGACCGATGAGGGAGATTTTCAAGGGGATACCATGCGAGAGGAAGAGGAAAAGAATAGATGGTTTGGATGATGAATGTGGGGCCCACAGAAGGACGGTGCGGAGGTTGCAGTCGGACAGTCCTCGCACGTCCGCGCGTTGTTACAGCGACGCATAAAGAAAAGGAAATCGTGTTTCTTCCTACCCGGTCGGCACAGTGATTGGATGCGTTTGGATCGCCAGGTGGGGTCCACTGTGATGAACGATGGCGACTGGTAATGGCGACAGCAGCAGCGCTGTCGCAGCGGACGCTGTAACAGCGTCCGCAGATGACGCGGTCTTTCCTTTTCTTTTTTTTTCTTTTTTTTATTATATGCGTTGCACTATGGGACCTGCGTACGCTGACCAGATCAGTGGGGTCCACCCGAGACGGTCCAACAACGAACGATGAAGATGAAGCAGGCGGACAGCGTCCGCTCGCTGTACGCTGCGAAAGAAGAAGAAGAAGAAGAAGTTTTCTTCAATCACGCGATCAACGCGGGTTGACCGGGTATGTGTGGTGCACGCGGTGCACGTGGGTCCCACCATGATGTATATGCAGAATCCACTCAAATAGTTAGGTAGGCCACATGATTTTAGGCTATAACACAAAAAATGAGACGGTTCTGAAGTTAGATGGCCCACTTATGGCCCGATTTCTGATTAGGGCGTTTGTAGGATGATCGGGGGATTGAAATTTGACATATACAGTTGGATCGTGTCCTAGAACTAGTATATAAGGTTTTGCGTGAAAATGATTTTCAGAAATCATAAAACTTGCAATTGGTCCTATAACTTAAGTTTAACTAATGGTATTTTCCTAATACTTATAGATTTATGAGTTTTGCGAAATCTGCCACTTCCATGCTATTTTAGGGTTCATGTTGAGCAATTTTAATGAAAAAGTCATACTATAATTTCTTACGAATTATTTAATATTAATTTATCTATATTAAATTTATTTAATTTCTTAAATAAATAATTAATTTATAATTGAGATTATTCTAAAATCCTAGGGTGTTACAAACACACCCGAGCAGGTTCATAGGGCCAAGAATTCACTGGTCGAAGGATATACCTTGTGATGGACACAATGTCCGGTTCTTATTTATGGACAGACATGTGTACAGGATACTGTACGGCGGTTTACATTGATCGCGTAATTCGAATTTGGAGTGGACGGTTAAATCTTCTAGTCTAGACGACTCCTGGTTGCTACGAAACTAAGTACCTGACCTGACAAGTCGTCCCATTGGACATGTGTTATGCGTATTATCAGCTTAGAATTAATTTCTCACAATGTGAACACGCACTCATGTACTTACTCGTGCGCCTAAATTTTTGGGATATTACATTGTATGTCGTGAATGAACTCTGGTTAGGACAAACATGACATGAAGCCCCTGAATCTATTATCCACTATCTACCGTGAGATCCCTTGCTAGATACAATTAGAACTTCACAAAGATCGCCACCATCCTCTACGGAGTGGCTCCCTCTCTAGAAGAATTTTCATACCTCTCTTACTTTAACTTGAGATTCTGACAATCCCCTCGTGTGGCCTTCCTGACCACAACTTAAGTACTTCACCTTAGCTTTCCCTTTGCCCTTGGCTTTAGATCCCAATTTCGAATATCCTCTACCATACTCAGAATTTCTCCCCCTCATAATCAGTGCCTCTGAGGAAGAACGAGAACCCACGTCACCGCTTTTCTTTCTCATCGCCTTCGACTGGAAGACTGAGATAACGGTCTCGATGTCAATGGTCTCCATCCCTACGCACACAGAGTCCTTGAATAACTCATATGAATTTAGAAGAAAATTCAGCAGGATGCATGCTTGATATTCATCCTTCATCGGTTCATCTATCTCCACCAACTTGCAAACCAACCTATTGAACGTGCTTAAGTGGTCCTCCACATTCGTCCCCTCAGCCATCCTTAGGGTGAACAACTGCATCAACAAATATATGCAATTCTCTAGAGACTTCTTGGCATAAACCTTCTCTAACTTCGCTATCGTATTAGCCGTAGTCTTCTCCTTCGTGACGGGATAGAGGACATCATCCGTAAGGCATAATAGATTGATGATTCTAGTCTTCTTGTCGAGCTTTGTCCACTCATCATCTTTCATAGCCTCAGTTGCTTTTCCAAGAGCTTCATCAAGCCCGTGCTGAACTAAAAAGGATTCGATCTTCACCTTCCACGGCTCAAAGTTATTTTTATCGGAGAACTTCTCTACATCAAATCTTGTGCTTGATCCCATCTTCTCATCTCAGATCTGAATTCTATCCACCCCAACTTTAGCTTTGATACCACTTGTTGGGAATAGGGGTGCCAGCAACGAAAGTGGAAGTCGAACAACACCACAGCAGTATATGAGATCAAATGAAAAAAACAATGCAATCATACCACACAAACATTCAACCACAAGAGACAATCCAATTTTACATGGAAAAGCCCCTCAATGGGTAAAAAACCACAGCACAAAGTGATCCACTATGATTAACAGAAAATTATAGAGATTGACGGCCCACAAGCAAAGAAAAACAAAGAAAACCCAAGCCCTCTCTCACAAAACAGTCTCCCCTCTTTCAAACCCACTTTGGAAACCTTGAACACTTTAGGGTTACTCTTAATCCCAAATTTATGCCATATATATAGCAAGCAACCCCGAATTAGAAACGTCTTACACAAATCCGCGCAATAACGCAAGAGAAACCTTGTTGCACAAGTCACGCGTAACTGGCCGACTAGTTCGGACGGGCCCAAAAACAATTCGGGGGCAAATTCACACTGAAACATGCTACCTCTACATTGGCCGACCGGTCCCCCCATTGTCTGACCAGTCAAGACTAGTCAATGATAGTCCAGAGATGCCACTTGAAGGCTCTCTTCCAACATGTTTTAGGTCATAGAGTGCTCTGTGCAATTTGCACATATGATCTAAACGAGAGGGATCCACAAAGCTTTGAGGTTGGGTCATACGTACCTCTTCAGTGAGTATATTATGCAAAAACATATTCTAACATCGAGGTACCTGATATGCCATCTAAAATGTAGGGTGATAAAGACAACCAGCCTATTGTAGTATGCTTGATAATAGGACTGGAGGTTTTATCTTAGTCAATCTAAGATTGTTGATGAAAACCTTTAGCAACTAGGCACACCTTGTAGCGTTCAATAGATGGTTTTGTAATTAAAACACCAGTAAAGAAGGACAAGCGATGGCCCATCGCAAGTGGAGATCAGAGAACCAATGGTGTCAATGCTCTTGAACCCAAAAAGATAGGCGTCCAAAAGATTTGAATCAAGCAATGGACGCAAATAGAGAGGAATCATGACAAAGTAGGAATTTGAGGAGCACGAACGCAAATGGAAAAGCAATGTTGTCGATTAGAGCCCGGGTTAGGTCGATCAGAGAATCAATGCTATCGACGAGGCCAATCTCGGTTGATGTTGAAGTCGAAGTAGTGTTTGGCAGTGAAGAAAACTGACAATGTCAGTTCACAGCCGAATTGATCGGCGATGAAGGCAACTGATGTTGTCTGTGATGCCGTCATGTTGGTGACACTATGCATAGTGCCAAAATGAGCGGCAACACGGAGATTGAGCTAGTCAGCACTATGCATCTATTATAACAGATGGAGGAAGATCCAACGCTCAAGTGGGCCACACCAAATAGTGATGAAACCTAATGACGTCATCACTATAGTAGCGCATGGTGACATCAGTGGTCCCCTCCACAGGTCTGCCTAGACGGTAATGTGTCTGGGCTCGGGCAGGTCGCAATCTGCGTCCCAGGCAATTGGCGTCATGCAGCCCACGATGACAATGAGATGGAATGGGGTGGCAATCGGCCCCCATCCAACCTTGTAGGGCTGGGCCTGTCCCCCTAAACTTAGCCCGAGGGGCCATGTTTGGGCTTGAAATCTAAGTCTGGTATCTGAGATGGCCCCGTACGTCGCCATAATCTAGGTCTACCCTTAGGTTAATATGATGAGATTTTCCCAGGTTTAGGGTAATACCAGGGAGAAAATTCATAGACTGAACTGTATGGGATGCATGTGTCACCCATGGGTCCCACATGACGAGTTGGGTAGAATAGTTAGCCGTCTATCTTCTCGTAGCTACTGTGGTCCAATGATCATGCTTCAGTTATGATTCTGATCTTTGATTTTTGGAGTGGTATGTGTCTATGTGAGCCGTTTAAAATTTTCTGTCCAGTGTTACAAATTCATCTATATTTGGTGATCAGGTGGACCATACAAGTACAACGAAAAGGTGAAGGGGAATGTACACGTGGCCCACTCGACCAGTGGATCTTCTTGATTGTTTGACGAGTATCCCGGATTCTGCAAACGTATGCGGTGAATTATCTCTTCAGTCACGCCTCACGCAAGCCTCAGCATTAATCCTCTTTTGAAGTTTCTGAGCCTTGGTTCGCCTCAGTTACAACGGTTTAAGTATGCATATGTCAATAATGCACGATAATCTGAATCATCCAAATCGTTGGCCCAGTGATGATGGAGGTTTCGCCCATAAACTGATATGATATGATATGATATGATGATCCAGACCGTCTTGTTGGTGGCCAATGAGAATGGTCAGCCGTCCAAATTCAACCGAGCTGATTAGATGGTTACAGTCATCCAATCAGTGAGATACTCGGTGTCCATGTCTGATGAATGTGACGCATTGGTCATCTGTTTTCTAATCATCCATCTTTTTGCAGAGACAGGGTCCACCTGATGAGTGAACCGGATGAATTTTCATCTAAGGAACATTCACACTGGGGCCAGCCTGATGAACAACTCCAGTCTCTAGGTAAAATCTACGCTACGTACCCTAGGTTGCTGAAGCCCCCAGGGATGATTTGCGAGGCCCAAATCCAGACCGTTCACCCACATTTGCTCATGGCATGAGGTGATGATGCTCCACCATGCATGTAATGTGACCCAAAAAACAAGCGACTCAGATGATCAGTTCGGTTATGGCATATTAGTTATAAACCAAATATATGAAGTGTACGTATACTATAAATACGTGATATACAATGACAAAGCCTTCAGAAACTATAAATGGGCCAGGCCTGTCATGGGTCCCAGCTCTCGAGCCTGATCAGCCAAGCCCACCCCAAAAGTTGCCGGGCAGAATTTCGGAGGACTATCCTAGCCATTTGACAGCCCAGTAAGAGAGATGCTGAGACATCAAGAACCACCCATTATGTGGGCCTTGTGAGTCTCTGAATATAGACCATTGGTCATCGTTCTAAACATCCCTCTACATGTGTGAATTCCTGATGGGCCGAACCACCACATCTTAGTGGCACCCACTTGATGAATGAACTGCATCCTAGCTACACTCGTGCTATGGTAGCATGTGTGCTGCAACCCCTTCAAGTACTCCAGGATACATATATTTGTCTGTATTTTCAGCCGACAGCCGGAAGCTTGAGTCTCGAGATTATTCCAGGTAGGAGATTTTGGTGTTCACAGGGCATACATGGTGAGGGCCATCTGATCAATGGCTCGGATCAATGAACCGTAGCTCCACCTGTTTAAGAAGTTATACAACGGATGCAATCTCACTAGATATTATTATGCTGTACAATGCCACATGCCCACAGAATCGGCCGACACATACCCTGACGGATGTACATTTTCTTGCCCAACCAGCAATGAGAACCACACATCTGAATATGGGCCTTATGTGAACCAATCGAAGGATTTAGTGCAATTTTTCCTCACACGTGCTACTGAAATCTACAGTCCTTGACATCGTGAGTAGCGAATCTCGCTATTGAAGTGACGTCACCAAGTTCTGTGGGTCCCACCATGATGTATGTGTTACATACACACTGTCCATCCATTTGGAGAGATCATTTTAGGGCATGAGCCAAAAAATCAAGCAGATCCAAAGCCCAATTAGACCCCACCAGGAAAAAAAAAAAAAAAAAAAAACAAAGGGGGATTGAATGCCTACCATTAAAATTTTCTTGGGGCTACAGAAGTTTTCGATCAAGCTGATATTTGTGTTTTCCATTCATCCATGTCTATGTTAACTTATGAATGGGTTAGATCTAAAATAAGCATCATGGTGGGCCTTAGGAATGTTTCAACGGTGGCTGTCACTGTCCCCACTGTTTTCCGTGGTGGGGTCCACTTGAGCCTTGGATATGTGTCATTCTTTAGCTCATGCCCTAAAATTATCTCTCCAAATGGATGGACGGTGTGGATACAACAAATACATTATGGTGTGGCCCACATGTGCATATCATGCGCCGACACAAACGGGATATTATTCTTGCCTTCGCAGAGCTCCCTAATTTGATGTGACATGTTTTGATTGAATGGGGAGCGGATTAGCTGTTACCGGGGTAACAGCATAGTGGGCGTTATCCTCACCCTGTAGGGGCCATCTTGATGAATTTTTTTCATATCTACGCCGTTCATCCATTTTTTCAGCTCATTTAAGGATGTTATCCCAAAAATTAAGAAGATCCAAATCTCGGGTGGACCACACCACTGGAAAAAGTGGTAAATATCCATTAAAAGCTTTTTTAGGCCTCGAAAGTTTTGGATCAAGCTAGTATTTATATCTTACCTTCATCCAGTTTTGATTGACCTTATCAATGAGTTGGATGACAAATTAACATTACAGATCTACTTACAGTGTGCCTTGGGAAGTTTTTAATGGTAAGCATTCAATCATCACTGTTTATTTTAGTGTGGTCCACCTGAGATTTGGATGTGCCTAAATTTTAGAACCACGTCCTAAAATGGGATGAAAAAATGAGTATACGGAGTGGATATACAACATATAATTATCATGGTAGGCCCTACGGAAAGGATACCACCCACTAACCTGTTACCCAGCACCTGGTCCGCTGCTGAAAGGATACCACCCACTAACCTGTTACCCAGCACCTGGTCCGCTGCTGATTGGATTGCTGGTTGCTCCGATATTTTTCTTTGCTGTAAACAGAAATTTTATGTTTACAGCTTTTTTTTATTAGTCTACGTCGTCACATAGGTTTGCAACACATCACATCACATCACAACCTTAATGCAACCTCATCGTACTGAAGCAGCAGAAGGTATGAAAATTCTTAATCTGACAGTGGCCTACCTCCCCAAGACGGTGTGGCTCTTACCGTGGGATTACTATGGGCCCACCTTGATGTGTGTATTATATATTTATGTCATCCATTTATTCTTCTACGTCATTTTATGACATTATCCAAAAAAAAAACTAAAACAAGTCTAATTAACAGGTGGACTATACCATAGGAAACAATGTTGATTGGCCATTAATGGACCACAAAAGTTTTGGATCAAGCTAATATTTGTTTTTTCCTTTCATCTAGGCTTTTGTGACTTATCAATAGATTGGATGGTAAATAAACACCTTGGAAATATTAAGGTCGCCTAAGAAATTTTTAATGGTAGGAGGATCAATTGCCACTGTTTCTCATGGTATGGTCCACCTCATAATTGGATCTGCCTCACTTTTTGGATAATTTTCTAAAATGATATGAAAAAATAGATGGACAACATGGATGCATAATATATACATTAAGGTGGACCCATAATAAGCCCACGCTAAGGGGCACACCTTGGGTGAGGTACGCGCCTCACCTAATCTGTGGGGGCAGTATCCAATTGACGTGGATTGGGTACTGCCGTGGCCGGAGGAGTTCCTGCCACTAGAGTTGTACATTAAGCTAAATCTAATCCACCTAGGCTAATCTCAACTTGGCTCAAGTTGGCTCGCCCATGGAGCTAGAATAGCATGTTCAGCTTGGTTCGGCCATGGAACTAGAATAGCATGTTTGGCTTGATTCGGTCGAGCTTTCGAGCTAGTTTGAGCCTAGAAAAAAAAAAAAAAAATCAAAATTTGAATAAGCCCAGCCCAAAAGACATCTTTTCACTTTATTACTTTGCTCTCTTCTAATGTGGGACTAAACACCCTCCCTTTCCAATGAGCTGAGTTGAGTCAAACTTAAATCGAGTCAAGTTGAGCTGAATCAAGTTAGGGCCAGCTTGAACTATGCTCAAAAATCTTTGAGCTGAAAAAAAAGTGGCTCGACTCAGGTTGAACCTAGCATCCTATCGAGCTAGCTTAACTCGCGTACAACTCTACCTACCACCCATTATCTGGGAGGGGATTAGGTGTGTAACATGTTATTAAGTTTTTCCTTGATGGGGGCCCACCTTGATATATGTGTTATATGTTTAAACTGTTCATTAGTTTTTTAAACTATTTTAAGGCATGGTTCAAAAAATAAAGCAGATCTAAATCTCAATTGGACCCATATAGTAGGGATTGAATGTCTACAATTAATGGGAGTCACAAAAGTTTTGGATCAAATTAAGTCTATGTGACCTTATCAATAACTTGGATGGCAAATAAATATTAGGGCAAGGCTTAATAAGTTTTTAATGTTGGGTGTTCAATAACCAATGTTTCATGTGTTGTGGTTCACTTGTGATTTGGATCAAGTTCATTTTTGTGACCATGCCCTCAAATGAGTTGAAAAAACTGATGAACGGCATAGATGCAGAACACATGGTAGGCCCCATAGTTAGGAAAACACCAACTAACATGTTATCCTAGTTACCCTAATCCACTCCACTGTGGGAGTTTTACTACAATAGCCCCTTGGTGTGGCTACTTTTACAAAAAGTTAATTTCTTGTGAGGCTCATCTTGTTTCGCCTTTTCACAAGAAATTGTAAAATTTTTGGTCAGGTGCCCCTCTGACCACTATACATCCACGAAGAGGCGAAAGTCCTCTTAGGTGTTACAAAGGGAATTCACCATAGGCCCCCACTATGATGCGTATGTTACATCCACGCTGTCCATCCATTTGGAGAGACTATTTTAGGTTGAGCCAAAGAATGAAGTAGATCCAAAGCTCAAGTGGACCTCATCAAAGAAAACGGTGGGGATTGATGTCCTATCATTAAAAACTTCTTGGGGTCACAGAAGTTTTTGATCAAGATAATATTTGTGTTTTCCTTTCTTCCATATCTGTGTGAACTTATGAACAGGTTGGATCTCAAATAAACAGCATGGTGGGCCTTAGGAAGGTTTTAACGATCACGTCACTATCCCCACTATTTTCTTTGGTGGGGTCTACTTGAGAATTAGATCTATCTCATTCTTTAGATCATGCCATAAAATGATCTCTCCAAATGGATGGACTGTGTGGATACAATAAATACATCACGGTGGGGCCCACAGAAGTTGGTGATGTCACTTCAGTAGGGTGGAAGCCCTCTGACCACTTACTCCTGCGTACGTCCATGAAGAGCCAGAAGCCATCTTGGGCGTCACAAACGGGCTCCACCATGGGCCCTACCATGATACATATGTTACATCCATGTCATCCATCCTTTTTGCAAGATCATTTTAGGCCATGGGGCCCAACTTTGAGATAGATCCAGATTGCAGGTGGGCCACACCATAGGGAATAGATGAGACAATGACGTCCGTTGTTGATTCCCTAAGCACTGTAGATTCCCCCTGGGCACTGTGGATTTCCCCTGAGCATAAGGAAGGCTTCAACGGTAAGCATCAATGCCCTCACTATTTTCTGATAGTGGGGCCCACAGAGCCTTTTGAATCAAGCTGATATTTGTGTAGTCCCTTCATACAGGTCTATGTGACCATATCAACAGGATTGGATTACAAATAGACATCAAGGTGGGCTTGAAAAAGTTTCAATAGTGGACATCCCTGTCACAATTGTACGTTTACTGTGGTATGGCCCACCTGAGATCTAGATTTGGCCAAAATGAGGCCAAATGCCTAAAATGATATGGAAAAAAGGATGGACAACATGAATGAAACATATACAACATGGTGGGTATCATGAGTGGACCACTGGTCCACACCCAAGAGGACTTCCACCTCCTCTTGGTCATGCATAGGAGCGGGTGGTCAAAGGGGTATTTTCAAGGTGGTTAGAGGGGTATTTTTGACCCAAATGTTTCCAATTTATGGTGAAAAGGCTAAAGAAATGAGCCTCATGAGAAATTGAACTTTTTGTAGAAATAACCACACGGGGCTATTACAGTAAAAATTCCATCCACTGCAGGGCGGCTGAACAAAAAGCAGGCTCGGCTAGAAAGCGCAGGGATTGGATACTAACCCAGGGTCCTGTCTCGGGCTCTATGAGTACTGTAGTGTATGTGTTTTATCCATGCTATCCATCTATTTTGTCAAACTATTTTATAGAATGAGCCTAAAAGGGTGAAAGATATAAGGATCAAGTGGACCACACTACAGGAAACAATGGAGAACAAGTGTCTACCATTGAAAATGTCTTAGGGGCAATAGAAGTTTTAGATCAAGTTGATATTCATGATTTCCCTTCATCCATGTCCATTTGACCTTAAGAACGAGGATTGAGTACTACCTAGCCCATCTCTAGGGGCTTTGAAGGGCTATGAGTTTCATCTACACCATCTTCCTAAGGACCACTGCGATGGTTAATTGCCGTCCAATCTGTTCATGAGCTGGACGAAGGAAAAATACAATTATCAATAGCAACTTGATCCAAAGAACTATCAACTTGATCCAAAGACTTTGTGGCCTCAAAATAGTTTTCAACTGTGGCACCCCAAAACTTCTGTAGATGACACTCATACATCATGGTGGCCCCTCAAAGCCCTTTCCAGGGACAGGGTAGCACTCAATCCGGGTTCCTTTCTTTAAGATGTTTTGGGTTTTACCGTCTGGTCAAGTCTCACCACATTAGAGGCAGAGGAAGTAGGGTCCAGAAGTGGGCAGTGCCCAACGGATGCAGATTGCCTGTAGTAGGAGATCCAAAGCTAAGTGGGGCCCACCGTGATGTTAGGGACGGACAGGGGTAGGACCCAATCGGCGTCCCTTGCTTTAACCGGACAGCTTCCCAGCGCGGGCAGCATGGCAGCAGCCAATCGTTGTTGCCTGTGGCAGGGTGCGGTAGTAGCTCGGAAGCTAGGTAGAGCCCACTGTGATGTTCGTTGGAAATCCAACCCGTCCATCCGTTTTGCTATCTTATTTTGCAATAGGAGTCAAATTGAAGAGGATAAAAAACTGAAGATTGCCACACGAGAGGAAAAATGGGGTAAAAATTGCCTACTTTTAATACCTTCTCGGAGCCTACGTTGGAACTAAAACACAAAAAACTGAGCATAATACAAAATTTCTATGGCCCAAGATAGAAATCGGATTGAACTAAGTAAATTCTTTTGGGCGCACCGTGAATGTATGTGGTTTATCCACGTCATCCATCAAATTTTTCCATATAAATTTAGGGGTGGGGTCAAAATTGAAACATATCTAAAGCTCAAGCAGACCACACCAATGATTTCCCCATTAAAACCTTGCTAGGGCTCATAGTGATGTTTATTTATCATCCAACCTTTTGATAAGATTACACAGACATGAATGAAGGTAAACACAAATATCATACTGATAAAAAACTTCCATGACCCCTAAGAAATTTTCAACTATAGATGTTCAATTCACATTGTTTATTGGTTCAATTTAGCTTAGAATATGCTTCAATTTTAGACCCAAGGCCTAAAATTATCTAATAAAATGGATCAACGGAGTGGTTAAAATATATAAACGACACTGGACCCCACAGAGTTCGCTTCAGTACCCAATCCGCTTCCCACGAATATTACAAAGGTGGTTGCTTAATACTCACTTTTTCCTCTCATGTTCTTAAGGTGAGCTGGAAAAACGAGTCAACGGCATGGATTTCTCAAAAACATTTTTACGTGGCCAATCTAACTTCTGAAAGATGGGAAGCGGATTCTCGTATTGAGTAAACTATGGGGCCTACTGTGATTTATGTATTTTATCCACTCTGCTCATCTATTTTACAAGATTTTTTTTTTTTGGCTTAAGCCCAAAAATGAGGCATATCCGTCGCTCAATTGGACCACACCACAGGAAACTATGTGAATTGAATGTCTAATGTTGAAAAATTCTTGGGACCACATAAGTTTTGGATGAAGCTGATATTTGTGCTTTCCCTTCAGTGTGATCTTATGAACAGGTTGGATGGAAATTAACATCACCATGGGCCCTAAGAAGGTCTCAAATCATTTTTTCCACCGTTTCCTGTGGTGTGGTCTACTTGAGCTTGGATATACTTTAATTTTGAGTCCAACCCCTAAAATGAGCTGGAAAAACATAGTGGATAAAGCATATACATTCATGGTGGGCCTAACAGAGTTCACTCAGTATGATAAAAGTGTACAAGTACTCAGTAGATCCTATCAGCGGCCACTTTATACGTATCCATCATGAGCGGGACCCGCACCTAAAAAATGAAAAATTCCCTACACAAAAGCATCCGATGGACTCATTCAGGGACCCAAAACCACACTGTGGATCCAAGAGGCTCAGGCAAAGGGAAAAAAAAAATGGTATTCCTGAAGGCGTTGTATTCGTTAAAAAATCCCATCTCCATTTCTACATTAATAACGATTAGAACATTCAAATCATCACATCTTATACACAAATATCCCACAAAGCAGCCAATCTCCCTCCATCAGTTCAGACTCTACAACAGAGAGAAGAAGAATGAAGAAAAAGCAAAAAGAGAGATGTCATCGAGCACAGTTAGTCAGGTCATCCGATGCAGAGGTATCATCTTAAATTACCTCCTCTCTCCTCTTTTCTATCCTATGTAATTTTGTAATTTCTATGGTGATGATCATCTTCAACCATGGATGGATGCAGCTGCGGTAGCATGGGAAGCAGGGAAGCCGTTGGTGATTGAAGAGGTGGAGGTGGCCCCACCACAGGCGATGGAAGTCCGTTTGAGGATTCTATTCACTTCCCTCTGCCGTACCGATGTCCACTTCTGGGAAGCTAAGGTTTCTCTCTTCCTCTATTTCTTTAAAATAAAAGAAGAAAAAAAACATATATAAAAATAAGTGTTTTTTTTTTTTTAATTACGTTATTATAAAAGGATGGCTGAAATGATTGAGATATTTGAATATGGCAGGGTCAGACACCCATGTTCCCTCGCATCTTTGGCCATGAAGCTGGAGGGTATGCTTCTTTTATCTTAATTACATTTTTATTCTTTTAATTTTCATTTTTTAAGATGTTTTAATTTTTGTCCGTTGGTTCCAAGCATAAGAAAATGATACAATTACAATTATCATATTTTTGCATTGACGGTTTGTAATTATAAATAGGATCGTAGAAAGCATAGGAGAAGGTGTGACGGATCTTGAACCAGGGGACCATGTACTCCCTGTATTCACCGGTGAATGCAAGGAATGTCCTCACTGCAAATCAGAGGAAAGCAACATGTGTGATCTCCTTAGAATAAACACGGACAGAGGAGTGATGATCAGTGATGGTCAATCAAGATTCTCCATCAATGGGAAACCCATCTACCATTTTGTAGGAACCTCCACTTTTAGCGAATACACTGTAGTACATGTTGGTTGTGTTGCCAAGATCAACCCTGCTGCTCCTCTTGATAAAGTCTGCATTCTTAGCTGCGGGATATCAACAGGTGGACGTACACTTCGGTTTCCTCCCTCTGTTTCATGAATTTTCAACATATATTCTTGTAATTGAATTGGGTTTTTTCATTTTAGGACTTGGTGCCGCTTTGAATGTTGCGAAACCCAAAAGGGGTTCCAGTGTTGCTGTTTTCGGATTGGGAGCAGTCGGCCTTGCTGTGATTTTCTCATTCTTTTCCTTGTGTTTTTCTCCGCTAAGGATATATATATATATATATATATATATATATATATATATATATATATATATATATATATATATATATATAGATCCTTTTCCTTGTGTTGCTGTTTTCAGATTGGGAGCAGTCGGCCTTGCTGTGATTTTCCCATTCTTTTCCTTGTGTTGCTTATATATATATGCTTGTTCTGTCAAGACTTTGCTAAGCAAGTTAAAAATGTGTGATACAAATTATTTCATATGGTGGGGCTATGGTAACTGATAGATGTTATAAGCATTCCCAATTATATGATCCAAGCTGTCTGATTGGACCCTTGTTGAATGTGGACAGTTGGTTGTAATTGTACCTAGTCATTGGATAGCTAGGATCAACTGATAAGAGAAAAAATTAGGGCATGAACATCACCTATACAATTGTTGTGTCAAACAAAAATGTTGCTTCTTTCCCATCAGATGTATGTTATTTCCAAAATTCATTTTCCTCTCATCTATATAAAGTGCGTTTGTGTTTTGTAATTTCTCATTTTATGACAAATGATGTAATTATATCATGTGATTAGGCTGCTGAAGGGGCAAGAATTGCCGGAGCTTCAAGGATCATTGGTGTTGATTTGAACTCCAAAAGATTCCAGGAAGGTAAAAGTCCCACTCTATTTAATGTTAATAGATTTATATATATTTGATCAGTGTTTTGTCTTTCTAGATGTATCACCTGCTTTTATATACATTAATCTGATTCTCTTCTGCAACCAGCTAAGAAATTTGGTGTTACAGAGTTTTTAAATCCAAAAGAACATGACAAACCAATTCAAGAGGTTAGCTGTAGTTTTCTATATATTTTTTAGTTCTAAGTATTTGGCGGCAGTTTTCTACTGCAAAATATTTTTAGTATGACAATGTCCTGAATTTCAATAGGTGATTGCCGAGATGACTGGTGGAGGAGTAGACCGTAGCATTGAATGTATTGGGAATGTCAACGCCATGATATCTGCATTCGAATGCGCTCATGATGTATTTTTCTACTCTCATTTCTGAGAATTGCTCATCTTAAGCCTGATCATAGCCTGTAATTTATGACACTGAAATTCCAATGTTCACAGGGTTGGGGTGTTGCTGTACTAGTCGGCGTACCTCACAAGGATGCCGTGTTCAAAACCCACCCCATGAATTTGTTGAATGGGAGGACTCTCAAGGGAACCTTCTTCGGAAACTATAAACCACGATCAGATCTTCCTTCAGTTGTGGAAAAATACATGAACAAGGTATGCATTAGTAAATTTCTGTTATAATCAACTGTCATTATACCAATCTTTCTTACTCCAGCCAATTAATTGTATATCTTTATATTCATTTCTGTTGATGGGACATATGCCAAAATCTTATGGGTTACATAATCCTGCCCATTAATTGGACGGCTGATGATTATAAATGGTCAAACCAATTACTAACCCGGTCTGTAGTAAGAAAAAAAAAAAAAATCATACAACCGGCAGCTATATATGCATCTAGATGAGGATTTAGTGTTTGGCACCTGATGCTTTGATGATTTCCCTCTTAACAAACTTAATATAAGCCACAGCAATAACTTTATTGTAACATACATCTCATTAATGTGGCAGGAGCTTGAATTGGAGAAATTCATAACACATCAAGTCCCTCTCTCAGAAATCAACAAAGCCTTTGAGTACATGCTCCAAGGAGACGGCCTTCGATGCATCATTCGCATGGATGGATAGAATTTCTTGTTTTTCTCAATATAGTGTTGGTTTGATGTTGTTTTTATAACTTATTTGCTTGTTGCCAAAATATTAAGTTATCTAAATAATTAGAAATTCAGAATAGCAATGCCTTGTTATCTTGATATTTCATTTTCTGTCCTGACTCAGTATAGTGCAATCAGTACATTCTTAGCGGGTGAATATATTTGCATAGCCCAAGTGGGTCCACAAAAGATTAATGATGGGTGGGATACACCAAACACTGTATTTTACCAACAACATGACCATGATTGGATAACAAGGGCCATACAATAAGGGCCTGCAAATTGGACAGTCAGACCCTTTCCATCAATTTTTCATGCCCTTGTTTGAATAGTTGTAAATGGTCTGATGAGGGGCATTGGGACCATGTGAAATTGTTAGTGGATCCCCTCTGGTCCATCTAATCAGACTTGTGCATATGGTGCATGTGCTATATCCTGGCTGTTCATCATGCTGGGTTCACCGCAAAAATTTGCCAGCCAAAGTAGGCTGGTTAGCTCGCTCCTTGTGTGCCTTGTAAGTGTGTGAGAGGCCTGATTTTGTGGTTAGGGCATGCTTCATAATGCACCGCACTTGATGAATGGCCCACATCTTGACTTGAAATGGTTAGGCTTGTATATTTAAGCATTTACGGCATCTTCCAATAAGACTGGTGCGGCAAATGGGCTGGATGGGCTGGGGCATCTTTGGCTAAGCGTCCAGCGACTCACTTGGATACCACACAATGAGTAACTTTTTTAACTTATATAAGTTAATAGGCTACCTTTATTTAAGTTAATTTTGTGCGCGCCATGTAAAAGTGACTTAGTATGCTCCATGGGTCTTTACTCATACTTTAGTGGTAGACTTACAAGAGTTTCAACACGAGGTTATGGGTTCTAGTACCCATTGTGGTATAAAAAAGTCACTATGAAGTGAGCACGTGTTAAAATTTCCCTTTTACCCTTTTACAACTCTTCAGGTGAATGGACCATATCAGAGACCTCACATGGTGGATAGTCCACATCAAAGATGGGGCTATACAATGGACAGTCCATATCAAAAGTGGGCCCCACCTGATGGATGACCCATTTAACATGGGTTCACATAATAGATGGTTCACATCAAAGGTCAACCCCTAATCATAAATGGCCTACATAGAAAGTGGGCCACACGTTATGGATGACCCATATAAATTACATGGGCCCACATAATATATGGTTCACCTCAAAAGTCAGTCCATAGAGATAAATGGCGCACACCTAAATCGGACCCGTATGATGGGTGGCGGATGCAGTTTCCTGACTACAGGCTGTGGTAGGAACTTCCTGTGATAAGAAGCTAGGTGGGCCACTTTGAAGTTTGTGAGAAATCCACCCCTGTCCATCCATTTTGCCAGATCCCGTGAAGACATGGGCCCAAGAAATGAGGCAGATACAAAACTCAAGTAGGGCCCTGCGACAAGAAAAAGTAGGTAGGAAATGCCTACCATTGAAATCTCCCTGGTTCACCGTGATGTTTATATGTCATTCTTATCGTTTCGTAAGGCCATGCCTACTAGGATGAATGGAAAAACACAAAAATCATGATGCAAAACTTCTGTGGTCCCATAGATTTTTCATCGGTGGATGTTCGATCCTCACCGTTTCTTGTCGCGCAGTGTTTTCGACCGGGTGGATTTCTCACAAACATCACAATGGCCCTACCTAGCTTCTTGCCACAGGAAGTTTCCACGACAACTGCAATCCGCATCCCTGGATGACCCACTTCAAAGGTGGAGCCCACACTATGGATGGTCCATATCAATAGTGGGATCCACATGATGGACCGTCATTGATGGTGGGCCCCTCATGATGTGTGACAATCAGTGCACTTTTGACTCCTTTTCATGCGGAGTGGAGTGTCAACAACCCAAATCACTGACGGGTAATATGGCAGTTCCATCTCCATTATACAAGTGGCAGGGTTTAAGTATGAATCAGAACCGTCTATTCAATGGACAACTGTTGTGGATGGTCCGTTTCTTACTTTAACGATGGGACACTTCAATAGTACACTTGGCACAGTTATACAGTGATCCGGACCGTCCAAATCAATGAACCAGTTACCCACTAATCGACTCACTATTATACTTTCAGCATCCAATCATGATGTCCATGGATCAGATGGTTGGGATTGCCTTATCTGTGTGATTCGAGACATATGCTCGATCCACAATGGGTCCTACATTTTGAACGGTCTGCATGGCATGAGTACGACATATGAGGAGGTGGGCCACCACCCTTTTCAAAATGTTTGGACACTTTCATGAGTTTGCCATATCTGTACTTATTTCTACTACCATTGTACGTCGATCACCAGAATGACCAAAAGTGCAGCAACAATCATGAACGCACCAACAGTACACATGCCCCACTATATTACATACACACCCGTCACATGTATGTTGTAAGATTTGAATTGTAAAATCTAGATAAATGATAATATAGAATGAAAATTAAAAATGTAGAAATTTAACTGTTTTAAAAAATAGATTATAGACAAGGTTTTTGAAAGGAAGAAATTAAATTAACTTATCGTATAGTCGAGGTGTAATTATAAATCACTCAGCTTAAAGTTGTTACTACCTTCCGTTGGATAATTTTCATAGTGGAAGAGGATCAATGGACAGCCAACCTCTAGGATACAACGACTGCTGCCTGGTCACGAGGTTGCACTTCGTACTCAGGCCTGAACCACCCTTTATAGGTTTAACTCGAAGAAGAAAACAATAATGCAAAGTCTAGAAAACTGAGAAAGTAAAAGATGAAATTCGAATAATTAAAACGGAGATCATCAGAAGTCCTTTTATAAACTTCAAGATATGTCTCGAGTGGATGTTTAAGCATCCATTAAAACAGAGATGCATTACTTTGGTTTTCAAATAAAACGATCGTTGGGCTTCTCTGTAGAAGAAATCCGTTATTGGGCCTGATTCAAACCGTGGCCCAATGGTTTGCCTTTTGAACTTTCTGGCTAGGGTCGCACCTGTAGGCTTTGGGCATAGCCCCCCCAACAATCAAATTCACATGCCCCTTAAAGGCTCATGCCTTTATGCAAAAAACCAATCTTATAGCTTAGAAAGTTTCCCAACTCAAATCCGATGTGGGATTATCTTCTTGTACAAAAAGACAAAACCAAAAAGGCACTACAAAAAGATTTGGAGGGAAGTTTTGAAAATTTTAAAACATTTCATTGTAAATTATTTTAAAGCAATAATATAGAACAATTTTTCACATGATTCAAAATAAACTTTTCAGGTTAAACAGAAATAATTATGCTTAATGTCGATGCCAATTTGACTTAAATCGACACTTAAAGTATGCAAGATAAGTCTACAGGAGTCAGGTGACATAGTCTTAAATAAGACTCTTTTGAGCGTAAATCATGTATATAAGCAACTCACACATTTCTTCTCAGCTACAAGTGGTTCTGCGATTTGGTGCTTTTCGGTCATGCACCATTTCTCGGATTTCATGAGTGCTCTAGAGAATTCGCTCAAATTCTCATAGGAAGCGGCCCCTCCTCCACACTCATATAGGTGAATTCTATCAAGTGTATGTAGCAACTGAATACACCACCAAAATTTTGACATATGGATTCATTAAGAGTTCAAACTCAATCTTCTTCGCTGCTGCTTGCATTAACTACACCATAAAACAGGACTTACTTAAGGAAATGCTTAGATATCTCATAGTATCTTGTTGTGTACCCATTTGAAAACCTACCGCATGGGATCTCCATTTGTATAGGTTAGGTTGCCAACACTGGTAACTCATAATATTAAGCTTAGTCCCATTCCTTTCGATGTTTTTAAGACTAACTTCTTAGATAGTCATTTTGTCAGAGGATCTGTCAAATTCTTCTCTGATCTCACAAAATCAATGACTATTACTCCGTCATTAAACAAGTGTCTCACTATATTATGTCGGAGTTTATGTCTACTCTTGCCATTATATATTTTACTTTTAGCCTTAACTATTGCTGCTTGACAATCACAATGCAATGATATTGCTACTACAGGCTTAGACCATAAAGGAATATCAGCCAAAAGATTTCTTAGCCATTCAACTTCTGTGTCTGCTTTCTCCAAGGCTACAAGCTCGGATTCCATAGTAAATTGAGCTATACATATCTGTTTGGTGAATTTCCAAGAAATAGCTCATCCACTCAAGGTAAAAACATATCCAATTGTGGATTGAATTTCATCTAAATCACTAATCCAGTTAGCATCACTGTATCCCTCTAATACAGCGGGAAAACCATAGTAATATATACCATATTCAATTATATCCTTTAGATACCTTAGTATTCTAGATAAAGCATTCTAATGTTCATGTCCAGGATTATGTATATATTACTCATCATATTTACTGCATAGGTTATATCAGGTCTAGTATAATTCATTAAGTACATGAGACTTCTAATTATTTTAGAATATTCTAATTGTGATACACTATCACCTTGTATTTTTCTTTAGATGTATAATATAGTAATAAGGAGTACTGATAGGCATACTGTTAAAGTGATAAAAACCTTTTAACATTTTCTCAATATAATAAGATTGTGAAAAGATAAAACTTTCATCTTTTCTGATTACTTTTATGCCTAAATCATATTAGTCTCACCCAAGTCTTTCATGTCAAACTTAGATGACAAGAACTTCTTAGTGAATTTAACTATCTTAAGATCAGTTCTAAAGATGAGCATGTCATCTACATAAAAATAAATTATTACTTCTTCATTTCCTGTAAATTTACTATACACACATCTATCTGCATCATTTATTTTAAATCCATTTGATTTTAAAACATTATCAAATTTCTTATGCCATTGCTTAAGAGCTTGCTTTAGACCATATAAAGATCTAATTAGCTTACAAACTTTGTTTTCTTTTCCTTGTATTATATAGCCCTTAGGTTAATCCATGTATATTTCTTCTTCTAATTCTCCATTTAAGAAAGCAGTTTTAATATCATCTGATGTACTATTAATTTATATATAGACGCAATGGCTATAAGGATTCTAATAGAAGACATTCTAGCCACTGGGGAATAAGTATCGAAATAATCAATTCCTTTTTTTTGTCTAAAATCTTTGGCTACTAATTTTTCCTTGAATTTATCAATAATTCCATCTGGTTTCATATTTTTCCTAAAGACCCATTTACAACCTATTGGTTTATTACCATGTGGTAAGTTTACTAATTCCCATGTATTATTTGATATAATAGACTATAATTCATCTTTAATGGCTTATTTCCAGAATGAGGCATCTGACGAACTAACAGCTTCTGAGTAAGTCTGAGGATCTTCTTTTAGTAAGTAAACATACTTAAATATTCTATCTCTTAAGTTAGGTTCCTTTCTAACTCTGACACTTTTTCTAGGTTCTATTTCTTCTTCATTTTCTTTTCTATATTCCTACTAGTTGAGGCAACATTTGGATTAATAGTCTCTTCTATTTCTTTTGATACTACTTTCATAGGAAATCCATTTTCAAATAATTCTACATCCCTTGCCTCAATTATAGTAAAAATATATAGAATATTATCTTTAGATTTTAGAACCAAGAACCTATAAGTTGCACTGTTATTAGCGTATCTCATAAATACACAGTCTGTTGTTCTAGGACCTAATTTCATTTTCTTAGGTTCAGGTAGTCCTACTTTAGCAAGACACCACCACACTTTAATGTATTTACAACTAGGTGATATCCTTTTCAAATTTCATAAGGTGTTTTTCCTGTTGATTTCATTGGTATTCTGTTTTGAATATAGTAAGCATAGAGTATTGCTTCTCCCCACATATTGAATGCTAATCCTGAACTAATCAACATTGCATTCATCATTTCTTTTAATGTTTTATTTTTTCTTTCCGTTATACCGTTTTGTTCAGGAGTATAAGGTGTAGTGGTTTCATGAATGATACCATTCTTTTCACAAAATTCTTTAAACATTAAGGATTTATATTCACCTCCCCTGTTTGACCTTAAATGTTTAATTTTCTTATTAAGTTGATTTTCAACTTCTGTTTTATATGTAATAAAATATTCTAGTGCTTCATCTTTATTTCTCAACAAATACGTTTTAGTGAATCTTAAGTGATCATCTATAAAGGTAATATAATATATTTTACCATTTCTAGACATGTGATTTTTAAAATCAGCAAGATTACTATGAATTAATTCAAAAGTTTCAGTGTATCTAATTAAAGGTTTGAATGATTTTTTATAGAATTTAGATTCTACACATGTCTCACATTTTTGTAGTTCATTATTTGATAAGTTGGGTATTAGACCCAATATTTTTATTCTTTTAATGTAGCCTGTATTTATATGTCTTAGTCTTTTATGCCATAAGCTAAGTGACTCAATAATATAAACAGAACCAGAATTTTTATTATTAATATCATTGACTATTACATTCAGAATAAAAAGCCCATCACAACAATAACTATTTTCTAGAAATACTCCATTCTTGATGAGTACAAGCTTATCTTAGTCAAACACCAACTTGACTCCAACTTTATCCAGGAGAGATCCAGAAACTAGATTCCTTTGAATTTCAAGTACATGTAAAACGTCGTTTAGAGCAAGAGTCTTTCCTGATGTAAGCTTCAACAACACTTTCACTTTTCTAACAACTGAGGAAGTTCGAGCATTTTTCATGAACACCTGTTCTTCATCCCCTACTACTTGATAGGAGGCAAATATGCTTCGATCTTTGCATATGTGACGAGTAGCACCAGTATCTAGTACCCAATGCATATTGTTTACTAGGTTTATTTTTTACACAACGACGGCTATCACATCTCCCACATCTTATTTTGCAAGATTAACCTGAGCCTTGGATTCTTTTTTTTTTCAGTTTATATTCTCCAATATGATGCCCAGGTTTGTTACAATGAAAATATTTATCTTTTTTCTTTTTCATTAGTTTTACAATTGTCTTATTTTTTAACCTGTACTGATCTATATAGTGTCCTGGTTTTTCACAATGAAAACATGAACCCTCTTTCTTTTTGTTTTCTATATTTGGTTCAACAAGATTGGCTTTCGAAACAAATTCATTCACATTTTTCTTTTTCTATCTTAATTTGTTGACCTCTTCTAGTCAAATATGAATTATGATGCTTTCATGGTCATATAATTTTTCTTATGTTTCATTTTGGATTTATATTCTTTCCAGGAAGGTGGCAACTTTTAATTAGTGCACCTGTAAGAAAGATTTCATCCATTTTGAGGCCTTCTATTTGAAGTTCATGGAAACAGTCTTTTCATCTGTCATATTATAATGTAGGAAATTCGCAATTACTTGTTTCTTAGCACCGGCCTCTTCCAACTTGTATTTTTTTCAAGTGCATCGCATATTTCTTTTGCATTTGAATATATTGCATATACATCATATAATTCATTGGAGAGAGTGTTCAAAATGTAATTTTTATAATTGTGATCATCTTTCATATGGGCTTCATCATTGGCATCATACTTGAATGAATTAGATAGAACATACGACACCTTAAGTGTGTCTAATGCAAATTTCAGTTTCTGTTTCCATCTCTTGAAATGTTGTCCAACAAAGGGTTCGATTTTGGACAATTCTAAAGTTGGGTTAACTGTTATGCTAACCATTATCTAAATTTTACTACTAACAACTTCAAGATTGTAAGATTTGGATTGTAAAATTTAGATAAATGATAATATAAAATGAAAATGAAAATTATAAAAATCTGACTGTTTTAAAAAACAGATTATAGAGAAAGTTTTTGAAATGAAGAAATTAAATCAACTTATCGTATAGTCGAGGCATGATTAGAAATCACTCGGCTTGAAGTTATTACTGCCCTCCCTTAGATAATTTCCTTAGTGCAACAGATCAATTAACAGCTAACATCCAGGATACAATGCACTGCTACCTGGTCACGAGGTTGCACTTCGTACTCAGGCCTGAGCCACCCTTTATAGGTTTAACCCGAATAAGAAAAAATAATGCAAAGTCCCGAAAATCAAGAGAGTAAAAGATGAAATTCAAATAATTAAAATGGAGATCATCAGAAGTCCTTTTATAGACTTCAAGAGATGTCTCGAGTGGGTGTTTAAGCACCTATTCAAACAAAGATGCATTGCTTTGATTTTCAAATAAAACGACCGTTGGGCTTTTCTGTAGAAGAAAACCGTTATCGGGCCTGATTTAAACTGCAGCCCAATGGTTTTGCCTTTTGGCAAAAAAGAGAAAGTCCAACTAGCTAGGGTCGCACCCGCACATCACACATCACACATTACACGTCGATGTCCATGACCCGATGGGCGCGCACGAGCGTGGTTTTAGGCATAGTGGGAGGCTTTGGGCATAGCCCCCCCAACAACCAAATTCACATGCCCCTTGAAGGGCTCATGCCCTTATGTTAAAAACCAATCTTATAGCCTAGAAAGTTTCCCAACTCAAATCCGATGTGGGACTATCTTCTTACACAAAAAGACAAAAATAAAAAGGCACTACAAAAAGATTTGGAGAGAAGTTTTGAAATTTTTAAAACATTTTATTTTAAATTATTTTGAAGCAACAATATACAACATATGTATGTACGGCGGAGATGTATCTCTATCATATTGGAGCTACTAGGCTCCATGCACAAGTGCTGCAAGCGTGTGATGGACTTGAGCCACTGATTGAGTGAGAAACCGTGATCGATTCCTAGCCCAATAATCAAGAAGATCTACCCATGATGTGCGCCACACGCGTTTGTTAAATGTAGATGGTCATCAGGACCCACCAGATGAGTTGCCTGCATCCCACAAAATATACCATCGTTGGATGGATAACCTCGCAAGATGGGCGGTCCATAATGAAAGGTGGGGCTAACACGATGGACTAACGATTCACATCAAAGGTGGGTGCCCATGGTGGGTGGTGGATATTGAAGGTGGGCCCAAGTGATGGACAATAACATTGATGATGGTCCCCACATGATGTATGCATGACACACATCAAGGTGGGCCCTACATGAGGATAGTTCCAATCAAAGGTCAGCCCTGAGTGATGAATGACCCACATTCGACGCAAACCTCAGATAATAGATGATGGCCCACTTTGAAGTTATGCCCTGTATGATGAACGGTCTAAAACATAAGGAAATATCCACATCAAAAGTTGGCACACATGATGGTCAGTGGATATTAAGGGTGGACTAAACAAAAACTGATGGACGGTGGATATTAAGGGTGGGACCAAATAAAAATGAGGGATAATTACTTATGTGATATTGGAAACCAAACATGCTTTCTACTTTTTAGCTGGTAGGTATGTTAAGCTAGTTAAGGTATAAGTAGCTTTTGTAAAATAACCTACTATCCAAACACGCCTTAATTGGATTTTTAATATAATGATAAACAAGGTTGTATGGGCGAAAAGCCTATCTGGTAGATGCCAAAAAATGGGATATCATTTTGGTTAATGGTAGTTATATATTAATATTTAATTTTAATAATTATTAAAATAATTTAATAATGAATAATCATAATTCTAAGGATTTTTCTTGCAAGTTAGTACTTTCATATGAAGAAATGGCCCAAATGCCTTGTTTTATTATTATTATTATTATTATTTTGAAGTGATAAATTTAAAAATAGTGGGATCCATATTGTATTTGCATAACATCATCCCTTCCATGAATATAAGATGAATAAAAAATTTAACTAATTGAATCACTACATAGGCTATATGTGAATTTTCATGGTTTTAGGTGTTAACATTGTTTATATGTTATGGCCCCACCTCATGATTGGATCAGCTAAATGTTATATTTGTCTTATCATCATGCAAATACCACGTAAGCTACACAATTCTTGAGTATACAACTTTCCAATAAAAAAATAAAGAGAGTGGAAAATGAAAATTAGTTAGGCATTTTGTGGTAAAAATCCCTAATTATAATACATAATTACTAAGGGAATTGACATATATATATAAAGAGAGAGAGAGAGAGAGAGAGAGAGAGAGAAATGGAAAGAAATTATGCCACTATACAAAAAGAGAGGAAGAGAAGGTTGCCAATGGTAGACTGATGAACATGAATCCACATTTTTTCATGTATTGTGGCCCACTTGAGTTTTAGATCTACCTTTTGTTTAAGTTAACATTTTAAATGTTGGGTCCTTAGTATCTACACGCAACAAAAGCATGTGATTTTTAATATTTAACAAAAGATTCCACCCAGAAATACTTGAATGTTGTAACATCATATTTTAGAAATATAAACACTATAAGAATTGTTAGACATACCTAGATGCGATTAATCACATAAACAATTTCTACGATGCCAATTTGTCATTGACAATCTCCTAAACTAAGGATTCTCTGCCTAATCTATTGAAGGGACTCCTAAGAAATAATACATTTCCTTAGGTAGAGCCGAGTAAATACAATAACCGTCCACATAGATGGACCATATTGAGGAAGAAGAATGCAAATTAATGGATGATAGAAGAAGGGTTTCCTCTATTTATTTATTTATTTATTCCTTCTTCCCTATATGAGATGTCTAAGGGGTGGGACATTTAACCCCTCCCCCGGTAGTCTATATAATGAATGATTAGGGGTTTTAGGGGTACACTTAGTATAGGTGCTTTATTACCTTACAGATTTTAATATACCCTACTATGAAGGAAGTGTCTCACATATACATACCTATGATAAAATTCTTCAACTATTAATGCCATCCATCCACCTACGATTTAGATCATGTGCTGATATGAAGTGAACCATTAAATATGATCCATCAGATCATCATTAAATGCGATCAAAGCAGTTGTAACTGATTAAAACAAAAGTTTAATAATTGAAAACCCTTTTAAAGTTACTAAAACCTTTTAACTATTGGGCTTAATAGAAACTGATCGATGAATTTTTAATTTAATCAGATCTTGCTTTAAATAACACCCATGGTAAACCTAGTAGATTCCTTATTAGCCCATATAAGAATCAATGAACCTTGATAAATACACCCACACCTTTAGGACAGTGGTAGACTGAGTGAAGATAACCTCGTCTCAACACTGAGGTCAAGGTATTGAATCCCAATGTGGGGTGTGGCTAACATTGGAGGGTGACTAACAATGTGGGTATGTGCACTAACAATGGGATGTGTGAACTAACAAAAAAAAAAAAAACCCTGATAAATGTACCTAACATCATATACTTTTAATGGGCTTCTAGGAAACCTTATAAAGAGAGTTAGAGTCACCAAGTCAAGATCCAAGACCCTTAAATATTTTCAAGTTTAAGGATTGATTAATTAATGTTCACTACTAAGTCCTTTATATTATAATCGCAGTCCAAGCTAATGGACCCTAAACTATTAGCTTGAACTTCGATAAACCAATGTGATAGTTCAAAAGTTCATATCAAGATCCCACATTCATAGTACACTCACACTCCTATGTACGATAAGGGCAAAAAGTACGACATATGCCAAATAAGTTCTTGATAGTGAAGATCTTCCATCCTAACTATACATCTTATAAATTTATATCCACAGATGTGTTCTAAGTATATGAGAAATCATGTATCATTAAGGTATTGAGATCAATGGAACAAAATTCTCCCTGGTCGATGACCACTATGTCCAATTTTTAGTTCTTAAGGACTAAAGGTTGAATTATGTACTCCTCACATAACTATCCCAAAAAAATAACCTTGATTAATTGGAATAAAGCTTAGATGATAATAACAATGACAACGATGATGAGTTATTCGCATTCTATATGTGTTTGTACAATAACTTATCTATTTGGGATAATATGCTTGATAACATAGGCGACATGAGAAGGAATTAAAGAATTCTTCTGTGATTTTTTTTACATATTTGTTTTACCCTAAATGGGGTTTATATAGAGATGTATGCTCATTGAGGATGCAGATTCGGGTACTGCACTTGCATGTAAAACGTCGGTACAGGCACGACATGGTGGACCGCAGATCGGTCTAGTGATCAGGTCGGGTGACCGGTCGCACATAGTCCAGAGAGATTTCATGCCCACTGCCTCAACTCAGACCTGTCCCCAAACCAGTCTGAGCATCCTACGACCAGTCGAGCGACCAGTCTAAGCTACCAGCGACCGGTCTGGTGACCGGTCTCAAAAGGCTAAAAAATGTCCAAAGAGTTGGGACTTCAAAACTGCACAATCTGTCCACTGACCGACCGGTTGGGCGACCAGTAGGTGGACTCTGTTTATGCACATGTAATGAGGCCTTCACAACAAACTCACCAAGGCATCATTACACTTCGAACCATCTCTTCTACTCTTCAAAGAACCAATTCATCATCAATCATAGTCGCCGCTTCTCATGCATCACTGAGTCTTTGTCAAGCCTTCGTCAATCCCAGAGAAGTTACGCAGAACTTGAACTTCTCTGTCAGGACCACCTTGGTCAGCATATCCGCCGAATTCACGCTAGTGTGAATCTTGTCCAGAGTCACATCTCCTTCCTCAAGCACATGTCGATATAAAATGGTGACGCACATCAATGTATTTAGTACGTGAGTGATAAACAGAATTTTTAGCCAAATTTATAGCACATTGAACTATCACAATTAACAGGCATGACTTCCTGCTGAAGTCCCAACTGATTTATCATTCCTTTCAACCAAACATCTTCCTTGAAAGCATCTGTCACTACTATATACTCAGCTTCAGTAGTGGAAAGAGCCACCACAGACTGAAGCTTAGACATCCAACTAATCATCTCCACCCGCTAATACAAACAAGTACCCTGAAAGTCGACCTCCTATTGTCCACACTACCTGCGTAGTCAGAATCGACGTAACCAACCAACTTGTCATTGGACTTCTCAAATGTTAAGACGTAGTCCTATGTACCCTAAATGTATTGAAGTAGCCATTTCACAGCTTCCCAATGTTGTTTGCCCGGGTTAGACATGAATCAGCTTACAACACTCATGGCCTGTGAAATATCTGGTCTTGTACAGACTATGGCATACATTAAACTATCAACAACACTTGCATAAGGCATATGAGACATAACATGCTTTTCTTCATCCGTTTTGGGATAATGCTCAAAAGAAAGCTTGAAGTGAACCGCATGGGGAACGCTAACCGATTTAGAATTGTCCATCTCGTACTTTTTCAATACATTCTCAATGTATTCTTCCTGAGATAATCACAACCTGCTCCTCTTCCTGTCTCTATGAATATATATGCCAAGAACCCTCTTTGCAGCCCGCAGATCCTTCATCTCGAATGTCCTTGAAAGCTGAGTCTTCAACACATTGATGTCAGACATGTTATGACTGACAATAAGCATGTCATCAACGTATAACACTAGTATGAGAAACTTCTCATCATTTAGTGTCTTGAAATAGACACAATGATCGTACTCGCTCCTGGTAAAACCCCTACTCATCATGAAGGAATCAAATTTCTTATACCATTACATAGGCGACTGTTTGAGACCATACTACGATCTCCTTAAACCTGCAAACCTTGTTCTCGGCCCCTTGTACTGTATAACCTTCTGGTTGCACCATGTATATCTGCTCTTCCAATTCCCCATGCAGGAAAGCAGTCTTCACATCCATCTGTTCTAGCTTGAGGTCGTATTAGGCAACCAGCGTCAACATAAACCTGATAGATACTTGCTTCACAACCAGTGCAAAAATCTCACTGTGCATAACCTTTCGCTACCAACCTTGCCTTGTATCTATTCTGTTTCTTCCAAAAAATTCAGCTTACACCCTATTGCTTTTCGGCCCACTGGAAGCTCCACAAGCTCCTAAGTCTCGTTCTTATACAAGGAGTCCATCTAATCTTATATTGCCATCTTCCACTTCTCAACATCTACATCCTGTAGTGCTTCCTCAAAGTTAGACAGATCCCCAGCATCTGTAATGAGAGTGAATGCAACGTTCGAGTCATCCCTGTACCTTGTCGGTAACCTGCGATCCTTGGGTGGATTTCTTCGCACAGGTGGCTGCTCCGCCTGATCATGTACCTCTTTCTGCACCTCAGTATCAGGCCTGTGTCTCATCCATGTCCTCATGAGTATCAACATGTTCTGATGTTTTTGGTTCCTTTGTAGCATCCTTACGAAACAAAGACCCCTCATCAAACTTGACATTACGGCTCAGGGTGATCTTCTATGTGACAGATCATATATTCGATATCCCTTCACACCATCGCCATAGCAAAAAAAAATCCCTTTTCTGGTCTTATGGTCTAGCCTATCTCTCTCAACTGACAATACATGAGAGTAAGCCTCACAACAAAAAACTCACAAACTTGAGTAGTTTAGCGTACGACCACTCTACACTTCCTCAGGGATTTTACATTCAATTGCCATAAAGGGTGACTGATTTATCAAGTAATAAGCTGTATTAACGACCTCAGTCCATAGCTCTTTGCCTAACCCAGCACTACTAATCATGGATCGAGCTCTCTCCAAGAGAGTCTGATTCATCCACTCTGCCATACCATTCTGCTCTGGCGTGTGGCGCACTGTGTTGTGCCTCACGATCCCCTCCTCTTTACAATACATGTTAAATTTCTAGAAGTGAACTCACCACCATTATCGGTTCTCAAAATTTTCAATTTCTGCCCTTAACTGATTCTCCACCATCGCCTTCCAATACTTGAAGGTCACGAAGACATCAGATTTATTTTTCAGAAAATAAACCCAAACCTTCCTGCTATAGTCATCGGTAAACGACACGAACCACGATGACCCTCTAACAGAAATAACGAGCGACAGCCCCCATACATCGAAATGGACATAATCAAGGCACCCTTTTACATACATGTTTCCCCCTTTTAAATGACAATCTAGACTGTTTCCCATACATGTAATGTTCACATATACTAAAGTCTACAGATTTAAAGAAAGAAATCAAATATCGTTCAAAGAGTACATTCATGCCCCGCTCGCTCATGTGGCCTAAGCGTGCATACCACATATGTGCAGACGTGGAATCCGTTACAGTCGCTGCAGTGCCACCTATTGAACTGCTCCTAATTAGCTTATAAATGTTACCATGCCTCTGTCCCTTCATAATTACAAGGGCCTCTTTTGAAACTTTGCAGAACTAGTCAAAACCGGTGAACTTGCACCCCAATGCTTTGAGTGCACCAAAGGAGATCAGATTCTTCCTCAACCTTGGAACGTGTCTTACTTCTGTCAAGGTTCGTTCGATCACATCGAACATCTTGATGCGCATTGTACCAATCCCCACAACCTTGCAAGCGTAGTCATCGTCTAGTATCGAGCCTCCCTCATACTCCCTATAGGAAGTAAAGAAACTCCTATCTGGGCACATGTGATACAAGGCCCCGGAGTCCATGATCCACTTATCATAGAGAGATCTAGCATTTGACACCTGTTAAGACCTCACACACATCACTACTACCTTCCTTAGGCTTCAGCGGTATTGGCATCCTTAGAAGAATTGCCTGACTTCTCCTTATTATACTTAGGACTCTTGCAGTCATTCTTCATGTGCCCAACTTGGCCACATCCACAACACTTCAATTTGCCTTTACCCTTGCCCTTCGATTTGGATCAAGAACACGATGAGCCTTCACCTCGCTCAGAATTCCTTCCTCTTATAAACAGTGCTTTAGAGGAGGAATTAGTATCATCGCTTTTCTATCTCATGGCCTTCGATTGAAGGGCCTGAGACAACGGTCTCGACACTAATAGTGTCCCTACCCGCACACAACGAGTCCTTGAGTGACTCATATGAACTAGGAAACGAGTTCAACAAGATCAAGGCTTGATACTCGTCCTTCATCTACTCACCAAAATCGAGCAACTTGCAAATCAGTTTATTGAACATGCTAATGTGGTCCTGCACATTCTGTCCCCTCTACCATCTTTAAGGTGAAGAGTTGCATCATTAGATAAATGCAATTTTCTAGAGACTTCTTTGCATAGATGTTCTCTAGCTTGGTCCATGTTTCTACAACGGTCTTCTCCTTCATGACGTTATAGAGGACGTTATCAACAAGGCACAATTGGATTGAGGCCATTGCCTTCTCATCTATCTTTGTCTACTCATCATCTTTCATCTCGGCAGGGCGCTTTCCAAGGGCGTTCACTACCCCTTGCTGAGTTAGGACGACATGCATCTTCACCTTCCATAATTCAAAGTTGTTTTTACCAGAGAACTTCTCAACGTCAAACTTTGTACTTGAAGCCATGAGATCGTTTAAGAAAACTTCTTCTTCAACCCTCCAACGATAGCTCTGATAACCACTTGTTGGAAATCTGGTCGGCGGAAACACCGAAAAAGATCAAACAATCACCACACAACCACAAGCAATCAACACAAAAGCAAAGGAATTTTACGTGGAAAACCCTTGCGGGAAAAAACCACGGCACAAAGTGACACCTTCCACTATGATTTCAGATGATTACAAAGGTAGAACTACCTGAGTAGATCTCAAAGATGAACAAGGCACACCAAAGTCTCAATCCTCTCTCACAATAACCCTAATCCCGTTTAGATCACATAGGTATTGCTTATAATAAAGTCTAGTACGATTAGGAAATATATTTATAAGAGGAAAGCCGAAATTAGAAACATGTAACGCGAAAACCGCGCAACACTACAAATTCGCAGACCGCAGACTGGTTGGGCGACTGATCGCACATAGTCCAGAGAGATTTCATGCCCAGTGCCTCAACTTAGACTTGTCCCCAGACCGGTCTGAGCATTCTAAGACCGGTCGGGCGACTAGTCTGAGCTACAAGCGACCGGTCTGGCGACCGGACTCAAAAGGCCAAAAAACGTCCAGAGAGTTTGGACTCCAAAACTGCACAATCTGTCCGCTGGCCAACCAATTGGTGGACTCTGTTTATGCACAGTAATGAGGCCTTCACAACAAATAATACATCACGGTGGGGCCTCGGAAGTTTTCAATAGTGGTGTTCAATCCCCACTACTTTCTATGGTATGGCCCACTTGATCTTTCGATCTATATCATTTTTGGGCTCATGCTCTAAAACTAGCTGAAAAATATTTATAAATGGCGTGGATAAAGCACATACTCTGCATAGCCTTGGCTAAGTCATATCACAGAAATATCCCTGTGAACCCAAAAACATTGCAAACATGAAGCACAGCTGCACAAGTAGTTAAATTAAACTGTCCAAATTATCGTACCCATGCCTTAGACGTTGTCCATACGTTTTAACTGTTCATTTTAGCGCATGATCTAGAAAGGTAAGTAGGTCTAAATCTGAGTGGACCACACAGCAAGAAACAGTGGCGGTTGAATACACACTGTTGAAAACTTATTTACGTCATTGAAAATTTATTTGCCATTCAACCGTTGATAAGGTTAAAAATAACTGAATGAAGGGACCACACGAATATCAGCTTGATCCAAAACTTGTGGCCTGCAAGAAGTTTTTAATGATCAATCACCACCAATTCCTGTCGTGTGGCCCACCTAAGATTTGGACCTTCTTCATTTTCAGTACCATGCACTAAAATGAGCTGTCAAAACAGAAGGATGGCGTGGATGTGAGGTACATACATAACGGTGGCTCCACAGTCATCGATCCACCCACTTCGGTGGATCTGTGGATCAGCAGAAACCGCACCCCCGGCGGAACGCATTTCGGGAAAAAAAAAAAAGCCACGTGGTATAGGCTTAGAGGCGCAGTTAAGATGGTTTTCCTTACTCCGTTGTATTAGCTTAAAAAGTTCGCTTCTCGTTCGGCCACGTCATTTCCGTTATCTCCATCTCACAAAATATTCCTTATTTGTCTCTTCAGCTACATTGCGTGCTACATAGCACATCTTTTAACGTATGGAACTTCACCGCCCTTCACCATAACCTTTGTCTTACATCCACACTGTCTATCCATTTTTCCAAATAGATTTAAAGCATGGTTCCAAAAATAAGGTACATCCAAATCTCAAGTGGACCACACCAAAAGAAAGCAGTCAGGATTACACAAATTTTGGTTGAAACCTTCCTCAGGCCAAGCGTGAGGCTTCATCTAACATCTAACCAGTTCGTAAGTCCACCCATACCTGGATGAAGGTACAACACAAATATCCGCTTGATCAGAGCCGTCTGGGCCCTAAGAAGTTTTCAACAGTAGCATCAATTGGTGGAAAATTTTATTTGCCATCCAACCGTTGATAAGGTTAAAAATACCTGAATGAAGGAAACACACGAATATCAGCTTGATCCAAAACTTGTGGCCTGCAAGAAGTTTTTAATGATCAATCACCACCAATTCCTGTCGTGTGGCCCACCTAAGATTTGGACCTTCTTCATTTTCAGTACCATGCACTAAAATGAGCTGTCAAAACGGAAGGATGGCGTGGATGTAAGTTACATACGTAACGGTGGCTCCACAGTCATCCATCCACCCACTTCGGTGGATCTGTGGATCCGCAGAAACCGTACCCCGCGGAACGCATTTCGGGAGTCAAGATGGTTTTCCTTACTCCGTTGTTTTAGCTTAAAAAGTCGGATTTCTATTTTTATATGGGATAAGGATTGAGTATTGAAGCCCTTTTGGTCTAACCGATAAATATCTCCCTACAAAGCAGCCAATATCCATTGGTAAGTTCAGAGTCTACAACAGAGAGAAATAAGAAGAAAAAGAGAAAAATGCCTTCAAGTACAGCTGGCCAGGTTATTAGATGCAAAGGTATCATCTTAAATTGCTTTCTCTTCTCTCTTTCTATTTTATGTAATTTTTATAGTCATAATATTCATGTTCACGTATGGATGGATATGCAGCTGCGGTAACATGGGAAGCTGGAAAGCCGTTGGTGATAGAAGAGGTGGAGGTAGCTCCACCACAGGGCGATGGAGGTCCGTATGAAGATTTTCTTCACTGCCCTTTGCCACACTGATGTCCACTTCTGGGAAGCCAAGGTATCTTTTTTTTCCCTTCTTCTTGGGCTAGTACCATGGTTAATACACACACCCACACTGTTACTCACCCTGCAATGCTAGCCACCCCCACGTTGGGATTCAATACCTAGACCTCAATGTTGAGATGAGGTTATCTTCACTCAATCTACCACTGTCCCAAAGGTGTGGGTGTAACAAGGTATCTCTTCCTTTCTTTTTTATCATAATCTCATGGCTTATAGGGAAGGGAAAAAAAAAACTGTTAGGCAATCATCCACTTGGAAGCGATTTCTTGGATCCAACAGCAGGGGAAGATGGAGACTCGATTGTTGGATATTTCCAAATGCATCTCACGTCACGAGAAGAAGGTTACATTGCTTTTACTGGTATAAAAAGAGGTATAAAGGAACACCTTTCTTTGTACAAGATCCACATTATATATCGTGTGACAGTGATGGAACCCAAACTTCTTCTCCTTCACAACTGATATCTTTGCAACCTGAATTGGTGTTCAAAATCTCTTTTACTCATCACTTGTGAGTGGTAACTAAAACCACAGGAGAAAACTGTTCATGCAGCTGTGAAACTGCCAGAGAAACGGGCAATCGATTTCCCTGTAACCACCACATGTCATCTCATCTCCCAATGGGTAGGGCCCACTTGGACAACCCACCTTGCATTTACCAGAATTAAAAAAAAAAACAAAAATTCTAAACAAAAACAATTGTTTCTCTTCTTATAAGAGTATGGCTGAAATGAACTTGGGATATTTCAATATTGCAGGAGCAGACACCCGTGTTTCCCCGCATCTTTGGCCATGAAGCTGGAGGGTATGCTTATTTTATCTTAAATACATTTTTATTCTTTTAATATTAATTTTTATCTTTTAGAAATTTCTTTCATTGTTTTGGTCTTTGGATTCCTAACTTGAAGAGAATCATGCTTACAGTACCTTTTTGCATTGACTGTTTGTAATTATCTGACGCCTATACTATTTATTTTTAGGATTGTAGAGAGCGTCGGAAAGGGTGTGACGGATCTCAAACCAGGCGACCATGTGCTCCCTGTATTCACCGGAGAATGCAAGGAATGTGTCCACTGCAAATCTGAGGAAAGCAACCTGTGTGACCTCCTTAGGATAAACACAGACAGGGGAGTGATGATTGGAGATGGACAATCGAGGTTCTCCATTAATGGAAAACCCATCTTCCATTTTTTAGGAACCTCCACCTTCAGCGAATACACAGTTGTCGATGTTGGTTGTGTTGCCAAGATCAACCCTGCTGCTCCTCTTGATAAAGTTTGTGTTCTTAGCTGCGGGGTTTCAACAGGTGGAGACCGTTGCCATTAAAATTCGATTTTCTATTCGGTTTGTTCCTCTTTCATGAATTTCCAACATGGATTCTTTTTTTCTTTTTTTAATTGAATTGGGTGTTTTTCTTTTAGGTCTTGGCGCCACTTTGAATGTTGCCAAACCCGCAAGGGGTTCCACTGTTGCTGTTTTCGGACTGGGAGCAGTAGGCCTTGCTGTGAGTTTATTTGTCTTTTCTTTGTAATTTTCTTTGCTGAGGAAATATATTTTTTCTGTCAAGAATTTGCCAATCAAATCAGAATTTGCGTCATGAAATTTCAATTTCATGAGAAATGATATTACTGCATCACATGATTAGGCCGCCGAAGGGGCAAGGATCTCTGGGGCTTCAAGGATTATTGGTGTTGATTTGAACCCCGAAAGATTCGATCGAGGTGAAAGTTCCACTGGATTTACGTTAATAGATTTATATATATAATTATTGTGATTTCTATGGTATTTAATCAGTGGCTTATCTTTCTACATGCATCATTTGATTTTATATATATAAATTACTATAATGATCTGATTCTCTTCTGCTACCAGCTAAGAAATTCGGCGTTACGGAGTTCATAAACCCAAAAGAATATGACAAACCAGTTCAAGAGGTTTGTTTTGAATCTCAATTCATAGCACATTTATTTGTATATAAGCAATATGAAGGTTCATCCCATTTTTTACATTCCATTGATTTTCACCAAATTGCATTTTCTATATCTTTTTTAGGTTCGAAGAATTTGGCAGTACTGAAAATGTGAATTTTCAATAATGTGACAAGCTCTCAAATTTCAACAGGTTATTGCCAAGATGACTGGCGGAGGAGTAGACCGTAGCATTGAATGTACTGGGAATGTTAACGCTGCGATATCTGCATTTGAATGCGTTCATGATGTAATTTTACTACTCTTACTTCTGAGCACTGCTCGTCTTAAGGCTGATTGCAATATATACGTAATTTATGGCACTGAAATTCCAATGTTCTCAGGGCTGGGGTGTTGCTGTACTAGTCGGCGTACCTCAAAAAGATGCTGTGTTCAAGACCCACCCCATCAATCTGTTGAATGAGAAGACTCTCAAGGGAACCACCTTCGGAAACTATAAAGCACGTTCTGATATTCCTTCAGTCGTGGAAAAATACATGAATAAGGTATATAATAATCTATATCTATTGCATCTTACGATCCTAACCATTCATCAGGGAGGCTCACATTGTTTATATCATGACCCCAGCCTAGAAATATGCCAACTCATTAGGTGTGACACTCATGCATGACATTTTTTTCATCTTTGTTGAGACGTGTGGTGGGGTTATGTGGTGCAGGAGCTTGAATTGGAAAAATTCATCACCCATGAAGTGCCCTTCTCTGAAATCAACAAGGCCTTTGATTATATGCTGCGAGGTGAAGGTATTCGGTGCGTCATTCGCATGGATGGATAGAAAAGAATTGCATTCCTCTCGATCAAGGACTCGTGTGAATAATGGAGTTGATGGTTTCAATGCTAATAAATATAGGCCCGTCATTTCGATGGTTGCGGTTGAGTTTTCTAGTTTAGTGTCGTCTCCAAAATAAAGGGTGTAATGCTCATGTAATCAGGTGTTTATATCGACTGTGTGAATTTTGTGAGTATCAATGGTGATTAGATAGCTTAATTTATAACACAATCAACGGTAATATGTTTGGTACACTTTGAATGTTCGTGTTTGCACATTGCCATCAATCCAGACCTTCTAATTTAAGGACCACCTCTTGGGTGTTTCCTATGACTATAGCCTGCTTCAATATGCTTTGTAAAGTCCTGAGCGTCCATGTGGAATTCCCATCAATCCAGCTGTTTTGATCATTTTATTGGTGATAAAGATAGCCCATCGGCTGAACTGGCCAAATTGAGGTGCCCTATGGGCTAGCTAATTGGATGGTTTTGGACAATCTATGCATTGAATTCAGTGTAGTTTAGTTAAGCATTGAATTCGATGCAACCATCAAGATTTCAGTCCATTTCTACTTTCTATACCAGAAATGACACAGACATGCTCATATGGGGGTATGCTTAATTTTTTCCAACCATAAATGCAGAAAAATATACTCGATCTAAAACTCTACAAGTGGCACATAAGATCTGGGCCATTCATTAGGTGCACCTTATCACGGATTCAAAGCTCAGAATAAACTGTAATCAGATGAATTTCAACTGTTGGCATACAAACGGACCCTAAAGATAAAAATATGTAAAGTTTCATGACTTGCAATAGCAACAATCTTTGGATTGGGATGATATGATCAGCTTGAGTTTTGGGTGTGCACAGAATACTTTCAATTTTACGTGTGGCCCATAGTTGAGTGATCAAGACCATTGATCAGTTGGGCACTACCTTAGATGGAGATCGAATTGTCCCAAAATATCTACTTGATTGAGCAATCCAAACCTTTCAATTTGTGATCTGCAAATAGACAAGTGATATATACAGCAACGGTTCACATTCAACTGAAAGGAAAACTATGAGTTGGGAATACTCGAGTATAGCGTGGATTTCCACATGGAACAGCTCGATTGATGGGAATTCTACATGGGGCAAACCAAGGAAAATTTTTGAAAGATGAGTGTTGACCTATGTACAGTTTTCAATTATTTGGCCCATATGAATCACAGGTTTTTTTTTTTATTATTAGAGGTAATTCTTTATTGCGTTGGTCATACAACTCACTCACCCTGTTAGTACCCACCTGGTTAATCACACAAAGCGCCCACTGACACCTGAGACCAAGCTGCAGAGGCCGTGGCATGTAAACCAGACGGATAACAGGCAGGAGACACCCCAGTGCGTTTTTAATGCTGGGAATATTCAATCCTTTTTGTGGAGAGCGGATTAGGTGAGACCCCGGGCTCACCTAAGAGGGTGCGGCCCTTACTATGGGGTTAGTGCGGGGCCCACCTTGATGTATGTATTATGTATCCACTCTGTCTATCCGCTTTTCCATATTATCTTAGGGCATTATCCCAAAAATGAAGCAGAGACAATTATCAGATGGACTATACCATTAGAAACAATGGTGATTGACCATCCTACCACTAAAAACTTCTTAGGACTCACCTTCATGTTTCCGTAGTGTTTATTTACCATCCAATCTGTTGATAAGGTCACATGAGCCTGAATGAAGGGAAAAAAACAAATATCAGCTTCATCAAAAACTTTCGTGGCCCATTAATGGTCAATCACCACTGTTTCCTATGTTATGGTCCACTTGATGATTGGATCTGCTTACTTTTTGGTATAATCCACTACAATGATCAAGGAAAAATGGATGTACATAGTGGATACATATATAATACGTACATCAAGGTGAGCCCCATGGTACCCCATAGTAAGGGCCTCACCGTCTTGGGTGAGGCCAGGGTCTCGCCTAATCCCTGAATCTATCGAGGTCGGTGTATCCCTAACTGTGGGGCTCACGTCTGTGATGTATGTTCTTTACATCCACACCATCCATCCATTTTTACATCTCATTTAAGGGCATGAGCTCAAATTGAAGCAGATCCAAAACTTAAGAGACCATACTACAGGAAACAGTCTTGATTGAATCCTCACCATTAAAAACTTCACGGGGGCAACTGGAATGTTTATTTTCCATCCAATCTGTTGATAAGGTCACAAAGACCTGGATGAAGAGATCGTACACAAATATTAGGTTGATCCAAATCTTTTGGGTCCGACCAGTAGTTTTTATTGTTGGATTACCTCTGTTTCCTGTATGATGGTCCACCTGAGATTCGGATCTGCTTCGTTTTTGTATAATGCCCTAAAATAAGTTTTCAAAACAGATGCATGGCCTGGTTATAATAAACGTACATCATGGTGGACCCCACATTCAAGGATTCACCCACCTCGGTGGATTCGGGATCCACTGAAACCGCGCTCCTTATTGTGTGGTCTACCTGGCCTCACGGTCAGGGCCTCACCCACTCCGCTGTTATCCCAGCCTCACCTAATCCGCGCCTCTTGACACTTCTCATGAACCCCTAACCATAAGCTCTGTGAGCCCACTGTGATGTCCGCGTGCATCTACTCGGTCCATTAGTTTCAACCGCTCATGTTAGGACGTGGACCGAAAAGTCAGGCATATTCAAAATTCAAGTGGACCACACTGAAAGAAATAGTGGGGCAACACCCCCCTCTAAAACCTTCTCAATTAGCTGTTACCCTGGTAACGAGGTAGTGGGTGTTACCCCTATCATGTGGAGCCTACTTTGATGTATTTTTTGTATATCCACACCATCCATCTATTTTTCCATCTATTTTAGGACGTGATTCAAAATCATAAGAGCATACAAATCTCAGGTGGATCATACCAATAGAAAGAGTGATGAATAACCATTAAAAAAATTGTGGGCCACAAAACTTTTGGACAAATCTGATCTTTCTAATTTCCCTTCACCTAGATATCTTGATATTATCAACCGCATAGATATACAAAAAATCATCAAGGTGAGCCCCACAGTAGGGGTAACACCCACTAAGTTGTTATCCGGGTAACGAATCTGCTCACCCTCATCAGGATTTTCCTGTTTGAGGATGCCTGATTGGTCCAGCTCAGCAAATGTCAGCACTTACTATATTAAATGCAGCAAGGCTGGCAATGTCAATGCTTAGCTGGACCAATCAGGTTGTCAGCAAACAAGAAAATCCTGTTGAGAGTGAGCAGACGATCCAAACTCTCAGGTAACACTTACTTAGCTCCCTGGGCTAATAGGGTTAGGGGAAGAAAGCCCACAGTCAATTGGCAAAGTGAACATCACACTCACGACATGGTGGTCCTCACAGAGCTAGGTGCTCTCTCACTCGCAAATCACATCTATAATCGCGACAGACACGACTTAGGTGCCACCCGGAACCAAAGATGTGGATGGGACCCTGACCGTGGGTTGCCCCATCTGGATGGTTGCAATGTATATCCACTCCGTCGATCCATTTTTCTATCTTATTTAGAGGAATTTAAGAAAAATAAAGCAAATAAAAATCTTAGGTGGACCACACCACCAAAAACAGTGGTCAATGAATTACAATTAAAAAATTCCTAGGGTCCACGGGAATGTTTATTGGCAATCCAACCTATTGGTAATGTCACACACAACCCTTGATGAAGGGAAAATACAGATGTCAGCTTGATCCAAAACAAACGTGGCCCACAAAAAGTTTTTAATGGTCAATGACAACTGTTTCCTGTGGTGGGATCCACCTGAAATTTTTATTTCATATTTTTTTGACCATGACCTAAAATAAGCTGGAGAAACGAATGGATGGCATGGATATACAATCCATACATGGAGGTGGGCCCCACTGCCTGAGTCCCACTCATAGTCGGTTCCAAGGTCGTGGCTAGAGCTGTACACAAGTCACTCGGTTGGCTTGCTCGACTTGGTTCAAACCAGCTCGGTTTGGCTCGGTTTGAACGCTTAAACCGAGTCGAGCCACTTTTTTCTAACTTAAAAGACTTTTTACACAAGTTCGAGTTGACCCTGGCTCGATTTAGCTCGACTAAAAGCTCGATTTGTATTGACTCAGTTCAAGTTTGACTTGACTCAACTAGTTGAAAATGGAAGTTATTTAGGGTGCGTTTGGTAAAACTTAATTCCATGACTTATCGCTTATTATTGTTAATTTCAGTGATTTTGGTAATTCAAACCATTTGGTAACTAAAATAAATTAAGTACTTAATTGGAAATATCACTGAAATTTGGTGGGATTTTTTCAGCCATGCCAACTTCACTCAACGCTTATAACTTAATATGGTAAGTGATTCTCTTTAAATTTTTGGATGATTATGGACAAAAGTATCCTTACTAGCATTTTAAAATTACAAGATTATCCTTCTTCGTTATCTCCTTGTACATAACATCTTCTCCCCTAAGAACTTGAAGTCACCAAGTTCTATGGGCCCCACCATACTATATGTATTATATCTACGCCATCCATCCATTTAGCGAGATCATGTATTTTAGGGCACGAGCCCAAAAATGAGGCAGATCCAAAGTCCAGGTGGACCACACCACTGAAAGCATTGGGGACAAGAAGTTTTCAATGTCAGGCATTCAACCCCCACTATTTTATGTGGTGTGGTCCATTTGAGCTTTGGTTCTGCCTCATTTCTTACCTGATGATCTAAAATGATATGAAAAAATGGATGGACGACGTGGATCTAACACATACATCATAGTGGGTCCTATGGATATAACACCTACATCATCTGTTTTATGCGGTGGGAAGTTGGCGGATTCATAGGGGCGCGGATTTCCTGCGGAAGCCTTCTTGCGCTGGGAACCAAGGTGGGGCCCACAATGATGTTTTTTTTTTTTATAAATCCACCCCATCCATCCATTTTGGGAGATCATTTAGGACATGAGAACAAAAACGGAACGGATCCAAGACTCAAGTGGGCCTCACTAAAGGAAAAGGTGTGTACGGAAATTAATACTGTTGAAACCTCCCTGGGGTCCACAGTGATGTTTATATGATATCCATACCGTTCATAATGTCACTACTACTGGGATGAACTGGAAACACAAATATCATCCTGATTCAAAACTCTTGTGGCTCCACAAATATTTCAACTATGGACGTTCAATCCTCATGTTTTCGGCCCACTTGAGTCCTGTATCTGGTTCATTTTTGTTCTCATGTCTTAAAATGAGCTCCCAAAACGGATGGACGGGGTGGATTTATCAAAAAAAACATCACTATGGGCCCCACCTTGGTTCCTAGCGCAGGAACTTCCTGCGCAAGGCTTTTGCAGAAAATCCACGTCCGATTCATAGGGGAGCGGATTAAGTGAGACCCCGGATCCATCGAGGTGGGTGGACCCCTAACTACGGGGTCACTGTGATGTATTTGAATACATCCACACCATCCATCCGTATTGAAAATTCATTTTAAGTCATGATCCAAAAAATGAAGCAGTTCCAAATCCCATATGGGCCATAGTACAAGAAACAATGGTGATTGACCATTAAAAACTTCTGGTGTTTGAAAAGCTAGGTGGGGAGTGGGTACTCTGATGTTTGTGAGAAATTAACTCCGTCCATTTGTTTAATTTTTTAGCTTCTTCTAGGACATGAGACAAAAAAAAAAAAAAAACAAAAACAAATTAGGCGGACTAAAAATCAAGTGGACCATGAGAAAAAAAAAAGAGTAGGGAAATAGATGCCTATCGTTGAACCATTTTTCCTCGTTAAGCTTTGGATCTGCCTCATTTTTTTGCTCATGGTATAAAATGATATGAAAAAATGGATAGGCAGCATGGATCTAACACATACATCATGATGGGGCTGATAGAACTGCCTTGTCAATTTGGCAACGCTAACAGAGTGAATTAGGTACGACCTCGGCCTCACCAAAGACAGGTCCTTAGCGTAAGGCCCACATTGATGTGTATTCTAAGTCCACACCATCTATCGATTTTTTTCATATCATTTTAGGGCATAAGCCCACAATTAAAGCAAATCCAATTCTCCGTTGGACCATACCATTGGAAACAATTGTGATTGACTATTAATGGGGCACAAGTTCTGGATCAAGCTGATATTCATTTTTTCCTACATCTAATCTTTTACCTTATCAACAGGTTAAATGAAAAAAAAAAAAAAAAAACATTAGGGTGGGGAATGAATTCTTACCTTTGAAAATTTCCAAACGCCCACTGTGATGTTTACTTCCCATCCAACCCGTTGATAAGGTCACATAGACCTATATGTAGGGAAAACATAAATATCAACTCGATATAAAACTTTTGTGCCTCCTAAGAAGTTTTCAACGGTAAATATTCAATCTACACTCCTTGTGGCGCGATCCACTTTGAGTCTTCAATCTACCTCCTAGGCCCACTGTAATATTTATTTCCCGTCCAATCTATTGGCTAGGTCACAAAGACATGGATGAAGGGAAGTCACAAGCATTAGCTTATTGCAAAATCTATTATGGTCATAAGAAGTTTTTAATGATGGTGTAGACACCCCACCTTCGGCTACACTGTTGGTAGAGATAGCTGGTTGAACGGAGGACCATACCCCCAAATCCCAAGTCCAAACTCAGCCAAACTCACCCTTGTAAGCCCCATTCCATAGCCCAGTTCAAGCCTGAACCCAGTCAACCCAGTCCTAAAAATCACCCTGAAAAACCCCCCATAAAAAAGGCCAGTCAAAAAATCCCAAAAAAAAAGTCAAACTCACTGAGTCAACTCGCTGAGTTAACCCGCTGAGTCAACCCGTCGAGTCAACCCGTCGAGTCAAATCACCGAGTCAACCCGTCGAGTCAACCCGTCGAGTCAAATCACCGAGTCGACCCGCTGAGTCAACTCACTGAGTCGACCAGCGAGTCCAACAGCAGCCCCGAGGGAACGGCCGTACTCGCTGGAAACCGAGGAGTGGCCGTACGGGCGGCCCATGGCAGGCCGCCCGGAAAAAATTACGAGAGTGCCCCTCTCTGCTGCTATAAATACCCCCCTCCCCTTCTCATTTCAACAGACAATCCATTCCAATCCAGCCCGGGTCCGTTCCAAGCCCTTCTCCGCCCCTTTAGCCCATCTTTCCACCAAGGAGAGCCCGAGTGAGGAGAGCCTAACCCTGGTCCAGCTTTGCCTGACCACTGGTCCAAGCCTCCCAAGCCATTCAAGTCCTGATCCAGCCACTCGAAGCCAACCCTTGCGACACCTCCGTCCATCCAGCTACTCTTTTTCCAGCATCATCTCATTTGCATCTAGCATAAGTGCAACATTTACTTTTCTTCCAACCCCCCTGCTTCACTACTAGCACCTTGATCCGTCAAGTACACATGCATATGTCTTTATATTAAGCACCTGTCAGTTCGAGCGTATGCTCTGGGCTTGCCCGTTGTTGGAACCTGCCCATCAGAAACTCTTACTGTTCAGACCTGCATTCATGCTTCACCATAAAACACCTTGATCATTCAAGCACACTGCATACGTCTTACATTAAGCACCTGTCAGTTCGAGCGTACGCTCTGGGCTTGCCCGTTGTTGGAACCTGCCCATCAGAAACTCTTACTGTTCAGACCCGCATTCATGCATCATATCATCCATGAGAATATACGAGGATTAAACTAGACTTTCAAGTATCCGATCGATTCTGTGAAGTAGAGACCGTACTTCGGTACGGGCAGTGTGTGGGGTGCTTAACCTCTTCCCACCCTGTAACCGTGATCCCTTACCTTGAATCTCTGACCGCAGATCAACAGGAGTCATTTTAGAGGAAGGAATCTTCGGATTCCCTTCTCTAACGTTTCTACGGGGTCTACCCGACTGTAGAGTTCGAAGTAACGGCGAGTGGCGACTCTGGGGCTTATATAAAGTCACTAAGCACATCCAGCGCAATAACGACAACCAAACGAACCCTCGAGAAGAGGCAGCAGTGGCACAAGCGGCGATTTCGAACATCACCGCATCCTCATCTCCTTCTTTCCGAAGGAAGGAAAGGGGAAGGGAAAACGTCGGGTGGGAGCGCGAAAAATCGGCGAGGGTCCACAGATGGGCATTAAAAAAATATTGTATATAGATGTGGCCAATTCATGCGCTAGACAATGATTTTTTTTATTTTTTATTTTTTAATCAAAACAAAGCATGTTTTTCTTCAAGGTTCATTAGACCAATAGCATGTTTTTTGTGGGACCTAAGAGATGAATGACCCAATATCTGCTAGTGTGCCATGTCGTCATGTGTTGAAGTTATCTCTTAACACAAGGAGTTATATGATACTCTGTGTATGGTTTATATCTTGGGTTTTATTCATACATGTCAGAATATTAGTTTCATGATCAACAATACTATGGGGCCCACTATGAAAAAATCATTCAAAAATATAATAATAAATAAATAAATATTAGATAATGACCTTCAAATAAGCATTTATTAGTTAAATATGAGATATTTAGTTGTCCAATTCAAGAATACAAATTGAAGGGTTATGTTTATTCTATTAAGAAACATAAAGTACATGGTCTATTAATCAAAAGATAATGTTTGAGATATGCGTGTATGAATTGGGCATAGGTGTGATTATGCCCAATTTATGGTATGACAATAATATGTTTTGTCTTATGCATTATGGAAGATAGAAATTGATAATAGGGGCAAATGTGACAAATTGTCAATTTTCAGTCATTTATGATTTGTGTATACCAAATAGGCTTATGTAAAAAGAGTGCTTAATTTCATATATCAAATCCTTTTCAGACAAATTACCAAATAGACTTGTCAATACTTTTAAGTACCAAAATTGAGTACTTTAAGCTTTCAATGCTTAAATTAATTTCACAGACTTAATATTTCAGTTTACCCAGAAAAGGAGAAAAAAGGTGAAAAACTAGCTTGCGTTGCCTTCAAGCCAGATTTTAAGCTGTTTAAGGTCGAGCTTTTGAAATGGCCTATTCAAATTTTTGTTGTTCTCGTGCTTGAACTTGGTTTGAAATGGCTCGAATCGGTTGGATTGTATAAGCTTGTTTCCCTCCATCTACGTATGTATGACCTTGGATGAACGGCGTGGATATACCTGGTGACCGGCCGATCACCGGGCAATCCGCGTCCCAAATCCTCTATCCGAGCCGGGAATCCAAAGTAAATTTGAAAAAAAAAAAAAAGGAATCGCGAAAGGAGAAGAAAAGGCGAAAACTTCATTTACAGACACGCTCAGCCCCTATATAAGAATCGAGAAAGAGAGAGAATGAGACCATCCATTCCTCTTTCATTCCCAAAATGTCTTCCTTTTGTATCTCCTCCCTTATTTTCCTCCTCTCTCTCCTTCCCTTCTTTCATCAATCCTCCCTCCTTGTGACCGGAGACACCGCTCTGATACAAAAGACGTGTCACAACACAAACTACTACGACCTATGCGTCGCATCTCTCTCGTCCGATCCCAACAGCCTGAAGGCAGACATCCCGGGCCTAGCCACCATCATCGTCCACGTGGGCATCGCCGATACCGTCAACGCCTCCTCCTACCTGTCCCTCCTACTTAAGAACGCTACCGACCCATCTCTACGAAGCGTCCTCACACGATGTGCGACCTTGTATTCCAATACCAATACCGCCCTCCAGTCGTCCCTCGGAGAGCTAGCCTCCCAATCCTACGACTACGCTTCCGTACACGTGAGTGCGGCGCAGGCGTATGCTGGCTCGTGCCATGACACGTTCAAGCAGAATCCTCTGCTTGTGTATCCGTCGGAGTTGGGTCGTGGAGAGGAAAGTGTGGAACAGATATGCGATGTAGCGTTGAGCATTCTCTCTATCCTTCTTGCTTGATCAGCCTTTTGTCTTTTAGGCAATAAAATGTTTTGTGTTGAGGGCTTTTCTGATGAACGGCTCTCATCTCATACACATGTGATATGCTCACGTGGGAAATGGAAGATGTTTCGTCCTTCAATGTTCTCTGTCAGATGTCTTTTGGATGTTCTCTCATGCGTTTTTTTTTTTAATTGCTCACGTGAGCTACAGTAGATCCATGAGCCACCTTGCTCATTGTAAGGGACCGTCTTATCCATCCGATCTGTCGCTTGAAAATGGATGGCTAAGGAATTTTGCAACGAAATTGTGCATGTGTCCATGGTTAACCAAGAGAAACCACGCTGATTGGCCGGTTCGGATCATACGGTTTCCTTGATTTTGCAGTATGCCGACTCCATGTGGTGGCCCACTTGCCAAGGGTAGAGGGGGGAATCGGATTGCGTGCGGAGTAACTCCGCACGCTCTTATCGTGCGGAGTAAACTCAGTTGGGCCCACCTAGAATGTATGTGCTTTATCTATTCCGTCCACATGTGTTTCCAGCTCATTTTAGTGGTTGAGCCCAAAATTTAAGCATTTTCAAATCTTAAGTGGACCATGCCAGGGAAACAGTGTGAATAATGATTTCCACCGTTGAAACCTTCCCAGGCCCTACAGTGATGTTTATTTGTCATCCAACCTGTTCATAAGATCACATGGATATGGATGAAGGGAAAACAAAAATATCAGCTTGATCCAAAACTTCTGTGTCCTCCGAGAATTTTTCAATGGTAGACATTCAGTTCACACTTTTCTTATGGTGTGGTCCACTTTAGATTTTGATATGCTTCATTTTTTGGAACCATAATTAAAATTTTCTGTTAAGATGGATGGACGGAGTGGATAAAATATGTAAATCACTGTGGGCCCCCACAGAGTTTACTCCGCACGCTAGCGTGCGGAGTTACTCAGTACGCAATCCGCTTCCGTAGAGGGGACGCGGTTTGGCTAGTGACGGTGACATCAGCCAGTTGGCTAGTGGTCGGTGCTATGTGGGACCCACCATAATGTATGTGTTTTATCTATGCAGTGCATCCATTTTTTGCAAATCATTTTAGGGTTTGATAAAAAAAAAAAAAATGAGGTCTCAGGTGGACCACACTACCGGAAAACAGTAGTGAACTGAATGTCTACCATTATAAGCCTCCTAGGGCCTACTGTAATGTTTATTTGAAATCCAACCTGTTGATTGGGTCTTACAGACCAGGATGAAGGCAAGAAACAAATATCAGCTTGATCTAGAACTTTTTGTGGCCTCCAAGAAGTTTTTGAAGATATCTTTTAATCAATACTGTGTAGTCCACTTAAGACTTGGATATACCTCAGTTTTAGGATCATACCATAAAATGATCCAGAAATATGGATGGACGGCATGGATGAAACACATACATCATTGTGAGGCCCACAGAACACCGACCACTGGCCAATCCGTTTCCGGGTAGCGGTGTCTCATCACAGCTGCAATTTTCCTCAAGCACAGTTACGGAAGCGGATTGCGTCGTCCATATTGAGCTGTGTAGGGGCCCACCGTGATGTATCTATTTATCCACTCTATCCATCCATTATTTTATAAGATCATGTTATTATATGGGCTAACAAATGAGACACATCCAACGCTCAATGATGATGTCATCAGTAAAGTAGTGATGACATCACCAGGTTCCGATCACTATTTTGTGTGGCCCACTTGAGCATTGGATCTTCCTACTTTCTAGATTCATACGTTAAAATGATCTTATAGAATAGATGGATAGAGTGGATAAACAGATACATCACGGTGGCCCCTCCACAGATACAAGGAAGGATGCAATACGATTCCCACAGTTACCATCACCTTTTTTAAAAACCGGACGGGAGCCAATACGCTTTCATGTCCGATCGGTCGAAACCGGTTGAACCACCGGTCCAGTAGGATGCGCATGCTACGGTGGTCCGATAGTTTGGACTGCTCATTTCCTTATCAGCATGATTAATAAGTTATTTGCCAGAATCACGCTTCAAGTTGATGATGTTAACCTTTGTTTTTGTAGTTTAAAGAGAGCCACTGAAAATTTATTTTCATTGGTTTATAGATTCATCCAATGATAATGATAGTTACTGTTGACGTTAAATCTCATCACTAGATGTTGATTAGGGACCAACTTGAGCCTTTACTGTTATTTGAGGGATGATGATATGGATCTGAAAATTGAGGCATCTACAACTACCATCAAAGGTTAGGATGGCCGTCGGTTTCGGCCGATGGCCCTCCGATACCTAAATCAGTGACGGTAGGATAATGAAGGAGAGTAATTCTCTGTATTGCTATATTTTTACGTACCTTAAATTATGGTATGGAGGGGTATTTATAATGTATATCCTTATTGTAATTGAGTAGAATCATAACTCTGTCAAGATCTACCTCTGCATAGGATGGATCACGTATTGTGGCTGGACACGTCATTAACTTAGAGATAAGCTGCGAGATTATCTACGTCACGAGGATATTTCTCTTATCAACGGGGAAACGAATCTCGTGAATTGTGGGACACGTGACATAGCCCTAATTACTTGGGGAATAAAGCTAGTAATACTCGGAGGGCAATGGTCAGTCGGGTGTGATTGATGAGGTCTCGAAGAGCAGTGGTCGGTCATAGACGAAAGAAGTAGACGAGCATTAAAGCATGAGTTGAACGCTTGAGAGATTCCTCGATGCCGACCATTTGGGTTTAATGAGGCCAATCGAGTACTGAAAGGTGATCGATCGCTGTGAGATACGGATGCAATCAATGCTGAATGCTCGAATACTCAGGCACAAAGATAGAGAATATCAGTTTTTGCCATGTGTAGCTTTGACCACGCAAAAGTGAGGTATCCCAAATTTACTCATAACAATCATTGTTGAGCTTAAACTTCTTAAGATGGCCCATATAGTACAAAATGGGGCATGAATCCAGACCGTCAGAATTCCTGAAGGGGCTGGCGTGTGCCGTTTTCCAGCCCAGCCTAATGGGCTGGCTCAATTCATCTTTTGGCCTGGCGTGAGCCCAGCTCAGATATTAGTATATGGGAGAAGCTCCCGACCTAACAGGGTTCCTAGTTGCATTAAAGATGCTTAGACAATCAATTCATTGATTTACCATATGATCAGGTCCAGTACACATTTCACGGGAAATCATACCCATGTAAAAGCAATTTAATTGTTAACAATTTGATCAATGGTTTTACGTACGGTCAACATTGTTTACTAAAAAATTACACCCAAGAAACTACTTGTTTTCTATTTGTTGGGAGCGGATTAGCTGTTACCAGGGTAACACCTTAGTGGGTGTACCCTAACCGTGTGGGGCTCACCATGTTTTTTTTTTTTTTTTTTTTAGTTTATATTCATGACATTCATATATTTTTCCATCTCATTTTAGGAGGCGATCACTAAACATTAAGAAGATCCAAATCTCAGGAGGACACGCCACTAGAAATAGTGATGAATGATCATTAAAAACTTTTTGTGGACTACAAAATATTTGAATCAAAATAATATTTGTAGTTTCCCTTCATCTAGGTATTGTTGACATTATCAACTGGTTGGATGGCAAATAAACATGGAGAAAACATTACCGGGTAACTGCTTAATGGGTGTTACCCCACTGTAAGGCCCACCTTGATGATATGTGGTCTACCCGAGATTTAGATCTTCTTGAGTTTTTGGAATAACATCCTTAGATTAGATGAGAAAAGAGATGGGCGGTGTGGATATGAAATACATTCATCAGCGTGGGCCCCAAACCCGGTAACAGCTAATCCACTCGCATATGGATTGCTTAATTTTGGGACCACATCGTGTAAAATGGGCCGGACAAACAGATAGACAGCATGGATATACGACTCATCAATAAGGTGGGCCTGTGGATGGGATACCAAAAGTTATGTAGATTCAAATCTCAGGTGGACTACACCATAGGAAACGGTGGTGATTGAGTGCCTCACCATTAAAAATTCTGAAGGGCCCAGTACAACGTTTTGCAATCCAACCTGTTGATAATTTCTTTGCTTTGCAATCCAACCTGTTGATAATTTCATAAAGATATGGAGGAAGGGAAATTAGAAAGATCAGGTTGATCCAAAACTTTTGTGTCCCCACAAAAAGTTTTTAATTGTTATTCATCACTTTTTCTATTATTATGGTTCATCTGAGATTTGGATCTTCTTGTGATTTGAGATATCGTCCTAGAATGGGATGGAACAACAGATGGACAGTGTGGATATAAAATAAACACATCAAGGTAGGCCCCACAAGGTTACCGTAACACCCACCAAGCTGTTACCCTGTTACCCAGTAAAAGATAATTCGCTCCCATCGGCTCCCTATTTGTCAAGGGGAGCGAATTAGCTTAGTGGGTGTTACCCTACCGTGTGGGGCCTATCTTGATGTATTTTTTGTATATCCACGCGGTTCATATGTTGTTACACCTAATTTTAGTACCCGACCCAAAATTATAAGAAAATCCAAATCTTTGATGGACCATTAGTTATTCAAAGCATTTTTCAAGCCAAAAAAGGTTTAGATTAAGTTGATATTTAAATTTTCCCTTCATCCTGACCTTCTTTACATTATGAAGAGCTTGGATTGCAAATAAACATTAACAAATTCTTCGATGGGATCTTTGGAATTTTTAATGGCGGGCACTCAATTAGCACTGTTTCTAGTGGTATGGTACATTTTTTTAGTGCCATCCTAAAATGGGTCGGAGAAACGGATGGATAGCGTTGATATATAAAATATTATCATGTGGGCCATATGTAGGGGTAACGCCCACCCGGGACAGCTTAGTGGGTCTTAACGTGTGGCTAACATGGATGATATTTTGTATATCCATTTCGTCCATCCGTTTCTAAAGCCCATTTAAGGATGAGGTTCCAAAAATTATACAGATACAAATTTCAAGTTGACCATACCACTAGAAATATTGTAATTGAGTGCCCTACCATTAAAATTTCCAAAGAGCTCATTGTAAGGTTTTGGTAGTTTTTATTTGCAATCCAAGCTCTTTATAATGTCAATAAGGTCTTGATAAATGGAAAATATAAATATCAGATTGATCCAACACTTTTGTGGCCCACAAAACGTTTTTAATGGTTATTAACCACTGTTTCTTGTAGTATGGTCCACCTGTGATTTGGATCTTCTTAGAGTTTTGGATCACATCCTTAAATGATATCTTAAATGATATGAAAAGACAAATAGACGGCTTTGATATATAAAACATACATCAATATGGGCCCCACACGGTTAGTGTAACACCCACTAAGCTGTTCCCGGGGGTAACACCTAATTCGCCCGTGTTAGGAGCCATGGTTGACATAACACCTACATCTTTGCCCTTTGGACGCTTTGGCCTTTTCAGTCGTCGGTCTTGTCTTCACAACATTCCCCTCTCCGTTTCTCCTACCACATCCATAGCTTGGAGAAAGGATGACAGTATAAACTAAGGCGATACATGGCTTGGAAAAAGGATAGCTATAGGAAATAAGGCCAAATCAATGATGGATGAGATCATACGGCTCTTGCAATTTTTGCATGGTCGCCCATGAAACGTGTTCAGATCGATCGAATCGACTAAGTAAAGCATTTCTTGATATTTAACATGCTTGAGCGAAATGCAGTTTACATGTCATCTCTTCTAAGAAACTGCATTCCTTTTTCTGCAATTCGACCTGGAAAACAAATCCACGCCCAAATTCAAGTCCATGGATTCCTTCCCCAAGTAACCCTTCAAACTGACCTCGTGCTTCTCTACTCTAAATGCAATTATCTTGAAGACGCTCGACGAGTTTTTGATGAAATGCCCCTAAGAAACATGCATTCTTGGAACATATTGATATCTTGCTACGTTCAGAACTCTCTCTGTAATGAAGCTATAAGCTTCTTTCGTGGGTTTTTGGATGCAGGTCTTCGGCCGGATCACTTCACGTTCCCTTCCCTGTTCAAGGCCTGTGCAGGGATTGGGTATCTTTGCCTTGGAAAAATGCTTCACAATTGGGTAATTCGACTTGGGTTGGAAGACCATGTTATCATCAGTAGTTCGATTTTGGATTGTTATGCAAAATGCGGTCATTTAATCGATGCGTATCAATTGTTCGTGAAAATGTCCAGGAGAGACGTTGTTGTTTGGAATTCTATGATTTCCGGGTTTGGGAGGGCTGGGTTTTCAGTGGAAGCGTTGGTAGTTTTTAGACACATGGAGCAGGATGGTGTGAATATGGATTCGAGGACAATCCCAAGCGTTTTGAATGCATGTGCAAGGGAGGGAGACTTGATGAAAGGGAAAGAAATCCATGGACAAGTAATCAAGAACCCTTTATTTAATTGCGACATCGCAATTGGAAATTCTTTGATTGATATGTATGCAAAATGTGGTTGTTTGAGAAATTTTCGTACAGTTTTCACAAACATGCCTGACTGGAATCTGGTAACTTGGACCACATTGATATCTTGCTATGGAGTTCATGGGAAGGGGGAGGAGTCTTTGATTCTTTTCGAGAAGATGAGAGTCCATGGCTTTAAGCCTAATTCTGTCACGATCACTGCTGTTTTGGCTAGTTGTAGCCACACGGGTCTTATCGAACAAGGTCGGAAGATTTTCGACTCGATGCGTTCGGATTATGGAGTTGAACCCAGTGTCGAGCACTATGCTTGTCTGGTTGACCTCTTAGGTCGTCTTGGCCGTCTGAAGGAGGCTCATGAACTGATAAGTACAATGCCACTAGAACCGACGGCTAGTGTTTGGGGAGCCCTGCTTGGTGCTTGTCAGATGCACAAGAATGTGGAGCTGGGAGAGATCGCTGCTTTCCAGCTCTTCGAATTGGAGGCTGGAAATTCTAGCAACTACATTGCATTGTGTAGCATCTACGATGCCGTCGGTAGATGGGATGATGTTTTAAAGATCAGGTCGAGGATGAGAGAATTGGGTCTAGTTAAAACACCAGGGCGTAGCTGGATTACCATGAAAGGCAGAGTGCATAGATTCTATCAAGGGGACATTTCTCATCCATGTAAGAAGAAAATATATGAGATTTTGGAAGGAATACTGAAGATGATGACTTTATCTGAAGGTTACAACTAGTGGAACCGGGATGTATGTTAGAAGGGGATCTTCTTATCTGCCTACAATGAAAATACATCAGATATCAGATAGAATAGCTAACATTGGGGACGTTGTTTAATGATTATGGATGGCCTAAATGGTATGCATATGGAGGAGTGAAGTTTTCTGATTATAGTAGTCCAGTCATCATCTCCTGCATCAGAATCATGAGAGGAAGTTTTAGTTGTTGTTGGTGAGTTGCTCTTGGTAGCAGGGCCACCAATCAACCAATCCTATGGTAATTGGAAATGTGCCATGAAGGAGCCAAGCATGTACATCTAATGTGAACTATGATCGATCCTTTTTAACCATCCATTTCTTCTGACTTTATGGTCCACGTGATGCCAATGCTATATGGTCCACCTCCATGCCCAAACCAGCCTGATTTCAAAAGACAAGGAGTCGTAAGTAATGATGATAATGTTCCGGTTTCACAGCTCTGTTATATTACTTCATTGATGTGTAGCATTGTGTAGTTGTTCTTCCATGTCGTCATCAATAATGTTATATGCCCTTGCTAGGCCAGTCTACTGGTGGGCAACATGTGTAGGTTGAATAAGGATCGTTGCTCTTTCTTTCTTAATGGACATGTGCATTGCCCACCTGATGGTTGGGCCAACCTGACTTTTGGGCTAGGGCATGTAATGGTTTGGCCCTCTTGGTGAGCGCCTTGGATATCCTCCTCTCACTCGTGTGCTTAGGGGCAACAATGAGCCAGGCTGTGTAACACCCCAAATTTTCAGGATTCATTTGGTAATTTATTTTGATTTTAGTTTAATTAAATATCGAGCATTTACTTTGTTTTGAAAACAACGGACCATCCGTGAGAGTTTTGATGGGCGACCCTTTATAAAAATTACTTAGAATAATTCCATGAACGACGTAGAATGGTTTGATTTCTCAAAACTCGCATTTTTTCTGATAATTACGATAATGCCCTTAGATCCCCTAATTCGCGATTTTTTATCAATCGGATAAGAAGTTTCGAATCCGTTCGAAAAGTAAGCGTAATTTTAGGTGTATAACAACGTCGTATAAATAAATTTTCAAGTAGAACCCGCAATCATAGAGATCTTAACCTAGGAGCATCCGTAGCCGTTGATTGAGGAATGTAGTTGGGAAAGTAACCATACCAAACTGATTATCTTAAGGAGCATTTGGCATCTCTACTCTAATTTAATAAGAGTTATTTCAATAAGTTCTTTTTATTCTAGCTCTTGTTTTAAATAAGTCTGTTTGGTAAAATCTCTAAAAAAAAGCTCTTATTTAAAATAAGCACGTTTAGTAAAACTTTCAAATAAGAGCTTTTTTAAGGGTAGTTGATGTCATTTTTAAATATTACAACAACTTAAATATAAGAGCAATACAAATGGTTGTTTGGGTGGACCGTCCATCATGTGGGATCGGCATCAATATTAATTGTCCTTTATGTGGGGCTCCTCAATATCCACTACCCATCACCATCACGTGGATAGTGTGGGCCCTACCTTTGAAGTGTATTGTCCATCATGTGGGACCCAATTTTGATATACCATTCATCGTGTGAGGTGCACCTTCTATATGGATCATCCATCATACGGCCCACTTTGGATATGGGTCATCCATCATGAGAGACCTTGGATGTGGACCGTCCATTAGGTGGGACCCGATTGATGTCAAATGTCCATTATCAGGGGCCACACTTTTATGTGAGTCATCCATCATGTGAAGCCTACTCCGTCCATTATGTGGGCCCACCTTGATGTGGACCATTCTTTGTGTGGGCCCCACCTTCATTATGGGCCTTCATCATGTGAGCCCATCTTTGATATCAACTGACCATCATGTGGGCCCATCTTTAATGACCATCATCCATCATATGGATTCCACCTTTGATGTGGACTACCATTTAAATGGGACCTACTTGACGTGCATGTTCCTTCATGTTGGGCCACACTTTGATGTGGGCCTTCTATCATGTGGGGCCTACCTTTGATGTGAACCTTTCATTACGTGGGCCCACCTTGATGTGAGGCTCCACTTCAATATGAGTCATTCATTATGAGGGGCCCATCTTTGATGTCCACCAACCATCATGTGGGTCCTACCTTAGTTGTGGACCACTATCATGCGGGGCCTACATCAAGTAGGTAGTCCATCATGTGGGACCCATTTGATGTCCACCATCCATCGTGTGGGTCCCACCTTGGTTGTGGACTGTCCATCATGTGGGGTCCAACCTTCAATATGGGTCATTCATCACGTAGGCCCACTTTCAATGTCAACCTTCCATGTGGTCCCACATTCAATATCCACCATCCATCACTTGGATCCTACCTTTGATGTGGACCATCCATCATGTGGGTCCCACCTTTGTTGTGGACCATCTATCATGTGGGACCCACATTTGATGTCCACCATCCATCATGTAGGTCCCACCTTTGCTATGGACCATCCATCATGTGGGGCCCAACCTTCAATATGAGTCATTCATCATGTGGTCCCACATTTAATGTCAATCTTCCGTCATGTGGTCTCACATTCAATGTACACCATCCATCATGTGGATCTCACCTTTGCTATGAACTGTCCATCATATGGGGCCCACTTGATGTGGATAGTCCATCCATTATGTGGGGCCACATTTTAATGTGGGTCATCCATCATGTGGGAGCCACCTTTGGTGTTCACCGTCAATCATGTGGGGCCCAACCTTCAATATGGGTTGTTCATCAGATGTCAACCTTCCATCATGTGATCCCACCTTCAATGTCCCCCATCCATCATGTAAGTCTCACCTTTGATGTGGGCGTTTATCATGTGGGGCCCACCTTTGATGTGACCATGCATTATGTGGGCCCACCTTGATGTGGAAACCCACCTTCAATATGGGTTGTTCATCATGTGGGCCCACCTTAGAGATATTTTAAAGAAGAGAAGAGGGCAAGATGGGAATTACTTAAAAAGTTTAAGGACAAACTTGTTCAAAAATTAATTAAAAATGTCTACCCACTTAAGCTAAATAAGCTCTTAAAGAAAAAGTGACATCCCCATCACTTATTATTTAAGAGCTTTTTTGCTAGTTTCTAAAAAAGTAAGCTTTAAAATGAAAGCTTTACCAAACGGTCTATTTTCATAATAAGAGCTTATTTTTTTAGAATAAGTAAATAAGCTCTTATAAATAGATTTGTCAAACGCCCCCTTAGACCTCAGTGGTAAACCCTTATTCTAGAATTTGTATGATTATCCAATGTGTATAAATATGAAATCTTGAGTGCCCAAAAATATTAATGGCTCACCTTAACCTAGATCATTGATTTCTAGTTCACGTAGTTCCCATGATCTGATTGATGTGAAATTTTAAACAATACCTATTTATCATAAATGAACCACACACGTCAAATTTCAGCCTTTAGATCATAGTATAAATGACCTAATTAACAAATTAGCCCCTTAACCCTTGATTTTCGTATTCATTAAGTGAAGAAAGTGGATGATTAGTCGTAGTCGAATATTTTTCTTCAGTGTGAGTGCCTTAGATCGTCCATATCATGAGCCAATAATGTGATTTGAGTGCCCCATATTGATAAGCCTCTTTCTTAAGCGCAAAGTTATCTCGTTTTAGGAAATAACTGAGTTACCAACTCCTTTCAAATCTGAACCTTTCAGTTAACCCACTTCCCACCGTCAATCGCAACTCAATTTTAGAACATATCTTGGCCTTATATGACTACGAGACTCCACAAAATTTGGACCCCGATCTATAATGCCAAATTAGATTAGTGGTATGGATTTCATAAAATATCATCATGGACATCATAATGAGGACCATCAAAGCATTGAACATCCACCCTCGCACATGAGGCTTATACATGAGAGAAAGCCTCTCTTAACGTGTGTTATAGAGCAAACCTAAAAAAAAACAAGCCATCTCTACCCCTTACTCGTCCAAACCCTAGAAGAGAGAGAGAGAGAGAGAGAGAGAGAGAGAGAGAGAGAGAGTTCTCTGATTTTCCAGCAACATATTCAGCCTCTTCAACCACAAAGTGTGTCCTTTTAAGATGTGAAGATTTTCCCTTCAAGTCATTCATAGTTTTCTCTTTTTTTCTAAGTTTCCTTTAATATAGATTGTGTTGATTAGATTTATATGGATTATTCATATTATATGCTGATAACCATAGGATTATCATTGAGTTCCATTATATTATCTTGTGGTATGCATATGTGGATGTTTGGATGTGAAAACATAAATATTTTCATGTTTATATGAGAACCATACGTAGATTCATCTTGATTCATGTTGTATATGTGTTAATGATGTTTATGACGTTACATATATTGTGTGAATGAGATTATTTATATGAATGTTGCATTAGTGTACACTCTTTGTTCCCATGTTGGTGAAATCACATGATATAGAGAGATGGAACCTGTGTGGGGTATCCATGATAGAAAGATGTGTCTTGGCTTAGTTATGAGATTACAATAAATGTGTGCCAAGGGATCCTTATGATTTTATGTTGTTTAAGATGGATCCATGTACTATACTTGATGATTTTGGATATGTTGAACAATATAGGTTCTTGGGAACATGATTGGATTATAAGATGAGACAAGGAGTGAACACTGATAGTATATGAATCTCATGAGTCGAGGTTGGTGCTATGGACATTAACCCCGTGTTGTCGACCTATGCTGGGTTGCTTGCGATTCCCTATAGTGACCGTTGAGTTATATTTAAAACGGATGTATGTGAAACTACTTAACTAAATGTGAAATTAATTTCATGCATTCACTTGGCTCCATGTGGGTGTACGGAATTGGGAATAGGCTAGAGCGTCCTACTTCTCCCGTACACTGTCTCGTGAGATTTGGGCTATAAGCGTTCCACTTCTCACTTGGTCGGGCAAAACTATGGGCTTGTGTGTCCTAGAAACCTCTGATAACTAGTAGCTAGCGTGAAGTCGTAATAGAGAGTTTTTCGCTTCATGTATTATGATTCTAGTCAGGGTGCCTTAGCTAAAGCATGCATCTTATGCATTTCATTAACAAGATTTTCTTTGTATGTTTTAATTTGGTTCATATTATCTTCCTGCTTGCATATACTCTGTGTTATCATGATTGTCTTGGAGGGATATACCTCACTATGATAGCGATTAACGCTATCCAAACACATCTCAGGTGATCTAGGTAAAGATCTAGCAGATGAACCGAATTATACGAAAGTTTGTGGCAACAAATGATGGATGACGTAATCGAAGCGGCGTCATGAAGATTTTACTTGTTTATGTATTTTAGAATAGTTTACTACTTCCAACAAAATTATAATAAGATTTTCTAGTGAAGGAAATAATTGAATATTCTATTTTATTCATTTTTAAGGACATTTTGTTGTTAACTTAGTATAAAAATTCATAGAATAAGATAATTTGTTTCCATCACTATGCTTGGAAGCCACAAATATCCAAATATTAAATGTTTGAATGATTGATGGAATGTAAAGGATTTTGTCCTTGGCGCATTCCGGTTAACACCCGGGAACTCGGCTCATTGCGGTATCCATGAGAGTTGAAAATCTCGGGGTGTTACAGACTGGGTCCCAGTCCCAACCTATATACTTGGCCTAAGGGTTACCAAGGTAAATGATGAATGGCCTAGCTCATGCTGCCATTGGCCTAGTCTAATTGTCAAGTGAGTGGGTGACCATTGTAAAAAAGATGGGATTGTTTTAAGACACTTGTGAGAAAATCTCATAGTTTAAAGCACTCATCCAAATCAAGTCATGTTTCAATGATCCATAGGGCTCGTCAAGGATGGAGGATTATTTCAATCCTTTGATCATTTAAATCTCTTCCTTGCATGGAGGCCCTGACCCAGCCCTAGGGTCAAGTCTGTCCATTTAGGACCAAGCAAGAACTTAAAATGACTTGACTTGTTCGTTCCTAGTCAAACTCACCTGACTCCACCTTGAATTGGCTGACTTGCCCAAGTCAGGGGTGGCTAAGGGGTAGGGTGGCTGAGGGGGCGACTAATGGTATCGAACCAGATCAAGTCCTACCAAGTCTAAGTCAACTCAGGCGAGTCACATTAGACTCTAGACTCGTTTGGGTCTTCACATCATACCAAACTCATTCGGGTCTTAAAACCATGGGGTCTCCTTGTCGGGCCCACTGCCACCCGTATGTGTGCCATATTATTTGTAATTCTTCTGAATTATAGACCAATGGATGGGGAGTTGTTTGTTTATACATTGGTAAAGGCCAGAATAGACATTTGTACTTTGTGTCACCAAGGTCTTCAAATCTAAGAAGATTTTTGGGGTATGACACCATAGTGGGGCCCAATAGGCCAATGATCTGGATCATCAAATTGTGGGCCCCACTTGTACACCTCCACTCTCCTCAATTGGATAATGAGATTAAATGATTTCATGCATCCCTATTCCCTACTAAAACCCATCTACATTGCGCCTTAAATGTATTCCCTTTGGATCTCCATTTGTCGTTCAAGCGGGCAATGCAAGAAGGTCAAATAGCATACCTGATTAGGTCGTGGACGCCGTCTGAGATGCACATCATAAAAGATGAAGGTAGCCACTGTCTTGCGGTCTTCCACTGCTCACTACCTGTAGATCAATGAGGCTTTTGCTCTACTTAACATGAGTGGAAGGAGAGGGGACCGAAGCTCTATTTGTATCATTGTATTTGAGGTGGAGAAGTCCCACCCATTGCGGACTCTACTTCACCATCCATAACTTTCATGCTTCTCTGACGCACAGGGAGGAAGAAGAAACTCATTGTAACTTAAATTTTATAATACGATACCTTCAAGTTCATGGATTGGTGTATACATCACACCTCCATGGGTCATACCTGTTGATAATCCGATTGATCCAAACTATCTAACTTGCTACTCAAATGGCTAATATCATGTGTGGCCCACTTTATTCTTACATTCTTCCACTTGGGTCACTCATGGTATTAGTATTTATATGTATTAAATTATGTATATCAAATACATACTTTACAAGCTCGAAACTTTACTAGATATCTTCAATGGATTGTAGGCAGTATCCTGAATAATCTGGTCCATTAAGACTACTAATACGAGACCATGACAGTCGTCACAACATTTATTGAAGTGCGACCATGCATAATCATAAATATTAGCACTCCCAACGATATGTATCATGATAGCATGGGCACGTGGTATGGTAATCTCATGCTAAGTGTGACCCTGCAAGCAAACTTCAAGCGGTTAAAGATGTTTTATGTCTCAATAAAGGCCAAACTGCACTATTCATTTACCGTACGCATGCACAACAAATATGAACATGAATTGTATCACCATAAACCCGAATCGTCAACCAAACCTTACGAACTGGAATAAGTACACAACTGTAATGTCTCCATGCTCCCACTGACCTCGAGCATCTCACAATTGACAATGCTTTTATCTGTTGGGAACTACACACCTAATGATTCTTCTTCCTTTAATAAGGAACCTCAAGCTTGTGCTCTTTTATCCTCGTTTTTATTTAGAGGAATGTTGTACCGCAATGCCCAACACTTGGCTTCATGATAAACGTTAACGTCCATTTTCAATGGATGGAGCCATAAGCACGCATATTGCACTCTCTTGCGCCACGGCATTCATAATATGAAATAAAACTTAAAACGGACTTCACACTAATGAGGTGCTCAATGTAATCCAAACTATTCATCTGATCCGCTTCACCTGACTAGTGTTACTGTACGTGAGCATAACATTTTATTACCTTATCCATCACATTTCATAGATTCCAAATTAGATTCATAATTTCTCCTTGGCATTCTATTTTATGGACTTTTTTTAAGCTGAGTATAGGCCTTAAACTTTCATAACGCTCAAAACCAACTCTCACCATTCCCTCATTAATTATACAGTTAAAGACTTACGTAGATTTTGAGAGAGGGTTCCATGTTGCGTATATCAAAGTTCTCTGGGATTTAAGACAGACGTCTCGTCCTTTAAGGGGTCAAGCCTTTTAGATAAATATATATTTTACTTTTCTTGAATATCATAATGGGTACAACCAACTTTATAAGTGATGACACCCCTTTGTCTATATTTGATTTTTTTGTGCATCACTTTTTAAAAGGTTAAACCTTTATTGGCATTTTTCTTACTTTTATTCTTGTCTTTATATTGTCATCATTCACATCTATATTTTCATCACTTTATTGGAGCATCAAGTCTTTAACCGATATTTTAATTTAAAACCAAAATATCTATTTTATTTTTGAAACCAATGTCGCATTAATATAATTTTTTTAATAATATTCGAATCTAAAACAATTCTCTACTTCAAAAGAAAATAAAAGAAGTTTTGGCCTCGATTTTTCACTTTATAGTCATCCCTTTGAATATGTAGCACTCTACATCATTGAGTCTCTGGCTCCTTGGACATTTCTACATGGAATTCAAAATGTGAGTGTTAACCCTTAATTGATTCTCGACAAATACTGACATGTCACTACAAGAAATAGGGGAATTATCGACGCATTTTTACCAACGATCAATGTATACTGCCGGTTTAGATATGAATTACCTGCACTTTCTTGTGGTTGCCCCTAATGTAGGAAACGACTGCCCCCATAAGTTTTTACCAGCAGTTTTTTCGATGACCTTTACCGGCAGTCACAAACCGCTGGTAAAAGGTAAAAAAAAATGCAAATCTCATTTTCTCCTCTCCTAAAAAAACCCTAAATCTCCCATCATCTCCTTCATCCTAAGCCCTAGATCTGTAAAAATTCCTCCACAGAAAACCTAGCTTCATGCCATCTCCCTCAAATGGAGCTTCCAAGGCCTTCATCGTTACCGCACCGAGCAAGCCCGACAAGATCGAGATGTATTCACCTGCTTTCTACACTGCCCGCAACATCAGTGGCATCCTGAGCTGCAACTTTACTCACATGGTCGTCACGCCTCTCGATCTCATCAAGTTGCAATATGCAGGTTTGTTTTCGTCGCTTTAGGGTTTTGATTTTGGCTCTGAAGCTTCAATTTTATTTCTTTTAAATTTCTTGCTTGGATGTGATGTTTCTGCGTCATTTGTGGTCCGATCTATTTGGATCTTCGATCGGACCTTCAATCTCTAAATTTCTATGTTTATTATTATTATTATTTTGTTGATTTGGTCTTGATTAGGGTTTGATTTTTTCATTTCTAGGTTTTCAACTACCACATGTTGGATCAGAGCGTTGGTTTTTAAATATCATGATTCCCTTCTTATTTCATGTTTTGGGTTTTTTATCCTAGATCAAAGATTAGATTGATTATTCTTTGGTTTCTCCTTCAAGTTTTGATTTTGCAATTTCAATTTTAGTCGTATGTGGTCAGATTGGAGCTTTAATGTCTTCATTTTTAGGAATTTTGGCCGGATCCTAGTTAGATTTGGGTTTCGATTCGTATTGGTGGTTAGATTTCTTGATCTCTGTGCTTTCTACCTCTCTTTAGTTGTTTCCTTCTTGAATTTTTTTTGCTATTCTTAGTGAGTTCGATTGAATTAGGAGTTTTATTTGCGAGCGATCTTTTTTGAATTCCTTGATGTAGGAAATCGAGCAATTTTCCTTCTAGAAAGATGCATTAGAACATTAGTTTTCGTTCAAGGAGACTTGGGAGTAGCACCAATAGGTAAAGATGAATGAATTAGACTTGGATGGTCTGGCCATGTGCAATAGAAAAGTAGAAGCCTCTAAAAGGGCAAGGGGACTGCCCAAAGGGATGTTGGTGGAGGTAGTGAGAAGATATTCAATGATATATTGTCTTTGATAGGGTGGAATGGCAAAACAAGATGTGTAATAGAGAGACAATTAGTTAGATAACACTTATTAGATGATGAATGATGATTTGATGCTTGGATTAAAGTAAAGGTAGAGAACCGACAAGATTCTATGGATTCTGATGCAGGACAGCCCTAAATATGATGCATGCTCATGATCACAATTATCCAGCAGAAGTAAAAGCAATAATAATAATGAAATCTAGCATTAATCATCATAAACTAAGAAAACCAGAAAGAAAACATGCAATGGGACGGGCCATCATCACAACCATGGAGTATGGGATTCAATTTGTGCCTAGGTTGGATCCGGCGAGGGATGGAACCTCCCGATCTTGCATGGCGTTACCCAATCAATCAATGATGATCACTAGTCCGAAGAACCAGGAGGTTTCTCAGATTAGGGATTTGAGAATTTGGGGGTTTAGGGTTTGGATCGATTCTCAAGGTTTAGATCGTGGGGAATAGCAAAACAGAAGTTTAGAAGGATAACAATAGAAGATAAAATACCTGGAAGAATTTGGAGGGGCACCAGAAGAAATCAGAAGAAGAAGATCAAGGAGAGAGAAGAAGCACCATGAGAGAGAGAGAAGAGAGAAGCCACCAAAGAGGTTTGTCTTTTCATTAATAATCCACTAATCACGTTATTAGGGCTTAGCCCACTTAAATAAGCAAGAAGAAAACATAAAAGTACCAAAATACCCCTAAAACATTGGTAAAAAACAACTAAAAAAAACAGTTCGTACGTTGGTCGGGCGCCCCGTGACCAATTTGGTCGGGCGCCCGGCTAAGACAGAAACTGTCCAGCAAGGAAAACTGAAAATTTGCTGAATTTCGATCGCCCGGTGCCAAATTTGGCCGGGCGCCCGACCACCTTCAGAAAAGCATTTTCTATTCTTTCAGTCGGGTCTTCTTCCATCCTACACACGTGTCTTTTATGTGCCAAATCACGTGCGTAGGGTCTTCAATGCTCCTCAATCATCGCCTAACCACAAGGATGGTACTTGTGGGTGGCGCTTTCTTCGTTGGTACACTTGAAATGGTCTTGTGTCCTCATCAGATTCTGTGGTTTTATTCTTAATTCCATTAATATTGATGGTATTATCATTTTGATGCTTCTGGGTTCATTTTCTATGTTTGGATCTTGTTAGTGGTTGAACTTGGTTGCATTAGTCTTTCTGTTCACATTACCTATTAGAGTCTAGAGGCCATTTTAACGTATGGAAATTTTACTTAGACGTCAATGTCCATGATGTTAATTTTAGACATGGATTGCAATGTCTGCTGCGAAGTTGTATTTGGATGGTATGGTACATCTGCCAATACGGCACATGCACATGAAGCCTGGGCCTTGTAATAAGCATGTTCTCTCGAAACTGGGCCATGAAATGGTCAGTTGCATTTGCTGGATTACAGTTGCTGACTTGCAGCAGCGATAAAGAGTAGGGAGCATTTTTTGGAAGCCTTTTTCCGTTGGCAGTTGCACTCTTGCATTAAAAAATAAATAAATAAATAAAATCCAAGAGGACAGCTACATTCCAGCCTCCTTGAGAGACACCAAAATATCCAAATTCTGTAGACAGCCCTGTCCAATGGATACTTTCTTAAGTGATAGATGCATCCAGATGCTAGAATGCTCCCCTTTATACATGTCCATGTTCCAAGTTGAGCTTTCCACGCGTCTAAACAGCCTATCTGTTGAGACATCAATGAGATTGATATTAAGGCGTCTTGCCTCGACATTAACCTTTGGGATGTTTGCAGAAATATTCATCTGTTTGCGTTGATATTGAGATATTCTACATTGGATTGTACCATCTGCTCTTTCTCATGGAGAATGCTTTGAGTTCTATATTACATGTCATGATAAAAATGCACATAGTTTGCTGTACAATTTGGTAACAGCAATTCGCCTGCTTTTTCACACACCTATGTGAGTCTGCATCTGATGAAAGTGTACCAATGATGCATGTGAACATTGTACTTACAAGTATCTTAGAGTCGGTGCTTTCCTTGGAGAACATTCACAAGCATTTTGATGGATCTCTCTAAAATCTACTTTACTAGGAAAAGCTTCGAAGCTTGCATTGCGACGAATTCTTGTTTAGGCCCTACTTTAGCAGTTGTTGCAGCTGATATCTTTCAGAAATTTTGCATATTTTTTTGACAGTCCCTTCGTGCAAGAACGGAGCAATCATTGATAGAAAAGGAATCAGTAGTACACAGGTTCCAGGGTGGTTATCAAGCAGATACTTTCCTTCACATTGACTAAAAAGGTATTGACAGCCTCTTTTCCCTTGTTGAATTGTGCTGAGGCACTGAATGTGACAAGGGAGTTCCATTTCTCTTTGTTTTTTACAGGGTGCATTTGTGAGGGAAATACTTCTGGAAGAGTTTGATAAGATATAGTTTTAGGCCTTTTCATACGGTACCTTTTGCCAGCTATTCAATGGGATTTAAGGATATGGCAAAGAGTTAGGGCAGGAGATGATTAGAATCTGCAAACTTGGCCACTTATCACGATAACAAGCCCAAACAGTACATTGAATCTCAAAATAGAGGGTCTAATAAAAACAGGGATAAGGACATAACTGATGAGATAAATAAAAGGAATGACAACTAAGTGCAAGCTGCATTTAATGCCTTAACTGTTATACCTAGGGGACGTCTACCTCCGTTGCTATGATTCACAAGATAAGGCATGAAATCATGACTATAAGATGGTTTTAAATGCTAACAGTGTAGGTGTGTCTACTAACAGTGTGGATGTGTGTGCTAACCCAAAAAAAAAAGATGAAGAAAAAAAAAGATGGTTTTAAATGCTTACGAAAAGATTGAAGTTTGTTTTTTTCATTTCTCCATAAGTATCTACTGTGTTCTATACTTATTTGAAGTGATTGTGGAGCATCCTTAAGTTGAAAAGATAGATATAACATTGAAATGATAAAGCTACATCCAAAAATGTCAGATTTGTTTCTCTATTTAGATATCAGTTGAAGTTTCCCTTTATTCAAGCAAATTTTCAAATGCAAGCAGTGGTCAGATCCTTTTACTTCCATAATCGGTTCAGTTATGTTTTTTATATGAGAAATGTTCACATACAATGTTGTACCTGAGCTTTCAGATACAATGTTGTATGTGAACTTTCGCATACACAGCTGTCTGTGAACTTTCACATACAGCAGTTTCTCTCCCACAAATGTTTCACTTGTGTTTAAAATTCAAACGATGCAAAAGGTGGGGCTGATCCAGAAATGTCACATGGGGTAAAACCAGGATGGTCTACTCATCAATCAAGCTAAACTATTGAAATCAATGGACAGCTGATGTCTGATCAAGTGTTTGGGTGTGGCCCACCTAACAAGTGGATCAATCTAATTTTTGCCATGGGTGATCTAGATGGTGCAGACTACCATGCACGGCTTGGATGTCCTACAAACAATTGCGCAAAAGAAAGCATTGTATGGGAAAATTCACATGCAGAGTTGTATGGGATTGGTTTTCTTTCAATATATTAAGGTCATCTAGAAATGAAGTAATATTTCAACAAAGTTTTAGCTTCTGTGACCAAAATGTTTCTCACATGCAGTTTAGAAATTTCTAATGTCTACAAGTAACTGCCAAGGAGTGGGTTTGGTGATTGATATGCATTTGCCTAATTCATCCCAACTTTTTTAGCTGCCAATGTATTTTCCCCTGGATATTGGACAATAATTTGAGTAATCCAAGTTGTAGAGGTACCTTTCAATAAATAAATAAATCCAAGTTAATGAGGTACTGTGCGGTCGAGGTATACTTAAACCTCTATCACTATTTTGAGTGCATGTGGCCATATCAGTGAATTCAACACAAGCATATCTTGTTGTGTTTCTCTCAATCTAAGTTCTTCTAATGATGCGATTGTTTGATTTGCTTCGTTCTTATTTTTTGTGTAACACTTATTGCCTTTTGTAAATGAATACAGGGTATAGATGCACTGGGTTTAGCAACCATGGCCTCTGTCCCTTCTGCCGCCACTTCGAGGCCTGCCATTTAGTCATTTTCCATCATCCTCAATGGTAGATGAAGATATCAACAACTTGAGAACCCCGTGCCACCTGATGCTATTGTTATCTGGGCTTTAGAGGAGTGAAAGCTTAAATGATGTAAGAGCTGAACACTTCTTTAATAGTTATCTAAATATTTAATTGAAACTATGAGAATAAACTTACAAAGAAAATGGATCTAAATTTTCTAAGTGTGAAAGAGCAGGCAGTTAGAGGTTTATTTAGGGGTTGGGTCCCAACACTGCTTGGTTACAGTGCTCAGGGTGCTTGTAAGTTCGACTTCTATGAATTCTTTAAGAAATACTACTCCGACATTGATGGGCCAGAGTATGCAGCCAAATACCACTTGATCTAGCTTGTGAGTTCTGCATCTGCTGAAATGATCACTGATGTTGCCCTTTGCCCAATGTAGGCAGTTAAAGTCAGGGTGCATTTTGAGTTTTTTTATTTTATTTTATTTTTATGTTCCATTTTGTACATGGCAGGATGCCCATCCTTTCCACTTCATTTAAGTAATTATTCTGTCACTGCATTGCTGACTTTCTTATCTGGATTTCTTGTATCTAGTACCTTTATAGTTTCAATCAATTGCTCATCTCTTTACAAGTTACAAATTTGTACTTTCAGAGATAGTACCTGGTGAATGGTTTACTGCTCGAGTTTTGTCTTGTGGACTGTTTCATATTACTTACACAAGTGCGCCAGAGCTGTGAAAGGCAGAACTACTTTCTATATACAGTCAATTGAGAAGATCTGCTGCATCAAACTTAGGAAAGTTTGCTGCTATGGTTGAACCTAACCATTTGAAGACTGATATCATGTCTATATTTGAGGATCTGACCCAAGATGGTATGGATTCTTATAATGTTTGTTGGAGCTTGTAAATACTTCTGATTTATTTTACTTCCTATCATTAGTTAAAATGCCAGTATTTTTTTATTTTTTCTATTTCCAGTAATGTAATTATAATGTTATGAAGTTCTATCGTGTACTTACTGAACATGCTTCTGATCAGTGCTGATCATGACTTTTTCCAATGATGATGTCATCTTCTTCATATTTTTAGAAGTGTATCCAGTCTTAAATGTTAGTGAACATTTTTTATTTGCATTTATCTATCTTAAGCAACTTAATTTTGACTGTAGAAAGTAAAAGAACAAAGGCAAGAATGGAAGGAAGGGAGAAAAAGAAGAATCAGAATCTGGCCTTTCAACTTTGTGATTTTTATTCTGTTTTTGTATGCCATCTTGCTTGTACCTTTTTTTTTTCTTCACTTTCTTTCTTTGCATGCGCTATCTGACTGCTAGCAGCATGACTATCCAATTTGCTGCATTTCAGATCAAGATTTTGTGTGATTATTGGCTGTTGAGGGTTGTGCAGCACTCGGGAAACTGTTGGAACCCTAGGACTGTGTAGCTCACATCCTTCCTGTCATAGTTGACTTCTCTCATGTATGCCCATCATTGGCTCATGCATTTTTTGTTGTTCCCCGTTTCTAGTGTTTGCTTGCATAAACATCTATAAAAACTTTTTTTTTTTTGGGTTAGCACACACATCCCTCTGTTAGTACACACCCACACTGTTAGTTACACTTCAATGTCAGCCACCCCCATGTTGGGAATTGATAACAGGACTTCAGTGTTGAAACCAGGTTATCTTCACTTAGTCTACCACTGTCCCAAAGGTGTGGGTGTTTGGAAAAATAGAGGAATTAGCTTCTTCATTTGTATTTATATTTAACAAAAACATAGGAATTAGCTTGTTCAGTGACTTACACTAGAAAGTTGGAACATTTGGAGTGAAATTGGTAGAAACTACTACCATTACAGATATAATTGAGTTAATTGTGGTTCTATGAAATCACAATGATGGTAGTTGGTACATGTTGAAATATTTTGTTAAAAAACTATTTTGAAAAATAAAAAACCTTTTTTTTTTTTTTGTCCCATATCGGATAGGAGAAGGAATTTTTACCTCTTTATAAGTAGGGTATTGAGCAACTTATTTATTTATGGTGGGAGAGAGGAGTATGGTGGTTTGCTTGTTCCAGTGCGAACACCGCGCTCGGGCTCGGGCACGGGCTTGGTGCAAGGGCGTGGGCATGTGAGGCAGTATGGCTGTAGAGGTGCTAGTGGCGCACTTTGCACTTCGCCAGAAGCCAAGTAATAGGTCAGGTGGCTGCGTTCGGAGCAGAGGAGGTGTTGTGGGTAGGAGGTCTGACAGAGAGATCTCTCTACTTTTTATAGAGAGCTGCAAGGCTATTTAGATGGACTTGTGTAACTGCTCATGCAGTAACAGCTGCATGTGGCTAGCCCAACAGTCAGAAAACGGTTAGCTACTGAGTCTAAACAGCCAGCATGCAAGTGTAACTCCCACATGCACAACGGTCAGAAACTACCAGAAAATGGCTAGTTTCTCCCAACAGCCAGAAAACGGCTATATCATTATCGTTCTGGACCAAAACTGTCAACCACCCTTTGTTGGGATTGGACGCCTCAATCTTCAAGCATGAAGGCCACCGGCTGGCCGGTCACTAGTGAAATTGGAACAACAAGTTCCTGGACTGTTTTTGGGCCATCCGGCCGGCCAGTAGGGGTCCGACTGACCGGTTGGCAATGTCCTAATTGGACTTGGTCTCTTGCACGGTTTGTTGCGCAAGGAGTTTCTAATTCCAATTTTCCTTTATTTAAGGGGATGTAATCTGAGATTAGGGTTGCCGCCTATGGGCCAAAGGATTATAAGAGTTCTAGGGTGAGAGAAAGAGATAGGAAGAAGCTTGGAGTTATCTGGGATGAGGGAAAGGGATGGGTTTGTCCTCCTCATGTGAGAATTAGCTTTGTTAGCTTGGGTTTTCTCTTGTAGGTTGTGATCTGGGTTGTGTTTCTTTTATCTCTTGTAACTTCTGATATCATAGTGGATTAGCGTCGCTTTGTGTCGTGGTTTTTTACCTGTGAGGGGTTTTTCCACGTAAAAATCAAATTGCCTCTTACGTGTGTTGAATTGCTATTGTGATTGCCTTTGAGGTGTGTTCCTCGCCTGCTTTGATTGCTTCTGCTGCGGGGCTCCTAACCCCAACAAGTGGCATCAAAGCTAAAAGTTGGGAAGGAGGCGAGGCATCAACGACGTCTTCTAGCATGAGATTCGATGTCAAGAAGGATTCCGTGAAAGTAAAATACGAAAAACGATCGGTATCTATAAAAGAAGTAAAGTGGAAGAAGGTGGATCGGTACGCCAATATCTCAATCAAGTTTATCGACTGCGATCGAGTTTGATCGGGAGCACTATTCATGATGGAGCTACGGGATCGGTAGCGGGATCCACGGTTGCTCATGTGTGACATGCTGCAAGGGTCACATGAGCGAGCGGATGGTGAAGGTGCAAGGATGAAGTCGATGAGGCATGAGAAGTGGTGGAGCTATGATGATGATGGAGTAGAGATGAAGATGGTGCGTGGCAAGGTGTTGTATGAAGATTTGAGTCATTGTGGAGTTTGTTGAAATTGGACGCCTCAATCTTCAAGCATGAAGGCCACCGGCCAGCCGGTCACAAAGTGAAATTGGAACAGCAAGTTCCTGGACTGTTTTTGGGCCATCTGGCTGGCCGATAGGGGGGTCTGGCCGGCCGGCAGTGTCCTAATTGGACTTGGTCTCTTGCGCGGTTTGTTGCGCAAGGAGTTTCTAATTCCGGTTTTTCCCTATTTAAGGGGATGTAATCCGAGATTAGGGTTGCCGCCTATAGGCCAAGGGATTGGGAGAGTTATAGGATGAGAGAAAGAGCTAGGAGGAAGCTTGGAGTTCTCTGGGATGAGGGAAATGGATGGGTCTGTCCTCCTCATGTAAGAATTAGCTTTGAAAGCTTGGGTTTTCTCTTGTGGGTTGTGATCCGGGTTGTGTTTCTTCTCTCTCTCGTAACATCTGATATCATAGTGGATTAGTGTCACTTTGTGCCGTAGTTTTTTTTACCCGTGAGGGGTTTTTCCACGTAAAAATTGGATTACCTCTTGTGTGTGTTGATTTGCTATTGTGATTGCCATTGAAGTGTGTTTCTCGCCTGCTTTGATTGCTTCCGCTGCGGGGCTCCTAACCTTAACACCTTTGCCTATATAAACCGGACAGGTCTGGTTCATTTCACAACAACAACAATCACAACCATCTCAAGTTTACTACTGAACCATTACCTCCAACCAAAGTGATCTAGCATTACGGTTTGGTTCATACGAACCTAACCACTTAGACCAGAGAAGTGGTCTACTAGTTGCAGAAGAACGCCACATTCTCTTCTCTCTTTCTTTTTCATTTCTGCCAGAGATCATGTTACTGAGTTCCATAGTGGTCTCTTCATTTTTGCTGAATGCAGAACCACATAAGGCTCGTCATATCATAGAAGCAATCCGCCTACAACCTAACAGCAGACTCAAAGTAATTTGAGTAGGGGCGAATTACGCTTTAAGGACAGCGTGTTTTTCACGTGCTTCAACCCATCCTATAATTCAGCTTTTTCCAATTTCATTATTTTATTTATGAGACCAAGAGAGATCGACTTGGAGCAGGAGGGCTACCACAAGTAGTAGAAGATTCCTGTTGCTAAGGTTTTCAAATGACCAGGTTGACTCTTACAAGTCACTATGGGAACATCAGAATTATACATGGTTGCAAATCAATTGTTCAAGCTATGTGAAGCTGTTGGCCCTGAGCCCACCAGGAACTTCTGCCCCAGGTCCATTGATTGCTGAACAATTTGTATAGCCACTCGATCATCTCTCTCTTTCTCTCTCTCTCTCTATAATTCTATCATTATATTGACGGTGGAGAAATCCTACTCATTCCACCGTCCATAGAGAAAAACTTTGCAACACCCACGGCTTGCATACGCTATGTACGTGTAAATCCCAGCCATGGGTGAGATCCATATATCGGGAGGATTTTAATGCTATGAGAGCGAGCCTCTCTCCTCGTTTCTCTCTCTTTTGAGAGTCTCTTCTAATGGAAAGCAAAGGGGTGTAGATTTTTTGGGGGAAGCCTTTTGCATGGGAAGCGAATTAGCTGTTGCCAGTGTAGCAGCTTAGTGGGTGTTACCCTAACTGTGTGGGGACAACCTTGATGTACCTTTTGTATATCTATGCCGTCAGTCTGTTTTTCTATATCATTTTAGGGGACTATTCCAAACCTTGAGAAGATCCAAATCTCAAGTGAACCATACCACTAGAAACAGTGATAAGTGACTATTAAAAACATTTTAAGGGCCACAAAAGTTTTGGATTGATCTGATATTCGTATTTTCCCTTCATCCAGATCTCTTTGACATTATCAATGGGTTGGATGGAAAATAAACATTACAAAAACCTACCATGGGCCCTTTAGAATTTTTTATGGTGAGGCACTCAATCACCACTTTACTGTGTTATGGTCCACATAAGATTTGGATCTGCTTAATTTTTGGAACTCTGTACTAAAATAATATGTAGAAATAGATGACTGGCTTGCATATACAATAAAACATCAAGGTCGGCCCCACGATAGTGTAACACTCACTAAGTTGTGAGCCAGCCAAGTCAGCCACCTTTGGCATGAAGTTACTGCGTGGGAACTTAGGTGGGGCACACCATGATGTTTGTAGGAAATCCACCCCGTCCATCCTCTATTTGAGCTCATTTCAGGACATGAGACAAAAAACGAACCAGATTCAAGACTTAATTGAGCCGCACTAAAGGAAAAGGTGGGCAGGGAAATTCCTACCGTGCTAATGTGTATGCAGCATCTGTACAATGCAAGATGTCGAATGAAAGTGTCGGTCGGTTTGATCTAAACCGTCCTTTGTTTCTGTATATGAGGGTAGTCTGCCTGAAGACTGAACGGCCTTTTTTTATGATGAGAACAACATTTCTCATCATAATGCTGAGATGCGGTGCACACTTGAGACGTTGGCACATGGATGTGTCAGTATGCTAACCTACAATTCGTTGTAGATGATCATCACTCATTTTAATTTTGGAAAATCATTCATCAGAATGCTAGGGTTCATTGTTCAGCAATCCAAACCGTTGAAATGATGTTCCTCACCGTGGATGACCCTTGCACCAAATGATCAGTGGATTGGAATGACCTTAACCATTCCATGGGTATCAAGAAATAGACGGCTAAGGAAGAAAACAGGTTAACCTTCGCCACAGAAGTTTTGGATCAAGCTGATATTTGTTTTTCCCATTCATCCATGTCATTGTGATGTTATGAACGGTTTGTATGACAAATAAACATCACTGTGGGCCCTAGGAAGGTTTCAATGGTGGCAATTACTATTCCCACTATTTCTTGTGGTATGGTCCACTTGACCTTTGGATATGCTACGATTTTGGGCTCAACCCCTAAAATGAGCGGGAAAACAGATGGACGGTGTGGATAAACCACATGCATTCATAGTGGGCCCAACTAAGTTTACTAAGTACAATAAAAGGGTACCCATTTGCAAGCAACGGACGGGTATTTTGGGCGGAAGCCTTTGGCAGGAAGTTCCTGTGCTGGGAACTTAGGTGGGGCCCACCATGATGCTTGTGATAAATCCACTCCGTCCATCCGTTCTGTGAGCTTATTTTAGGACATGCGACAAAAAATGATCCAGATCCAAGACTCAAGTCGGCTGAAAACGTGACGATTAAACATCTACGGTTGAAATATTCGTGGGGCCACAGCAGTTTTGAATCAGGCTAATATTTGTGTTTTCAGTTCATCCTAGTAGGAATGACATAATTATCGGCTTGGATGGCCAATAAACATCACCTTGGACCTCTTGGACCCAGGATGTTTCAACGGTTGGAATTTCCATACACACCTACTCCTTTAGTGCGGCCCACTTGAGTCTTGAATTCAGCTCATTTTCTGTCTCACGTCCTAAAATGAGCTCACATAGAGGATGAACGGGGTGGATTTCTCAAAAACATCACGGTGGCCACACCTAAGTCCCAGCATATCCCTTTGTTTGCATTTGCGAGAGATTCTCGAAAGAGAGAGAAAAGAGGAGAGATGCTCGCCCTCGCGGTATTAAAATATCCTCGAGATGCAGATCTCACCCACGGCCGGGATTTGCGCGTACACAGGCCGTGGGTGTAGCAAAACTTTTCTCGCATGCATGACAGGAAGGAAGGAAGAAAAACACATGGCAACTTAAATTGTATAATACGGTACCGGATCAGGTTTACGGAATGGGGTATACATCACACTTACATGGTCCATACCTAAGATAATCTGATTGATCCAAACCGTCTAACCCGCTGCTCTGATGGCTATGCCATGTACGGAACACTTTATTCTTACATAAAAATCCAGAATACATACTTAGCAATTTCCACAACCATATGCATATGAACGTGCGCATGTGCAGAAATGCACACACGTGCTTACTACAATTTGACCTCCCTATCAAAGATCCAGCTGAACCGGGCATGTTGGGGACTCGTGTGCCGGGCCCACTCATCGGCTCTCTCCTGAAGCTTGCGCATCCTCGGCGCCAGACGGCAGACAAAGTCCTGCGCACGCCGTCCGGCGCCGGTTAATCCCTCGAGCTTCTCAAGATTCCACCGGCCCACTAGGAATTCGAGTATGTCGACGTAGTCATTGGCCGTGTAGACGCCGAGCCGCTGGGCCACGGCCGAGAAGTGGTTGAAGAGCAGTGGGTCGCGGCCGTCGTGCATGAGGTGGGCCGGCATTGTGATCTTCTTGCGCATCATGTCCTCAATAGCGATAATGGCACCTGTGGGGTCCACTTCAAGGAGCTTCTCGACGATCGTCGAGTACGCGTTCTCGTGGCGCTTTTCGTCGGCTGCGATCGTGCCACACACACGTGCTAAGATGAGGTCCCCTCCCTCTTTGGCCATACGGGCCGTGTTGCCATGTGAGATGAAGGTCGCCCGTTCTTGGAACGATGTGTAGACGTATCCAAGGTACGGGTTGCCGTCAATGCCGGTGTCCTGCAATCGTCTCCACACACGTTCTAATTAAATTATTTGTACAATGACCAGCTTTCACGCAACTTACGTTTGGGCCTGTTTGATTGGCATTCGAAACCTCTTTCAGCTTAAAATTTGGATTCCACTTAAATCCAATTTTAACTGGTGTGTTTGACGGCAAATCCCAGCCAAAAATTCTATCTAGAAACCTAAATTGACCGGCAAGATCAGCGGCAATGATGTGGGGACCGTTTCTATGGGTAAGTGAACATCATTCAATATTGACAATAATACGCCTATGGTGGTTCCACCTCCTCGATGCATGTGTTATGCATTTATGATGTATGTGTTTTATATCATGCTATCTATACATTTTGAGAGCTCAACTAAGGGGAGTAGACATAAAATGTGGTAGATCTAAATCTCAAGTAGACCACAACACAGGAAACAATGTTGTTTGAATGTCCACCATTAAAAACTTCCTAGGGCCCATTATAATGGTTTTTGCCATCCAACCTAGCCATCTGCCTTGTGGGACTGCTATAGGATGGGTCAAGTTCTCAGGCGGATTCACAGCCCACGTGGGCTATGCCGAAAGCAACGGTTGGATTTTACTATTTTCAACCAAACAACAAGTTGTAAATTACTGAAATCTGTGTTTTCAATTCAATCTCTACAATTTTGGATTCCAACACTGGAAGATAGATTTTCTCTAAACAGCCATTAAGAGTCTAAGGAGAATCCAGATCCTCTGTGCATAGGGGGATTTCTGTGCATAGGGGGATTCCTGTTTGCAACCAACAGAGGATCCGGACTCGTTTGTGGAAGCTGATTGCCTACTGATGCTGACAATTGCCACTAGCTATTGGACAGTGCTCCATAGGCCCCACCATCATGTATGTGTTTTATCTACTCCATTCTTCCATTTTTCTTTTTCCCGATCATTGTCGGGATGAGCCCAAAAATAAGCAGATCCAAATCTCAAGTGGACCACTCCATTAAAACTTATTGGCGACAAGAAGTTTTGCATAAAGCAGATATTTGTGTTTTCCCTCTGTGTGACCTGATCAGGCTGGAAAATAGCATGAAAATAAGCATTACAGTGGGCTTTAGAAAGTTTTCAATCGTTGCCGTTTAATCACTACCTTTTTTAGGTTGATCCACTTGAGATTTACATTTACTTTATCTTTGGGCTTATGATTTAAAATGATATGGAAAAATAGATGGACGCGCATGGATAAAACACATAAGTCATGGTGGGAGGAAATTGCAAAGCAGGTCATGTCCCCCCTTGGGATGCTCATTTTGAGAAAAATGATTCGCCTCGTACGCGGCAACGAGAATCGCGTGTGCGATATCGAATCTGCTCTTCGGGCGATACCACTCTGATACGATAGTCAGGTGTACCATAACTATACATAAAATTTGTACCATTCTCTTATCCATTCCTTTGTTTTTTAGGCTTATGGCCCACTTGATGATAGTATCATCCTGATTGTTGACGCATTGAATCTGATCAGGGGATAAGCTGATGCACGGTTCAGATCTATCACATATACATCCTTGCCACATGTAAGGAGAGTGTACAGGTATACAAGTGCAGGAGATGGGAGTCGTGCATCATGACAAGATTATTGCCTACGATGCATCATGACGTGAATTGCGATAGATGCGGCCCTGGCCTGACCAAAGACTGTGCGGCCCTCATAGTGGGGCCCGCCTTGATGAATGTATTCTATCTCCACGCTGTCCATCCGTTTTGCCAGATCATTTTATGGAATGAGCTCAAAAATGAAGTAGATCTAATTCTTAAGTGGACCATACTGTAAGAAAAAACGGTGATTGAAAATTATGGGCCACAAATGTTTTGGGTCAAGTTGATATTTGTTTTTCCAATTCATCCACGTTCATGTAACCTTGTCAACAGGTTGGATGGAAAATAAACATTACTGAAACATTACAGTGTGCCCAAGGAACTTTTTAGTGGTAGAGTGTTCAATCATCACTGCTTCCTACCGTATGGTCCACCAGAGATTTAGATCTTCTTCGTTTTAGGGCTTTAGTCATAAACTGATCCGGAGAAACGAATAAACGGCATGGATATATAATACATATATCTAGTTGAGCCCCACGGTAAGGGCCACACCGTCTTGGTTAAGGCCAGGGCCGCATCTAATCCTCTCACTGTAACGGTTACGGCGTGATTCCCATTGTCCGAAGACCAAAACATTGGACTGATGGCATCGGTGGTGTGTTGTCACCAAGTTCTGTGGGCCCACCATGATATATATATATATTATATCCACACTGTCCATCCGTTTTCAGAGATCATTCTTACGCAACAGTACAAAAATTGTAGAAGATCAAAAGCTCAAGTGGACCACACCACAGAAAGTAGTGCCACACCATGATATTTATTTTCCATCCAACCTGTTAGAAAGGTCACAGAGACCTAGATGAAGTGAAAAAAACAAATATCAGATTAATCCATAACTTCTTTGACCCCCCAAGTTTTCAATGGCAGAAGTTCAATCCCCACTTCTTTTTATGGTGTGGCCCACTTGAGATTTGGATCTGACTCGTTTTTGGGCTCAGGCCCTAAAACGCTCTCTCCAATTAGACGGACGGTTTGGATATAACACATACACCATGTTAGGGTCCACAGAACTTGGTGACGTCAACACCACCAAGGTCGGTCGATGGTGTCTGGCCCACCACGCAATCCGCTTCCGCCCAAAGCAATAAAGCAAATGACCGAATTACCCTCTCACGTCAGGAACCACGAACTCACCATGCCTGCTCCAATGACGTACTGTACAGTGCGCTCCACCATGCGCATGTCCACACGGCCGGAGAGGTAGAGATACTTGTGGAGCAGATCCCCATGCCGGTTCTCCTCAGCTGTCCAAGCCCTGCTCCACACAGCCCACGGACTACCGCTCGCGCCTGTCTCATCGCGTACCCCATCGAACGTGTTGAGCATGGTCTGGTACGTGGGTAACGCATCCTCCGTGATCATGTCGCCTACCAGCACAACGAAGTACTCGTCTGGCAATTCCGCTGATCGAGCCCGTAGGGCCCGCACCTCTTCTTGGAACTCATCCGTCGGTAATGTCGGGTCCGGCAAGAAATCTTGCGGCTGCCATGACTGCTCGACCGGCTTCAGGAACGGTAAGACCGCTTCTGTGGCCCACCCTTCCAGCGTTTTGAACATCTCGAGCTTCTCTGGTGGCAGTGAGTGCGTAATCACCTTCCGGGGCGTCGCCGGCGGAGAAGCCACCTCTGAGATTGGGCGTCGCCGGAATCTGACGCAGGCCGTCCGAAATTTAACGCTATTGGCCGGAAACCAGCCGGATTCTGGTAGACGGGGATGCTTATGGAGAGAGAGTGTAGAGGATTGCATGGCTCGCGTATTTATGCGTTCGCACCGTGCCGTGGAGATGGCATACCATTGTGTCTATTTATAAAGGGTTGGAGTAATGAATGACCATCGGAGTTTCATTAAATAACTAGAGTGCCAGTTGTTATCGAGTAACAGTGTTTGACACCAGGCACGGCACAAATTCCTTTTCTGGGCCCTCCCTTGGATGTACCATATGCTAAAATTTTCACTAATCAGTTGATCCAAACCACATGTCTTTTACAAGCATGCCATACCTATGGTAACTCACTTCAGGCTCATACGACTGGACCACGCCCAAAAATGTCTTCTATCAGATGATCCTAGCCATGGATTAGTCGACCCGAATCCTCTATCACACGCTGTTTTAGGCCCGTGTAAAACATTAGCTATGTGGGCCCAACCATGTGCAATATGTAAAATTTACTCTGTCCATCAGGTTTTATCCTGGATTCTAAGCTTTGGGGAAAAATCAGCAGATGCACAAATCAGGCGGCTCACATCACAGGTATCAATGGGTATGAGATGGGATGCCAATCATAGGTTCATGTATAGAGCCACCATGGTGTATACCTGTTGGGAACATCGGCAGCGGAAGCGGAAGTTGAAACGTGTAAAGTAATGTGAAATCAAACAAGTAACCAAGATGCAATCAATCACACACAAGCATTCACCACAAGAGACTCTAAATTTACGTGGAAAAACCCCTCAATGGGTAAAAAACCACGGCACAAAGCGATCCACTATGAATATCAGAAGATTACAGAGATTAATAGCCCACTAGCAAGGAAAAACAGAGAAAACCCCAAGTTCTCTCTCACACTGCACATCTCCCCTCTTCCTAATACGATTAGGAAACCTTGAACACCTTAGATACAACTTAAATCCAGATTACAACTCTTTAAATAAGTAAAAGACCAGAAATAGAAATATCTTGTGCGCTATTGCAAGCAGCGCAAGAAACCCGCGCGCATGTCCGACCAGTCGACCGACCAGCTGGCCAGTGCACAAAACAGTCCAGGGAGTTCACGCCTTTGGTACCTCACCACTGACCGGCCAGAGCCCTCTGTAGACCGGTTGGCCAACCGGTCTGAGGCACATGAAATCTGTCCAGGGGGGTTCTTCACCGCATCTGTGTCACGCCGTCCGACCGGTCGGAGCACTCAATCCGTGCATAGTTTGAAAACTACCCCAATAATATCTTTCACCACACTTGTTAAAGGAGTGAAGATAGACTTAAGTGTGTGAGCTTAAGAGATTTTTTTTTTTTTTATCATTTATGAGCAATTTTATATTGTTCCCATTAATGCAAAGTATCATTCTTGGTAAGATTCCATTGCCCTAAAAATTAAAAAAAAAAAAAACGGCCTATGGTCAGGGACTTGCACATGGATGCAACCTATCTCTTGAATTGCTGGAACTAAATGCACTAGCCCTAATTAGATTTTTAAACTTTGCCTACCCCAACCATTGTTGTGAAATCCATAAAATGAGGATTCTGACTGGATACAAGAATTGAAGGACATAAAGCCTATCAATCCCTTTCTTTTATTCCTTGCCATAACAATGAGCTAAAAGCCAATGCCTGTCTAATCTTATGATCAAGAAGTGAGAAAATCGAAATACCTTCTGCATGTGAGCTTGGTCTACAAAGCTAGAAAGATGAAATGACATGAAAAGAAAAGGAGATGATAGCTTGGTTTGTGGTTTTTTTTTTTTTTTTTGGTCTACCACTGAGCTATGCATCAGGACGCTAGTAAACAAAATGCTTATCAGCCAGAAGTAGAAAATTATATATGTTTGGTTTCATCACATAAATACTTGTACTTCAAGTTTGTTTGGTCCCCATCCATCATGTGGGCTAACCTTTGATGTAGACAGTGCATTATGTTATGTCTACCTTGGCCCTGTCCTCAATGTGAACTGTCGATCGTGGGGCCTCCCTTTAATGTAGAGCATCCACCTTTGTAATGACTCGTATGTTTTTAATAATTAGTGTTGTGGATTTTTTATAATTAACACACGCAGAGACACACACGCAGACACACACACATCGCACATGCATAAAATTCATACATGCATATATTACATACATAAATGCATGCTTATATATCCATCAAATCATCAATTCATCATACGTCCCCTCAGTCATCTCCCTGTTCAACCATTAATTCATTCATTTCTTTCAACAATAAGCCATTCATCAATTTAGGGCCTGTTTGGTCAGCTGTATTAGATAGCATTAGGTGGTATGGTATGGTATTGGGTTATGTGCTAATTTCATCCTATGTTTGATAATACAAGAAAGGTTCAGATTAATCTAATGTGTAAAATTTACTCTGTTCATCAGGTTTTATCCTGGATTCTAAGCTTTGGGGAAAAATCAGCAGATGCATAAATCAGGTGGCTCACATCACAGGTATCAATGGGAATGAGATGGGATGCGAATCATAGGTTCATGTATAGAGCCACCCTAGTGTATATCTGTTGGGAACATCGGCAGCGGAAGCGGAAGTCGAAACACGTAGAGTAATGTGAAATTAAACAAGTAACCAAGATGCAATCAATCATACATTAGCATTCACCACAAGAGACTCCGAATTTACGTGGAAAAATTCCTCAACGGGTAAAAAACCACGGCACAAAGCTATCCACTATGAATATCAGAAATTACAGAGATTGATAGTTCACTAGCAAGGAAAAACAGAGAAAACCCCAAGTTTTGTCTCACACACACCTCTCCCCTCTTCCTAATACGATTAGGAAACCTTAGACACCTTAGGATACAACCTAAATCCGGATTACAACTCTTTAAATAAGCAAAAGACCAGAAATAGAAACATCATACGTGTTACTGCAAGCAACGCAAGAAAGCCGCGCGCACGTCCAACCGGTTGGCCGACCGGCCGACCAGTGCATAGAACAGTCCAGGGAGTTCACGCCTTTGCTACCTCACCACCGACCGGTCGCCCGACCTGGCCGGAGCCCCCTGCAAACTGGTCGGCCGACCGGTCTGAGGCACATAAAATCTGTCCAGGGGGGTTCTTCACTACATCTGGGTTACGCCATCCGACCGGTCGGAGCACCCAATCCGTGCATAGTTTGAAGATTACCCCGACAATCTCGACCGAGGCTTCAAACAACGAAACAACATCATCCTCACAACGTCATCTCATTTTCAATCATAGCTCCACTGCTTCTCATGCCACCATCGACCCTAATCTTGCAAATTCACACCCTTTACCGCTCTTCTCATGTGGCCCTTAAGGCACTTGCCACATACGAGCAACCGTGGATCTCACTGCCTTTTCCGCAAGCTCCACCATGAATTGCGCTCTCGATCAACATGTAAAGATGGTTACACCTCCATGCCTTCATACACATGAGTGCCCCCTTCATCACTTCACAACAACGATCGCTACAGATAAACACGCACCCTTTCGCCTCTAGTGCCCCAAGAGAAATCACATTCATCTTCATCTTGGGAACGTGCTTCACATCTTCCAGGACTCGTTCGACCCCATCGAACATCCTAATGCGCACAGTACCAATACTTACAACCTTATGAGCGACCCTATCGCTCACAAACACCGATTCTCCATCATACTCCCTGTATGTCGTAAATGAACTCCGGTAAGGACAAACATGACATGAAGCCCTTGAATCAAGGATCTACTCACTACCGTGAGATCCCTTGCCAGATACAGTCAGAACTTCACAAAAATAGCCACCGTCCTCTACGGTATTGACTCTCTCTCTAGAAGAATTTTCATACCTCTCTTTCTTCAACCTGGGATTCTGACAATCCCCTCTCATATGGCCCTCCTGGCCACAATTCCAGCACTTCACTTTAGCTTTACCTTTGCCTTTGGTCCTAGATCCCGATTTCGAGTATCTTCCATTCTCAGAACTTCTTCCCATCATAGCCAGTGCTTCTGAGGAATAACGGGAAGCCATGTCACTGTTTTTCTTTCTCATCGCCTTCGACTGGAGGGCTGAGATAACGGTCTTGACGTTTATGGTTTCCCTCCCTGCACACACAAAGTCCCTGAGCCACTCATATGAATTTGGAAGAGAGTTCAACAGGATGCATGCTTGATACTCATCCTTCATCGGTTCATTGATCTCCGCCAACTTGCAAACCAGCATATTGAGCGTGCTCAGGTGGTCCTCTACCTCAGTTCCCTCAAGTCAGCCTCAAGGTGAACAACTGCATCAACACGTACATGCAATTCTCCAAGGATTTCTTAGCATAAACCTTCTCTAGCTTCGCCATCGTTTTAGCCGCAGTCTTGTCTTTCATGACATGATAGAGAACATCATCCATAAAGTTTAACATGATTGAGGTTCTAGCCTTCTCGTCGAGCTTCATCTACTCATCGTCTTTCATAGCCTCCGATCGCTTTCCAAGAGCTTCATCAAGCCCTTGCTGAACCAGGAAGTATTCAACCTTCATCTTCCATAGCTCAAAGTTATTTTTCCCAGAGAACTTCTCTAACTCAAACCTTGCGCTCGATCTCATATTCTTATCTCAGATTCGAATCTACTCCACCCCAACTTTATCTCTAATACCACTTGTTGGGAACACCGGCAGCGGAAGCGGAAGCCGAAACGCGTAGAGTAATGCGAAATCAAACAAGTAACCAAGATGTAATCAATCACACACAAGCATTCACCACAAGAGACTCCGAATTTACGTGGAAAAACCCCTCAACAGGTAAAAAACCACGGCACAAAGCGATCCACTATGAATATCAGAATATTACAGAAATTAACAGCCCACTAGCAAGGAAAAACAGAGAAAACCCCAAGTTCTCTCTCACACACACCTCTCCCCTCTTCCTAATACGATTAGGCAACCTTGGACACGTTAGGATACAACCTAAATCCAGATTACAACTCCTTAAATAAGCAAAAGACTGGAAATAGAAACATCTTGGGCGCTACTGCAAGCGGCGCAAGAAACCTGCACGCACGTCCGACCGGTCGGCCGACCGGCTAGCCAGTGCACAGAACAGTACAGGGAGTTCATGCCTTTGCTGCCTCACCATCGACCAGTCGCTCAACCGGCCGGAGCTCCTTGCAGACCGGTCGGCCAAACGGTCTAGGGCACATGAAATCTGTCCAGGGGGGTTCTTCACTGCATCTGGGTCACGCCGTCCGACCGGTCTAAGCACCCAATCCGTGCATAGTTTGAAGACTACCCTAACAATATCTTTCATGACCATACTTGTTAAATGAGTGAAGATAGACTTAAGTGTGTGAGCTTAAGAGTTTTTTTTTTTTAATCATTTGTGAGCAATTTTATATTGTTCCCATTGATGCCAGAGTATAATTCTTGGTAAGATTCCATTGCCCTTAAAAAAGAGAGAGAGAAAGTACGGCCTATGGTTAGGGACCTGTGCACATGGATGCAACCTATCTCTTGAATTGCTGGAACTAAATGCACTAGCCCTAACTAGATTTTTAAACTTTGCCTACCCCAACCATTGTTGTGAAATCCAATAAAATGAGGATTCTTACTGGATACAAGAATTGAGGGACATAAAGCCTTTCAATCCCTTTCTTTTATGCCCTGCCATAACAATAAGCTAAAAGCCATTGTCTGTCTAATCTTATGATCAAGAGGTGAGAAAATCAAAATACCTTCTGCATGTAAGCTTGGTCTACAAAGCTAGAAAGATGAAATGAAATGAAAAGAAAAGGAGATGATAGCTAGGTTTGTGGGGTTTTTTTTTTTGGTCTACCACTGAGCTATGCATCAGGACTCTAGTAAACAAAATGCTTATCAGCCAAAAGTAGAAAATTATATATGTTTGGTTTCATCATATGAATACTTCAAGTGTGTTTGGTCCCCATCCATCATGTGGGCTAACCTTCGATGTGGACAGTGCATTGTGTTAGGTCTACCTTGGCCCTGTCCTCAATGTGAACTGTCGATCGTGGGGCCTCCCTTTAATGTAGAGCATCCACCTTTGTAATGACTTGTATGTTTTTAATAATTAGTGTTGTGGATTTTTTATAATGAGCACACGCGCACGCACACACACACACATTGCACATGCATAAAATTCATACATGCATATATTACATACATAAATGCATGCTTATATATCCATCAAATCACCAATTCATCATACGTCCCCTCATTCATCTCCCTGTTCAACCATCAATTCATTCATTTCTTTCAACAATAAGCCATACATCTATTTAGGGTCTGTTTGGGCAGCCTAATTAGATAGCATTAGGTGGTATGGTATAGTATTGAGTTCTGTGCTAATTCCATCTGATGTTTGATAATAGAAGAAAGGTTTAGATTAATCCAATATCACGTATTCCAATGTCAATGGTGAATTTTAGTGAATTTCTTATGGATCCCAATATCCGCTACAATTGTGTGCCTCATATTGATGCGTGTGTTTTATCAACGCCGTCCATTCATATGTGTCTTCTATACGTTTCATTCAATGTGCACATGTGCACGAGTGACCAAAATTAGTTGTGAAATGTGGTCTGTTGATTACAATTCCATGGCCCACTAAATGCAAAATTCACTTAATACAATGTATTTGGTAAGAAAAGTATTTGATCCCAAACATAAAAAATGATGATTTTAATCCCATCTACTATTATGATGTTGGCAGATATGCAATTAACCAGCAAGACCTGGCAAAATTCGACTCGACCCGCCAACCTGACCTGACCCGACCCGGATTTTTCTAGTTTAGGGTTGGAAAATTTGACCCGAATTTAATTTTTGGGTTGACCCGACCTAACCCGACCCGGATTTTTATGGGTTGGGTTAGGGTTAAAGGTGACCCGACCCAAATCACATAGGGGTTAAGTAGACTATTATATATTGATTTTCTTATTAGTTAAATAATATATAGTTTTTTTTCCTCACATACCTAGCTGGAAATGGTCCACATGTCTGTCAATTTAATAATTAAACATTACGGTGGGCCCTAAGACTATTATATACTGATTTTCTTATTAGTTAAATATTAATGCACAATTTTTTTTCTCTCACATACCTTGTTGAGAACGGTCCATATCTCTATCAATTCAATAAACTTAATCGACGTGTCTAAAACATCATCCCATTACTCTAACTACGTTGATGCTTAAAGAAGTATGCTTTAAATATGCACTCCATTATATCCATTTATTTTTCTCTTTCAATATTTGCGTAATAGAAATACTTTATAAAAATAAAAAATAAAAAAAAAAGCCTCGGTTTATATACACAGGGAAGTGGTACTATGAGGTCGACCTCATGGGAAGAGCTGTGTGGGCCCCACATGTCAGACATCAACATAGTGCATTTGATGGGTCCCATTTAGGTCATGGGATATCCAAAAAATCAGCCGTATACAGAACTCAGGTGGGCCATACCATCTAAAATCATGTGAAGACATGCCTAAAACATCTAAAAGCACTTGGTGGGGCCCAACTGGGTTTTGGATGTGGCTGAAACTTGGTTGACCCCTCATCCAAGTGGGACACATACGATGGATGGGCTGGATTTGTGAACCACGTCTCAGTGGGTCAAATAAATGATCATGAAGGTTTTAATTAGCGGATTACACCTCTCAACTTTTGTCTGTGGTGTGGCCCATCTAAGTCATGGATTGACGTGATTTTTAAGCCCGTGGCCCACCATGAAATGGTGCATCTGACTGATAGGGTAAATGTTTGACACACATCATGGTGGGGCCCACACAACCCAACCTCATGGAAAGTTCCCATGAGGTCGACCTCATAGTACCATTTCCCATATGTGTGTGTACCTATTAAACATAAATGGTTAGGTTTTCAATTGAATACTAGTGTCATATGCATTTAGTTTAATCTACAAATTAGTTAGTTTCATTAAAATGTAGGGTCAACCCGCCGACCTGACCCGGTTTAATTTGGGTTGGGTATGGGTTAGGAAAATCCAACCCGAATTCAATTTGGGTCGGGTTAGGGTTGAGGTGGAAATGACCCGACCCGAACTTGACCCGACCCTGACCCGACCCATTGCCACCTCTACCAGCTATAAATGATGTTGGTCCCATCTAATACCATTTCATCCCTTAAATGCGGCTGCCCAAACAAGCCCTACCATCCATGCATCAGCTCATCTAACTGTACATCTATCCATCTATATATATACATTTATTCATCCATTTGTAAATTATATCCATTCACACATTCCTATCATACATCCATAAATCCATCGAATTATCGTACACCTATTCATTTATGCATCTTGCCATACATCCATCTACCTACGGGCGCGGATTTCGCGGATTTCCTGCGAAAGCCTTGCGCAGGAAGTTCTTGCGCTGGGAACCAAGGTGGGGCCCACAGTGATGGTTTTTGATAAATCCATCCCGTCCATTCTTTTTGGGAGCTCATTTTAGGACGTGAGAATAAAAATAACTGGATACAAGACTCAAGTAGGCCGAAAACGTGAGGATTGAACGTCCACAATTGAAATATTTGTGGAGCCACAGAAGTTTCGAATCAGGATAATATTTGTTTTTCCAGTTCATCCCAGTAGTAGTGACGTTATGAACGGTATGAATGTCATATAAACATCACTGTGGACCCCAGGGAGGTTTCAACGGTAGTAATTTCCCTACACACCTTTTCCTTTAGTGAGGCCCACTTGAGTCTTGTATCCAGTTCATTTTTGTTCTCATGTCCTAAAATGAGCTCCCAAAACGGATGGACGGGGTGGATTTATCAAAAACCATCACTGTGGGCCCCACCTTGGTTCCGGCTTTCGCAGGAAATCCGCGCCCCCTACCGATATGTCGCACCAGTTAACCATCTAAACCTTCGTCCATCCAATCTAACCGTGCAACCATCTACACCATCCATCCATGTATGCATGCACCATATCATAAGTGCAACATGCACATCACACCGGTCTATCCATCCATGCATTCATGCATACATGCATCACACCCACAGCATGATGCACCTCACACACCCCTCATGTGCATGCATCATGTGACACACATGTGACACATGTGCAGCGCACGGCGCAAGTGTGTGCACCGGAACAGATACGGAAGAAGGAAAACGGAAAGAAAGAGGGGATGACCCCACACGCACGTGCTTACACACCTGTGTGCGTACGCAGGGATGGGCATAGGTCGAGAACGCAGATTGCGTGTTCTACTGTTGCGTGTTCAAACGGGATTGGCGTTAAGCGTAGGGCCCACAATTGCATTCAATGAAGGGATTTCACGGCAAATTTCGGAGTGCCGTTAGCCCGTGTTCTACTCGACCTTGACAAAAAACAAAAACAAAAAAAAGCCATTCATTTCAGCTTCTCTTCACCTGTCGAAGAAAAAAAAATCATTTGTGAGATTTCTGTCCCTTCCTATCAGATCTTTCTCCTCCATTCGCTTTAGCTTCTCTCAATCCGGCGAGGAAAAAAAAATCCCATTTAGATCTCTCTCCTTCCCTCTTAGATTTTCTCCCATTCTCTCTCTCTCTCTCTCTCTCTCTCTCTCTCTCTAAAGCTCTGTTGCTCCGAACTTCTTTATTATCCAATGCATAATTGTTATTATAATATTAGTTGGTACTGAGTCATGAACTGAATTTAATCTGATTCGGGTGTTAGATACCAGCAAGGGAAGCTGTCTGTGGGTGGGTGGATCCGTGATTGTGGGGGCCACCGTGATGTATGTGCCTTACATGCCGTCCATCTGTTTTTTACAGCTTATTTTAGTGCTTGATAAAAAAAAAATGAAACGGATTCACATCTTAGGTGGACCATACTATAAAAACAGTGACAATTGAATGCCCACCATTCAAAACTTCTTGGAGACAACTGGAATATTTATTTGCCATCCAACCCCTTGATAAGGGGAGCGGATTAGGTGAGACTTCTTGAGACTATCGGATCCATGAGGTGGGTGGGACCCTGACTGTGGAGCCACTGCGATGTATGTGACTAAATCCACACCATCCATTCAAATGCATAAAGGGTGGGACCCTGACATATCACATTGCAATACGTGGGTTGCATTGGAGCATCACGTTGCAATAGGTCAAATGAAGGGAACGGATTGCCTGGGACCCGGGGCTGCGGGGGACAAATCCACTACGTCCATTTCTTTTGGACCATGGTAGGCTAGGATTTTAAAAATAATGCAGATCCAAAACTCGGATGGGCCATACCACCATAAACAGTGGGTATTGAACACTTAGCGGCGATAAAAGTTTTGCATCGTAATGATATTTTTTCTTACAGTTTATCTGAGTGTTAATAATTCTCTGCACGGTTTGGATGGCACATAAACATCATCATCAACTCCAGGAAGGTTTCAATTGTGGACGTTGGTGTTTCCACTGTTTTGTTGGTGTGGCCCACTTGAATTTTGAATCTACCTGATTTTTAGAATCTTGTCCTATTTGTCTTTAAAAACATATAGACACAGTGGATTTGACAAGGACGTTTATCTGAGTGTTAATAATTCTCTACACGGTTTGTATGGCACATAAACAGCATCGTCAACTCCAGGAAAGTTTCAATGGTGGACGTTGGTGTTTCCACTGTTTTGTTGGTGTGGCCCACCTGAATTTTGAATCTGTCTGATTTTTAGAATCTTGTCCTATTTGTCTTTAAAAACATATAGACATAGTGGATTTGACAAGGACTTTCCTGTGGATCCTAAGCCACTGGGATATCCCTGTGGCTGGTGTCACCGGCAATCCGCTCCCTGCCTGAACGAATGAGTTTTCATTCTTATTTTGTTTTTGTTAGGGTCTAATTTATTTTTGCTAGGATCGAGGATAACGCATCCTAACGGCATCCAAATTTTAGCCGCGAAATCCCGTAATTTAATGAAAGTGTGGGCCCTACATCTTCCACCAATCCCGTTTGAACACGCAATGGTCGGAAGCTTAAATGTCCACTGGAGTCGGATGCAATCCGCGTTCATAGGTCGATGGATGTGGGGCCCACCTGGGTGCGTGCATAAGAGAATCGGTGTAAGGGAGAGGGGTGAGGTTGGTGATGCTTATCTATTTGAAGGGTGTGGGTGACCTCTGTGTGTGTGTGTGTGTGTGTGTGTGTGTTTTTGTGCGTGTGTGTGTGTGTGTGTGTGAGTGAGAGAGCGAGAGAGTAGAGTAGATGAAAGAAAGGAGCGGGTGGAGAGGAGGGGAATCGGAGTTGGTGTGAGTTCCTTACACATTTTTTTTTTTTTTAAGTCATGCAAGCACCTACCCTGTTAGTCACACAATGCATCCACCCACCAATGGGGTTAGTGTTTCTCCTTAGCACTTGAACCTGAAACCTACTGTTGCAACGCCTAGGCCTCTTCCACCTGAGCTAGCAGGCGACACAAGTTCATTCCACACACACACACACACACACACACACACACACAAACATATATATATATATATATATATATATATATATATATATATATATATATATATATATAATTTATTTGATCATGTTGTCTTTTATTTAAAAAAAATATATATTATTATTTGATATTTGTCTTTTAACACTAAATTATTATTATTTGATATTTGACTTTTAATATTACATTATTATTTGATAATTTTCTTCTAAATTTGCATTATTATGAATTTGATATTTATCTTTTATTTAATAAAATTGTGTTATTATTAATTCTTTTAGAACCTGTTTGATTTTCCAATTCACCAGTAATTACCATGTAGATAATAATTACTTCCCCAAGTATTTACGACATCTTTACTAATGAGGCATATCCAAAAGTTCAAATTGACCACACAACAGGAAAAAGGGAATCGAACACTTACCATTAACAACTTCTTTAGAACACTATATCCTATTATGTAGGCTACTTGAGCGTCAAATCTACATCATTTTTTATTGCTTGTCTCAAAGTATTCCTATAAAACAGATGGACGGAATAAATATATCATGTACATCATAGTGAGGCCCACAAGTTCAAACCAATTCTAATGGATGGAATAAATATATCATATACATCACAGTGCGGCCCACAAATCCAAACTAGTTCTTTTGGATCGATTTCAAAGTAGAAATTTTACAAAATTTTCAAATATGATAAAATAGTAATAATTACTCATTTATGAGGTATTTACATTGGAATTGAAAAATAAAAAAGGCCATTACAGTTTTCTTTTTCTTACATGAAAACAGGCTTGAAATGATGGAACTTTCAGATCATCATACAAAGTTTGTAGAAAACATGGATAACCAACAGTAGACCACATTCAATGCAAACAAGGGCCTACTTGATTACCAGGAAAGACTAAGCACATACCATGTGGGCTCACGTGATGAACAACCCTGATCTCACGTGGGAGAGTAGAATTCCCAGTCCTTGTATAGTAATTGTATATTAATGCAAAGAATGCGGAATCGTATGTGTTGAAGGAGAAGGGAATTGTTGTATCCTCTCTTCTTCCTCACTGGTACATATCGTTGCCTATCACACCAACTCACGGGAGTGAATTAGATGTTACCCTGGTAACAGCTTAGTGGGTGTTAACCCTACCGTGCGGCCCACATGTGTGATATTTTATATATCCATGCTGTCCATCCGTTTCTCCAGCCCATTTTAGGATAGAGTTATAAAAATTACGCAGATCCAAATCTCAGGTGGACCATGCCACTGGAAACAGTGGTGATTAGTGCCCCACCATTAAAATTTTTAAGAGCCCATCGTAAGGTGTTAATAATATTTATTTGCAATCCAACCTGTTGATAATGTCAAGAAGATCTGGATGAAGGGAAATATAAAGATCAGATTGATCAAATACTTTTGTGGCCCACAAAAATCTTTTAATGGCCATTCATCACTTTTTTTCTAGTGTTATGGTCCATCTGAGATTCAGATCTTCTTAGGGTTTGGTATAATGTCCTACAATTAGATGGAAAAACAGATGGACGGCATTGATATATAAAAAATACATCAAGATAGCCCCACGCAATTAGGGTAACACCCACAAAGCTGTTCCCCTGGATTGCGTACTGAGTAAACTCTATTGGCCCCACCGTGATTTATGTATTTTATCCAGTCCGTCCATCCATTTTAAAAGATAATTTAAGGGCTTGGTACCAAAATGAAGAATATCCAAAGCACAAGTGGACCATACCACAAGAAAAAGTGTGAATTAAACGTCTACTATTGAAAAATTCTTGGGGCCACGGAAGTTTTGGATCAATCTGATATTTGTGCTTTCCCTTAATCCGTGTCTGTGTGATCCTATGAACATGTTGGATGACAAATAAACATCACTGTGGGCCCTAGAGTTGTTTCCACGGGCGTAAATCATTATTCTGAATGTTTTATGTGGTATGGTGCACTTGAGCTTGGTATATGCTTCAAGTTTGGGTTTAACGGACAGCGTAGATAAAATACATACATACACAGTGGGCCCAACAGACTTTACTCGATAAATATGCAATCCGATTTCCCCTGATAGCTACTGGCAGGTTGAGTAGTTATCTCGCTATTTAAGTGATGTCACCAACTTCTGTGGGCCCTACCATGATGTATGTGTTGTATCCACACCATCCATTCATTTGGAGAGAGAATTTTATAGCATGATCTAAAGAATCAGGCATATCCAAAGCTCAAGTGGATCTCACCACAAAAAAAAAAAAAAATAGTGGGGATAAATCTCTTACCATTAAAAACTTCTTGGAGTCACAGAAGTTTTCAATCAATCTGAGATTTGTGTTTTCCCTTATTCCATGTCTGTATGAACTGTGAGCAGGTTGGATCTCAAATAAACATCATGGTGGGCCCTAGATAGTTTGCAACGGTTGCATCACTGTACCTACACTGTTTTCTTTGGCGGGTCCACTTGTGCGTTGGATCTGTCTCGTTGGATTGGATCTGTCTCATTCCTTAGTTCATGCCATAAAAGGATCTCTCCAAATGATAGACGGTGTGGATACAGCACATACATCAGTAGCTAATCCGCGTCCCCTGATAACAGCTAATCCGCTCTCCCAACTCACAGCCACGCGGGAGCGAATTAGCTGAGACCCCGGATCCACCGAAGTGGGTGGGACCCTAACTATGGGGCCCACTGTGATGTATGTGACTACATCTATGCCATCCATCCGTATTGAAAGCTCATTTTGGGCATGTAAAAAAAAAAAAAAATGCATATGAACCATAGTACAGGAAACGGTAGTAAATAATCATTAAAAACTTCTTTCAGACCACAAAAGATTTGGATCAAGATTAAATTTTTGTGTTCGCTTCATCTGTGACCTTATCCACTGGTTGGATGGCAAATAAATTCTGGTGGAATCCGTGAAATTTTTAATGGTGGGGATTAATCACCGCCGTTTCCTGTGGTATGATCCACATAACATTTGAGTCAGTTTCACTTTTGTGAATATGCCCTAAAATGAGCTTTCAAAATGGTTGGATGGTATTTGATTTAAGGCACATTCATTGTTGTGAGCCCAACAGTTAGGGTGCCACCCACCTCGGTGGATCCCAATTCTCACCTAATCTGCTCTCCAACCACTCCGAGTCTCTTCTCTCTCAAAATTGACTGCGCACCAACTTGACGCAACTTTTAACGCGTAGAACTACCCCGGCCGCCATGATTTATGTGTTAAATCCACATTGTCCATCAATTTTATAGATCATTATAGAGCATGATTCAAAAAAATGAAGCGCATCCAAAGCTCAAGTGGACCCCACCAAAGAAAGTAGTGGGGATTGAACAGCTACCATTGAAACCATTTTAAGGTCAGCTGTGAGGTTTACACTCATTTTCGACGCTTGACATGGGCCAATAGAAAGTCGTCACATGAAGAGACACTACGTGTTTGCCATAGTTAAAATTGTACTTGCACCGAAAGAAAATTCGCATTTGATCTTCCTTCGGCGTTACATATTCTATTATTATTACGACGGTAGAGTCTTATCAAGCCCTTTAAAAGGACGAATTGTTGCACGACATGTGACTATGATTAATGTACCTATTAAATGAGGAACGTGCTTGGCAAGATTATTAAAGACCCATTAGGTGAGCGTATTCTATCTCACAACTAGATGTGATCTCATCTAGGAGGTCGTCTCTTACAGTCTTTCCTAAATGAGATATTACTCCATAAATGTTTGGAAAGCCAACAACGATCCAGAAGATTCATAAAATTCATGTTTTGAGCCAATCTCCAAACAAACCTAGCCTTGAATTGAGACACGTTCAGAAGAAAAAGGTTGTTGGGATAGGACGCCTCAAATCTCAGGAGCATGAAGATCACCGACCGGTCAGTCACGTTGGATCAAAATAGCAGGTATTGCTGGAACGTTTTTGAGCCATCTGGCAGGCTGGCCGATCGGTCGGCAATTTCCTTTTTGGACTGGGTTTCTTGCGCGGTTTTGCGCAAGGAGTTTCTAATTTCAGTTTTTCCCCTATTTAAGGGAATGTAATCCGATATTAGGGTTGCTGCCCTATGGGCCAAGGGATTGAGAGCGTTCTAGGGTGAGAGAAAGAGCTAGGGAGGAAGCTTGGAGTTCTCTGGGTTGAGAGAAAGGGCTGTGTTTGTTCTTCTCATGTGAGAATTAGCTTCGACTAGCTTGAGATTTCTCTTGTGGGCTGTGATCCGGGTTTTGTTTCCCTATCTCTTATAACTTCTGATTCATAGTGGATTGGTGTCACTTTGTGCCATGGTTTTTTACCCATAAGAGGGGTTTTCCACGTTAAAATCGGATTGCGTTCTTGTGTGTGATGATTTGCTTGTTGATTGCCATTGTAGTGTGTTCCTCGCCTGCTTTGATTGCTTCTGCTGCAGGTCTCCTAAGCCCAACATGTGGTATCAAAGCTAAAAGTTGGGAAGGAGGCAGAGAGAATCTGAGGTGAGGCATTAATGATGTCTTTTAGCATGAGATTCGATGTGGAGAAAGATTCTGTGAAAGAAAAATATGGAAAGCGATTGATATCTATGAAAGAAGTAGAGTGGAAGAAAGTGGATCGATACGCCAACATCTCAATCAAGTTTGTCGACTGTGATCGGGTTGATCGGGAGCATTATTCATGGTGGAGCTGCAGGATTGGCAGCGAGATCTACAGTTGTTCGTGTATGGCATGCTCAAGGGCCACATGAGCGAGCAGGTGGTGAAGGTGCAAGGATGAAGTCAATGAGGCATGAGAAGTGGTGGAACTATGATGAGGATGGAGTAGAGATGAAAATGGTACGTGGCAAGGTGTTGCATGAAGATTTGAGTCGTGGTAGAGTTTGTTGGGATAAGATGCCTCAAATCTCGGAGCATGAAGACCACCGACCGGTCGGTCACGTTGGATTAAGATAGCAGGTATTGCTGGAACTTTTTCGGCCATCTGACTGGCCGGTCAATAGTTTCCTTTTTGGACTGGATTTTTTGCGTGGTTTTGCGCAAAAAGTTTCTAATTTCGATTTTTTCCCTATTTAAGGGGATGTAATCCGAGATTAAGGTTGCCGCTTGTGGGCCTAAGGGATTGAGAGGGTTCCAGGGTGAGAGAAAGAGCTAGGGAGGAAGCTTGGAGTTCTCTGGGTTGAGGGAAAAGGCTATGTTTGTACTTCTCATGTGAGAATTAGCTTCGGGTAGCTTGGGATTTCTCTTGTGGGCTGTGACCCGAGTTTTGTTTCTTTTATCTCTTGTAACTTCTGATTCATAGTGGATTGGTGTCGCTTTGTACCATGGTTTTTTTACCCGTGAGGGATTTTTCCACGTTAAAATCGGCTGATTCATAGTGGATTGGTGTCGCTTTGTACCATGGTTTTTTTACCCGTGAGGGATTTTTCCACGTTAAAATCGGATATGCTTCTTATGTGTGATGATTTGTTTGTTGATTGCCATTGTGGTGTGTTCCTCGCCTGCTTTAATTGCTTCTACTGCGGGGCTCCTAACCCCAACAAAGGTCACATCATTTGAGTTGGGTTCACAACCATGGCCAATTCGAAATTAAGAGAATGGAAGAGTTCGATGCGACCCAGCCCATCTTCGATCGGCATCTGGTGTTAAATCTCACATATGTTAGGAACTAAGTGATCTACATCATATCACTACAGTGGGCGGCTGCGATTAAGTGAAAGATGCTCCTTTGATCAAACCAAAAGGGTCCTATAGGGGAGCATCTACATATAAAAATGGAAATTTGAGATCCAACTATTGCTAATATATGGCTAATGTAAATTTGAGATCAGCTATCGCTAATGGAAATTTGTTATCATCAATGAAGTCAGATGCCCTTACCAGGCCAGTCTACTAGTGGGTCGATCATTGGTCAATCTTTATTAATGGATATGTGCATGGCCCACTGATGAGTGGGCCCACCTGACTTTTCGGCTATGGCATCTAATGGTTAGGCCCTTCTGGTGAGCGCCATGGGTCTCCTCTTCTCTGACTGGTGTGCTTTGGGGTGGCAATGGCCCGGGCTTGGGCTCGTAAACTTGGCCAAAGGGCTACCCACGTAACCTCAGCTCATTGTCCTAGTCTTATCATCATAATCCATGTGGCTTGTCAAGGATTGGATGGTTTTAAGACACTTTGGGGAGCAATTCTCATAGTTTAGACCACTCATCCAAACCAAGTCATGTTCAATAATCCATGTGGCTTGTCAAGTATGGAGGACTTATTTCAACCCTTTGATCATTTAAATATCTACCTTGCATGGAGGCCCATGCCCAGCCCTAGGGTCGAGTCCCCTCTATAAGGGCCAAGCAGACTAAATGACTTAAATTGACTTCACTTATTTGAACGCTAGTCAAACTCACCTGACTCAACCCCGAATTGGCCCAACTCGCTTGAGTCAGGGGTGTCTATGGGGCGATTCATGGTATTGAACCAGATTAGGTCTTACCAAGTCTGTGTCAACTCAAAGCAAGTCACACCAGACTCCATACCTGTTTGGGTCTTAAAACCAGGGGCCGCCCCGCCGGGCCCACTGCCACCTGCATGTTTGCCATATTAGTTGTTAGGTGCAACCAACTCTTCTGAATTATTAAAGGCCATAATGGAACATTTGCAATCTTGTGTAGTTAAGTTGAATTTGGAATTGTAATTTTGCAGAGTGTATAGGAAGCAAAGGCTCTCGGCATAATACCACATCCGATAGGTTACGAATCTTCTAAGTCTCCGAAAAGGGTTATTCTGGCTAACCATGTTCAACTTGATAGGAGCCCAACATTTGTAGCCAAGGTCTTCAAATCTAAGGAGATTTTTGGCGCATGACCCACCACAGTGAGGCCCAACAGGACAATGATCTAGATCACCGAACTGTGGACCCCACTTCTACACCCCCCACTCTCCTCAATTGGGTAATAAGAATTACAACATTGCATGCATCCCTACCAAAATCCATCTACATTTCAGCTTAAAAAAAACTAATAATACTTTCATTGCTTAGCCATTTCCCCAACCATGCATATGCACGTGTGCTACTACAATGTGACCTCCCTATCAAAGATCCAGCTGAACCGAGCATGGTGGGGACCCGCCTGCCGGGCCCGCTCATCAGCTCTCTCCTGCAGCTTGCGTATCCTCGGCGCCAACCCGCAGACAAAGTCCTGCGCACGCTGTCCGGCGCCGGTTAACCCCTCGAGCTTCTCGAGCTTCCACCGGCCCACCAGGAATTCGAGTATGTCTGCGTAATCATTGGCCGTGTAGACACCGAGCCGCTGGGCCACAGCTGAGAAGTGCTCGAAGAGCTGCGGGTCGCGCCCGTCGTGCATGAGGTGGGCCGGCATTGTGATCTTCTTGCGCATCATATCCTCAATCGCGATCATGGCGCCTGTGGGGTCCACTTCAAGGAGCTTCTCGACGATCTTCGAGTACGCGTTCTCGTGGCGCTTTTCGTCGGCTGCGATCGTGCCACACACACGTGCTAAGATGGGGTCCCCTCCCTCCTTGGCCATTCTGGCCGTGTTTCCATGTGAAATGAAGGTCGCCCTTTCTTGGAAAGATGTGTACACGAATCCAAGGTACGGGTTGTTCTCCGTGCCGGGGTCCTGCCAACGTCCATGCACGTGTAAGCAACCAAGCGTAGTGAGCCGCACGTGCTAATTATATCATTTGTATAATGACCATATTACCCTTTCACACAACCCACCAAGTGGACTCGCATCATACGTTTCAACGAGAACCACGTGTGCCAGATCGGTTCCGCTTTTCAGGCGATTCTACTCTGTTATGATTATGACAGTCAGGTGGGACATAACTGTACATATAGCTTGGACCATTTTCTTATCTTATTCCTTTGTTTTCTACGGTTTTATGGCCCACCTGATGATCGTATCCTCCTGATTATTGAGACCTTAAATCTGAACAGTAGGATAAGATGATGCCCGGTTCAGATCTCTCACACATATACATACTTGCCACGTGTAAGGAGGACTATGTACGCGTGCGCAGGATCGGAGCCGTGCATCAGGACAAGAACGTTGCCTACGATTCATCAGCACGTGAATTGTCACCTGATGCGCAAAGTGGGGCCCATTTTCCGATGACTAGAACATTGGACTGATGGGGCCCACCATTATTTTGCCCAAGGCAATCAAGCAAATGACCTAATTACCCTCACACGCAAGGAACGTCCAACTCACCATGCCCGCTCCAATGAGGTACTGTACGGTGCGCTCCACCATGCGCATGTCGACACGCCCCGACAGGTAGAGATACTTCCCGAGTAGATCTCCGTGCCGGTTCTCCTCAGCCGTCCAAGCCCGGGTCCACACCGCCCACGGATCAGCGCTTGAGCCGGTCTCGTCGCAGACCCCATCGAGCGTGTTGATCATGGTCTGGTACGTGGGCAACGCCTCCTCTGTGATCATGTCGCCCACCAGCACCACGAAGTACTCGTCCGGCAATTCCGCTGATCGGGCCCGTAGGGCCCGCACCTCTTCTTGGAACTCATCCGTCGGCAATGCCGGGTCCGGCAAGAAATCCTGCGGCTGCCAGCACTGATCTACCGGCTTCAGGAAGGGTAGGACCGCTTGTGTGGCCCACCCTTCCAGCGATTTGAACAGCTCGACCTTCTCTGGTGGCATTGAGTGAGTGATCACGTGCCGGGACGGGGCCAGCGGAGCCGCTACCGCTGAGATTAGGCGTCGCCGGAATCTGACGCAGGTTGCCGGAAATTTGACGCGATTGGCCAGAAGCCTACCGGATTCCGGCAGGTGGGGATGCTTATGAAGAGAGAGAGTGGAGGATTGCATGGCTCCTGGATGTTGTGTGCGTATGTCAGTGTTCGAGGGAGAGGGAACCTTTATTTATAAAAGGTAAGAGTAATGAATGACCCTTGGACTTCTATTAAATTACAAGACTGCCAATTATTCTTAGAAATTATTTTATACCTAGAAATGATTAAGCAACTTGACATCAACCATCAAGCTTGGTACACGTGGCACAAATTCCTTTTCTGGGCCCTCCCGTGGATGGACAATGTGCCAAATTTTCCAGCAGTCAGCTGATCCAGACCATCAATTTCAGGGGTTTCGCCCAACTGCTCTGTTGTGGACATCAAAGCCGCCCACGCCGTAAATTTAGAGGTTTTAACTTCTATGAGCAATTTTACATTGTCACCATTGATGAGGCCAGAGTTTTTTTTTGTTTTGTTTTGTTTTTTTTGGGGCTGATCCTTTGTATACACATTTCAATAGCAGTTCTCACCTGATGTGGAGAGAGAATATTTACATTACATCCAATGATCATTATTTACTGGGATCCAATCAGATAGAACGATCCCGTGAGGGAGAATTTTGGGATATTTTGCATCCACGATGGGTCCCACTATATGAATGGTTAAGATCACTAAAAGGTGGGCCTCCCTTTAATTGGAGTCATGTAGCAATGTTTATTCCTCGAAAAATAAAAAACCGTGATTTCCATTTATTTTATGGGTAAAGGGTGTTTTGGTCAATTTACACCACAATGGAAGTAGAAATGCGGCAAGTGGAAGAAGTGGCATTTTCGTAGTTTCCACGAATACATACAAAACCGGGGGTGCACTGGTTTTTAGTTGTTCGTTTAGCTTTTGTTGCGGACTCAGGATCCAACGTGTGTCGCCACTCGCTGGAGCCCACATGCTGGAATGTTCCAATGATTTGAACCGTCCATATCTATTTGATATGATAAAAAGTTAACCGATTATCCTTATGACGATTTATTGGTGATCTTCACCTTTGATTTTTGTACTTAAATTTGATCCGTTGAAATTTTCTTTTCATTGGTCTAAATTCATCTGAAGTTATTGATGGAAATATTCATTCGATCAGAACAATTTTTCATTTTCAGTACACATATCTCAGACTTCACAACATGGCAGGGTTTCGATTATTAGAAAACTCAGCATGTCGACCTCGGCAGTGGCGACAGACATTTGTCCTGAGTAGGCAAAACGAACTTGGTTTCAATAGGGCCGGTTTAGAGTGCTTTTTTTCCTGTGGGTTGCGACTGGGCCTCCTCGTTGCATGCGTTTGAATTTTGAATGCGAAAACTCTTGCATTAGTAGGCAAACGGGGGGCGTGACTTTCGCTGATGTGGACGTAACAAAATCAGATGGATGAGATCCATCCCGTCCATCAGGTTCGTCGCTCTTTGTTTGTACAGTGGCCAAAAAAAATAGGAAGATTCATTATTCACGTGTACTAGACTCTGGGAAACGGTTGAGATGGAATTTCTCACCATTAAAATCGTTCAAATTCTCTGTTCGGTCCACCTTCATACATATATGCCATCCAATCCATTAATCTGATGAAAAACACGAGGATGAATGGATTTTCCGAAAATCAGGACCACCGTTTCTTATGGTGGGACCTACCTTAGTCTTGGATTGAAATGATGTTTGGATCCACAGTGAAAAGTAGGGTTTGCATCTGACGGACGGGATGGATCTGATGCATGATTGTCCCACGTCGCGGTCGGTGAGCGCGAGTCAGGCCCTCCGCGTACCTACACGAGTCGGGCTAGTGCAGTCCTTTCTTGGATGGGGATCTTCGTTTATATCGAAGATGGGATAGGGGCTGGGAAGATCTGCCACAACACTGCTGGGTGGCTCCCTACTGTACACGTGGCACCCAAATTCCGACTGTCCAAATAGTGGAACCCACGCTAGATTTATCGTTTCTGCAAAATCAAATTGATAAGATAATCCCTACCTTTGATCAATGAATATTCATCTGTTGAGTTTGGACAGTTCACTTCTTTTTGTTTCTACCGTCCATTCGACATCCACAAGCAGACCTATTAATATCATAATTTCTCTGTAGCTTTTGAATATAGTCCATCTACAGTGTGACCCATTACTTTGGCGGTTAAGATTTTATCTATATGCCACGTGGCAGTAAGGGAGGCGTCCATGTACCGTTGTTGCTTTATATATAATTACCAGCTCCCTATCATTCCCCAGCGATATTATAAATAAGATTTATATATAGGAAAGTTTTAAGTGAGAGAGATATGAGTCTTTCATCTGATCAGTCCAGTCATCAGGTGGGCCACAAGTGTATAAAAAACATGAATGGTTAGTATAGAGTGATCAATAGCAAACCACATTCAATGTGCACACGTGGCCTGCTTCATTACGTACCAAGTGGGCCCGCGTGATGAACAGCCCTGATCTCCAACACGTGACACTTTTAGCACGTGGGAGAGTAGAATTCGGGAGTCCTTAGTGTTAGTTTGTTTCTGGCCATTCCTGCATAGTTGCCTATTTCTCATTTGAGTTGGTAATTTGGTTGCATCCGTCACGACTTATTGCAACGAGTAGCAAGATGCCGCTCGCAATGGTAATGATAACAAGAGGAGTTTTCCTATCAGTGCTATACACGAAACTTTTAGTGTATAAACCATGTGTACCGTCCAGTTGCTTAAATGGTTATTGATCCAGACCGTCCTTTGAATAGATCAACCATTAGTCTGTGGTCCCTGAAATAGCTGGTCCTCCAACATGCGGATCGATAATTCATTTGTTCTAGATATCTGCTCCGTACACGAAGCGATGCTATCCAAGAAAAGGGATCATGAGTACTCGAGATGTTCTATCAAGTGCCAAATACAAGTATGAAACATATGCCAACGTGGCAAATCTGCTAGAATCTGAGCCATTGTTTACCATTTTTCTTACGTACCGTCCATTTCTCTCTGTACATGTCTAGCCCATGGTTCTAAAAACAACTCAATGAATCAACTTAAAGTTGGGCCAAATCTACTTGACTCAGACGATCAAGTCTCTCGGAAACTCGTTGCTGAATATGACTCGGTCAGGCTCGTTTGAGACTCATTAATTAAGCTCGCTCATAAACTCTAACAAAGATTCGTTTACTTTATGTGAATTAACATCACTGATCAAATAGGAGAACTCCAATGAGTTGAATATAAAAGCTCTTCGGTGATAGAATACTGAGGGTATTCTTATATTATTTGATGGGGTTTTACTCCTCAATCAAGAGGAGGGATAGTGCACCTTGGTTAGGTCGGGCGATCGAAATTCCATCAGATGAAGTTGTTTTTACAACAGTTGGGCGCCCGATGATCAAGGTGACCGGACGCCTTATATTCGGAATTTTTCCTTCAAAGCTCGCTGGACTATTTTTGACTTGGGCGGGCCCCCGACGGTCTGGTGACTCGACGCGGACTGCTTATACGCGGTTTTCTATTTGGGTTCTATTTCCTCCGATTTCCTACTTAAGAGGTTCCAAATCGTAGTTAGGGAATCCTATGAAGGTTTTTTCACGTCCAAGGTGAGAGAGAGAGAGAAAAAAGAAGAAGAAGAAGAAGAGAGAGAGAGAGAGAGAGAGAGAGAGAGAGAGAGAGAAAGAGAAAGGAAGAGAGAGGGAGCTTGTAGAAGGGAGAAGTTACTTGAAGAGGAGTTCTTCTATGCAACCGTCGTCTCATCGCTTCTACGTCCTCATGATCGGTGAGATCCTCTTATTTTTATAGTTCTCTTGTTGTTTATCCATCCTTGAGTGGGTGAAGAAGGTTTTATCCAAGCGGTGTGTGCTTGTGATCGGTTGTAAACAGTTCTCTGAGATAGTGGATTGTTTATCTGGACTAGGTCCCGTGGTTTTTTACCTCTTCGAGGGTTTTCCACGTAAAAACCTCTTGTGTTGTGAAATTGTTGATTTGTTTTTGTTTATTGCATTATCATAGTCCATAATTCTAGTGTATTGGGGGGTGAGATCCTAAGGCTTGAATGAAACGCACCCAACAGTATTATGATGTATAAAGGACCTTTGTTTAATATTGTTCATACACTAAATATAACTATACAACCAAACCCTAATGAGGGCACGACACTCAATCTTTTACATAGTATCATTAGACGGGGTGTTCCTTTCCTGCCTTCTTCTCTCCTCTTCCTTGCAAGCTCTCATGGCATCTACCTCCTCTACAGCTATGTCTATGTCTACCTCCTCTCCCACTATAACCACTCCCTCCTCAAGTAAGCCTATGTCTTCTCTTAGGGCTTGTTTGATTTTTCATTTCCTTTGCAAATACCTTGGAAATAAGTCATTATTATTTTTGTGCCCGTTTGAAAATTGGGTGTAATTCCTACCTCGAAAATCGGATTGAAAGAAGTAGTTTAAAATTATAGGCCCCACCTATGATATATATGATATATCCACTCCGGCCATTAGTTTTACTTGAATATTTTGAGACATGAGCTAAAAAGTGAGGCAGATCCAACAGTACTCAAGTGGCCTACACTAAAGGAAACAATGGCCTTAAGAAGTTTTTAACGATAGGTGTTGGATTCCCTTTTTCCTAAGGTGTGATCCACCTAAGTATTGGATCTGTCTCATTTTTTTGTCCATGCCCTAAGTCTATTTGGCAAAATAGATGGTTGGTGTGGATAAGCCACATACATCACGGTGGGCCACACTTTTATATATATATATATATATATATATATATATATATATATATATATATATATATATATATATATATATATATATATATATATATATATATATATTTCGCCTTATATTTCGCCTTCTCCTCTATTTTAGCAATAGAAAGGTAGGCAATCAAATCATACGTGGGGAACAGCATAAGAATTACCCAAGAAAATAATCGTTATGCATTTACAGTGTATTTACTTGAGAAATGAAAAATCAAAGAGGCCCTTAATTGTTAAATAAATTTTTTATCACCCTTAAACTAACCTATTCCAATTATTTGGTAAGAAAATCTCTTTTCATTCTCATTCTTAAAATTAAAGTCTCCATGTTCTTGGGCATGTAGATGGCTCTCTCTCATGTCCTCCCCTATTTCTTCAAGATTCATTTGATGATTCTTCAACACCCACCACTACTAATCCTGAATACCTGTCCTAGATTCAACAAGCTACAATCATCTTATCATAGATAAATGCTACTTTTTCCCTTGACATTCTTGAATCTATACTATGCTCTTCCAACATGTCTGCTCGAAGTGCATGGTTGGCTATCGAAAAGATATTTCTAGACCAAGTCCCTTCCTGTCATCTTCAATTAAAATTGTAACCTCAAACCTTTAAAAAAGGATCCCTCTCTATAACTTTCTTTCTTCAGAAGATGAAGTCTACAAGCGATTCTCTTTGTGTGATTGGTCATGGCGTCATTGGTACGGATCTCATTCTTCAAGTTTTTATGGGACTTCCACAGGACGATGAAGGCTTTGTTATTGTAATCACCACATGACCACTTCTTCCATCATTTAAAGAGTTTCATCCTCTTCTTTTGAAAATCAAGAGTTACGTTTTCAACAAATCCATCCATTTGTTGATTCTGATTCTTCTATTGCTCTATTTTATCTCCGGTAGACGTGACAACAACAACCGTGGTCGTGACTATCAATGAGGCCACGGCTATCAACGTCCAAAAATAGATGGTAGACCTAAAAAACCAAACATATCATACCCTGATCGATTACTCAAACTTTCTGAAAAGCACACCTATAATCCAATAACATTGTCTCTTATCGGCTCAGGAAGTGTTAAAAGTCCAAACAAAAGTCATAAGCATCCCAACACCTTCAAAAACAACCAATGAACCCAATTGATAGATTCAGAACCCAAAAAATCATATCCTAGCCAATTATCCGTAGCATCCAAGTACCATGATCGTACATTTTTTCGGGTAAAACCATCTTTGTACATTTAAATGGTGTAAAAAATCTGCACAAATTAAACAAAAAGGGTCCACCAACTAGTTCAACCGACCATATCTTAGCCAAATTTCCAAACCTACTAAGAATCATGTATGTTTGTTGAACAAAGGGGAACCATATGCGGAAAAGAATAAATTGGATCCGCTGACTAGTCTACTTGGCACTTTTGGCCAACAAAATTGTTCCCTGGCGACGGTTGACATAGAAGAACGGAAAAATGAGGTATGACTCCACCATTGGCTTGCCGCTAGCCTATGGTAAAAAATGATAAGGATAAGGGATATTCGACCATCCATTTTTTGTAGAAAGAATCATGTCTAGCCTCCATTTAACTTCTTACATCTCAATCAACACAAATCACATTCTACTCCACACATTCTAACCACATCTACAATAATAAGTGTCATTTCACTTTTTTTTTTTTTGTAACGCTCTCTCTTGCTTATTCTTAGTTTATTTGGTTGCTCGGGACTTTACACTCTACAAAGCAAGGTTAGATTTGTCATTCATTTTATTTGCCTCCCCAAGCCTTATGTTCTATGAAGCAAGGCTAGGTTGTGCATTTCTTTGTTTACCTATCTAGAGCCCTTCATTCTACGAAGCAAGGCTAGATGGCTTTCTGGTATTATCTACTTTATGATTTTTGTGATGCACGTCTAGATATAATAACACTGGAGTTCTATTGAATGTTCTGAAAAATCCTAAAACTTATAAGGTAGAGACCACACATCGTACGGGTAGAAAATAGTGCCTAATCCTTTTATTTTCCTTCAATGAGGTCCTAACTCAAAATATACAATTGCAGGCTCAACCACGAGGGTTACTTGAGTTAAAGAGTACTCTTATAATTCCCCAACCCATGAGCGATTTTAGAGTCTCTAGTCGGCCATAAATTCTAAACTTCATTCACCTTGTGGCCATAAATTCTAAACTTCATTCACCTTGTGGCGACTCAAAGTTACATACATAATTATCTTAGTTAATCAAATTACTCCCAATTACACAACCCCCAAAAGAAAAGTAAGACAAACTCGAGATAGCTAGTGAGGGTGCCCGCTCACATGGAAGTGTGCGTGGGAGTGTTAACACACTCCTAGGAGATCTAATGCATTTAACCTATTATTTCTACACATATTTTACCTATTTCCAAAAGTTCTAATATTCACCATTAAAATCCGTATTTTAATTGTTAGTAAATCAAGTTGACTCATATAAAGACTCGGTCAAGGTTTCGGCCTCACTCGGTTGAACATCAAGTCCAGTAGAGTTTTCAAGTTTGAATTATGATCTAACCATGGTAAATGGGCAGCTGCAATTTTGGGCTTAGGAACATTCACAATGGTAACCGCAACCTATGAATTGTGCCACATGGGACTGCCAAGGTGCAAGAGTCCCTCAGTAATTTGGCACCTGTGCATGGCGATTTTTGTATGTATCCGGACCACCATACGAAAAAAATTCTCCCAGACCAAGAGATCCTAGCCACAAATGGTGGAACCTTTCTAAGTTCAATGTGAGCCATCACTATACTTCTCTTCTTTACCATCCATTTGTTGGCCACTGATCAAATGATTATGATGGTCTTATCGAGGAGGATTTTTGGGGCATGATCCATCGACGGTGAGAAACAATAGATCACTGATCTGAGCTACAGAACAAACCATGCCCCACCTGTCGCCACTTGTTTCGAACTGAATTCCCAAGTACACTCTTAGGATCGTTTGATTCCAGCTTGTTATTTTCCCTTTGACGGAAAGGAATGTGATCAGATCCACTGGAAAGATTTGTAGTCTAAAAGTAACGGATTGGTGGGGTTAGGATCTTCTAATCTGGTGGAATTTGGGGCCGTGGGCCTTCCAAGGTGTGAGATAAAACGTACCAATGGTCTTGATTACTGAAACATTGTCCCACTTGTCAAGGTTCCTATAGTTCCTCTTTGATAAATGTACTTATTCACTACCTATCCCTGCTGAAATGGCATGTGCTTTTCGGTGCCTTATGAGAAAAACCGGTGCGATTTATCTCACAAAATCTTGCTTTGATCAACAACGGCCCACATCAATCAACGCATGGATTTGCTTATTTGCACATGAAACCAAAGGGAGATCTCTGATAAGTGATTCTGTGCACGCCGATATGTTTCTTGCTCACTTCTGTTGAATAACGATCTCATTGGAAGAGTATCATCCACATATAGGGTGAGGGTGGTCCAAGGCCGGCGATTTTCCGCCGGGTTTAAGCTAATCGTCGGACCATATACTATTCCTGGACACTAATTTTCAGGCCCAGAGTTGCAACTTATCTAATAATGCAGTGATGGGAGCAGGGCCTGGACCTGGGCCTATGTTTATTGCGAGCTGGCCGGGTGGGATGGGGTTCATGTTGTTAGGGTGTGGCAATGGATATAAAGCCCAAGACACAATCCTAGACTGAAAAAGATTGTCATGGCCCGGACCCAACTTTGATCAAAACCCTATTTTCCACAAAGATGTTCCTCATTCATCAATTGATCATGTGGGCTCCATATACGAAGAAATGAAACCAAAACTGTCCCACATGCAAGATGAATCTATTCCCTAACCAAGAATCCAATGAAATACTTGTTAGATAGAACAATGTAAATATGAAGCGGGCCAAGCTAATAGGTCCAAGTCCAGTTCATAGTCGAGCGAGGTGGGCCACCCTGCCCATTGCCAAGTGCCAACCCCTACTAGCATGCATTTAAACCTCAATCGCCATGTCGACTGTCACTTTGATTTAATTCTCAAAGCATTGTTTACAATCTTGATCTTAAAATGGGTGTCCTAATCAATCAATTTTTTCATAAGACAGGCCCACAGAACAAACAAAGTGGCTTTGATAGCACTTTGGAATTTCCAATCAACAATCAAGAGACAATGAAATGAGTTCTGATCAATCACACAATCTCATATGATCAACTAGATGGAAACGATGGATAGAACAAGGTTTTAGAAATGAATCCCCAAACGAAACTAAGGAAAAATAATCTATTACATAAAACGGATCATAGAAATTATAAGAACATTGAATGATCCAACAATCCAAAATATATCTTAACATCGGGCGGTGGCGAGTTTAAAACGTTTGATGCTCTAAAATTTTCCAGCCCAAAGCAGTATCCTGTTAGCACTTCTTTTCTGATTGGATTCGTTTTATCTCCCACTCGAAATAAAACATATGGGACTAATCCCATCCGATCGATCGGTGGGCCACACATGTATGCAACTATGTGAAAATAAATTCAATTTTTAAGGAAAAAAAAATTATTTCCAAATGAATTTGAACATAAGAAATGATATGAAATCTTCCAATGATTTCCCACAGTTGGATGAATTAAGGGTACTTGTATTGAGAGGATTACATGACCAAGCACGTTGGTGAATTGAACTTAGGCTCCGTGCTCAACAATTTCCTTGGTTGTTGAGAGAGGATGAGGCCCATTGACCATGTGGATGAGGAGGAGGGTTATGTGTTGGGCCAGGGCGAGACCCTTCTTCTGCTATCTCTTCGTGAGGCGGGCAGTCCTCCTCCATGGGTAGCACTCCATGGGGGCCGGGGACAATAGCCTCTTGGACGCTAACGTGTTCTTCGACTGCAACGAACCCTGCTGCTGGGACCATCTTCTTCTTCTTTTTGACGAAACAAAATAGGGCAATCGATAGGAACGCCAGGAAGAATAGGCCACCAGCCGAGACGCACGCAATGATTATGACCTTGTGGTGATTGCCTGAAGAGGGTGACGGGGTTGGGCCGAGCGGAGGTGGCGGTGGAAGAAAATTAGGTGGTGGGACCACAGTTGGAGGTGATGGTGGGACAGTACGAGGAGGTGGTCCTACAATTGGAGGTGATGGTGGGACGTTACGAGGAGGCGGTCCCACAATCGGAGGTGATGGTGGGACGGTGGGAGGAGGTGGCCCAACATTTGGAGGTGATGGGGGACCAGTAGGAGGAGGTGGTCCCACAGTTGGAGGTGATGGTAGACCTACATTTGGAGGTGATGAGGGACCAGTAGGAGGTGGTGGTCCCACAATTGGAGGTGATGGGGGACCAGTAGGAGGTGGTGGGCCTACATTTGGAGGTGATGGGGGACCAGTAGGAGGTGGTGGTCCCACAATTGGAGGTGATGGTGGGCCTACATTTGGAGGTGATGGGGGACCAGTAGGAGGTGGTGGTCCTACAATTGGAGGTGATGGGGGAACAGTACTAGGAGGAGGTGGTCCTACAATTGTAGGTGATGGTGGGACAGTACAAGGAGGTGGTGGGCCAACAGTTGGAGGCGATGGGGGAACAGTTTGAGGCGGCCCACCGACAATTGGAGGTGATGGTGGCACATTATGAGGAGGTGGTGAGCACACAATTGGAGGCGATGTGGGGCCAGTAGGAGGTGGTGGGCCTACAGTTGGAGGCGATGGGGGAACCGTATAAGGTGGAGGGCATGCAATTGGAGGTGATGGTGGGACAGGATAAGGAGGTGGCACCGGTGAAGGAGGGGGTGGAGAGGAATATGGGTAAGGGTCGACCTTATAACGCAATGGAGGCATGGCTGGAGAAGAGAAGTTGGAAGGAAAATGTGTAGATGGAGAGGTTGGTATATGCAACGGGGATGTGAATGTGCATTTGTATTTATAATAAAATGATACAAGTAAACAATATCAGTTTTACTAACTCTCTTTTTCTCTTTCAATATTTTTATGCAAATGACTTGACTCACATGCTATGGATTTTGGATGGGTTGTCATCGTTTGAATTAAAATGCTTTTATTTCTTTAAGGGTCTTTCTTTAAACCTTTAAAACATGTGACCTTCTTAGGTCTGTATAATATATAATTCAATAAACCCAGTGGGTGAGGAACTAAGTACCGTTGGGCTCACCTAGCTCGATGTATGTGTTGTAAAAGGGATGGACGGCCAGGATATACAACACATACATCGAGGTGGACCCCACCGTCAGGGCCTCAGCTTAGACTATGCTGTTACCCCTGCCAAACCTAATCCGCCTACCAATACATTTACCACGTGTAAATTGCGTGGATCCACTATGTAGATCACTTGATGCATATCCTCATTCAGGCCGCCATGATTGAAAAGTAATTGATGGTTTTTAAGTCACATGCTGACGATCTTCCTCTGAACCCAATTATTGAACCGACCTGATTTCGTGCTTGGTCGACTTCAGACTCTTTACACATTGGCACGTGTGATGGGTTGTATGTTAAAGCCAAGCTACAATTGGTAGCCGGTGAGAGAGGTGAGCCCAGGGTCTCACCTAATCCGCTCTTGTCAGTGATACCCAGACATGCACCCCCCCCCCCCCCCCCCCCCCCACGCCGCAACTCTACACGTTGCACACGCACCAACCTAGCAAGGACATGCTAGTGGTGCATAAGGTGGCCCCACGTGTGTACAAGGCAGGTCATGAAAGCGGATTGCGTACTAAGTAAATCAGTATGCTTAGGGGGCGTTAAGCAGAATTAAGAATTAAGTGGGATGGAATTGGAAAAATCACTTTTTCAATCTTAGGTCCTGTTTGGATATTACCTTTGTTGCGGTTGGATTACAGCTTTGAAAATGGCTGGGATAGAAATTCAAATTCAGGCCCAATTCCTTTGATCTCGAGCAAATCCCTCCATTTGAGAGGGAAAAAAGTAAGAAGCAAATTGGATATGTATTTTCCTCACCAAGTTTTGTGGGACCCACCATGATATATGTATTATATCCATGCTGTCCATCCTTTTTTGGAGATCATATTAGGCCATGAGCCAAAAAATAAAACAGATACAAAGCTCAAATGGACCACACCATAGAAACTAGTGAGGCAATGATTCCCACCGTTGAAAGTCTCCTAGGGGTTATCATGATGTTTATTTGTCATCCAAGTTATTCCTGAGGTCAAACGAACATGGATGAAGGGAAAAAAAATACCAAATTGATCCAAAACTTCAGTAGCCCCCAATAAGTTTTCAATGGTAGACGTTAAATCCCCATTACTTTATGCAGTGTGGTCCACTTGAGATTTAGATATGGTTCCATTTTGGGCCCATGTCCTAAAATCATCTCGTAAAATAGATAGACAGTGTGGATATAATACATGCATCACTATGAGGCCTACTGAACTTGGTGACATAAACACACTCTATGCATCTTTGTCTCAACCGACTCTATCTCCTCCATTTCACCTCTACCAGACCTGACGTAACTTCGATGTGCATGAGAGATTGTTTGCATTTCAAACATGGAATGAGATGGGATGAAAAAAGGGAATTTCATAACAATTCCTCACTACTAGTAATGATTACTTTCTAGCAATTTCATCCGGCTTAATCCTCTCTAATTTCATGCACCAAACACCCCCTAAGTGTACTGAGTAAACTCTATAGGGTCCACCATGAATTATGTATTTCATCCACTCCATTAATCTATTTTAACAGATAATTTTATAACTTGAGACAAAAAAATTAAGCATATAAAAATCTTAAGTGGACCACATCACAGGAAACAATGTGAATTGAACATGTACCAATGAAAATTCTTGGGGGTCGTGGAAGTTTTGGATCAAGTTGATTTTTGATTTTACCCTTCATCAATGTCTGTGTGATCTTGTGAACAAGTTGGATGACAAATAAATATCACTGTGGCCTTAGAAAGGTTTCAACTATGGAAATCATTATACCCACTGTTTCTTGTGGTATGGTCCACTTGAGTTTCAGGTCTACTTCAATTTTGGTTTCAATCCATTAGAGTGGGATTAACATCATTTATTGCACAATATTTTCACCATCCAATCCCATGTTTGGAATTGGATTCTTGCCATAGGAAAAACATTGGATTAAGCAAAATCCTGTTTAATGGACCATGAAATTGTAATCAATGGACCAAATTCACAATGGATGTCAGTCACTTGTACATGTATATAACCATAGTGTCATGTATAAAGGGCGTATATGGATGGATGGCATGGATTAAACAAATGCATCAATTTAGGGCCCACATGTGTGTGGGATTTTAAAATCCCATGGGATTAAATGCAATTTCATCCCATCTAATCCCAAGCCTCCCATCCTCCCCAAACATTATATGAAATTTAGATGAAACGAAATGCAAATACATTCCACCTAATCTCGTCTAATACCATGGCCAAACACCCCTAAATGATCTGAAAAAGCAAATGGACGGTGTAGATAAACTACATGCATTTACAATGGGAACAACTGAGTTTACTCGCTACAATGAGAGCGCACTGTAACTCAGGACGCAATCCAATTTCGCAGGTCATGTGCACGGGCGTGGATGCGCAAGGAATCTGGGTGGGGCCCACTATGATTTAGATATGGTTCCATTTTGGGCCCATGTCCTAAAATCATCTCGTAAAATGGATAGACGGTGTGGATATAATACATGCATCACTGTGAGGCCCACTGAACTTGGTGACATAAACACACTCCGTGCGTATTTGTCACAACCGACTATATCTCCTCCATTTCACTTCTATGAGACCTGGTGTGTTCTAGCCAAACACGTAACTTTAACGTACACGAGAGATTGTTTGCATTTCAAACATGGAATGGGATGGGATGAAAAAAAAGAATTTCATGACAATTCCTCACTACTAGTAATGATTACTTTCTAGCAATTTCATCCAGCTTAATCCTCTCTAATTTCATGCGCCAAACACCCCCTAAGCGTACTAAGTAAACTCTACGAGGTCCACCGTGAATTATGTATTTCATCCACTCTATTAATCTATTTTAACAGATAATTTTATAACTTGAGACAAAAAATTAAGCATATAAAAATCTTTAGTGGACCACATCACAAGAAACAATGTGAATTGAACATGTACCATTGAAAATTCTTGGGGCCGTGGAAGTTTTGGATCAAGCTTATATTTGTTTTCATCCTTCACCAATTTCTAGGTGATCTTGTGAACAAGTTGGATAAGAAATAAATATCACTGTGGCCTTAGAAAGGTTTCAACGGTGGAAATCATTATTCCCACTATTTCTTGTGGTATGGTCCACCTGAATTTCAGTTCTGCTTCAATTTTGGTTTCAATCCATTAAAGTGGAATTAACATCATTCATTGCACAATATTTTCACCATCCAATCCCATGTTTGAAATCAGATACTTGCCATAGGAAAAACATTGGATTAAGCAAAATCTTGTTTGATGGACCATGGAATTGTAATCAATGGACTAAATTCACAATGGATGTCAGTCACTTGTACATGTATATGACCATAGTGTCATGTATAAAGGGCTTATATGGATGGATGGCATGGATTAAACACATGCATCCATTTGGGGCCCACATGTGTGTGGTATTTTGAAATCTCATCGGAGCCCAAGCCTCCCATCCTCCCCAAACATTATATGGAATTTAGATGAAACGAAATGCAATTACATCTCACCTAATCTAATCTAATATCATGGGCCAAACACCCCTAAATGATCTAGAAAAGCGAATGTAAGGTATAGATAAACTATATGCATTTACGATGGGAACAGCTGAGTTTACTCACTACGATAAGAGCGCAACTCAGGACGCAATCCGATTTCGCAGGTCATGTACACAGGTGCGGACTTTCGCAGGCATCTCCTACAGAAGGAATCTAGGTGGGGCCCACCGTGAGGTTTGTGAGAAATCTATGCCGTTCAACCGTTTTGTGAGATCATTTTAGGCGTCGCCTAAAATGATCTCACAAAACGGTCGCCTAAAATGATCTCACAAACCTCATGGTGGCCCCACCCAGATTCCTTAGGTAGGGGCTTTCGAAGGCAATCTCCGCCCCATGTGGGAGCGGATTAAGCCTTGGGCAAAAGTCCTGCGCAAAAAGTTCCTGCGCTGGGAACAAGGTGGGGCCCTAAAGTGATGTTTTTTCATAAATCCACCCGTCCATCCATTTTTGGAGATCATTTTAGGACATGAAAACAAAAATGAACCGGATCCAAGACTCAAGTGGGCCTCACTAAAGGAAAAGGTGGGTAGATAAATTATTACTGTTGAAACCTCCCTGGTCCACAGTGATATTTATATGACATCGGTACTGTTCATAACGTCACTACGACTGGGATGAACCGAAAACACAAACATTATCCTGATTCTAAGCTCCCGTGGCTCCACAAATATTTCAACCGTAGACGTTCAATCCTCACAGTTTTCGGCCCACTTGAGTCTTGGATCCGGCTCATTTTTGTTATCATGTCCTAAAATGAGCTCCCAAAACAGATGGACAGGGTGGATTTATCAAAAAACATTACTTTGCCCCCACCTTGTTCCTGCGCAAGGCTTTCCTTCGAAAGGCTTTCGCAGGAAATCCGCGCTTGCCCAATGTGCACGCCACACATGTGTCATTATAACCCATTGTACCAGGTTCCATCCTTTTGTCAGAGGAATACAGCTACGTAGATGCTCTTGCAATGGAATCAGATGGGCACGGTTCGGGTGGATTCCCAGATCCACCAAGGTCGGTGGATCCCTAACTGCAGGACTCACTGTGATGTATTTACCTTACATCCACACCGTCCATGCATTTTAAAAGCTCATTTTAGAGTATCATAACAAAAATGAATCATATCAAAATATCAAGTGGACCATAACAAAGGAAACCGTTGTGATTGAATTCCCACCATAAAAACTTCATGGAGGCCACCAGAATGTTTATTTTCCATCAAATCTGTTGATAATGTGCAAAGGACATGGATAAAAAGATCACACAAATATCAAATTGATCCAAAACTTTTTTTTTTGGCTCACGAGAAGTTTTTAATGGTCGATTACCACTTTTTCCTGTATCATGGTCCTCTGAATTTGAATCTACTTCATTTTTGGTCAAGCTCTAAAATGAGTTTTTAAAATGTACGGACGATATGAATATAAGGAATATACATAAGGGTAGGTCCCACGGCAGGGATCCCACCCACCTCAGTGGATCCGGGTATCCACCGAAGCCACGCCCGTATCGGATCGGTCAATTATCATTTTCAGGTTAGGTGAGCTGGGCTAGACTTTTCTTACCCGTCCAACTATTTCTAATATAGTGACCCACCTGGTCAATGAACTAGATTTATTTTTGGGTGAGAACATCTTCAATGTAATAATTACCTGATGGATGGCTTAGATACTTCAATTGTCAGCCATCTTAGCACTTGTGATGGATTGTATATGAAATTCCACACGCGGGTGGGCTTAGGAAAGCTCAATATTATTTTTTACTGATAAAAAATGATTGTCAACAACGACTTTGTCGTGTGACAATAACTGTGGAGGTATTAGAGTAGGACGAGGATTGGCTTATACACCCTTCGTACCAAGTTAGGAACGGACGGGGGCTGTAAGGGGTCACCGTGATTTAAAGGTTTTATCCATACCGTCCATCCATTTTTTTATATGATTTTAAGGTACAAACCCAAAAATGAGGTAGTTCCAAGTTTCGAGTGGACCATAATTTTGAGATTAAACACTTACCGTTGAGAACTTTTTGGGACCACAGAAGTTTTGGATCAAGATTATATTTGTTTTTTCCCTTCATCCGGGTCTATGTGACCTTATGAACAGGTTGGATGGAAATTACCCATCATGGTGGGCCCTAGGAAGGTTTCAACGGTACGGGTCATTATCACTGATTCTTCCTGTGGTGCGGTCCACCTGAGGCTCTAATCTACCTCGTTTTCATTACATATCATACACCGATATGAAAAAAAGGATGGACGGTGTGGATGAAACCAAATACATTACATAGTCCTAAATACCCTTTCCGTTCCTAGCTAGGGACCTGCAGTGTAGCACCGAAGCCGCATCTAGAATATGGAGACGCCCCGATGGGGGACGCGGATTGGCTGCGAAAGCTTTCGCAAGAACTTCTGGCAACCTGAAGATAGGTGGGACCCACCTTGATGTTTGTAAGAAATCCAACCGATCCATCCCTTTTTAAGACCATTTTAAGATATGTGCCAAAAAATGAGGCATATCCAAGAATAAAGTGGGCCACACGACAGGAAACAATGGGTAGGAAAATGCCTACCATTGAAATCTTTTTTGAGTCCAACGTGATGTTTATATGCTATCCATACCGTTCATAAGGTTATTCCTACTGGTATAAATTGAAAGCTCAAAAATATTTGCCTGATCCAAAACTTAATGGCCCCACAAATGCTTCAACGATGGACCTTCAATCCTTACTGTTTCCTATCATGCGGCCCATTTGAGTTTTGTATCTGCCTCATTTTTTGTCCCATGTCCTAAAATGATATTAAAAAACGGATGGACGGAATGAATTTCTCACATACATCATGGTGAGCCCACCTTCCTGCCAAACCAACGACTTCAGGAGGGAATCGGCGTCCCCGTGTGTTACTGCCACCGCCATCACTGTAACAGTGGTACTGGCTTGTTGTGGGCCCAGGTGGCCTGTGAATAGCATCCAATCCATCCAATGGGTGCGTCCCACCAGGATATGCATCCAAGTAAAAAATCATGCCAATCCAATCATCTAAGTGCACTGCACCATAGGAGAAAAAAAAAGAGAAGAAGAAGAAGAAGAAGATAGACGGTAGCCCACACACCTAAAGTGCAGGTTGGAGGACACACCTCAATCCATAGCTCAAGTGGTACACTGAGTGAAGATATGTAACCTCATTTCAACACTGAAGTCTTGGTATCAATTCTCAAATGGAGGTGGCTAACATTGCAGTGTGACTAACATTAGGGTTTGTGTACTAACCAAAAAAAAAAAGTGCAAGTTGGGGCCCACCTGATGATTTTATTGGCCTGATCATAGGGTATCCTACACTTAATTTGGATGCTCTTGGGTGGTTGTCCATTATTCTGTATGGTGTGGACCACCTGATTGATTTTTTTCAGCTGAGTCTACATCATGGTGGGGTGCAAACGTTGGATGTCATGCACTCACACGGCAATAATTGGAGCAAACAAGTGGGACTTAAAGCTGTCACGCAAAACAAGTGGGAATTGATAAATATGATTAAAATAATTAGACCAACTGAAAGTTTAGTCATGCGAGATATTTTAAAATGCTTTAGAGGGATTTTAACTGTTAGTTAAAGATTTCTCATAAAATAATAATACACGTTATTTTCATGGCAAATATCCAACCTAGTTATTACATCCTCCTTTTTCCATACATGTGAATGGACGAAATCCAGACCGTTCATCTGCTGGCCATGCATCAGTGGTAATGAATCCTCCATTTGGAGGCTGGTGTCACCAGACACCTGGGATATTTGGTGAATGACCTATCCATGATGAACCGTCCAGATCTTGTAGATATTAAGTACCTCATGATAACTAACTTGGATAATGCTTCCCTTTACATGTCGGGAAACATTTCGATGCTCTGCAAAAGTGTGATGGATGATACACATGCACTTTGAACTTGCATCGGAAGACAGGCAAGTCAGATTAAACTGTCGTATCAATTTAGATGTGTCATGAACCAAAAATTAGGGTTGTTTCATCGTTCGACTAAATTAATCTGATTTTGGGTCTCAGACTCACCGACTTTCACAATTTAATGAGTTTAATTTGAGTTAAAATATGCCACGAATACAGTTTCTAAGTTCTTGTGTATGAGCGTCATCCTATGACAGATTAACAAATTATAACTTTTTTTTTTTTTTTTGGTTAGTCATGCAACACACCCACCCAGTTAATCGGGTACTCACGCTGGGTTTTGATACCTAGACCTCTTGTTGAAAATCCGTAGAGTCTTCCAACGAAGTAAAGGCTCCGAACCCCTATAGAGTAATGATGCAGTGGGTTATGTGCATGGACTCTTTGGAATCAACATCACCTATCTTGACTGTCCATTACTTAACACCCTTCCCCCTTCCCATCGTCTGCATCCATCATGAATACTTCGGATATCCATGAGCATTGGACGGTTCCGATGGTTGCAAGCAAGTGCTTAATATAGAAAAGCAACAAAGAAAGACTTTGGGCAAGTCCATTGGAGGAGCCGAGGAAATTGTAGTAGATCTCAACAGGAATAGAAAGGTGGAGGCCAGTTCATCCTCCAGCGAGCAGATTAGCTGTTATCCGGGTAAGACATTAGGGGAACATCTTGACCGTGTGGGGCCCATCTTAATGGATTTTTTATATATCCACAGCATGATCCGTTTTTCCAGCTCTTTTAGGATGCGATTTTTTATATATCCACGAACGACCATTAAAAACTTTTTGTGAGCCACAAAAGTTTTGGATCAAGATGATCTTTTTATTTTCCCTTCATCCAGCTCTGTTTGACCTTATGAACAGGTTGGATGGGAACTAAACATCATGGTGGGCCCTAGGAAGGTTTCAACGGGGTGAGTATCATTGTCACCACTGCGTTCCATAGTGTGGTCCAATTGGGATTTGGATCTGATTAATTTTTTTAATCACCTCTCCTAAAATGAGCTGGAAAAACGGATGGATAGTGTGGATATACAAAACAATCATCAAGGTGGGTCCCACAGCCAGGGTAACACCCACTAGCCAGGATAACACATAATCCGCTCCCCCCAAAGGTGATATAATTAACCATAATCAATACGATCAGTAATAGACAACTGATAGTTAGGATTTCTTCGTGGGAAAGATGAGGTACATGCTAATTAAGTTAACACGCAACCACGTGATTAGTCATCGAATCTCTTTGCCTCCACATCCGTTTTCACACAGGCAGCATACTTGAACAACATCCCGATCTTGGTGTGATTTTCAGTCAAGCAATGCTCCGTATGTAAGCTTTTTATTATACGAGCTTGTGAGGATCGATGCAGCTCCGATCCAAATCATAATCACCAATAACCCCTGGCGCTAACATAGAGCGGTCCCTGGCTCGGTTGTTTACCATCTATTCGGCTAACAATCTTGCGCTCGATATGAATTGCCAAGTGACTTATGAAGGCTGGGCTCCCACTCCTATAGATTCTTTTTGCCTTGTACATCAAAGACTTTTGAAGGTATAGCAGTTATATTATTAATCTATATCAAGGTAGCAGACGATTGATGAAGAAGAAGGAATAACGTGGATAGATGAGATTGAGACTACGAGGTATAGTTGATATCAAAACTTCCCAAATCCAGGCTAAGAGCAGTAAAATGCGCTGATGAGGGGGATAATGACAAGCTCTAGTAATCGTAGCCTAATGAAAACAAAAAAATTAACCCAGCATATGAGCATAGGCTAACTGATCCTAATAACTAACAGTCTTCTTCCAGATCCAGCTCTCGGGCGTAAATGAAAAGGAATTACCGCTACTTGATTACAAACTATTGACTTGTCTGACTTATGAGCGGGAGGAAGCTATGCTATTCCTAAGATAATTATCCACCTATGTGGATGTAAACTAAAAACCTATAATGAGATTTGTTAATTGAGTTGTCTGTTTTCTTGTTGTTGTTGCTGTATCCACTATTAATGACTTCTTCTTTCTGATCGTGAGAGATAGTTGTCATCCCTCATAGCACTTCTAGGCCCTTTTATGAATGGTTACCGATCGTGCCCTTTTTTGGTCAATCGTGTGCTTTCCTATTGCCGAAAATTTCACTACATGTATATCCTTATCTGATGCTGACGTAGCCATGTATGATATTACTCTTTACTCAGAGTGTCAAACAAGTTTACGATGCCATGTGGATCAATCTCCAACATTATTCTGACCTACTACTTTTAGGTGTTAACATCGACAATCAACACCATTTAAATGTCGGTGTACAAATGGATGCTAAAACATACTGTTGAGAAATTTCTGATCTTAGAAAATAAATTAATTGAAAAAATCGAGAAATAAGGACAGGCTGAAGCACATGAAAAAACACGCTGTCCTTAAAGTGTAATTCGCCCCTACTCAAATTATTTTGAGTCTACTGATAGGTTGCAGGCGGATTGCTTCCAGGATACGACGAGCCTTATATGGTTCTGCATTCAGCAAAAACGAAGGAACCACTATGGAACTCAGTAACACACTCTGGCAGATAAAGAAAAAGAAAGAGAGAAAAGAATGTCAGTCTTCTTCTAGCAAGCAGCAGACCACTACACTAGTCTAAGTGGCTTGATTTATTTCAACCAAACCGAGAGGCTAAGAGACTAAAATGGGTGCTGGTTCAATATTCGAGATTGTGATTGCTGTTGTTGTTGTTGTTGTTGTGTTGGAATGAACCAGACCTGTCCGATTTATATAGGCAAGGGTGGCTGGCAGTTTTGATCCAGAGCCATAATGGCACTAGCCGTTTTCTGGCTGTTGTGAGAAACTAGCCAGTTTATGGCAGTTTCTAACTATTGTGCATGTGGGAGTTATGCACCTGCATGCTGGCTGTTTAGACTCAATGGCTAGCCATTTCTGACTATTGGGCTAGCCACATGCAGCTGTTACCGCATGATATGGACCGTTACTTGCATGAGCAGTTACACAGGTCCCTCTAATTAGCCCTGCAGCTCTCTATAAAAAGCAGAGAAGTTTCTCTATCAGACCTCCATACCCACAGCACCTCGTCTGTTCCGAACCCAGCCACCTGACCTACTACCTAGCCTCTGTAGCACCAGTCTCGCTCCGGTCCGCGAGGTCGCGACCCATCTGCGACACGATGCGTACGTGCGAAGTGCCAAGTGCGCCACTAGCGTCTCTACAGCCACACTGCCTCACGTGCCCACACCCTCGCACCTAGCCCGAGCCTGTGCCCGTGCTAGTGCCCGAGACCGAGTCCGAGACCGAGGCCGAGCTCGTGCCCGTGCGCGTGCACAGTGTTCTAGTGCTTCGCACTGGAACACGCAAGCCACCATTCTCCCTCTCTTCCACCATAAATAAGTAAGGTGCACAACACCCTACTTATAAAGATGAAAAAATATTTTCTCCCATCCGATATGGGACAAAAAACCAAACGATTTTCTTTTAAAAATGTTTTTCAAAAAACAACCTTTTTCAACAATCCCCCACTTGTTTTTTTAAAATAATTTTAAAACAAAAAAATGGATGTCTGACAGAGTATAAAAGATTATATGCATAAAGAAAGATATCTTTCGATTTGAATCCTTCCTTAGTGTAAGTATTTCAAAGACCTATCGAAATTATTGGTAGCCGCAGCTTTGAACCAATTATTTTTAGATAACAGGACCGAAAATACCACACACATACTTTCTAAGTGTTATTTGAGTTCTCACAATTCTTGCTCAGCGCATTTAATGGCCTTGTGCTTATCCTATTTCATGAACGATCCCGAGAAAACTCTCATTTTCATGAGAGGCAGGCACCACCTCTACGTTCATATAGGTGAAGTCCTTCCAGTGTCTCCGTTACTTTCAGACACTTGTCCTTAAGACTGGACTGCATTAAGAGTTTCTAAGACTCAACCCTCTGTCTGTAACGGCCAGCACTATAATCCTGGATGAAGTATATATATATATATATATAATTTAGTGCTGAAACTTTTCACGTATCAGTGACTTGTTTTTACCCATTGAACCCTTATATAGAGATTTTCTAATTTTAGGTTGGGTTTCCATCACTGGTGAAATCTTTTGAAAAGAGTTTCAACCACATCCCTCTGGATGTTGTCCTTGCTACATCTCTCGTTAAAGGTTTAGTAAAAAGATCAGCTAAGTTATTACTTGACTTTACATAAGATATTGCAATGATTCCATCTTGAATCGGTTGTCTCACATAGTCATGTCTCAGACTTATATGTCTGGATTTCCCATTATACGTGCCGCTGTAGGCTCTAACTAATGTGGCTTCACTATCGCAATGTAGCGAAACAGCCGGTATCGGCTTTGCATAGAATGAATTTCTAAAAGAAGATCCCTAAGCCACTCAGTCTCTTTACCTGTTGCAGCAAGGGCTATGAACTCAGATTCCATAGTTGAGTGAGTTATGCAAGTTTGTTTCTTGAATCCCCAAGATACAGCTGCACCTTCTAAGGTGAAAACCCATCCAGTAGTGGATTTTTTGTCACCTGCACTCGATATCCAACTTGCATCGGTATATCCTTCCAGTACAGCTGAAATTCTGAGTGAAATAACCCTAAGTCTTTGGTTGCTTTTAAATAACCAAGTACTTTTTCTATTGCCTTCCAGTGTTCTACACTGGGATTACTAGTAAACCTACTTAGTTTACTCACAGCATATGCGATGTCTGGTCTAGTGCATTGCATTGCATACATTAGACTTCCTATAACACTCGCATACTCTAATTGTGCAACCGTTCTTCCAGTATTTTCATTTAACTTGATACTTGGATTGAATGGGGTTTTCGCTTCTTTAATATTCAGGTGTTTAAACTTGTTTATTATTTTCTCAATATAATGAAATTGGCATAGCGCATAACCCCCACTATGAGTTTTTACTTTAATACCTAAAATGGTATTAACTTGTTCAAGATCCTTCATTTTAAATACGGAAGACAGAAACTTCTTTGTTTCAGTTACACCTTCCATCTTGTTACTTATTATTAACAGGTCATCAACGTATAAACAAATAACAATTATATAGTTACTACTTGTTTTGGAATATATGCATTTGTCTGCTACATTATGCATGAAACCATGAGAAAGTATTTTAGAATCAAACTTCTCATGCCACTGTTTAGGTGCTTGTTTTAGTCCATACAATGATTTAATTAGTTTACAGACTTTCTTCTCATTTTCTGGCAGAACAAACCCTTCAGGTTGTTCCATGTATACCTCCTCGTCGAGGTCTCCATTTAGGAAAGCAGTCTTTACATCCATCTGATGTATATACAGCTGATGTATGGATGCTAAAGCAAACATAATTCTTATAGATGTTATTCTTGCCACAAGTGAGTATGTGTCAAAATAATCTATTCCTTCTTTTTGTCTAAACCCTTTAGCTACTAGTCTAGCTTTAAAGGTTTGAATAGTTCCATCAGTGTGATATTTCTTTCTAAATACCCACTTACACCCTATGTGTTTAGAAGCTGGAGGTAGATTCACCAGTTCCCGGGTTTGGTTTGACATAATCGAGTCCATCTCACCATTGATAGCTTCTTTCCAAAAAGCTGAATCTCTAGAAGTTACAGCTTCTCTATAGATTGTTGGATCATCTTCTGTAGTCATAACTATAGGTATCTTTCTAGTAACATTCTCTCTATCTCCTTCTACGAGATGAAAAGAGATACGTTGAGAGTCTATCTGTTCAGGATCAAGACTCTTTTCTACTCTTACCCTTTGACTCCTACGTGGTTCTATTGGAGCTTCAACTTCATGTTGAGCTTCTACCATAGGTTTCTCTGTTGGAGTTTGGATTTCATTATCCTTTGACTTTAAGGATAGTGAGTTTTCAAAGAACTCAACGTTTCTAGACTCTATGATTGTATTAGACTCTAAGTCTAGGAGTCTATATGCTTTGCTATTTTGTGCATACCCTACAAAGGCGCATTTAATAGCTATGGATCATAATTTAGTTCTTTTGGGATCAAGCATTTTACAATATGCGAGGCACCCCCACACTTTAAGATATCCTAGATTAGGTTTTCTACCTTTTCATACCTCATATGGTGAAGTGTTAAATTTCTTAAAAGGAACCCTATTTAGGATGTGGCACGCTGCGAGAAGTACTTCTCCCCAAAGTCCTAGTGGCAACTTTGCTTGTATTAGCATTGAGTTGACCATTTCTACTAAAGTTCTATTTTTCCGTTCAGCTATACCGTTCTGTTGCGGTGTGTACGGCACAGTGCATTAGTGTATTATGCCATGTTCTTCACAGAAGTTAGAGAATTCATTTGAAAAATACTCTCCTCCTCTGTCGCTACGAAGAACTTTTATTTTCTTGTTTAGTTGATTTTCCACTTCTGCTTTATATATCTTGAACATGTTGAGTGCTTCATCTTTGTTCTTTAGAAGATATACATGTACATATCTAGAGCAATCATCGATGAAGGTTATAAAGTATGTTCTTCCTCCACGTGTAAGAATGCCATTTAACTTACAGATATCAGTGTGTATTAGGTTCAATATTTGAGATGATTTCTCAACACTAGGAAAAGGTTTCTTTGTAAATTTGGACCTTATGCACACTTCACATTTGTCATTTTGACTATCTGTGTATGAGATTAAGCCATTCTTAGACATGAATTTTAAAGTACTATAACCTATGTGTGCTAATATACCATGCCACAATGCTACAGATTCAATCATATACGCAGAAGGGCTACTTTCATTCAAGGAAAATTTTATCATCCCATTACAAGCATATCCCTTACCAACGAAATTTTCGTTCTTAGATAGAATCAGTTTTCCCGACTCAAACACTACCCGTATTTCAGGTTTTTCCATGAAGATTCCCAGAAACTAAGTTTCGTCTCATGTCAGGGACATGCAGTACATTAGTTAAAATCACTTTCTTTCCTGAGGTAAAGACTAGTTCCACGGTTCCTTTACCTACGACCTTCGATTGGACTTCATTACCCATTTGGACCTCTTGACCATCGGTCACGTCCTCATAAGTTTTAAAGGCTGATCTGTCATAGCTTACATGGACTGTGGCTGCTGTATCATACCAGTAACCGGGTACTTTGCCTTGGATCATGTTTACCTCAGTGATCATGGCAACTATGTCTTCTTCAACTGCACTTGCCTCATTCTTCGATTTTCGAAGATGGCATACTCGAGCATAATGCCCGGTTTTCCCACAGACATGGCAAGGGCCTTTGAACTTTCCGTTCTTCTTCTGTGATTTCTTGAATTTCCCTTTATTGGGTTTCAGGGAACTGTTCTTCTCGGGATTCTTGTTTTGGGTACTTTTTAATGCTTGCACCTTGGATGAGGAATTCCCATTTCCATTTTTCTTTTCACGGTTTCGGGATTCTTCCTCTATTCGAATATGTTTCTGGATTTGTTCCAGTGAATAATCCTCGATTTTATGTAGCAGTTTCTTCCTGTATTCTGTCCAACTTAGGGGCAATTTTACAATAATAGCCCCGACTTGGAAAGCTTCAGGGATATCAATTTTTAGGGCACTAATTTTGCCAACAATTAGTTATAGTTCTTCGATTTGGGCTAACAGCGATTTATTATCTACCATGGTATAGTCAAAATAGCTAGCTATTAGATATTTGTTCGTACCTTCTTCTTCGGTCTTGAATTTGAACTCGAGAGCGGTCCAAATTTCTTTGGCAGATTCAGTTCTGGTGTATTGATCATATAGACGATCAGATAGCGTGTTAAGAATGTGTCCTTGACAAAGTAGATTATCTTCTTCTCTCTTGATGCGTGAGTTGATCTGCTCAGTCATGTCTGTATCAGTAGCTGGAGGAAGCGGCTTTAAGTTCGGGTCTAAGATATAGAATATCTTCAACGCCGTAAGCAGGAACTTTATCTTATCCTGCCATCTAGGTGAAATTGATTCCATCGAACTGGTCCAGACGAATCAGATCCTGGTTCATCAGTTTGATTGATGATACCCCTTCGATTTCCATATCAAATAATTACGCTTTAAGATTGTTGAGAAATTTCTGATCTTAAAAAATAAATTAATTGAAAAAATCGAGAAATAAGGACAGGCTGAAGCACGTGAAAAAACACGCTATCCTTAAAGCGTAATTCGCCCCTACTCAAATTATTTTGAGTCTGCTGATAGGTTGCAGGCGGATTGCTTCCAGGATACGACGAGCCTTATGTGGTTCTGCATTCAGCAAAAATGAAGGAACCACTATGGAACTCAGTAACACACTCTGGCAGATAAAGAAAAAGAAAGAGAGAAAAGAATGTCAGTCTTCTTCTAGCAGCAGCAGACCACTACACTGGTCTAAGTGGCTTGGTTTATTTCAACCAAACCGAGAGGCTAAGAGACTAAAATGGGTGCTGGTTCAATATTCGAGATTGTGATTGCTGCTGTTGTTGTTGTTGTTGTTGTGTTAGAATGAACCAGACCTGTCCGGTTTATATAGGCAAGGGTGGCTGGCAGTTTTGGTCCAGAGCTATAATGGCACTAGCCGTTTTCTGGCTGTTGTGAGAAACTAGCCGTTTATGGCAGTTTCTGACTGTTGTGCATGTGGGAGTTATGCACCTGCATGCTGGCTATTTAGACTCAATGGCTAGCCGTTTCTGACAGTTGGGCTAGCCACATGTAGCTGTTACTAGCATGGTATGGCTGTTGTTGTTGTTGTGTTGGAATGAACCAGACCTGTCCAGGTTTATATAGGCAAGGGTGGCTGGCAGTTTTGGTCCAGAGCCATAATGGCACTAGCCATTTTCTGGCTGTTGTGAGAAACTATCCGTTTATGGCAGTTTCTGACGATTGTGCATGTGGGAGTTATGCACCTGCATGCTGGCTGTTTAGACTCAATGGCTAACCGTTTCTGACTGTTGGGCTAGCCACATGCAGCTGTTACTGCATGGTATGGACTGTTACTGCATAAGCAGTTACACAGGTCCCTCTAATTAGCCCTGCAGCTCTCTATAAAAAGCAGAGAGGTTTCTCTGTCAGACCCTCCCACCCACAGCACCTCCTCTGTTCCGAACCCAGCCATCTGATCTACTACCTAGCCTCTGTCGCACCGCGACTCGCTCCGGTCCGCGAGGTCGCGACCCATCTGCGCACATGCGAAGTGCCAAGTGCGCCACTACAGCCACACTGTCTCACGTGCCCACGCCCTCGCACCTAGCCCGTGCCCGTGCGCGGTGTTCCAGTGCTTCGCACTGAAACACGCAAGGCACCATTCTCCCTCTCTTCTACCATAAATAAGTAAGGTGCACAACACCCTACTTATAAAGAGGAAAAAATCATTTCTCCCATCCGATATGGGACAAAAAACCAAACGCTTTTCTTTTAAAAATGTTTTTCAAAAAACAACACTTTTCAACACATACAGCTTAGATTAAAAGACACAATTGTGCATTTATTAGATGGTTAGTCTTATGCTATCAAGGTAAGTTTAGATTTGGTGCTGATCAATAGTTGACATGGATCTCATCGATGCACATGCCACGTTTTCGGATGCACAGTAACTGCCTAGCATCTAAGAGGCAATGGTCATGGGTTCGAGTACCCACTGTGTGGGTGTGTGCATTAAAAGAAAAACAAAAAGTTTAAGTGCCATTGATGAGACGACTAGGAGACTCGAGTGGAAGAAAGAGGATTTATGTGATATGTGGCCCACATCTTTGCACGCTTCACATGTGTTTTCGATTTAACGAGTAGGACCCATCACTTCATAATCCAGACCATTGGTTGGTTGAGGTCCATGTTGGATGGAGGATTCCCCATGGATTGCCGACTTGTCCAAGTCGAATAAGACTATCAAGTTCGACCCAGTTTAGCACCACAAGTTAGCATGGAAAATATGTTCGACTTGAACAAGTCACCTCCGAACTTGGTCTCAGCTCGACTCAAGACAGAGTGAGTAGGTCCTAGTCTGGGAGTCTTCAATCCAATATCACATGTTATGCTATCTAAATGGGGTATTTTCATTTTAAAGTAGATCACCATTGTTGTACTTCTCTTCTGACACTTCTGTCTGTGTTTGGGCAATTCAATCAAACACGTGGTCACATGTGTGAGCAAGGTACGTATTTAGATTTCGTGTAATTATAATGTGAGGGCATTAAAGTCATATTCAGCTTAATGTTTGATTAAACATTGGTGATCCCATGCCAAAAAAAAAATAAAAAATGCATAGGATTGAATTCAAAAATCTTACTATCGAGTCAGCCACCGATTGGGATACTAATCACTAGTAATTGTGAATTTAGGAATTTTCTTTCACTAATAATTGTGATTTTAGGATTTTTCTTTTCTTAGAGATTGTGATTTATATTTCTTAAAAGAATAAAGATAAATAAATAAATGAAAGAGAGCTAAAATAATGTCAATTTTATTAATTTTTTTAATGAAGTGCATTACAATCGACAGGGTATAAAAAATAAATTAGAAAAATATATAAACGAGAGATGGCCTTACCAAGTATATCATAATCAAATCCGTAATAAGTTTTTATCTCTCAGTGGGTTTTTATAGATGTGTCGGTCACGCTATCTCATTAATTGGCTTGCTAATTGTGGGCATGCAATATCTGTCAATTCGCTCTACTAAAGGCATGCATATGGCTTTGTGCCACCGCATTAATAATGAAATGCTTATCACAAGAGGAAGATTAACTAAATATATATTCAAATGCGAGTAAGATTCATTGAGTACCAAACTCGTAGTGTCAACACATGGCGGCTTTTCATTCATCCACGTTAAACAGGATATCCAAAGTTTAAGATTCTCCCATTAAGTAGGTTTTATAAGGGTGCGACTTCGGTGGATCTCCGGATCCACTAGGATGGATGAGACTCATGACTGTAGGGCCCACCGTGATGTATGTGACTACATCCACACCGTCCATTCGTATAGAAAGCTCATTTTATAGCATGATCCAAAAAATGAAATAAATCTAAATAGCGGATGGGCCATAGTACCGAAAACCATGGTAATTTACAATTAAAAACTTCTTGTGGGCCACACAAAATTTGGATCAAGTTGATATTTGTGTGCTCTTTATCTAGGTATTTGTGACCTTATCAACACGTTGGATGGAAAATAAACATTCTAGTGGAATCCAAGAAGTTTTTAATGGTGGGTATTCAATCACGACTGTTTCTTGTGGTGTGGTCCACCTAAGATTTGGGTCTACTTTATTTTTTGGATCATGACCTAAAACGAGCTATAAAAATGGTTGGATGGTGTTGATTTAAGGAACATGCATCATTGTGAGTCCCACAGTCAAGGGTCCCACCCACCTTAGTGGATCCGAAGCCACGTCTGTTTTAGAAGCATAGTTGGTTCATGACGAAATAAACCAATGGTCTGGATCATAGTTCCAAAACTCGGTAGCTTCACTTAAAAGTCATCTGAGTCCTTGCAACCTATGTTTATGCAGGGGCCACTATGATGCATATATGACATCTAGCTCGTATATATGTTGCATGATCTCAATACAAAACATGAAACTAAAAATTATGAAAATCCGAACTTAGAGCTGGAACCCAAAACCAAAATACTCTCTTTCTTTCTCTTTGGGCAATTTCGTATGAAATAGAGGTAAATGAGCCATCATTGTCATTTGCAAGTGTTTGTTTAACCATAAATTAGGGCTAACCGTTCCAGAGTCAAATACACTTAGTGAAAGATAGAGATAAAGTAAAATGTAATCATTATATTTTTCTATTATAAAACCTATCATTATCACTATAACTTCAACATAAAATAAATAATTTTACAAAACAAAACCATCATTACGGTCAGATATATGGAATGTGACCACACTTTTACGACAGTAAATAACCATAGCCTGTTTACATTCATTTATTATTGTAATTAGACAACCAAATAGGCCTTATGTGCCTAAAAGCACCAGTGTAGCCCCACCTTTTAGTTTCTCTCTCCTTTTTTTTACCTCTCCCCTGATCATGTTTGGCTCCTTTCAAGTGACCTTGCAAGTGACCTACCCCCTTAAGTTATTAATCTAATTACCTCTGAGTTTGATTATTAAAATATCGATTGGAACCAACCATCCTAAACATCGAATCAAGTCTAGTTTTCGGGTTCATGAACTATGGTCTGGATTACCTAACCATGGGCCCCGCTCATGGGAATTGAAAACGCACGTGCATCATCTCCAAAGTGTAGAAGACCAGAAAGAAAGCCGCCGAGGGGAAGGAAGGAACCCTGTTGCCAAAACCCAGTTTATATTTCAGATTAGACCTTTGCAATTTCTGCTGAGAAAAGGAAAAGAAGCTTATATTTTAAGGAAGTAAGTTGGATGGTCCAATCAGTCTCTATCCATAGTTTTTGGTATACCAAAGAAGGCAGTTTGCCCACGCTACATCACCCACGGATCCAAAAGTTGCAGTGATTGGACAGCTGAGAATGTACCATTTTCATATTGTGGACCATCTGAAGTGGGCCCACTGGATGAACTGTTCCGATCGGATAATGAAGGCTGTGCCCCATGTGTAGTGGATGTTCGATGGTTACAGTTTCAGGTAGTCTACAAGAACAACATTGTTGCTGCGGTATATTTCAGAATTAGGGTTAGTTCAAGATCGCACAAGGCCAGGTGGCAATGAGTCGGGTCGGGTCGAGTCCGAACACGGGTCAACTCGCCCGACCTGCTTTCGCCAAGAGTAACTAAGGAAGATCATGTTGAAAATAAAATATTTAAAAATATTTATTATAAATTATTAAACAATTTTAAATACGTCAACATAAATTTTAACTGGGGGTAATATCTCCAACCGTACCTAGCTAGGAACCGACAGGAGCTTGAAGGGACCACAGTGATGTATGAGTTCTATCGACACCATCCACCCATTTTGCCATATTATTTTAGAATACAAAGACAAAAATGAGGCAGCTTCAAAGCTCAATTGGACCACGCCAAAGGAGGCAGCAGTGATAATGACACTTACCATTGAAACCTATCTGAGGACAACCATGGTGGTTATGTTGTCATCCAACCTGTTCATGAGGTCACACAGACCTGGACGAAGGTAAAATACAAAATATCAGATTTTGTATTCCCCAAAAATTTATCAGTGGTAAGTGTTTAATCCCCACTGTGTGGTCCAATTAAGCCTTGGAACTTTCTCATTTTTTTTATTTTTATCTAAAATCATATGGAAAAATGGATGGACCCATTGAAACTGTTTCTTAAAAGAGGAATTATGGGGTCCTAATGTACCAGAACATGAATGGTGCCGTGAAGAGGCCATTACGTGGATAAATCCAGAACGTTGATATGATTGTCTCCAAAGCGGATAAGAGATGCCTCAAATGCATTCCAGATGGGAAGATCCTAACGGTCCTTTTATATTTCCTTTTAACCGTTTCTACTTTTCTATGTAAATGTCTACTCGTGGTCATCTGATAATTAGAATGTTTCGAAATGGGATTTTTGGGTCATCCCCGATCAGGGGCGCCATCAGATAAACTGCTGTGATCAATGGATCCTTGGGCCCCGATAATGGCCCAGAACCGCATCATCAGATGATCCTAACCATTCTACCAGACTATTCATGGCCCAATGAATTTTATCTGTTGCTTCAAGATCAATGGTTTTGTAACTGCAATATTGCTGCACACAACCCTTCATCTGCACAGAAATAAAACAAAACAACCATTTCCAAAGATACAACATGAAAGTGAATAACAAGAACAACAGTTTCCATTACATATACAAAAGATATAAAAATGCTACACAGACTGAATTCAGCCTCTCTTCAAATGCATACATAAAAACAATTTTAAGAAAGAAAAGTGGAAATATGCCTTTGATCAATTTTCATTATTCGGCGGTGCTTCACATCTGAGAAATTACATTCTTCATCGGCTGCTGGCGAAGGAAAGCAAATTTCCGCTACGCAGCTTCGTTTGACAAGCAAAGACAAGGACCGCAGCAATGCACACAAGATCAGGAGTGGAAGAAACAACCCAAAAAGAAAAAGAAAAAGAAAAAAAAAAAAAAAAACCATATGAGCACAATCACTATCACTGAATTTTTTGTGTAGGTAGGATCCAACGGTTGTTCAGCATGAAGCATCCTGCCTGATTGGTTTTTGGCCCCACATTGCTTAACTGGAAAATAGTGGGACCCACTGTAAACGGAATATAACCCAAGAATTACATTAAGTATGAAACTAATCACTGGCTGAGTTGGTGGACATCAAATTGACAGGTGAATACGAAAATTAGTAAGAGGACCCAAATCAACAAACAAATATATATCCATTAATCAGAGGTTTGGATTGTCAACTGATCTGATTTGCAGACACGACAAATGCACAGTGGGGCCCATTACTTGGATGGATTGGATTTGAGGTACATGCCACGTCCACATCAGGGAAGGGCCCAGCATCATAGTTTTAGTATAATATCCAGCGCTCAATATTCTCCAGGCACGGGAGCAGCGAAGTGCCTGTTTCAAAATGTTCGCAAGTATATAAACTCATATGAGCAGGAATAGGTGTTTGTACAACTGAAAAAAGAAAGAAAGAAAGCAAGAAAGAGGAATAGAAACATAAATGTTCAAATAAAGAAGCTTACATTGAGCACCAATTCATGTAGATCATGATTTGCTGTTTGGCAGCAGATATGAGAAAAGAAGCTGGTTCCAAACATCAGGTACACCAGGAAGGCACCAATGGCTGCAGTCCGGCGATGGGGTGTCACTCCACTTGCCTACATGGGCATCGTTGCGGAAGGCTGCCATGTAAGTTACATGGAGAATGCTCACAGGAACTTTCATCTTTGCCACCACATCGGATATTATGTCAGAGAATACGCTTTGTTCATTCCCTTTGGTTTCGGACATGGGCATTTGGGCCACATTGCAAATCTTCTCATCCAGACTCCTGATAAATTTATAAAAAAAAAAAAAAAAAAGCCTTATGATTTCAGTGCTCTTATGTTTTTGAGATGAAACAAATGTACTTATAATGGAAAAAGAAGAAAATTTTCTCAACAGTGCTTGAAAACTCGAGTGACTTTGAAGTCACTCTTTCAACTGCTGAGTTTGATGAGGCAGTGTCGACATGAAATTCATGTCCAGTTGGATGAAATGCTAAACTCGACTAATTTCCATACCATATTTAAATAGGACAACGTAATTGATTGTTTTAGTAGGCTGTCTCAATTTCAATTTGTGGTATCACCTCCCAGATAGGGCAGTGACGACAATGGCTGCGAATAAAGATCATGTTAATTCCATCACCATCTTCATCCATGTTTTAATTCCAAGAGTCACTGATTAAGGAACGCCTTCCAGTTTTTAGTATTTGGTAGTCAATTCAAAGGACATATAGAAGAGCATACCCATAATGAGAAGGCTCAAAAGTCCGAAAGAAGACATGTGTTCTACTTGTGTTGACATTGGTTTCAACCCATGATGCCCAAGTTTTCAATGCTGTTCTGAATGCAGTAGGTATCGGCATTCCAAGATTTAGCGACCCGTTCACCTGGAAATAGCAGCCCCTGTCAGGAAACACATTTTAGAAGCATTTCTACAGAACAAATCTTCCCCTGTTCAAACGTGAAAAATAACATAAAAGCTTCCAGTTTCCATGCCCATGAATTCAAAAGGCAATGACACATGTATAAGTGGTGATCCTATCTTGCATTGGATAAACATGCTAATTGGTTTCTTAATCTCTATGAATTTTAGATGTATTACATCCACAGGTACATGTACAGACATTTGTACAAAGGTGTAGAGACTGCAAGTCATTTTAGATGACTCGGGCCAAAAGATCTTTGCAGAAATGAAGAAAATGAACATTGAAGAACTAAAATCAAATAATCAGTGGAACAATATGGAGATTAAGACAAGGTCTGAAACTTTGATTGGTATTACAAAAAGAAACACTTCTCCAAATATCAATCAAAATAGAATTCTAGCTAATAAATCCACTCAAAATAATGTTCACATTCAACAAGAAAAATTTGTCTGTTGTCGTAATGTGAAGGAACTCGGAGGAGGGAGGGTTCTTTCTTTTTCCTTGGTAGTTATCTAATCAAGAGTGAATTAATTAAAGCAAAGAAAGGATGTGTAGAAAAAGATCCGATGACCTATTGTTTAACTGAGGATCTTGTCTTCGATAGAGTAGAATTGCAGAACAAGATTCGTGTAGCCAACCCCAAGCAGTTGGTATAAGGCTTAGATGATGATGATGAAAGATGGGAAATAACTTAGTAGTAGAGAGAGACTTGCTCAATTTCTCACTTGGGATATTATATTTCATGGTTATAACTGCTTGAAGAAGAAAGAGAATGGAGGAATAAGCTAGGAGCTAAAAGGTGTATCCTAAGCTTTTAGCACGCGAAGATATAACATCATAAACTAGCGAAATGTACTGTTTGATGCAGGGTTGCTTGTAGAATCACTATTCATTATCCAATTCATTGTGGGTTGGTTATTTGCAAGTAGGGGTTGGCTTAATTTGTATTTGGAGGGCCTCGGCCAAATAAGTATTTCACAGAGAGCCTAAGAAGGCATTCCATTAAGAAATGCCCATTTTGATGCTTTGTAACAACCTGATGAATTTAGCAAATCCTTTTAGGAGGTCTCACCTATCTGCTATTATAGTGTGATTGTTGAAGAACCAAAGCTAGGGATGCATTTGGGAATATCTTGAAAATCCCATTGGCTGTATTGACCATTGGGCAAATGCCTATTGAGCGATCATATCGAGTGATGACGCTCCAAATTGCAGTTGTGTTGCTTTCAAGTTGGACTTGAAAGGAATGTGAGGAAACCTTTTATATCAAAATACTAGGAAACAACATTACAATTTGGTCAGATTCTCCTGACTGAACTTAATATTTGCAATTCAATTCAGGTTGTGCATCCAAACAGAACTTAGGTATCACCCCTAACTAACTAAATGATCATATGGGCACCCATATAAAATGAACTTGCCGAAAAATGGAATTCTTACGTTTTGAAAAGCTTCACTGGTGTCCACCATTGTCCCGTATTGAAAATTAAAATATCTGAATCAATCCACCTGTTCTTAATATCATCCAACACATCCAGCACAAGCGTCGAGTGCACCTTCTTCGGTGAATTTTTCGGAGGTCTGCCTTGCACCACCAGGTAGACCGATCGGAAGAACTCAATTGTGAAATTAAAAGAACTGAACCGTGTGCCCAAGAACCGGATCTGCTTTGTAATCTTATTCCCATTGATTTCATAGACACTCTGCTTATCCTCCACTCCGGTCATGAGGATGCAAATCAGTGATTCCCACTGCGTCCTACTCATCGAATCGCCAACAAACACAACCCGCTTCCCACGTAGGCCTTCCAAGACACCCCGCACATTGAACCGAGGTAAATCACAGTGTTGAGGCTTCCAACGCCATTTCTGATGGTCTATATCCTTCCGCCCGTTCCCCAGGCAATTGAATGCCCGTTCCGTGAACGGACACTCCAAGCTGTTGTACAGTGGGTAGGTCTCATCCAGGACCCAGCTTCCGTTGAAAACATTGCACTCCCTGTCTGAGCTGACTGAGCCAATGATGTCGGAAATCCCATAACGGTGATTGATCAAATGGATGAAATTCGGGAAAATCTGGAGATACAGATGGTTGGTGTAGAAAATGAGAAAGATCAACAAAAGGATCACAATAAGAACATTGAAAGATCGTGCAACCCAACTCTTTTGGACAATCACAACCCCTGGTCCGACAGAACTCTGACGTCTCAATCTGAAACGCCCGGAGAAACTCTTACTGAAACTATCGACCATTCCGAACCACGTTGAGATCCACATTGAAACTCTAAATTCCAACAATAGTTCAGTGAAACAACAACATGGAGTTGATGCGATGAAACTGAGATCAACCAAGAATCAGGCCTTTCATGAATTCTCTTAATTCCATCCCAAATTTGGAGAAAGGCCTGTATGGGTTTTCGTTCTTGATCGCAGTGGTCACTAAAAAAAGCACGAATTGATTACTACTCGAAGATTCGAGATTGACCCAAGTTTGAATCTTTCATGAATTCTCTTAATTCCAACGGAAATCAGAGAAACGAGAATGAGGGTTTTTTTCATTGATCACAACCAAATTGAGCAGTAAAAAAAATCAAATTCAGCTATATTCAACGAGAAAATATCGAGATGAGCTCTGTTCGAAGAGAACTGATATCCAGAGACGTATATGGCTGTTTTCGTTTCAAATTTCTGTAAACATCTACCGAAGTTTTTTCCCACAAAAAAAGAAAAAAAAAAAGACCCAGATTGGTGCTCAAAGAGATTTGGAAAAAAAAAGGAATAGAATAGATTGGTGAAAAAAACATCTCAGAATATTGGACGATTTGGAGCTTCGAGCGGCGGACGAAATGGCGGAGAAAGCTTGGCTGGGAGTTCGTTAGAACTCTAAGAAGGCGGGAGAGGGTTTTTTCCATACAACCGCACACCTTTTAGGCTATTTCTCTAAAAACGGCTGCTTTCAAAGTATTTAAAGAAAATCCCTTAAGGTTTAGGCCGTTGGACATTCAAACGCCTACGTGATATTCCGTTTAGGTTATATACGGTTCTTAAACCATATTTAATAAAAAGACAAAACTGCCCTCATCTCAAAACGGAACCATTGCAGAGAGGGGCCTGCTAGCGTCCAGAGGTCCAAAGCTAGGTGGGGCCCACCATGGTGTTTGTGAGAAATCCACTCTGTCCATACGTTTTGCCATGTTAATATATTTTATGATAAAAAACGAGGCAGATCAAAAGCCCAAGTGGGCCACACAACAAGGAAGAGTGGAGATTGTACGCCCACAATTGAAACATTTGTGGGGCCATGGAAGCTTTGTATTAGGCTAATATTTTTGTTCCTTCGGTCCATCCCAATGGGAATGACCTTATGAACGGCTTGACCTCTTTATGAACGGTTTTGATTGCATATAAACATCATGGTGGAGCCCAGAAAGCATTGAACGGCAACAAACTCCTTTCCATTGTTTCCAGTCGTGTGGTCCATTTGAGTTTTATATCCAACTGATTTTTGGTCTCATGTCTTAATATGGGATGCCAAAACCAATGGACGGGGTGGATTGCTCACAAACATCACAGTGGGCCGCGCTTTGGTAGAGTTAGCGTCGCGTCAGCTTGAAATTGCCAGACAGAGGAGTGGATTAGGTGCACCGCCGCCACACCAAACACGGTGAGTCCCTGATCGTGGGGCCACCTTGATATATGTATGGTATATCCATGCTGTCTATCTGGTTTTTCATATCATTGTAGAACGTCCCAAAAACGAAGTAGATCTAAATCCCACGTGTACTAAAACACTGGAAACAGTGGTGATTCACCATTAAAAACTTCTTGTGGGCCATAAAAAGTTTTATCAAGCTGATATTTATTTTTCGTTTTATCCATTTCTGTTTGACGTTATAAAAAGGTTAGATTTCAAATAAAAATTATGATGGCCCTGGAGAGTTTTAATGGTGTGCATTCAATCATCACTTTTTCCAACGGTGTGGCCCTACTGAGACATGGATATGCTCTTTTTTTTTTTTTTTTTTTTATTATTATCTCATGCTCTAAATTGGGCAGTAAAAACCGATGGACAGCATGGATATACAATACATACATCAAGATGGGCCCTACTGTGAGGGCTGCACTGTGCTAGCTCGATTTAAGCCATGAGCCAAGAAATGGAAGGAAATGGAAGGCATGAAACAGTGGAGATATTGATGACCACCGTTGAAAACTTCCTAGGGCCCATCCTGATATTTATCAGGGCCATCCAACCTGCTCATAAGGTCACACGGACCTGGTTGTAGAGAAAACCTGGTTGTAGAGAAAACACGATAAGCTCGATCTGAAACTTCCATAGCCCAGCGTATTTTCATTGGTAGCTGTTCAATCACTACTGTTTCTTCTTGTGTGGTACACCTGCGATTCGAATCTGCCTCATTTTTAGACTTGTGCCCTCAAATGAAATGGCAAAGCATATGGACAGCATCGATCTCACAGACAGTTGGCTCCATTGCATCTTAAGCACGCCCAACAACTTTAAATGAGTATACATGCGAAATTGAAAGGAAAGAAGGGCAATTTGGACTTTTTGTACATACTAACGCCATTTCCCATCTCAAATCATTAGTTAAAGTCGGTGGACATTTTTTTTCTCCATATTTTAAAAGGTAAGGTGGTTTGCTAGAAATATTTTAAAAACAGGCGTTTTTCAGTCAATAACCCAAAAAATTGGCGGTTCTATGGAAATAACCCTATTTTTAAGTGCGGTGAAGATTGCATCCGGAGGAATTATTTGATACTCTGGCAGTGTATTGTGCCTTATACTCACGCACTCAGAAAGTGCATGTGTCGAGTATACATTATATAATAGCGCCAACTACGCCTAAATTGTGTAAATGTAAGTCACAACCTCAAAATCTGATTGGTTGAACAATCCTAAGCTGTGATTCGTGAACGTTTCTTTGCACAAAGAGGATTGTTGAGAATTTTTCATCTTAACCGTCCAATAAATGTCCACCGATCTAATAGCTAGATGATGGTAAGGAAAAAGATGTATTTTTTTCCAATTCACTGCATCTAAATTACTAAGAACCATGTGCTATGGTATATAATTTCTCAATGCCGGAGGATCATCCTTCACACTTTGCGAGAATATTGGAAGTGTAAGTGGGGCCAGGTACGATGGGCCCCATTATGGATGGACTATTCATAGAAATATTTCATTATGGGAAACCATACAACATTTTCTTCTATTTGCAAATCAATGTAATTAACAATATAAAATATTTAATAAATGATAATCACTTTTAACACAAGCAAACACATCATCAAACATATAAGAGATAGGAGACATCGAGGTTTTTAACTAAAAGACTCCAATATGAAGTGAAAAATCATGGAACCTAATCCGGCACAAATCTATTACCATAGAAGTCTTTTATGGCAGTAGAATCATCAAGAAACAAACATCTCTTGGATACCAAATACATCACCCAAAAGTGTATTACAAGCAACAATGTAAGTAAAGAGTTCTCTCATCGACTAAGGATTGTACAAACCCACAACACAACTTTTAAAAAGACAATCGAAGCAACCGACGTTATACATGGACCTTCATAAACTCAAAAATGAAAACCTCTCTTGTAATCAATAAGAAACTCAAAAAAAGAGGACACCTTGCTCATCTTCCTCTGCCAACCATTCTCTCTTTCTTCAAGAAAGAAAACCACATTTGTGTTGCAAGAAGTCTCTCTAAACCCAAAAAAAAAAAAAGCCTATTTTCTCTCCTTTTTAATTTGCTTAAAAAAATAAAGGCAAAAAGATTAAAATGCCCCCACATTAATATGGAGGAAAAAAATCACTAAAGCACACATATGTGGTCCATCTTCTACATAAGAAGAGACCCCGACAATCTCCCCTTTTTGACTCATAAGAAGGCTTCACATGCCTAAACCGGTCATGCTTTTGCAAAACTCATGCTTTTCTCTAAGTAAGGCATCCGTCATCATATATTATTCTTTTTTGTATGGATCTTCTCAAGTCGTGGCAACTTAGACCATCATGACGCCGCTCCCTCTACAAAAGTAAGCAGTACCCAATGTAGACTTTCTGGAATCAATATCCCATGTCATATTTGCATCTGTGTAGCCTTCTAACACAAGCTTAGCAACTCCAAAGCATATTCACCTTGGAAGGAACTTCTGAGATATTTGAGAATCAACTTAACTACTTCTGAGTGCTCTCTGCCAGAATTTACAAGAAATCTTGTAATAACACCAACTGCATGTGCGATGCCGGCCTCGTGCATACCATGGCATACATCAAACTTCACATTGTCGATGCATAGGGAACTAATTTCTTCATTTCTTCTTTTTTCTTTCTCACTTTAGGAAGTTTACTTACTACTTAATTTGAAGTGACTTATAAGTGGAGAACTAATAGGTTTTGCCTTGTCCATATAAAACCTTTAAAGTACTTTTTTAACGTACCTTTCTTATAATAACCAAATTAAGCTTGCCGACCTTCCTATCACAAGAGATCTTCATGTCCAAAATTTGTTGTGTGGGCCCCAAGTCCTTCATGACAAAGAACTTCCTTTACTCCTTTTTCAACCTGTCAATTTTGTCAATATCTTGACTAATAATAAACATATCGTCAATATAAAGTAGATGAATAATAAGATCATCATAAAAATATTTAATAAATACACAATGATCTAAAGCGATTTCTTTATACCTATTGTCCACCATGAATGAGTCAAACTTTTTATACCATTGCCTTAGGGCCTGTTTTAACTCATAGGGGCTCTTTTTCAGTTAACAAACCATATGCTCCTTATCTTTGACTTTGAAACTTTCCAGTTACTCCACATATATCTTTTCCTCTAAATCACTATGAAGGAATGTTGTTTTGATATCAAGTTGTTTAATCCTTATTCATGCTTACAACCAAACCCAATACAATTCAGATGGATGACGCCTTCATCATAGGTAAAAAAATCTCATCAAAGTCAATTTCCTTCTTTTGTATAAATCCTTTCATAACCAACATTGCTTTGTACCTTGGTTGCAAATTCTTCTCTTTGGTCTTCAATTTGAATATACATTTGTCTTGAGCACTTTCTTGTCCTTCGACGACTTCACCAATCCATAAGTGTATATGGTTCTTATGCAAAGAATCCATCTACTCTTACATAGCTCTTAGCCACTCCCCTTTATGTTCATCAATTTGAGCTTCTTGATAGTTCTCTTATTCATGCCTATCTATAAGTATGACAGATTCATGATGTGAGTACCTCCTGGATGATTTGCTCGCTCTGGTAGACATTCTCAACTAAGGCTCAAACGGTGGTTCTTGAAAGAGTCACTCCCTATAATCTTTGTGCTCAACGTTACCTATGAGGACATCATTACCAACCATCTCTTCTTAGCCCTGCATATCTCACCCATCATCATGCATCACAAGAGGAGAAATTGGATATCCATCAATAAGACCATCTATAAAAAGGCTAAGGTTTTTTAACCTTCTTAAAATCTTCGATTGTTTGGTCTTTAAGAAGACCAAATCACTGCTTCTGATTACCTTTTTGTCAATTAGATCCCATAACTTTTAGCCAAATTTTTCATTTGCGTGGCCCAAGAAGATACATTGTTTTTTCTTATCGTCAAGATTGGACAACTTATCTTTAGGTAAATGCACAAATGCTCTGTAACCAAACACTTTTAGATGTTCATAGAAAACATATTTCCCAGTCCATACCTTTTTTACAACATCTCCATTCAGAAGAGCCGAAGGAAATAGATTAATTAAGTAACATGTAATACGCATTGCTTTCCCCCAAAATGATCTTGATAATTATGTTTGTAAAAGCATCATCTAATTCTTTCCACAATAGTGTAATTCATCATTTTTGCTACACTATTGTGTTGTGGAGTCTTAAGAACTAATTGCTCATAACAAATTTCATGCCTTTTGTAGTACTATTCAAATGGTCTAATATATTCTCCACCATTATGTATACAAATACACTTCAATGATTTATGTTTTTACCTTTTCACTATAGCATGAAAATGCTTAAACACATCCAAAAATTTGTTTTTAATCACTACACCTTTCTAAAAGCATAATTTACAAAGGTAACAAAATAAGAAACACCACCAAGAGTTTTCAATTTCATAGGACCACAAACATCAGAATAAACAAATTTTTAAATATTTATTTTCTTTTGGAAAAAAAATTTATGAAATAAAACTCTATGTTGTTTTCCAACGCAACTATTTAAAAGGCATACATTTTATGTCATGGAGTTACTACTTAGAGAATATTTGTAGGCCCCTCTCGCTCATGTAACCCAACCGCTTATGTCATTGATTAGTAAAAGAATCATTCTTTGTTGTGTTCACCTCAACCTTGCATAGATGTGCTTGTGTCTTGTATAAAGTGCAACACTTCTTACCTCTTGCCACCACAAGATGTAAGCTTTTACTGTCCACTGCCAAAATTATTATTGTAACCTTCTTCATCCAATATTTCCATAGAAATTAGATTAAGGCAAAGATCGAGTAAATATTTCACATCCTTGAGAACAAACATGCAACCAACATTGGTCTCAATATGCACATCACCCATCTTCACAATTTTTGAAAAGCCATTGTTATCTATCTTCACAACACCAAAGTCCCCTAACTTGTAAGATGTGAAGAAGTCCTTGCAAAGAGTAGCGTGATATGAGGCACCATGTCAATCACCCAATCCGTGGCTTGACATGTGAGATTGAGATATGCTTGTTCACAACCCAAGAAGATAATAATATTACCATAACCACAATTATATACTTCTCTTCTTGCTTTTCCTTCTCATTTTCTTTTTTCTTCTCATTTTAGACTTTTGGCACTCATTTTGGTAATAGTCTAACTTGCCACAATTATATCAATTACCATTCTTTATTAACTTTGATTTGCCTTTTAACTTCTCACATTAGTGAGGTTTTCTGTTTTTACTTTTCCTCTGATTTTTTGTGAAAAATGCTTCTGATTGAATAAAACTCAAAGAGTTTCTTCTTATTTCCTCATTTAACAAGCTTTATGTTACTTGACTTATGGTAACAACTCCATCTGGAGCAGAGTTACTTAAGATAAGGTCTCATAACTATTAGGCAAAGAACTAAGTAATAACTCTGCTCTAGGTATAGAAGAACTAAGTAGTAATAAGGCAAAGAACTAAGTAGTAATAAGGCTTGCAACTTAGAGATAAGGTCATATAACATCATCTTTATAGAAGATAGCTAATTCATAATACTACAATTGAGCTTTCTTTCTTATACTTCAAATTTACAAGCTTCCTAATCAACAAAGCCTATTTTTCACGGTCTTTCTCACATACAACCCTTCCAATTTCTTCCAAAGTGATTGTGTCAAAGTATTTGTAGACACATAATGAAAGACATTATCATGCAACCATTGCCAAATAAACTCAATAGCTTTCCGATCTAATTTCTTCCACTTCCACTCATCAGTCGCCATCAGTCATATCTTTCAGTTAGACCCCATCAACTTCCACAGGTGCATATAAGTCTTTGCAATATAATAAGTCTTCCATCTTGGCATTCCAAATCATCCAGTTATTTCCATTCAAACTAACTATTCAACTTATAATTGCCTCCATAACTCCACACACAAAATGATTAGAAACAACTCGAAGCTCTGATCTCACTTATTGAGAAACAACACACACTCCCCTTCTATATGCAAATCAATTAGATTAACAATATAAAAAAATAATATAAAATATTTAATGGATGATAATCACTTCCAACTAGGGCTGTAAATGAACTGAATCGAGCCAAATACCACAATGTTCAATTTGAGTTTGATAACCAAAACTCAAGTTTAAGTTTGGTTTGAGTTTAATTCGAACCTGAACCTTAGTGTTTGAGTTTGATTTGTTTAAAGTTTAGTGAGTTTGAGTTTGATTCATTTAGATTTGATTAGTTATACAAACCGAACTCAAACTCAAGTTTGGGTTTGATTACGAGTTTAATTCATGTATTCCATATCCACCTTAATTCATGTATTCCATATCCACTCCGTTTATACATTTCACCAAATCATTTCATGACGGGAGCTAAAAAATGAAGCAAATCCAAATCTCAGGTGGACCATATCATTGGAAATAGTGGCTTTTTAACTATAAACAAACCCTATCTGGCCTTACCAAACCGAACTCATACTTGTTTGAGTTCGCTTTGATTACTAATCAAACCCAAAAATAGGGTTTGAGTTTGGTTTGTTTACTAATTAAACGAACTCAAATGAGCTTTAATCGAGCCAAACTCAAACCATTCACGAATAGTTTGGTTCGTTAAATACCCCTACTTCCAACACAAGCAAGCAAATCATCAAACATGTAAGATATAAGAGACACAGAGATTTTTTATGTGAAAAAACCCTCCATTATGAAGGAAAAATCACAAGACCTAGTCTGGCACAAAATCACTATAATAGAAATAATGAAAGTACAATCATCAAGAGACCAACCTCTCTTAGATATCCAAATACGTCACTCAAAAGTGGATTACAAACAACAATGTAAGAAAAGAGTTCTCTCACCAAATAGAGATTGTACAAACTCTTAACACAACACTTAAAGAAGACAATCGAAGAAATTGACGTTGTAGATGGATCCTCATGAACATAGATATGAAAACCCCTTAGTAATAAAAAAGAAGCTTGAACAAAGAAGATACCTTGCTCCTCTTCCTCCACCAACCCTTCTCCTCTTTTTCTCCAAGGAAAAAAAAAAAACTACTCCCCCTTTTTACTTTGCTTTAAAAAAAAAAAAAAATTTGCTTTAAAAAAAATAAGGCCAAAAAGACCAAAATGCTCCCATACATGTGAAGAAAAAACCACTTAAGCACACACATGTTGATCCCACCTCCACATGAAGAGGGACCCAACACCTAGAGTGGAAGATCTTAGCCACCAATCCGGGCTTCTTCTTGTTGATGAGATATTATAATAGTCGACTCACCTCCATCAAGTTAGGCCTGGATGATAAGGACGGTTCGTTTATTGGGCAACACCCTGGATAAGCAATGCTCAAAAGTCATCCTCAATGTAACCATTATAACCTTCAGATTTTCAGCCTACAGATGGATGGTCAAGAAAGTCAATGCAGGATCCCGTTCAACTAAAAAATTGATAGATGAGAATTCTTTATCGATGGTAGACACAAAAAGATGGATGTGGATTCAATGGCTACAGGTGACCATCGAGGTTTGTGGATCCGTAAACGTGGGCCATACGGTGCTGTATGTGTTTTATATCCACACGGCCCATCCATTTTTCCAGCTCATTTTAGGGCATGAGCTCGAAAATGATTGCTTCATTTTTTGACCTGGGGAGTGAATCCCTGACTGTGGGGCTCACCTCAGTGATGCACTGTATATCCATACCATCCATCCGTTTGCCAGCTCATTCGAGGGCGTGGGCCTAAAATTAAAGCAAATCCAAATCTCGAGTGGGCCACGCCACAGGAAACAGTGGTGATTGACCATTAAAAAGTGTGGGTCACAAAAGTCTGATCGAGCTGAGATACGTATATTGAGGTAGGCCCACTGTCAGCTTTTGTTTTCTATTTTTCGTTCATTTTAGAGCATGGTCCCAAAAATGAAGCAAATCCAAATATAGAGTGGACCACACCATAGGAAAACAGTGGTTATTGAAAAAATTCGAGCTTCGACAACATAAACTACTACAGGTATTGAATTTTTTAAAAAATTCAATGACCACTGTTTCCTGTGTTGTGGTCCACTTGCAATTGCGATTTAGATCTGTTTCATTTTTTGAAACACGCCCTAGAAATATAACACATACATCAAGGTCCCCAATATCGCCCCTAAGATGGACAGCTTCAATCAGCCATCTCTGCAGCTATTGAATTTAGATACACAGACCACCGTTGATGTATGATGGTAAAGAAAACTGCTCCAATGATACACCCTACCTATTTAACGTGCACTGGAAACATAAGACAGTCAACGGTCCACCACCAAAGGGGACTGGTCCGTTAATCAGAAGGCTAGGATTGTCCTATTTGCATGAACTTTTACCACGTGTCATCTCCGATGGACACACCAGCTGGGTGGTTGGGATCCTGATGAGAAGGTGACAGTGAAACGGTTCAAACCGAACCGGATTATGGTCCAACCATCTCTCCCTAGGAGCGGAATGCGTGTGACCCCGGGCTGTGTGGGGCCCGTAGAGATGTCGGGACAAATCCACTCCGTCCATCTGTTTTCAATGACCACAATAGTATAGGATTCTAAAAATAAGGCAGATCCAAAACTCATGTGGGCCATACCACACGAAACATTGGGGATTGAACGCCTGGTGCAGTTTATCTGAGTGGTAATAATTCTATGAACGGTTTGGATGGCATATGAACATTGGTCAGCTCCAGAAAGGTTTCAACGGTGGACGTTGCTGTTCCACACTGTTTTGTTGGTGTGGCCCACCTGAGTTTTGGATATGCCTGATTTTTAGAATCCTGTCCTAATTGTGGTCTTTCAAAACAGATGGACTGAGTGGATTTGTCACTGTGGGTCACAGGCAATCCGCTCCCTCTCTCCGAAGCACACGTGACAGGATGACATATAATCAGGACTGTACATCTACTTTTCCGCGCTGAATGATTAAATCAGGACTGTTCATCCGATCAATGCCTTCAAAGGGAGGCCACAATCTAAATCGTGGGGGTGAAATGCCGATGGAGTATATCACGATAATCACACCAGTGGAATGATCCTAACCATCAATTATTGATTATTAATCGATGGTTAAACAAATAAATTATCAGTAGCCCAAATTCAACGGGCGAACATCAGACGTTTAAGATCACTCAATCGGATGGATTTTTGAGCTTTACTCCATCCAGAATGGATCCAGTTATTTGAACGGCCTCGGTTACTGTATACTCCTGCCACATGTGAATTGGCTTTGAGTCACACCCAAGGTTGGGTCCAGATAGGTGGTTCACATCATTTCTATCAAGGAAAGAACAAGGAAAGATGAGGGTGTGTTTTTATGTTGCCCACAGGGTATGGCCCTTGTATGTACCCCATAAGCTATCCTCTCTGACTTTCTTCAGTGATCCAGACCATTGATCTGTTGAACCCCTCATGGATGGACTACGAGTCAACATTCTCCTAATAGAAGAATGTCACGAGCTTTCTTTTTGTGCCCTGTATTAGAATGTTGATAAGAGAAATTGCTACTGAGGAAGTGCTCAAGATTGATGGCTATGATCTTCCAATCAATTTATGAAAATGCTCATGGATTAGCTTTTTAATAAATTACTTACCGTAAGGAAAAAGTGTAATGACAAAGGCCATTTCCATTAAATACAAATGACGAGAAATACCATATCCATGCAAACCAATTTGAATCCACAACAGGTGGATCTGATCAATGGTTAATTTTCTCAAGGGAGATTCTAATCTGTGAAATCTCAAAACCCAACACCAAAAAAGTACAAGATCGATTGATAATGGAACAAGAAACTTGTAATTATTTGTTATTCAAAGAGCAATAGAAATGCTCAAACTCTAAAAACAATGTTAAAACTGTGACATCTAGGATGGATTATGAGTTTTTCTTTCTTTTTTCTTTTCTTTTCTTTTCTTTTTTTTTTTTTCAATCTATGGAAGGATAAGTTGTGTTTGGCAATCTTTTACCAGATACAAATGAGCTGAATAGGAGTAATGCTCTTCCTGGCTGCGCGTAAGGCACCATATGAGCAGCACCTCTCACCGTAGCAAATGTCAGTAGATTTCCATACTCAGTTGCCCAACCACCCACCTTTCATAAAGGAAATGAGAGAGAGGGAGGGAGATGCCATTAGAAAATGTTGAAGACAGAAAAAAAAAAAAAAAAAAAAAAAAAAAATGGGGCAATTGTCTAATGTGAACAAGTGGCAGACGTGGAACCATGCCACCTAATAGATTGGTGGGCCTAACTCTAGGATGTGGGACCATGCCAACTAATGGATCAGTGGGTCCAACACCTGATCAGTTTCACATGGTGGTTCGCACATCCTAGTCGATATTTGGACAGTTCGAATTCATTGTGTTGGACTCACAATAAAGCTCTTTTGGATGCCACTTAAAATGAGTTCATCTCGATTTAGTTTGCAGTTATATGTATTACATATTTTGGTAAGGATTAAAAACACTCAATTAACTCCTCATTTATACAACTATAATCTCTAATACATACTGTTAACTAAAAAAATGAAATGAACTCATTTTTAAGTGGCAACCAAACAAGGCCTAAGACTGTTCATCAAAATTACGAGTTCTTAATTTACTTAGGCCTTGCACATTGATGAACATTATGAGAGAGAGAGAGAGAGAGAGAGGGGGGGGGGGGGGGGGGGGGGGGGGGGGTGGGTTATACCTGGCCTCGAAAGAACCAAGCACCATAAGGCACAGTTACTTTGAACTTTAAATCATGGGCTAGTTCACGGACAAGTGTTCGAGATCCCATCAAGGGTACGACAGAATCCTGGTCACCACTGCAGCTCAACAAGAACGTCAGTCACAGAGATACTCGATCAACAATCATAAGATAACCTTTTTTTTTTTGTAAAGAAACGCTCACCTGAAAACCCAAACAGGAATGCCATTTTGAATTATCCTTTTAAGCAATGGGAGAATATTGATGTTACCATCTGTGACGCTGTAATTCAGGAAACTGAGGCCATAAAAGAATTTAGTCATTTTCATATTCGCAAGTCACTGTTAAATTACCACAAATAGATACAGCCAGTTGCAAGTTTGCAGTAATGATTATAAGCAAGTTAATTAGTATATTAAAGCTAAACTTTTGAAGGGTACTGCATCTGCACCAACCTTGATTGATAATCATACCTATTCTTCCCACTTTTTAAGTAATATGCTAGTATCATACAACCTGTAAATTTGTATTACCTAAAGTGGAAAGCAATCAATCATGGTGGGTTTATTTAGATAGTGTCCCCCCTTATTAAATTGGTACTGGTAGAAATGGCACGCGCAATGAATTGTCAGGGAGTATCGAATTGTCAGCAAAGACCCACTTCCAGAGAGAGAGAGAGAGATGAGACTAATTGTGTGAGTAGATATGGCCATCAAGAAGAAGAGCAGTATATCAGACCATAATAACCAACACAATTTGAGTAGCTTAAGAGTCTATGGCATTATTTATTGTCAACACAACAAACAGTGGCTAATGTAAAGGGTGTGTTAGGATGGACAATTGAATTAAAATGCAAGTGATGAAATTGTACTTAGACCATTCAGATCAAGTGTCTGTGCTCCAAACTGCAGTTAGTGATACTTTTCAAGATAAAATTAAAAGAAATGTAAATGCAATTTGAGGGAAACTACCTCATTATGAAAACTAGAATATTATTTACTTTTCTTTTTCTTTTCTTTTTAATTTTGTTTCCTCTTGATTGAACTGATCATTTGGAATTCAATTCACTAGTGCATCAACATGCATGCAGCCTAAGACAAACTACTCTTCTTTCGGCAAGCATAGAATACTCACTTGCTGCACATAGACCAGCTATATGGTAAATTAGTCCTATTAGCATGAAGAGCACGCTGAACTTCAGGAAGGTTGAAATAAAAATGCCTTTCGTAAGTCATGCATACATCAACACCCACACTCTTCTTGGTAGCCTGCCATTTTAACAGAACAACGTGGTTTAATGACTAATGTAACCCACTAGCCACTAAAACCTTTCAGAATGCATACAGATGAAAACAGATATCAAGATAACATGCTGAATAAAAGAAGGAAAAATGCCTTTCCAAATTTGAAATGTTCACTCCTACAAGTCTAATTGGATCGAACGAAACCATCCTTATAGTGCTAGTAACCTCTTCGTAATGGCCCGAGTCCCAATCAACTTGTGGGTAGGACTATAATTTTTTAGGGGTGGAAATCTCCATACCACAGAGAAACGTAAAGAAATTTGGGGCTACCCATTATATGCTAGAACAAATGAAAGCTTCTTGAATGAAAAGAACATACGTATTTCCGCAAACGTAGCTCTTGCTCTACAATAGATGGATAACAGACATCAAGGATGACGTCGTAGTTGTTTATGTAATCACCAACCACACGATTTGCATCGGAAATTGCTTTGTTGCATTCGGTGGACACATTGTGGGGGCCATCAAAGACATAATCATCAAAATCACATTGATTCATGATGGTGAGACCAATTTCATCAGATATCATCCCGTGCGACCAAAAGAACTCATAAGATGCAGGGATGTCCCTATCAAGCTTGAGAAGTGGGTTTCCAATCTATTGAAAAAAAAATCAAGAACCAAAGCTAAAGATGAGTGATCATTTATAAGTACCTATTGAAAAAACAGCATATACTTGTAAACAGAAAGAAAATTTCATCAGAGCAGCAAGTTTTCTTACCGCTACTCCTTTGATATTGAACTTGAAACCAGTTGAATGCTTATTGTGATTAAGCAGAACAATAGCCAGTTGTGGTATGTAATGCCCTAACATGCCAATAAAAGTCAGAAAACTACTCAAACGGATGGGATGGAAACAAAGATGGTAGAAATGAGCCCTGCTAAGGAGATCCACACAAAGAGGATGTTTGCAGCACCATGCCAGTGTGGCACAGGTGTGTGATATACATTCATCAGATGTGGCCTACCATGAAACATGCCTGGTCAGAAAAAAAAAAAAAAAAGGCCGGGTACTCATCATGTGGGCCACAAATGTAAGTTGGATAAAGACTAAATGAGTCTTTTTCTAAACATCATTTTTTCCCATGCATGTGATCTGCCAGATGACTAGACCTGCCTATTTTTGAGCTAGGGCAGGTTCATGGTGGGCCCCACCAGATGAATTGCCCAAATTCCACACATATCCGCCAAGTTCCACGTTGGTACAGACTCTTAAGATCCTTTTTAATCCTCTTCATGGAGGGTCTCATTCGCATTTTTGTGGCTCCAAAATGGTGCTTCTATTACCAGACCTGCATAGCTTTCTCCAGTTAGAAACAAGTCTCTTGATTTGAACTCGGGAAATTTCTCATACCATCTCAACAAGAAAATATGCATGTCATTTGCTGCCAAGAAAAAAGGTTCAACATACGATTAGATTTAAAATAAAATAAAAAAAGATTTACTATAATAACCATTATCTTGAAACATAAATCCAACAGTACTGAAATGCAGCTGATACTTTCCTAGAGAGGAGCACAGTCGAAAAAAAATCTCCAGCATGATTAGATACCTTGCTGCTCTTTAAAATCAAACAGATAAACTTGGATTTTGGTTGTTCCACTTACCGGTGGAGGCATCTCCAGAAGTGTAGTCTGATGTTTTATTCGAGTAAGACCATCCTACTCCAGCAGGAGACTCAACAAAAAGGAGATTTGATGCTACAAAGATACAAATGCAAAGCCAAGGGGTTGGTAAATGTAAAATGAACAGCCAAAACAACAAACAGAAGAATGGTGTTGACAAAAGAAAGAGACGTAATCAGAAAATACTCCATCATGTTGGAGAATAACTATTTTCCTAATCAAATTCAAGGAGAAAACAGAACCTTTATTCCATGACTTTTTATTTCTGAGAAGGCCTCGACCATCACCCCTAGGGAAAAATGGGCCCAATTCTGTGAAGGCACCACCACCAACCGAAGAACAGCCTGGGCCTGAATACAGAGGTGTGCTATTAATGCCCATTCATCAAGAGTCCTAATGTTACAATATTTAAGAGAAGAAGAAAAAGAAAGAAGGAAAGAAAAAGGTCAAGGTTTATTTTACAAGGCTGTTTATTAAACCTTGGTGCAAAATGAAAAAAAAAAAAAAAAAAGGACATGATTCAAGTAAAATACTCTGATGAAAACTCATATGCAGTTCGTCCATTACTAATATCAATATACTAGAAGAAAATCAGAGGGATGGTAGCTCCTTGTCTTTCTACAAGTTGAAACATAACCAAAAAGTTCTTCAGAAAATCGTAAACACTGAATTTTCAAGCAATACTGGTTCGGAATGTTCTTAAAAATTGAAATTCGTAGGTGAAGAAATCAGCCATTTCGAGCTTTAAATTGCATGTAATGAAGTGAATTTCATTAAAGGAACAGACCATTTTCAGGAATGTAATATGGGGGAGATGGATGGTAAATACACACCGACATTTCCTAAAAGATAACCTCATGTGTTCTCTAGTGCTGGAAAGAAAGGGGAAATAGCGATTGGTGAGGACAGCAACATCCATTCATGATAGAAACGAAACTCAACCCAAGGATATCGACTTGGGATTTCATTTTGTACAAGTGGACCCATGGTTCGATGATCCCGAAAAGTTGGTTAGATGCAACCCAATGGACAGACCATCTAAAAAAATATGTCTGTAGTAAGAAGATACTAGCCACCAATAGTTGCACCAATATTTCTCCTATTAATTGTCTATTTTCAGGCCAGCAAATGAAAGGTTGAGATTGTCTTATCGAAGGGATTTTCAGGACATCGTACATCCACAGTGGAGACCAACAGACAAATGGTCTAGATCAGTAAACCAGGGGCCACGCTTTTACGACTGACAACCCAATTATACCATTCATATCCTCAGGTCAACGATCATGAATCCTCCTGGTTTGCAAGGTCCTTGCAAGTTGCATTCATAGGGAGAAGCAGTATTTGATTCAGTCCTTCTGTCTAGGGATAACAAATATAGTGAAGGAAGTGCATATTTGCGGGGTGTGTGTGTGTGTGTGTGTGTGTGAGAGAGAGAGAGAGAGAGAGAGAGAGAGAGAGCTGAAGAGTGAGGATTGATTTCGATTTTAAGCCAACTAGACTCAGTAGTAAGAAAGGCTACCCATCTGGAAGAAATCCATTCTATCATGAAAGGAAAAGCTTACATTGATGAGGAACTTGGGGTCAATGCATGAAATCTATCATGACAGATTGAGAATCAGAAATTGAGAATCAGAAGGCTCTGAAGATCTTCGAGTCCCAGCCGATTCTGCGGTAATTAACTTAAAAATGTGCTATTGATCTTGTTAAACTCTAAATGTTCTTTTGAGGCATTCTATTTCTAAGGGTGTGTTTGGTTGCACCACATATCACGAAATTTCATGACATTTTGAATTGAATTATAACAGAAGGGGATAATAAGCCACAGTTTCCTATTCTCGGGCTGGATTGAGTAAAACAAGCTGTGAAGAACATTCAACTCATTCAAGAGAACTAATCATCTCAAGCTCTTGGTCATGGTAATTATAAATGGGAACAATTTGCATATTTTGAAAAACAGAGGATATTCATTAAATAAATATAGAAGTCAGCCCCAATTCCCAATTCTAATGGAACTACTTTCCCAATGAGAAAACAAAAGAGAACTAGGAAAGAGGAGACAATGCTACAGATGGATAGGTAGATGCAGAGAGAGAGAGAGAGAGAGAGAGAGAGAGAGAGAGAGATGGCTAACTACTCCAAGAAAAGGCATCAAAGAAGAAGCATACAAACCCACAAGTCCCATCATAAAAATCTAACAATCACTTCAAAAAACAAAACAAAAATAGAAAGAACCAGAAGGGCACTCTGGGTAAGAAACAGAGACAAGGAAAAATTGCAAATCTAAGAAACCTATAAACAAAAACGTAAAAAACCAACTTCAAAATCGTTCAAATTACAATTCATATACAGAACTCAAGATTACCAAAATAAATAAATAAATAAAATAGTGACTATTTGAAAGGAACAGAAAGAAGACCTCCATTCAACCAGAGAGTCAACGGCTTCTTCTCAGCATGCCCATCTGCTTCAGCAAAGTAGTAAAACAGACTCCTCCCAGCCTTCTCGTCCACATTCACATAACCAGCAAACTGCTTGAAATCCACCTTTGGCTGCCCTGGCAACCTCACAACCAGATCTTCAGCTGGGAACCCATCAACCCCACCCAAAGCCAACAACCCCACCAACCAAAACCCAAATCCCAACCAACCCATCTCACCAAATTTTCAAAAACAGGCTCCTGTTCTCTCTCTCTTCCCTTTCTTTCCTTCTATTGAGAGATAGAAAGAGATTTAAAAAGAGAAATGAAGAGGAGAGAGAACGAATTGTAACAGAAATCTCTGGGAGGAGGGTTTGCACGTGAAATTGCGAGCGTTTGGCTGCAGAATTGCAGTAGAAGTGTGTCTCTTGGCAAGTATACGTTTGCGTCGGCCTTGTATCGTTTTCCCAAAAATAGATATGGTTTTAGAAGCTTTTGGATGAGCTCCTGAGGATTCTGGTTGGAGAGAGCCGTTATGGAATAGACGACTAGGCTCCAGCCACGTGTCTTCTCATAATGATCCGGCGTGATTTACTATGCTCTGATCTTAATGGCACTTTTTTGGGGCCCAGTTGAGTGAACTCAAGCGGGTGCACTCTTTTCCTGCCCTCCTATCACACGTGCAAATTTAAGACATGTGAGAGAGATCCAAGACGTTCATCAGGTTCATTTCAAAGTATAGATTCTTTAATAAAAAAAAAAAAAAAAAAACTGGAAAAGATGTCGGTTTGTCCACACATATGAAAAGCAATGGACTGTTAAGAAAAGTTGAATAGATGTCCACATTCAATTCTTAAAAGTACAACATGCCAAGTTAGTAAGACGTCCTGATTTCTTTCTAGAACATTTACACGTAAGTTTTCCGTATGATGAACGGCTTGGATCTTGAACATGTGTTTCATGTTGGCACGTGGGAGGAAGGAGTATAAAAACGAAAACTCCATCGACTTCACGTCTTTTTTTCTCTGTTATTGTACCAAAGGCTGTTCTTTCCGAAAGTGGATTGCGCAATGAGTCACTCAGTCTGTGGGGCACACCATGGCCTATATGCTTTATCCACGCCGTACATCCGTTTTTACAGATAATTTTAGTACATGATCTCAAACTTGAATGACATTCAAAGCTCAAGTGGACCACATTACAGGAAACGGTGGGAATAATGATGTGCACCGTTGAAACCTCCCTAGGGCCCCTAGTAATCTTTATTTTCCATCCAACCTGTTCATAAGGTCACAAAGAAATGGATGAAGGTAAAAAAAAAATATATATCATCTTGATCCAAAACTTCTGTGGCAACAAAGGAGTTTTCAACGGTAGGCATTCAATTCACACTGTTTCTCGTGGTGTGATCCACTTGAGCTTTGGATATGCTTTGGTTTTGGGATCATCTCCTAAAATGATCTTTAAAACGTATGGACGGCGTGGATAAAATACACAGATCACAGTGGGCCTCACAGGGTAGCGTACTGAGTTACTCAGTACTCAATCCTCCTCCGTTATTTCCGAGTTCGTTTCGTCTTTTTCGCGACTCAGAATACAGAGTCTGTCGCCACCTAATGGGGCGAACATGCCACGATGGTCCAATATTTCAACCGTCTATATTTTCGTGATTACCTTTCTCATATGCATCCTTAAGTGGTGATTCTGACCTTTGATATTTAGGGTCGATTGCAAGCCATTGAAAATTTTCTCTTAATGTTGTAAATGCATCAGGAGATATTAACGGTCGAAATCACTCGTTCAGCATAATTTTCTTACATGAGCCTGTAAATAATACATTCCATAACATGGATGGTTCCGATCATCTGATCACTCATCATGTGGACCCCAGTGGGCGGCGGCGCATGCCTGACCCTGAGTCCATACAGAGTCAAAACGAACTCGTCGCAGTGGAAGATTTTACTCAGGCCAATTATTCGATAATCCAGACCGATAGTCTGTTGCGTCCTACCTTAGATGGACAATGTCAACGTTGTCGTGGACAGGAAAATCATAACCATTCGATTTGTGGCCTACGTTCACAAACTCGCTGCAATATAGACCATCAAAATAGTGGGCCCCATCACGCTTGGAGCATGGATCGAAAGCCACGCTCGTTAGATGATCCTAACCATCTTATTCCGCCCACAGAAATTGTACCAATGAACATTTCTTTTAGCCGTCCATTTCACGGAAACTACCGAATGGTTAGGATCGGTTGGACCATCCAACCATTCTGAGTTTTGGGCTGTTCTTACCTTGCAATGTGGCCCACGACCTTGACGGTCTGGATTAGGGTGCATTTATATCAATTCCACTAGCGCCGAGTTCCAAAAAGCATTACTTCGTATTTGTAACAAAGATGCACTGGAAGTCATAGTCCACGTGATGGACCCGCATTTTTCTGACCCAGATCCACTTATTTAATGATCAGGACCATTGACCCGTCCGTCAACCTGAGCCATTTTCATCCTAGTAGTAGATCAACACCGTCCACCCATTAGAAACTGCGATAAATAGCCCATTCATCCCTCTCTTTCACATTTACCGCACTCAATTGCAGCCGTTGATGAGTTTTTACTTTCACAGCCTATTTGAAGGCCACAAATTGAGTGTTGAGGAACATCCTTTTGGGGCGGACTTTTAAACATAGGCCAACCTTGGTGGAATCCACTATGTGTACGGTTCAGATCAACTGTTTATACAGCCACGTGGACACTAAAAGGATGGCTCTATGGTGTCATTTTCCATACAAGTCAAAGATGCTTGCGAGTGCTAAAAGAAGGCTTGAAGTACAGACGTTCATGTGATGGGCCAAAAGGGGCGTCTGAACCTCTAATCATCTAACCACCCAATTTAGAAAATTTACAAAAATATCCACGGGAAGGAAATCATGAAGAAAATGATATGAAGTTTTAATGTGGCAGTAAAGGCCTTTGAAATCATTAAAAGATTAGCCCTTTTGGAAGCGGAATGCCTACTGATTAACCATCGTACATTGTACTGAGTGAACTGTGGGCCCACTGTGATGTATGTGGCTTATCCACGCCGTCCATCCTTTTTATCAGCTTATTTTATGGCACAATCCCAAAACTGAAGCATGTCCAACGCTCAAGTGGACCACACCACAGGAAAATATGTGAATTGATCGCCTATCATTGAAAACTTCCTATGGCCACAGAAGTTTTGGGTCAAGCTGATATATGTGATTTCCTTTCATCCATGTCTTTTTGACCTTATGAACAGGTTGGATGACAAATAAACATTACTTTGGGCCATACGGAGGTTTCTACGGTGGATGCCATCATCCTGTGGCGAGGGCTCATGCGCTAAAATGAGCTGGAAAAGCGGATGGACAGCGTGAGATAGGACACATACGTTTATGGTGGGCCCCACAGACTGAGTTAGTACGTAATCTGCTTCCGGCCCTTTTGATGTCTGCTAGCTGGGCAGACTCCATTATTAGTTTTCCACAGTTTAGAAAATGGTAGTGACCCATCCTCTTCACATGTGGCACTGGTTTACAGCTATCCAGACCTCCAGACCATACAAATTATGGGTCCCATTTTAAATGGAGCATATATCTAAAATTAAACGGATCAAGCAATCCCAACCATCCAATTAATTAGCTATCAAGTGGATGGTTGAGAGTAAAACCTTGAGTGGTTCATTTTGGAAGGGGGGGGGGAAATCAGATAGGTAATAATTATCTTCTCAGTGCAATTTCTGCTTTATGTTTCAGGATTGCCGCCGGGTCATTCAAGCTGCTCCAAAAGGACCCAATCATGGATGATGTGCTTCTGGCTCCCTTCAATGTGAACCGTTGGTTTTTGAAATCTATTTTTCCTAAAGCAGCTTCACCTGATGAGCAAATCGGCTTGATTAGTGGGGCAGAGAGGTATTCACAATATGGCCCACCTGATCAACAAACTGATCTCACACGCTCGTCTCACGTGCTTTCTTATGCCATTTATTCCCAAGATATCCCCCCTCCACTCCACTGCAAATTTTCAACATTGAATAATGGTAGACTCTTAATGAATGGTAATGGATCTAATGATTATTTCAAACCGTATTCTTATCCATCGAAAAGAAAAGGAATTGACAAGAAGTGGTGCACGTGCCAATGTGGCACACGTGTTAGCCAATCTGAGTCACTGATCAGCTGGGTCCCATCTGAAACATGCTCTGGACCAAAAATTAGGCCAGTCCACTCACCAAATGGACCACAGGGATATAAAATGATTGTATGTTTTAGGGAAAAGAAAGATGACTGATGATCAATATAGGATGTACCATGTTTGGCACACTTGATGGTGGATGGTTAGATCTTTTGGGCCAGGACATGTTAATGCTGGTCCCCAAATATGAACGGCCCAAAAAAAACAAAAAAGAAAAAACATTTAGATGGGCCATTCAATGACATCAATTGGGAGTTAATTCATGAGACTTTTCATTGCACCCATAGGAAAGAAGACAAATGAGTATATTATATTAGCTTATTCTCCATTTTCTTAATCGAATACATGTGCAAGAGAATGAGTTTCATTATTAGATGATTTCTGTTCATGCCATTGTTCCACCCACCCCACAAGACTCCAGACAGTAGGTGCGGGCAGGTCCGGCCCGCCAGTAACTTTTAGCCCGGTTATCATCGTTATCGACCCAGACACATTAATTATACCAAGGTGGCACAATGTCACATAGGGATTCCCACCTAAGATGTCTGATCAAGATCGGACGGTCGATCTAACTCCTAATAGTTCGCGCTGAAAAGTCCATATTAGCGACCAGCCGACCACACCAGGATTTTCCTCTTAAGGTGATGCTTTTATGCTGTCTTCAGAGAAACTTCGACACCCGAGTAGAATGTGATGGACAATACACAGGCACTCAGAAATTCATACACGTAAGGTTAATACAACTGTCTAAATTGTGGGTCACAGATTAAATGTTATTGCAGAATGGCAATAAATAAATAGCAATTGAATTGGAACCCCACACCCAATTGCTGATTGGATGTTGACGAGTAATACATCATCATTGTTTCCTTTGATCTATCATAATATAAGCCTCTCATCTACCTAATTTTTTTTACTGGCACCTGATGTTAGCTGATTTAGCAAATGTATGGAATAGATGTTACACACGTATTAAGTTGGGTCCCAAAAATCCTTGTAAGAGAAGATGAGAAGCTGGTGTAAGCTACATGAATTAAAAGAAGTGAAAAGAAGCTGGTGCAATCCATGCTTTGCTATAAAATTTCAGCATATGATTACCAAGTAGTTACATTTTTATGACAAATTTACCCTCTTTTAACTAATGTTGTGAAGAATAATTGCAAGGGCAAAAATGTCCTATAGTTGTACAGAGTGGAGATATCATTTTGATGAAGTACCGTACACCACCAAGAGATGGCCTTGGCAGTGGTCCAGGTATCACGAAGGTGAAAGCTGTCATGGTGGAAGCATGTGCAAAGGATCAAAGGATCTTTGGGGGAGGTTTTATGAAGGGCAATGACATAATAGAGACGTTTCTACCTTATCATGATGGATTCCCTCTTCTGTGTGGTAGGAATGATGGTGGATTGTGATGGTTCAGCTAGTGGGAACTGCCATGGATGGCCCGTGAGAAAACTCAAAACGAATCTGATGATCCTACAATCTGGTTGGTGGATTTCAAATTAGACGGTGAAAAGCAAAAATGGTGACACCTATGTATGGCTGCGATCAGTGGATTGGTCTGATTTTTCACACATGTGCCATCTACAATAGGGCTCATTATATGGACGGTCCTGATCACAGACCTGCTGACATATGTACAGTGAAGGAGGGGTTCTATTATAATATGATAGGGACTTTTCTACCGTATCATTTCCCAGTGGAAGTACAGACTCCATGTGGTCAATAAAGCAGCATTGGACTATAATGATTCTCCTTGGAAATATCCTAAGGTTGGTGTTGCTTGTTTGTGGGTACCCCTTAATGATAGATGTACCCATGGCAGGTGTGTATTAATCAAGACCATCCATCTAGTAGAACCACCGCCGATGATAGGTGGTTCATAACGATGATCGCAGACACCATACCAGTGGCATTCCAAGTGACGGCAGAGAACAAAAATTCCAACGGTCAACTTTCATTACAAAGAAGAGAAGAGAACTGATGGATATGATAGCATGATACATGCTATTTTAAATAAAAAAAATCGGCCATCCATCACAGGGCCCACTAGATGGACAGTGACGATTGAGACATCACCCTGCCACGTGTACGGTTGAAAGATGGCTAGGTTCTAACATGTTCCGCTTCTAATAGCTCCACGGTATCAGCCAAAAGCATATGGTCCCGAACCATAAAACTGAGAAGGAATCTCTTTCGCCGCCGCATCTCCCTCCTTTTATCTTCTTTTCAGTTTTTCAAATCAAATGCGAAAGGTACTACCCGTTCGTGCATGCCGAGCAAACGTGAGCAGCACGTGCCAACATGACACGAGGATTACAAGTTTCTCGTCGGTCATGATGCTGACCCAGTGTTGATGCCCCCACCTTGAAAATCAACCTAGCCTGCTCTTCTACTGGGCCACGCATGTATATCTACACATTTTTTGAAGGCAGTAATTTTCGAGCCAGGTGCATCCACCATCGAGCAGGCCTGATGAGCGGCTCAATCTCACACAGACGAGCAGACCAGCCTGGATGTTTCGGTCAGAGCTTCTACATTATAGGGCTGATGAGCGGATCTGATCTCACACAAAGCTGACACGTAAACATTCGTGAGTCACACCTCTCGTACCCCTTTGGCATCATGCACACGGGAGTGCTTTGGAAATGACGTGTTTGGAACACACCGTGTCACGTACGAGTGATGTATGTGATCCCAGTACGACGATTCTGTTTTTAGCACGCCAGACACCCACTTGAAGCGTATGCTATTGCGATTGCATACTGACACTGAGACGGCCTTAGGGCCCACCATGATTTATGTGTTTTATTCACACCGTCCATCCATTTTGCCAGCTCCTTTTAGGGCATGAGCCCAAGAATGAGTCAGTTCCAAGTCTCAGGTTGATCATACCACAGGAAACAGTGGTGATTGACTGCCCACCAATAAAAACTTCTTGAGGCCATAAAAGTTTTGGATCTAGTTGACAGTTGTGTTTTCCCTTCATCCTGGTCTGTGTGACCTATTCAACAGGTTGGTCTGTGTGACCTATTCAACAGGTAGGATGGCAAATAAACATTAAAGTGGGGCTCTGAGAAGTTTTTAATGGTCGGCGTTCAATCACCACTGTTTTCCTGTGGTGTGGTCCACCTGAGATTTGGATGTCTCATTTTTTACTAATGCCCTAAAATAATGATCTAAAATGGATGGATAGCATGGATAAAACACTTACATCATGATGGCACCCACGACATGTCAGTAGGCTATCCGCGTCCAGCTCACTTGAAGCCGACTAGATGCATGGCCCACCAATCCAGCAGTTGATGACCTCTCGCTGACATGAAAATCCAGGTATAAGGATGATAACATTGGACATATCAGCGCACAAAAAGAACTTAATGATCAGCCCTAATAGTGGACCACAGCACAAATATCCCATCAACCAAAACATGTTTTTATTGAAGTATACATTTTGCTTGCTGAATGTGGATTGCTGCCACTCTTTGCTTAATCTTTTAACCAGCCATATGCGAATCCATAGTTCCAGCCTTACATCCAGTGGGTCCCACCATAAACAAGCCATGACCACAAGAAACTGACAAGCCTTGCCACATATCGCCATGTATGTGTGCCCGCATACTGAATTTCGGCATCACTGCAGCAAGTCCCTGTTGTGTCGGTCAGTTTCCTTGTCACTGCATGAGATTTGCTGTGCCAGTCAGCAGACCCACTGCCTCCTGATTCAACAAGCAGTAATGAGACAAAAAAATACAGCATATCAGTGGCCTGTTTGTATGCGAGCACAACATAGATCAAATCAGATACAAAGAGCACATTCCACTTTCATTTTCAGGCAGGTGGTGAAAGGAAAGAAATGGCTAATAGACACCAACCCTCTTAATGCATCCACCTCTTTGGATAAATTTGTCAAATCCTTTCACATGAAAAATCCGCAAAGGCCTGGTATTCTCCCATGTTGCAAACAGGCCGGCAACCATGCATACCAAACCAAATGCAGTAGATTGCAGTAAATAAAAGGAAAAACAGAAAAAGTGAGGATGGATAGCACTCACCAATTACTTGATCGGTAGAAGTAGTCTTCGGTAAGGTTTTAACTTCCATTTCTTCCATAGGCATGGCGATTTAGAATGGTGGAGGGCACACCTAGCACAGCTATTATGAACAACCAGCCACAGAATTTTAAAAGAAACAAACCAAAAAACAAAGGTAGCCCAATCACTACAAACACTGTTATATTGATTCCACTGACAAAGCAGTTTCTCCCACGAAGCAATCAGAAAGATGCAGAAAAACCTCAGCAACAAATTGAGAGGGGAGAGAGTGAACTTGAATTTACAAAACTTGCAGTATCAGAAACAAAGATTCAACACCAATCTCAAGCCTGCCTAATCAGTAGTGAGCTTGTCCCTTAACTGCGAGGCCAAGGGATCCAGACCTGTAAAATTCTATTCCACTATTGTCTTTAACCTTCTACACAGAACAAAAAGAAAAAAGAAAAAGAAAGAAATATTTTAACTGTCTTGTTGATACAGAGAGAGAGAGAGAGAGAGAGAGAGAGAGAGAGAGAGAGAGAATGTAACATTGGTTTCAAGCACGTTCTCCAGTCTTTGAATATTTGCCCACATATGCCTGCACAGACAAAAAAAAAGGTCGAAATTTCATCGAAAGAGCAATCAAAATTGCAAATAGTTACTTCTTATCTAGGATGAATAGAGACGGGGTTAAATACATAAATAAGCAGTGTTTGCATTATCTCCGATATTATCGAAATATCCCCGATATTATCTCTATTTCTAGCTCAGCGACACCGATAACACCGGTAGCGATAATGATAACACTAATAGTATAAAAAATTCTTGATATCGGTGATGTATCACTAAATATTGCCAATGTATCGATATTGTCAATATTTTCAATTGTATAAATTGCAGGCATCGTTTATATTGACAATACATTGATCTCGTTGGTGTATCGCCAATACTTTTTACTGTGTAAATTCCAAGTGTTGCTTGTATCATCTATGTATCTGCAATATTTCAATAATATCGCCAATGTATCGATATGCCAAAAATCTATATATTTAAAAAATTCCTTATTCATATTTTTTATGGGTGCATGGTTGTATGCAGCGTTCAATTTATTGACGATAACATTGATAATATCACGATATTATCATTATCACAACATGGCAATAACGAGACCACAATCTTTAGTTTCTTTTTCAATTGTTAACGATTTTTTGTGAAATTTCATGTGTTGCCGATATTCTGAAATATCAATGGATGTTTGGATGGAAGTTCAGATTTTGGATGGATGAGATGATTGGACTGACTTCTTACGGCAACACATGCTTTTAGGCCCCCCTTAAATAGAAACCTATTCTTTATGCAATTTTTTTATTCCTAAATGTGTAACTATGTGTATTTTATCAACTCCTAAGGTTTCGTTAAAAAATTCCACTGTTTTTCCCATTTTCCCCGTATTTCCGGTTATCAGCGATATTATCGGCGATATCGATATTGTTTCGATATCCCCGGCTAGCGAAACTTGTAGCGATACCGAAACTTCGAACACTGTAAATAAGAAGAAGAAAAGAAAAGAAATGATGCATTCACCTGTACAAGTTTGGTAAGCTTGGTTTTGGAATGAGACAGGTAAAGGTCCACCTTCTCTTGTGTCTGAGGGATTTGAGGGGCCTGTATTGCACCAGTCACTTTATCAACTGTTTTCTTCACAATGGTTTTGTGCGCTTCCCTACTCAAGTGGCCTTCCTTCCAAGCCGGTTTTAGGAGCTCCTTAACAAACTCAACGAGTGCGAATTTGAACAACCTCATCCCCTTCTCATCCTTGCTTCTCTTACCCTCTTCATCAGCCTCACAGTCTGCATCCATGTCCTTCAAATGGCCCGTTTGCTGTTCCTTCTCGCTTTGGCCCGTTTGCTGTTCCTTCTCGCTTTGCCCAGTCTGCTTTTCCTTCTCGCTTTGCCCAGTCTGCCGTTCCTTCTCGCTTTGCCTCAAGTGCCGTTCCTGCTCGCTTTGGCCCATTTTCTGTTCCTTCTCACTTTGGCCCGTTTGCTGTTCACCAACTCCCTTAACCCTAGGATCCCGACTCTTGAGCTCTCGATTCTGATGCAGATTCTCCTGCAAACTACCACCACTCCTGTGACAATCACCATCATTGGGCCCGCCAGTAGTGGGTGGGGCCAAACTCTGCACAGATGCTTGTGATTCTTCAATAGCAGTACCTTTCTGTTCATGGGGATTTAGCGGGAAACCCGGAGGCCGATCATTGATGTCCAGCCTTACAGGCTCTATGCTATCACATATGGGATCATACTGCTTTTGGGACCAAGACACTTGATTAGGCTGAACATGAGCTGCTGTCTGTGCACGAGGATTTGCATGGTTAGGGTGAGGATAGGGGAGAGACGGCACCACTCCGGTGGCACTGAGATGATTTAGGGAGGCATATAGCCCATTTCCAAGTATCTGCGCTAGGGATGCTGAAAGATTCGTCAATTGAGGAACCTGCTCGCTGGTTGCTGCATTTGGAGCAGTCGGAGTTCCAGAAGTTACCGGTGACATATCTGCATCTGCTAGATCGGATTTCTTGTTTAAAGGAGGCTGAGGGATTATCTGCTGGCTCAGACCATTTGGGTTGAAGTTCTGTCCATTTCGAATTGGAGGGACAATTTGTTGATTCTGACCGTTTGGGTTTAAGCTTTGCACATTTGGGTGTAGAAGGCCCATCTGTTGACTCTGCGCATCTGGGTTAAAGCTCTGAACAACAGATGGAGCAGGTATTTGCTGCCTCTGTCCATTCTGACCAGGATACTGTTGGGTATACGCATTTTCAGATGCAACCAGTTGCATCATGCCAGTCGGAACATGTTTCTGTTGGCCTGAAACTTCTTGAGTTAGATTCTGTTTGTAGGTGGGTAAAATGGTCTCAGTGACAACATTCGGTGAAATCTCATGCTTCATGTCTTCTTTAGGATTTCGAGATTGCAGATCTTCAGGATTACATCGTGACTCTTCCATACCCCATCCAACATTATCGTTGCTCCTCCACTGAGAGGAATTAGATGTGTTTTTGCCAGGAGCTTTGTCACTCCATTTTGGACCATCCCAAGATCGACTCTCAGATGCGCTCACCCCCACACCATTGTTGTCATTCCTCCGCTGAGGGGAATTGTGTGCATGTTGGGCATCCGGTCTTTCACTCCATTTCGGGCCATCCCATGATTGATTCTCACTAACCAAATCATGACTAAACTTATCACCGCGAGACCTTCCTTCAGGGCCATCAACCACTGGAGTATTATGAGAAAACTTGCAATTTTCTCCACTCCGGCAATAACCTCCAGCAAAGTACTTGCAAGGAATATCACTATTCCGGCGGGTTTCACGCCTCCAATCACGTCCAAAGGAGTTGTCAGGCTCTCTTGTGTCATGGGGCCTTTCTCTTTTACCTGCTTTTGACGACCACTCATTGTATCCATCTGCAGAAGCACTATCATGGACAAATCTGCATGCTGACCCTCTATGGCATCTGCCTTTCGAAAAATTGTTGCAGAGTTCAGATGATCTGGTGCTCCTCTGCGATTCATGCTTCTCAGGATGTCCATCATAGTGACTCCCATGCACATCATAACGCTTTTCTTGCTCATGTGAATCAGTAAACGCTTCATCACTGGCATGCCCTGGAGATCCTCCCTTCTCTTGTCTACTTGCCCGGTTTTCTGCAGGCCCACCACCATACCTCCGATCATCATAATCATGCACATCCTGATGAAGAAACCTGCATTGACTTCCCCTTCTGCATCTTCCTGCTGCAAAATTCCTACATGGTGCTGTTGAAACTCCTGTTCTACTTCTACTTCGGTCATTCCATCCATCTGTCTCATGCTTAAAACCATGAGAAGGACTCCTGCTTCTAGTCCTGCATATCATATCCAAAAACATTGCGTGAAGGCTAGGGAACTAGTGAGGAGCTGCCTGTGTTTGAATAAGAGAAATGTTATTTCCACCCCCTATAGGGGTAATTTGCTGATACTAATTTGTTTCTCTCCATATCTTTTAACCATCACAGAAGGATCCAAATTACTCTTGCTGGGATGGAACTATCAAAATGTTGAGGGTAGAAATATCATTCATTTCAATTGAATAATCACAAAAATGAGCATAGATACTTGGGTTTCATGACAGTAAATGAGAGTATAGAAAAATAATTAAGAAAGAAAAATCATACAAATACATTAGCAGTTAAAATGTGAATTGGGTCAGACAACCACAAACCTGCGTGACCTGCTCCACCCATTCTTTGGAGATGGACTCCGGCTCCGTTGTCTCCACGCATCAGGATCCGGAGGTATACCCTTACCCCAGCTCCGATCTCCACAATCCATCCTTGTAGTTGGCGTAATCTCCCCGCCATCTCTGTTGACATCACCAACTTTTCCTTCATCCTTGTTTCCAGGTGTATGTTCCCATTTTGACCATCCAGAAAAATCTTTTGACATGGTATTATTGTCAGCTTCAATGTCAGGCCACTTTGGTACATCGCTACCAGCACTCTTGGAAGATTCCCACGCCGAATTGGTTTCTTTATCCTGACAAGATTCACCTGCTTCCCCAGGCTGAGTGTGATCTTGTACGATTTCAGCTGCTAAATCCCATTTAGAAGTCTGTTTTCCAGCACCCTCAGTCATTGTATTTTCTTCTAAAGAAGTGGACCCCATGATTGCTAAGCTTCCAACAGCCCGAATTACGTACAGTTAAGAAGAAGTGAAGAACCCACAATTAACATGTAAGCTCACTTCTTATAGAATTGTCTGCAGAAAATAAACCAGACTAGTACTGAATGAGGTGTAAGGCTCAAAAATAAGCTGCAAAGATATTCTGTGTAACGGATAATTACATGATCTTCCAACAAAGGAACCAATCTAGCCAGTTCTCATGTACCAAGAAAATTGTTCTCATCTAGAGCAAAGTAGAGAACAATGCATCATGAAGTGTAGTCAATGCGATGGGCTAGCCTGTCAGACTATGGGACCCAACCCACCACAGGCTGGGCTTGGGTCTAAAGTTTAGGCCCGCAGCCTGGGCTAAGGCCTGACTTCTAGGCCCAACAAATAAATGGACCGGACTCAGTCCTAGATTTAACAACACCACTCGAGGCCCAAACCAAATGCATATCTAGGTTCGTTATGACTGCCATCGACTACGTATATGCCTAATTTCCAGACACGAAGGCCTGATCCCGGCCTAAATTTCAGGCTCTGTGAATAAATAGCGAGGCTTGGTCTGACCCGAGATAAGCCCAATGACGGCCTATTGGCAGCCCTAATATGAGTTACAATGTGACTTAAATATAAATAAATAAATAAATAAAAAAAAAAAAAAAAAGAGTAATAATGTGCATCATCCAATCAGTTGCATCCAGATAATTGCTTGTGAAAGAACCACAATACAGTACATGATATGCAGTAAAAAAAAAGCCATGTTTAACGCCACAATCACCCCTGAGAGAGAGAGAGAGAGAGAGAGAGAGAGAGGGTTTGCACACGTTAACCACTGGCTAAGAATTACAAATGGCAGTTCCATGGAAGTTTCTTCAGTTTCTTAAACCAACCCGGTACATCATGATCGAGTAAAGATCAACAATTTGAAAGAAATTAGCTTAAAAATGTAAGCAACATAAAAATGCCTGAAAGCACTGTTTGACGATGTTCTTTAGCACGATCAAAGTTTTTTATTCTTTTTTCTTCTCTTTTTTTTTATCACAAAATTTTATTAGAACCGAGCAGAAGGTCAACAAGGCATCATCCGAGACATAAGGGCTAAGAAACTCTCCAAGAATCCAAAAAAAAAAAAAACATGATTAACCCCAAAGACCATAGTCGTGCAAGCCCAGTCTTATTGCAAAATGCTTAGCCTCAAGGAAAGCCACATTGGAATGGCATGATTGATCGCGGAAGATGTGGTCACTCATGACAAACTGCTCAAAGCACTGCAAGCAAGGATAGCGCCACACATCTGATCTCATGTTGTTACCCCCGCTGAACCCGTTCCAGGCTCTCATGAGCTCCCCCATATATTGAGGCAACCTCAAGAAGAGAAAATTTTCCACCAAATTTGTTGGACGAAGGAAAAGCGAATAAACAAATGATTCAGAGTCTCCCTGTCCTTAAGACACATAATGCACCCAGTTCGTTATGGGTAAAACCTCTATACCTGAGTTCATCAGTCACAACCAGCGAGCACCATGTTTCTATCCAGCAATCATGCAAAAGCAATGACCAGGCGCCTCTAGCTTTCCATACAGGGAGAATGGGATCTAGAGAACTTGAAGTACAGTCCCAGCGAAGACCAAATAAAGGATTTGACCAAAAACCGGCCTGACTTATTTTCATTTCAAGCCTAACAATCCAGACCAGTCAACACAAAACCAAATTTCTGGACAAGAGACATACAGTTCCTCAGTTTCTTGCGGAATGCCGGGCCCCAAGCCACACTCCCCCCCACCATGGGCACATATTGGGAAATGGTGATCTCTCCCTCCCCAAGTCCAAATAACCCAAAGAATGCCAAATTATGAGGACACTCCCTTCATCTATCTGTCCATAACCAAATCCTAAAGCCCTCCCTCAACCTAAAGAAAACCTCTCTCACGGAGACACCCTCAACTTTTAACATAGCTTTCAACAACCCAGATGCCCTGTAATGGATCGAAGAAGGGACAAGCCACACACCTTTTGTTGCAAATGGTCCGATCCATAAACGACCTTCTCTTCCACCATCCCTCCATAGCCATTTTCCGAGGAAAGCCATGATTATAGATTTGAGATTATTTATTCCTAAATCACCTTCTTCTTTGGCATTTGAAACCTCATCCAGCTAACCAAGCATAAATGGCTCTTCTTTTTCGAACCTTGCCATAGAAAATTCCTCTGAATCTTTTCCAGCCTGTGGATAACACTTATTGGGCACTAGAGAAGTGACATGAGATAAAGAGGCATACTAGCAAGAACGGATTTGATCAGAATAATTCAATGTATGGGAAGGTCAAGTCGGATTGGCCTAAACCCAAGCCCGGCCCATTAATCTAAATGGGTACTTTTTTGGCCCAAGCCTGACCTGACTTGGTCTGAACCTGGCTTAGAAGCAGGTCGGACCAATTGACCCATTAGTTTACCCGACCCATCGCCAACCCTATGTGCATGCGAGGTTGATTAAGGATGTCAATGGATTAGGTTCAGGTCAGGTACTAGTGTACCCATACCTAGGCTTGCCTAAGAGAGGGAGAGTGCAAGCCACTAATTGATTGTGGGGGGGGGAGACTGCATGCTATTAATTTATTTTAACATATATACGGAAACAAACTAATACTAATATATAACATTGAAATTAAGTATTAAATGGCTACACAACTTGACCCAGTTCCCAATTTAATCATGTCTAAAATGGTGGGCCCAAATCCAACCCAATCTTTATGCAGGTCTATATTTGGATCCAGACTTGACCCAAGTTCTCATTGCAATCATTGTGCCTAGGGTGGGGAGTGTCACGGATGATTATGGTAGAATCGAGCTTGCCTTTCCTGCTCTACTCTAGGCAGGGGACTCAAATCAAGCAGAATTGGAAGCAATAAAGGCAAGTATATACTGTGGGTTTTTTAGTCTAGGCCAGCTCCTTCGAAGCAACAATTTACCATAATGAGACTGAAAGGACGATGTCTTTGTATTTGATTTCTTGCCATCTCATCCCTACAGAAGCCAATTATTAACTGAAGAGTCCTAGGGACTCATTGTATGATGACTCTTGCCACATTGATTTTTTTTTTTTTTTTTTTTTTGGAGGGGGGGGGGGGGGGGGGGGATCTTGTTCCTTTTCATACTTGTTTTGATTGATTCTATATACAGGGTAAAATAAAAAAATCCCTATGTGCCCTCCCAAGGACTATGGCACAAATGTACCCCCACAAAAATCCGGTCTTCGGGTGGTTAAAATACGTACGAGGTTGTGGCATAAGTAATACCAAAGCAAAATTGTCGACCTTTTACAATAGTTGCATAGAAGCAAGCTGTGATCAAAAGAGAGAATACAGTCAAATCATTGTCCTTGCTGTTATAAAAAAATAAAAAATAAAAACACATTTGTGATAGCAAAATGTATTTGGTTGTTTGGAACTCTACATCAAGGGTGTTATAACAAGGAGCATCAATAATTGGGAAGTGGCTAACATGCATGAATGACCCAGAAGGCCTAATAGAAATGCAAAGAATGGAAGGTTAGATAGTTCTTGAAAGTGTGATGAATTTGGTCGATGGTGTTTCTCAATAAGAGTTTTTTTTAGGGTGATCAATAAACGTTTATGGTTTTCTTAGTGCAAAAAAGAGCCCTCAATGGTTCATGTTTGGAATCTCTAGATGCTATCGTGAAGTAGTGTTTCAAATAGCACTCGTAGCGTTGCGGTAGTGTACACTATGTAGCGCTACTTAGCATAGCTAAATAGCATAAATCCCATGTAGTGTACATCATGAAAAACTTAAAATGTAAAGTTAAAATCAAGGTATCCCAAAACGGATACGTATTTGCCGATACATATCGGAAACGGCCCGGCCCGTTACGCGATACGGGGTCAAAAATGGGGGCCGCATCGGCCGATACGTCCTGTATCCATATTGGTAACGGTGGGCACCGTTACGCCCACCAATACCGCTGTTAATGTCAGATTTCGTAACAGTACCCTCCGGACGCTCACCTTCTCTCCAACACAGATTTCTTCCGTCAAACCTGACAGAAGACAGACAGCAACTAAGGGTGGCTGGGGTCCAGCCGTTAGCCCTCCGATGCTTAAGTCAGGCCAAAGAAGAAAAGAAGAGTAACCAGGACAAAACAAGGCAGGGATTGAATATATTGTGTGTACCTTTCCCTTAATGGAGTCGTCCCTTTATATAGATCCGAAGCGGTTCAATCTGTTACGCAAGATATCGAGATCCCGCTGATCTCGTGTACGATACTAAGATCTTGCTGATTTCGTGGGATAAGATCCTCATCTTTGGAGACGAGATCCAACCCAATAACCTATTTCGGCAATCAAGTCCCTTGATGGCAATCCCTTGAGATCCGGAACCACCCGAGAAGATAAGCCCAAAAACCGACCTATACGGGCTGCCGGTAGGCGTAGTAATAGCGCTGATCACTCATGTAGAGCTGGAAACCGTAGTTGGAGTCATAGCCAGCGAAAAGGAAGGAGACGCCGATGAGACGGAAACCACCGAACTGGGTGTAGCCATGCCTGGCATCGCAGAGGGATTGGACAAGCTGCTCGACAGGAATCGGGTGCTGGTATTGAAGGTTAAGAGGTGTAACCACAAAAAAGCTGTTCGCAAGTTGGAACATGGTCGCGAGTCCAAGTGCTTGCTCATTCTGACGTAACACCTTTCAACGACTTGTGAGAAGGTCTGCTCGCTATTCAAGAAGGGAATCTTTGCTTCGCTTTATCTGACCATCGGCTAGGGGAGCTCGAAGCCTTGCGAATAGGTGCTCCGTATTTATCCATCCTACGACTCTCGAGCATATGATCTCGAGAGTCGGATGGGCATCCCGCACTTACCCGATCTGCGACTCTCGACCAGATGATCTCGAGAGTCTAATGGGTTCTTCCGTACCTTCCCAATCTGCGACTCTCGATCAGATGATCTCGAGAGTCAAATGGGTGTCCGTGTACAATTTTTAATAGCTGAGCTGGTCTCCATTATTTTGTCTATAACAGATGCCCCTCAAGTCCTTGCCGCCAAGAATTTTTAAGGGAAGGACTTAGCTCACTATCACACGTAACCGCCCGATGCCTTCATCGAGAATGGAACCTCACATGATGGGATGGAATTAATGAGCGCCAGCTTTCCGCAGCCTTTCCGCAGACAGAAAATGAAGGGGCGCTTGCCACGTGTTTGAGGAGTTAATGGGCGTGCCTGCTCGAGTGCTGCGCCGAAGGAGGGACTGCCACGTGCCATCAGATACGGCGGAATGATTGCCTATAAATATACGGAGTCCGCCATTTCTTTGATTTTCTACATAAGCTTTTCGAAAGGAACTTGCAGTCTTCTCTTTCCATTCTTCTTCCTCCGGTGCTCCTTTTCTTTCTGTTTTTGGTATACTTTTTTCTTTTCCTTCTTTTGTTTTTATCTTCTCTCATGGCTGGGAATTCTGACGAGACCACCGTCCCCTCTCGGTGATGCCTACTCCGGAATCCTCTGCCTCCAGTAGTGCGAGGGATTCCGGCAGGGAGATACACTGTAGCCGGATATCCTTCCGTTTTATCGGAGGACCGGTTGGCTGAGTTACGGGAGAGATACCTGATCCCCGACTCAGTCACTCTCCGCTTGCCCGGAGATGGAGAGACACTAGACTCCCCCCCCCCCCCAAGGATGCGTAGCTTTTTATGAGTACCAGCTTATCCTGGGGGTACGCCTCCCCCTCCATCCCTTCATCCGCGATGTTCTCCGGTGTTACAAGATTGCCCCCGGGCAACTCATCGTGAACGGGTGGAGGGTAGTTCTGGGCTCCTTTGCCCTCTGGGCCCAGGCCGACAACGGGGAACTCACGGCGGAGGAGTTCCTCCGTATGTTCCGTCTGAAGAAAGCTCCCTCCAGCGAAGGCTGGTATTATTTGTGTTATTGGCATCGGGATAACTTCATGTTGGAGAAGCCCTCCTCGAACTATCCCGGCTGGAGGAAGCGGTGGTTCTATGCTTCCGGGAACTGGGAGTCTGCCTCCTCCAGGGGTCCAGGAGTGACCCGATTTTTCTGTGAATGTAGGCACAATCCCGCATTGTGCAGTTTCTTCAGTTAGGTTTTTTTAGGGTTTTTGCTTCATTTGACCCCTGTTTGTGCTCGCAGGTATCCCGGCTTTGAGAAAAGCCAAATTTGAAGGGAGGGATCAACGAAAAAATTGTAAAGGTGTACAAGGTGCCTGTTGGTGATAGGCATATCGAGGCTTGCCTGTCTCCCTCGCGACTTGCTGCAGCGGGCTTAATTTCCAGAAGAGAGGTTGAGATGACGAAGGCGGGAGAGAAGAGGGGTCTGCTGCCCCGACTAAAGGGCACGGGCTCCAAGAGGCAGAAGAGAACGCCTGCCGAACCATCTCAATCATCCATCCGCACGGGTAGCGATCAGCTTGCCCTTCCCGCGAGCATGGCGGGGGCCCCGGCTGGGCCCACTATTCCCTCACTAGTGGTCGCACCTGGACCGCCAGTAATTAACATTGCTGATAATTCCCCGGATGGGGCGGGGTCTGGCTGCCCCCCAGCTGGAGAGGCTCGAGAGCAGATGAAGCCTCAAGAGCCGACTCCTGCTCGCGAACTGATCCCTGCTGCCGAGCAAGGATCTGCTCGCGAGTCAATGCCTCCCCCTCGCGAGACAGCCAGGTTGGTCGTTGCCCAACCGTCAGGGAGCAGGACATATTCTATTCCCTGCCACCTCCATCCAGTATGCAAATTTTTGTTTGAGAACGTCCCGCCTCATGCCTTCGGCTCTCTTCCCGAGCCAAGCCCTGAGAACCTTCTCCTCGAAGCGGGGATGAGGATGGTTCAGGTAAGACCTCGTCAAGACCTGCTTCAATCTGTTATTACGTTCCAGAATACTCTCTCATATTTTTCATCTCTTTTGCAGGGCTTAGATCTTATCCTGCGAACGAGGCGTGATATCGTTGCCGCCCGTCGCACGATAGATGAGGCTGAGGGAAAGAGGACTGCCTTGGAGAAGGCAGTTCAAGGAAGAGATCAACTGCTCAAGGCTCGTGAGGCGGTGATCGCGAAGAGGGATGAGGAGAAGAAGATCCTCATCGAGAAAATCCAAGTCCTGACCGATAGGTATCAGGCCTTGGACTCAGACTTCGTGAAGCTCACGGGTTTGAAGGAGAAGGCAGAGAGAGAGAGGGAGATCTTTCGCCAAGACAAGATCTTGTTGGAAGAGCAGTTCGCGGAGGCCAGGTCGCAGCTCAAGGAGGCCTACAACAACCTGACCAAAGAGCGCTCCGCTCTTGCACAGCTCAAGAACGACTCGATCCACTGGGACGAGGAGAAAGTCGCCCTTGTAAAGATGCTCTCGGAGGAAGGTCCTCGGGCAATTTCCGAGTTCCGGACTTCGCAGCTATATGACGACGAAAGGTACGAGTCATATGATGATGGTCGCGACTCGACCAAATTCCCCCATATCTGTTATAGACAAAATAATGGAGACCAGCTCAGCTATTAAAAATTGTACACGGACACCCATTTGACTCTCGAGATCATCTGATCGAGAGTCGCAGATTGGGAAGGTACGGATTCCGTCTCATCAGGCGGAGGTGGTGCCTGCCTTGAAGTTGAAGGATGAACAGCCTTTTTAGGAGGCATCGCCGAAGGATTTTGATCGATGGTTAGAACGATTGATTTTGACGATCAAGTCGATCCCACAGACGGCGCCAAACTGTTAATGTCAGATTTCGTAACAGTACCCTCCGGACGCTCACCTTCTCTCCAACACAGATTTCTTCCTCCAAACCTGAAAGAAGACAGACAGCAACTAAGGGTGGCTGGGGTCCAGCCGTTAGCCCTCCGATGCTTAAGTCAGGCCAAAGAAGAAAAGAAGAGTAACCAGGACAAAACAAGGCAAGGATTGAATATATTGTGTGTACCTTTCCCTTAATGGAGTCGTCCCTTTATATAGATCTGAAGCGGTTCAATCTGTTACGCAAGATATCGAGATCCCGCTGATCTCGTGTACGATACTGAGATCTTGCTGATTTCGTGGGATAAGATCCTCATCTTTGGAGACGAGATCCAACCCAATAACCTATTTCGGCAATCAAGTCCCTTGATGGCAATCCCTTGAGATCCGGAACCACCCGAGAAGATAAGCCCAAAAACCGACCTATACGGGCTGCCGGTAGGCGTAGTAATAGCGCTGATCACTCATGTAGAGCTGGAAACCGTAGTTGGAGTCATAGCCAGCGAAAAGGAGACGCCGATGAGACGGAAACCACCGAACTGGGTGTAGCCCTGCCTGGCATCGCAGAGGGATTGGACAAGCTGCTCGACAGGAATCGGGTGCTGGTACTGAAGGTTAAGAGGTGTAACCACAAAAAAGCTGTTCGCAAGTTGGAACATGGTCGCGAGTCCAAGTGCTTGCTCATTCTGACGTAACACCTTTCAACGACTTGTGAGAAGGTCTGCTCGCTATTCAAGAAGGGAATCTTTGCTTCGCTTTATCTGACCATCGGCTAGGGGAGTTCGAAGCCTTGCGAATAGGTGCTCCGTATTTATCCATCCTACGACTCTCAAGCATATGATCTCGAGAGTCGGATGGGCATCCCGCACTTACCCGATCTGCGACTCTCGACCAGATGATCTCGAGAGTCTAATGGGTTCTTCCGTACCTTCCCAATCTGCGACTCTCGATCAGATGATCTCGAGAGTCAAATGGGTGTCCGTGTACAATTTTTAATAGCTGAGCTGGTCTCCATTATTTTGTCTATAACAACCGCTACGGGACACCTTGATTAAAATCAAACATTTTCTTTCTTTACTTTCACTTAAAATGGTGGTGATCCTTTGCTAAAGTTGGTGTGAAACTCACACATTAAAAAACCTTTAAAACAAAGCTTAAAAGAGAAAGGGTTTCGAAAATCCCTCTTTGTATTGATGACATTTGTATTGTACTTTATATTCTTAATCTGTGGGATTTTTATTTCTTTTTCATACCTCTGAGTTATGACTTGTAGTTTTAATTAGACTATTAATTAAAGTGGTTTGCTTAGAATGTTGTTGACGTGGTGATTATTTGATTTGGTTTATAACTTTATATATCTGGATTGGTTTTTGATAAGTAATAATTAATGACTTTTTTTAACATGCTTATACCTGAAAAATGAATCATCACTTAGGCATTTTTATATTTTTTGCTTTTTTTCTTACAATTTATCATGTTTTCCTATTTTTAAAAGTGAAAAACAGAAGTATTGTGTAGCTCACACTACACGCTACAGAGGGCCAAACGCTACGCAACATGCTACCATTATTTAAAACACTGTCGTGAAGGTGTGTGGCCACTTTCAGTACCTCAGATCAATAATTCATGAGAAGATAGTCCCATTTTCCTTTTCATGACCCTCTTCAAAAACAAGGCTGATGATGAGGGATATGGCCACTTTCAATACCTCAGATCAATAATTCATGAGAAGTTGGTCCCATTTTCCTTTTCATGACCCTCATCAGAAACAGGGCTGATAATGGGGGATATGAAGGCAAGAAGCGAGAGCATTCAAGGTGGTGAGAACATCGAAGGAAGTGATCAAGGTCAAAAGAGGGAGGCAAAGGAGAACTATCAGTAATCATGTGAGAAAGGCAGGCAAAGAAGGTCTCAAGGGAGCTGGTACGAAGAATTTTGAAAGAGACTAGTGCGATTCATGAGGAGGCAAGGAGTGAAAAGGCAGTTGTGGAGCTGAAAAGAGGATGGAACCGGAAAGTTGTCAAAAAGATCGGTAGCAAGAGGGTTAAATGTGGGGAGGCTATCGCACTGATGCAGGATGAACTGGGCCCATGATCCATGGGCCAAGATCAGGCCCATTATGCCCAAGCCCCACAACTAGCCCATCAATAAGGAGGCCAAGCCTATTATTTAGGCCAAGCCCATTAGATTCTAACTGATGTGGCTTCAAGTGGAAGGCTTCTAAGAGTTAATGAAGGAGTGGTAGAACTCCTTTGAGGTGGAGGGTTTCGCAGGGTTTAAATTATTTCAACAACTCAAACTTTAAAAAGGCGAAATTAATGTTTGGAAAAAGGTGTTAGGGGAGAGGGAAGTTGAAATAGAGAGCATCCTTCGGGATATTCAAGCCATCAATATGGAGGGTGGAAAACTATTCGAAGAAAAGAGAGCCATGAGAGTCAAACTATCCCACGATTACATGCGGTAAAGGAAGAGGAGATTTGTTAAATATTTTAATCGAATCTTAGGAAAAAGGTTGGCTATTGTCGGAGTCGAGTGCTTCATTCATAGTTATTATTCCGAAAGCCAAAGGTGTTGAATGCTTGTGGGATTTCAAGCCTATTAGTCTAATTGGGGGACACTATAAGATCCTAACTAAGATCTTGGCATCAAGGTTCCATGCAGTGTTAGAGAATGTCATATCTAAAGCCCAAGGTGCATTTATAGTGGGGAGGCAAATCTTGGATAGTACGTTAATTGCCCATAAGTGTATTGTTTCATGCACAGGGAAAAGAAAAAAAGGTATAACATATAAGCTGGGGATTGAGAAAGACTATGACCACATCAATTGGAGACTTCTTTAACTATATGCCTAGGAGATTGGGATGTAGGCAAAAATGGAGGAAATGAATCCAAGAATGTACTTGATCGGCCAAGTTCTAATAGCTAGTTAACAAGTCTCCTCAAGTTTTTTTTTCAAACATTAAGAGGTCTTAGGCAGGGGAACCAACTCTCTCCATTCCCATTCGTGGTGGTTGTCGAAGTGCTTAGAAGATGTTGGATAAAGGCCGATTAGAGATTTTAGGATGAAAAGTATGGATTTCCACGATTCTCATTTTCAGTTTGCTGATGACACAATCCTCTTTTGCGACACAAATGTATAAATGGTGGACAAATTGAGGAAAATGGTGAGATGTTTCGAAGTGGTGTCTGACTTAAAGGTTAACATTCTCAAGAGTGAAATGTTGAGCGTTGGCACAACTAACGAAGTGACGGCAAGGTTGGTGGACGTATTTAGGTGTCAGATAGGATCTCTTCCATCATCGTATCTCAAGCTCCCTCTATGCATTCACAAGCCTATAAGACACTTGTTGAATAAGGTAATTGAAATGGTAAAGAAGAAAATTGTCTAGGTGGAAGAGTTGGCAACTCTCTTTGGGTGGCAGGCTTACATTGATTAAAGCAGCCATGTTGAATCTGTCACTCTATTTTATGTATCTTTTCAGGTGCTCGTCATCTGTGCTGAACAAATTGGAAATATTGAGATGGGATTTTTTTGTGGCAGGGAGCATAAGTGAAGTAGAAGTTTATCTTTTATGAAGGAAAGAGGTGTGCAAGCCGTGTTAGTGCACTTTTCTATTGCATACTAGTGCAACTTATTTGTTAATCACGTGCATCCATGTGTTGTAACATCGGCTAAGCCTTGGCAAGCTAAAAACCGAAGATTCAAGTGGACAAGAAGCATCAATGAAGAAGAACAAGTAAATGAGATGCCTTGGTGACCCTAACTCTCAGAACCAAAACAACCATAACTCTAGATGACTTGGACCATATAGTAAAACCATTAATCATCTTCATTAGCCTTAGAACACCTAGAAAAACATAATAAGTTAGGCTAATAAAAGAGGTGCAAACTGCTGTAAACAAACTGGCCCAGACAGTAGTTTTCGATTGGACTTCGTTCCATTGAAGTTTAGGTTTGATGGAACTTCGATCCATCATAGAATAGTTCGATCCATCGAACATATGTCCAGTAACAATTCTGAACTCTCTGGACAATTTTACAATCCATCGAACAATACTTTTCGATCCGTCAAAGTGGGTTTTTCAATCCATCATAGACAAGTTCCATCCATCGAACGTATGTCCAGCAACATTGCTGAACTCTCTGGACAGTTTTACGATCCATCAAAGATGGGTTTGATTAGTTAAATCATTAGTAATCTATGCGTATAGACTAGTTGCTTAATAGTTATATCCTTTCTTACCTATGTGATTGGACCCACTAAAGCTTGGAAGCCGAAGTGTTCTTGCTTAATTTAAAATGTCCTAGGCGAAAAGAATTTCAAAATGTCCTAATCCCCCCCCCCCCCAAAGGGACTTGGCCATTATTTTAGTAGCTCCGCTCTATACTTCGGCACGCATAGCGCCTCAAGTGTGAGCCATATGCACAATTTTAAGCCATACTAGGAAGGGGGAATAAGAATAAGGAATTTGAAGATAATGAAACACGTTTTAGGAAAACGAATGTGGAGGTTCGGCTCGAAAGAAGGGACGCTGTGAAATGAGGTGATTGCTAGTATATATAGTGTTCAAGAAGGAGGTTGATGGTTGAAGGATCCATCTTCATACAAGGCAAAGGCATAATGTAGATGAGCAAATAAGCTTGAGGGGGTCCATTCTTCCTATGGTGATGGGTAGTGTTGTCAAAATCCTACGATTGACAATTTGAGTCGAATCTTAAGCAAAAGGATTTGAATCACTTATTACATAAATCTTATGACTCTATGATTTTAGTCCTATGATTTTCTAATTCAAATTATACTTGTTCTCTTCTATTTTAAGCTTCACTCACTTTCATTTTATGTTTTTAAATTGGTAGAGGCTTTAAGAATTGTTTATTTTGTAGAAAAAAAAAAGAATAGTATAAAAAAATAAATTATTTTATTTTGTTCTTTATAAAAGATTAAATGATATATAAAAGCTCAAAAAATTATTCTCTTCAACGTTAAATCAGAGATTTTTTTTTTTATGAGTTCTTACTTCTTAATTGGTCAAAACACAAAATTGATGTATGGCTTATCTGTATCTCTCTCATAACCCAAAAAAATGTACGAATTATGAGAGGAATGATTTTTTGGATGGTTACACGTTGACTTTTGTGTTTTGTGGAATGATGGTTAGAAATCAAAATATCTTTTTTCGTCGATCTACAGAATCAAATGCCGCTTTTCCAATGTGATTCTACATTCAAGAAAGGTAACAAGAACATAAATTATTAAAGGATCCTTGTATGCATTTTAAGGAAAATTTTGAAAAGACAAAAATAAATAGAAAGATGAGAGAAAACAAAAAAATTCAATGTTTAAAGGATAAGAGAAAACAAATAAATAGAAAGATTAGAGAAAACAAGAACATAAATTATTAAAGGATCCTTTCAATGTTGCTCCTTTTTTTTCTCTCAATAAAATTTTTCCATCGCTCAAAAAAAAAATAATAATAATAATAGAAAGATAAGAATCCTTTAACACTATCATGACATGGTATTACCTACTGCATCTTGATGGCAAAAGGATAATTGATGAGTTTTTTTTTTCTGATTCATTATATTTTTCATATTTTTTCAACTTTTTAAGAAAATCATTAAAAAAAACTCTTATGGTTTACGATATGATTTGCAATTTAATAGGATTCAACCCCTATTACAATTTGCGATATGATAACAATTTTGAGAACATTGGTGATAGGAAGAAGCTTTGGTTTTGGGTGGCCCTATGGATCAATGAGAGTACACTCCAAGCTGTGTCTCCAAGGTTAGCTAATCTAGCTCTAGATATGGATGTTACAATGGATCATTGATTTTCCTTTTCAAGCGATACAATTGTTTAGTCCCCTACATATCAAAGGAATTTGACGTATGGGGAAGCAAAAGAATTCATTCCGCTCTTAGAGGGGCTTCAACATTTCAAGCCTTCTTTAAGTGAGAGGGATTAGATAGTATGGACCAAGGATAAGTTCGGTCAAGTCTCTATTCACTCTGGACATAGGTCGTTGTGCGACCCCCCTTTGGGTGAGAGCAATGGTCACACATCCAGTGTCAAGTTCTATGGTGCCCTCCCAATGTTGCAGCTTTCGCTTGGTTAGTAGGAAGGAATAGGGTGCTTACAATTGACAATATGCATAAAAAGATCAATGGTGATTTCCATCTGTTGCGTCATGTGTATGTGGGATGCGAAGTCAGTAGATTATTTGTTCATCCATTGTGCGTTTGCTCAGAAAGTGTAGGAGAGATTTCTCATCTTCTTTAAAATGTCATGGCTGATGCCAGATCCATCGATGGCCTTTTCCTTGCTTGACACGAGGGAGGGTTGGGAAAAAAGAAAGAGTGGTGTGGAGGCTGGTTTTGGTTTTGTTGGTAGTAATTTCGGCTCTTTGGGGTGAGAGGCATAATAAGCGCATCCAAAACAAAAGCGGGACAACCATGGATGTCTATAAGAGGGCAAAGCTAGATGTAATAAGTTGGGTATCTTGTATAAAGGCCCCTGACCATAGTGATTGGTCCTTGTTGTCTAGGCTTCAGTTGTTATATTTCGCCTTCTCTTTGCTGCTTTCTTTAATAAAAAATTCTGTTACCTTTCAAAAGAAAAAAAAAAAACGATGAAAGTGTTGTCCAAGGTGAAGATAAATGTGATGTGATGTGATGATTTCAAAGTGAAGTTGGTGACACATTTCTTGCAATTGGGCCACAGCAAGCAAGATATTATTAAAAAAAAAGTTGAAGGTCAACAATGGGGAAAGGACTCATCAAAGGATGAGAGTGACAATGCGCCTTCAAGGTGGAACCAAGGAAAGATTTGATCAGTTTGGCAGTTGTCATGGAGGGCCACATCATATGGTTTCAGATCATCTGAAGTTGTTCCGCTCAAGAGTTAGGCTACCTTTAGCTAGTATGGACCAAGGGAAAGGGCGAGAAGCTAAACTTGATCTTCATCAAGGTACAAGTGGCTTATTCAAACTCTAGTCGAAGGTGTCTTAGTTCGTGGTACCACAATCGAGGGTTTGAGGTGAAGATCAAGAAAAAGACACAATACTAGGAATAGCAAGTTTCCAAGAGAAAATAAACACATTCTACTAGAAAATGGAAGAATCGCTCAAGGTAAGATGCGTTAAGGGACTGAGGGGCTGGAGTAACAATGGGTTTTGCTTTGATGCAAGCATCAAGGTAACTTGGTTAGAGCATGCAAGTATGTCACTTAGTATTGGCTAAATTCTTAAGATGGGTGAGCTAGGCAAGCACCAGGAACCAGGCAAAGTGTGTAGCATGATGTAGGACATGAAGCCTCATGCAACAATGAGTATCTTAAGACCATGTCAGAATTGTTTGGATGTTGGAGCAGCAGTCCATGAGTAGAGAATAATGTAAGGTCAAGATTTGAGGAGAGTGCCCATGGCAAGGGAATTCATTAATGCCCTGTTTGGTGCATGGTATTAGGTGGGATTGTGTGGTATGGAATTGCATTTGGTCCCGTGCAAATTCCATCCAGCATTTGAAAACGACCGATTAATCCTGGTATCATATCATCCAGTCTCAAAGTAGATATTGTGGGATTTGTAGTGGGTTTCAAAATCCACTACATTTGTGGGCCCCACATTGATGCATGTGTTTTATCCACACCATCCATCCAGATGTGCCTTTTACACGTGACATTCAAGTTGTATACGTGTACAAGTGACAAACATCAGTTGTGAATCCGGTCCGTTGATTACAATTCCAAGGTCCACCAAACATGGGTTTTGCTTGATAGAGTGTTTTTTCCAAAGGAAGAATTTGATATCAAGTGTGGGATCGGACGATCAAAATACCATGGTATTTCCGAACATGCAATCATTGTGCAATAATGGTGTTAATTCCATCTAATGCAATTCCATACCATTTAATCCCGTGAACCAAACAGGCCCTAAGAATGTGAACTGTTATGGATGTGATGACGCTGTAAGTGAAATTGTTAGTTACTCAGGAAGGCCATTCCAAGGATTAGTACCAACTGAGGAAATAAAAGGATTTGCTTGAGGTAGTTCAGGTCGTGTCTTTGCTATTCAATTATCCATGGGAAAATTATGGGAAATATGCAGAGGAATAATGTGATGCAAGCGGAAGGAAGGGTCAATTTTAAGTTTTGGGTTGCCAGCATTATAACATTCGAGGTAATAGGATGCGTTGCACTTGCACTAACTCACAGGGAACAAGCAGCATGTAGATGAAGAATAAAGAGGTCTTGAAGTAAACCTCAAGGCAAATACAAACGAACATTGAGGTACACGATTGAAGCCGCAAGGTTTGCTGGCTTCAGTGTATGGTATCAAGGCTTCGCTTGATTGAGAGATGTGGACTAATGTGCCAATAGGGAACAACCTGGTAGCTCATGTACCACCAAAAAGACTTGTGTGGGTGGTGAAGATAAAGTTGAAGCTACAATGAAAGGACCATTGCACAAGGAGGGAAATGCTAATGGTGAAGATGGAGTAGCCAAAGAATAAGTGTTGCAGACTGGGAGTCAGGTGATGGGTAGGTTAACTTGGATGTCAATGTAGGTGTCAATGTTATTGAGCGGAATTTTGTCCCAGCCATTTTGCCCTGCGGCCATGTGACATGGTGGTGATTGGGACTTTTGAGTCTGACTGTTAGCCCACAAGGAGGTAAAGCACAATGATTACGATTTTCAGGCACCTTTGGGAGCTCTTGGCAGCTAAGTGGTGCTGATAGGTTATGGTATATAACTAGGGTCAGAAGCATGGGCGTAAGACCACCTACGCACCATAGGGCATACATGTAATGTGGAGCACTAGGTGCACATGGGAGCCCTCTTGGTCTCCCTTGCCCCTAACAATTTAGCATGGGACGATGCAAGTGCGGGGGCATTAAACATGAAGTTGGCGGTGAATGTCGAGTATGCAGGTGGTGAATGCTGCTTGGCTTCATTTTCTCCAATGGTTGATGTCATTGCATTGATGTTGTACAGTGGCATTCGTTCACCTGGGTTCCAAAGATGGCATTGCAAGAAAGTGTTGAAGTCCAACTTGATAGTTAAAAATAACTGTGGCTATAGAGCAGAAAATATTCTCATGGTTAATTGGGAGATCAAGGAGGATTGCGAAAGGAGGGAGATTTACACTATCATTTTTGTACAATGAAGGATTGGGTCCAGCTATGCACTATATGTGAGATAGATTTTGGTGAAAAGAGACAAATGGACCAAAGAGTTGGTGAAGCGGATTGGTGCCCGGCAGAATGCTTGTTTAGTTGACTTGTAAGTTGTAATGCACAGGATGTCCATGAGGCAGATCATGGTAGTTGGCTTGTAGCACACAATGGTGCCCACAAGGTCGAGCTTCATCGTTGGCTTCTAATACATGGAATCGCCTGTGTGGTTTAAGCTTAGTGGACTACTCAATCAATGGATTCAAGTTTTGAACAAAAATCATGGGTGGGGCTTTGCTGGAATATGTGAGACCGGGGGGATCCTTGGTGTGCAATGGAGATTGAGCACCATTAGTTGGCAGACAACTAAATCAGCGGAATTGGATTTGAGCAAGCATCGTGTTGCTGTGTAGTAGGACCTCAGTAATGAAGGCACAGGGCAGAGCACCATGGGTATTCCAATTGGCATTGAGCTTGATAGACAAATCAAGTGGTTCAGTCATGTCGGTAAATGATGGTGTGTAAGCGTAGGATCACACGGGCTTATATTGAGTAGGGTTGAGTTTCAGCACAGGCATCTACCAGGAGTTGAGATGGGTGTAAGTTCGTGGAAAACACTGAGGTAAGTTCCAAGCGAACCTAAGAAGCATGCATACAATGAAATGCCAATATAGAGAAGGTCCAGATCCATATGTTGCAATCTTATTGCACAAAAAACTTCCTTGTCCAGAGCAATAAATTTGATCACATGTGACAGTGATATGCATCAAATGTCAGGAAAGAATCATGAAAAACTTGCTTATAGTCCTCATGCTTCTCTATTTGTTCTCAATCATGAGACTAGGTAGAAGTGGGTCAGCTCTAGGACTTTCAGCAGCATCTGAAAGAACATTGTTTTGTTATATGGCTTCTTGCCATTGACTTGAAAAAGGTCAATCATATGCACGAATATCCAATGTGGCTTCTGTGCAATGGAGGATAGTCTCAGCTTTAGCAAGTGTATCCGCTACGTTAGAGGGGCTCACTAAACCCTCAAGCATGCAACCCCCAAAAATAGTACTGCAAACAAACATAGTTGACATTAGCCATTTGAGGATCTATGTTTATAAGCTACAAATTTACTAACATTTGAACTGTTCACATAGACTAATAGAGATGCATAAATCTAAAGAAATATTACTAAAGCAACCACCATATAGTTGCTCGTGGATGTATAAGAATTTATTAAAAAGGGCCAGATATATCGATCAGTTTATGTAAGAACTTCCTTCTAAGTTAGTGCTTAGCATTAAAATTGTTTGATATAACAAGATAATTTAGCCATAAGATTCCTGGGCCACTTGTCTTAACAAGCTAAGAAGTTGGTTTCCAAAGTGACGATAAGACAATTCTGCGAGCATGACTGCACCATTGCTATTCCAAAAAAGTCAGCAACCAATTCCACAACAATGCTAATGAAATGTGGCTTCAAAACTCTCCAACAAATTTTCAGTGGAAAAATAAAAATCATTCCTCTTTTTTTTCTAAGGGTCAAAACCCCCAAGTTTTATGGACGTTTTTGGACACAAAGTCAATAGCATTTTAGTCTTTAGAGTCAACTGGCCAGCTCTGGCCATGATTTTTAAGTAAAAAAAAACCCGAACATGAGCAACAAGTCAGCATCTTGTCCCACAGAATTGTCCATTTACAGAAGCAACAGGACCCACCCGCCAGTTGGTGAACCCATGCAATATAAAGATGGGTCCTACCATTTCATGGGTGAGTCCCATGTCTTCAGTCAGAAGGTGCCCGCAGACTACCATCCGCCTCCCATTTCTTCTGAATGACTTGCATCTGAGGGTATCATGCACTGATAGGTGGACACAGTTTCAATGACCAAGTCCAAGTATCTAAGCTACCGTTCCATATTCAAACATGGAATCTAAACTCATATGCAGATTGCAACTAGCCCAAGACCCAAACTGTTCCAGCTTGACCAGCATAGATGCATATTTGAATCCTTTTGTTCTCCAATGGGTCCAGATCAACTCAGTGGTATAATATAATTTTTTTTAGTCCATGCAGCCAAAAGAATGCATTAAAAACACGGCTTTAAGGGCCTGTTTGGATGTCCGTAAGTTCTTTGAGTTGTAAGTGACTTACAGGTGAAAGTCACGTACAAGTTATCCTGTTTGGATGTAAGATGTAAGTCACTTACAAGTAAGTTGGTTTTTGTGTTTGGATAAGCTATAACTTAGTTACAGATAAAAAACTATATATTCATATCAAGCAAAGCTTGGTGTAAGGAATCGTTCCAAAATGTTATAATCACATGAGAAATGTTGGCAACAAATATACCATTCGTTAAGTCCATTTAAATGAATATTTAAGCCAATTCTTAGGCTAAATCAATCATCAAGTGGATCATAAAAATGAGCCCATGGATTCAAAATACCTACAACTCATTTGCAATTCACAAGAAGAGGAGAAGCATTGTACAATAGTGTTGGATTACATAATTGGATGCCTGGTTAGATACATCTCCTTGTAATAAACATGCACTATTTGACCCGAAATATTACACGTGAGACCCAAATTTCGGTAAGCTAAGTTGATCATCTAATCGATCATCATGGCCAACGTCTGCAATATAGATGATCCCACCCATCCAACCGGTGGCTTGTAAATAAACAAATGCAACGCATCAGATAGGCCCATGTATGATAGAATTCAGATGAATAATGTCCTAATGCCACAACTAGAATTCATGGCTCCCTAATCCAAACTATTGACCTGATGAGCCCCACACAGATAGAGCCATGTAAAAGGAGAAAACACCAATTGCTTCAAGCACAAAAGGTTGCACAGGGACACATGGACAGTCCAATCAATTGATCTGCACGTTTCTATCAAGTTCAGCCCATAATTAATGAACCACCAAGCAAAATCAGAAGACCACACCGGTCAAATTATTGTAAACAACTCCTTTGATTATATGCTCCTAAACATATCATCCATGGATTGGAAAACCAATGGCTACAAGAAATAAGGCCAAGTTCCAGATCCGTGCCATCCATCAGTTTTGCTAGCTCATTTTAGGGCTTGGGCCCAAAAATGAAGCAGATCCAAATCTTAGGTGGGCCACACTACAGGAAACAGTGGTGATTGAATGCCCACCAATAAAACTTCTCATGGGCCACAAAAGTTTTGGATCAAGCTGACATTTATGTTTTACCTTCATCCAAGTATGTGTAACCTTAGCAACAGGTTGGATGGCAAATAAATACTAAGATGGGCCCTAGGAAGTTTTTAATGGTGGACATTGAATCACCACCGTTTCCTGTGGTGTGGTCCACCTGAGATTTGGATCTGCTTCATGTTTGGGCCCAGGCCCTAAGATGAGCTGGCAAAACTGATGGACGGCGTAGATATATCAAAAAATACATTAAGGAGGGCCCCACTGTCACGGCCTAACCGAATAGACCGATTCAAATAAAAGAAAAAAAATTGTTACCCTATTTGCAAAGAGGAAGAGAGAGGAAGAGGGGAAGAGAAAGGGGCGCACAACAGCCTTAATTGCAGAGAGAGGGACAGAGCTTACAGGAGCGTTGGCTGTAATGGAGGTGCGTTTTCCCCCTCTTCCCCTCGTTTCAAAAATCAGACCGTTAGCCTGTAAGTCACTTACAGGGAAGTGACTTCTCGCCCCCATCCCCCTGCAGTTTTTTTCATAGATTTGCCTGTAAGCAACTTATAGGTGAATTTTCTCCCCCAAACACAACCTGTAAGTGACTTCCCTGTAAGTCACTTACATTTTAGCCAACTTATAGGCATCTAAATGGTTTACTACTAAATCAGTTAAATGCTAGTAAATGATTTACAATTGTCTGTTTGGCTTTAAGTTGTAAACGATTTACTAGTGAATTTTCTCCCCCAAACACAACCTGTAAGTCACTTACATTTTAGCCAACTTATAGGCATCCAAACAGCCCCTAAGGTGGTAAATGGTTTACTACTAAATCACTTAAATGCTAGTAAATGATTTACAACTGCCTGTTTGGCTTTAAGTTGTAAAAAATTTACTAGTAAATGGTTGCTAGTAAATCATTTATAGTATAAAATTCAAAAAAAGAGCCGTTTGCTAGTAAATGAAATCACATCTTTTTGCTAGTAAATGAGATGGGGTATTTGCTAGTAAATCATTTACTAACAAAAATAGTGATGATTTGCTAATAAATCATTTACTAGTAAACCATTTACAGGCTATCCAAACGACCCCTAAAGTGGAAAAAACATCACAATCCGTTATAGAAAAAGTTGAAATTGTGGAGAGAGAGAGAGAGAGAGAGAGAGAGAGAGAGAACAAACAAATGTTCTGCAATGCTCATCATGCATAAACCAACTGAATTCAGTGGATGCACATATTACAAGCCATCAAAAGCCGCAGCGGCTACTTTGTTATTTTATTTTGTAAAATACAATATGCGAACATTCAAACAAGCGTTCTTGGAACATCGAAACCATCACTTCTCACCGGAATCAACGCCGCAATAAATAGAAGAAAAATGGAGTACAAGAAAACTAGGGTTTACCAACAAAACGGCAATGTGCATAAATAATTCAAAAATGCAATTCACACATCAAAGAAACCCAAGAGAACAATACAACGACGGATGAAAAAACCCTAATTCATAAAGGAAACTACAGCTGATGAAATAAAAAAAAAAAAAACCTAATATCTCCAAGTTTTGGGTAGTAAAAGTGCGAAACAATGGTAACAGTCCTGAAACCGATAAAAAAAACCCTAAAACGAATCGAGATTGCGGAGAAACGGGAATGAAATCAGAGAGAGGAAGAGAAAGCTCACCTTCAATCAGAAACCTTTGTTCTTGAAAGCGCAAGCAAGAGTCTTGAAGTAGAGGATGTTGGGTTTGAAAGGCTTCGCCATAGAGAGAGAGAGAGAGAGAGAGAGAGAGAGAGAGATTTCAGAGTCTCGAGCAGAGGAAGGGAGGTATTTCCAAGCCCGGCAGGGACACCAGCAGCGGCATCTTTCTGCCTTTGAGAAACGACGTCCACTCGCACGTGGGGAGGACGAAAACGTGTTCGAGTTCGGAACCGCTCACCAGCTGAGCCCCGTTCCCCGATGTTTATTTGCCATCCATCATGTTCATAAGGTCAGACAGATAAAGGGTAAACATAAATATACCCAAAACTTCTGTGGCTCCGTAGGTTTTCCACGGTTAAGTGTTCAATCGCCACTGTTTCCTTTGATATGGTCCACTTGGGCCTTCCATCCGGGCGCGGTTTGGGTGGATCCCGGGATCTACTGACGTCGGTGGATCCCCAACTGTGGGCCACTGTGATGTATGTACATTACATCTGCATCTACACCGTCCATGCATTTTGAAAGCTCATCTTAAGCCATTATCCCAAAAATGAAGCAGATCCAAATCTTAGGTGGACCATACCACCTGAAATAGCAGTGATTGAATCTGCACCATTAAAAACTTCATGAGGCCACTGAAATGTTTATTTTCCATCCAATCTGTTGAAAAGGTCCCAAACACTTCAATGAAGATGCTAAACAAATATTAGCTTAACCCAAAACTTTTGTTACACATGAGAGGCGTTTAATAGGTGAGTACCATTGTTTACTGTATTACGGCCTACCTGAGATTTGGATCTACTTGATTTATTGAATCATGCTATTAAATTAGTTCTCAAAATGAATGGACGGCATGGAGGTAAGGGATCTCGGGGGATCCAGTGAAGCCGCGCCCCTTCCATGTGCACTTTTTGAGGCTAATGTCCTGAACTGTCAAAATGGATGGACGATGTGTATAAAACACATACATCAAAGTGGGTCCCACAGAGCCCCCACCAGGACCGTCCATCTCCAGCTCCCTCCCGGACCTCCTGGTGGCGTACTGAGTGACTCTTAGGCCACCGTGATTTATGCATTTTATCCATTTTATCACATGAGCCTAAAATGAAGCATATCTGAATCTCAAGTGGACCACAGCCACTGGAAATATTGTGGATTCAACGTGTACTGTTGAAAAAACTTTTGTGGGCCACAGGTTTTGGACCAAGTTGATATATGTGTTTTCCTTTCATCTATGTATGTGTGATCTTATAAATAGGTTGGATGACAAATAAATATTATTGTAGGCCTATGAAGGTTTCAACGGTGGAAACCATTATTCTCACTGTTTACTGTGGTGTGGTCCACTTTAAGCTTTTGGATATGCTTCAATTTTTGGCTCAACCCCTCAAATGAGCTGGAAAAAGGATGGACGGTATCGATAAATCACATATATTCATGGTGGGACCCAACCGAGTTTACTAGTATGATAAAGCCTAATAACTTAGTCAGTAAGACACATATCATAACTTGGAGGATTAGTCAGTTTTTGTACACGTGTGGTCTGCCCTGTTATTAATTTTTCGGGAACTGAACAGACACCGTTATAGGTGGACGTGGATTGCATCCAACCCCGCCCATTTCTAGCCGGGAACGGGCAGGAGCTTTGAGTTGCCACCGTGATGTCTAGGTTTTATCCACGCCATCCATCCATTTCGACGTGCAATTTTGTACGATAAGACTAAAATATAATTAAATCCAAGGTTTAAGCGGACCACACCACAGGAAGCTGTGGTGGTAGATGATTCTCACCGTTGAAAATTTCCTAGGGCCCACCAGTGATGTTTATTTTCCATCCAACTTATTCATAAGGTTACATGGACCATGATGAAGGGAAAACACAAATATAAGGTCGATCCAAAACTTCCGTTGTCCCAAGAAGTTTTCAACAGTAAGAATTTAATTCCCATTGTGTGGTCCACCTGTATCTTTGATGTGCCTCATTTTTGGGACCATGTCCATGTCCTTAAATGATATGGCTAAATGGATGGACGGTGTGGATAAAACACATACATCACGATGGCCACTCGGAGACGGCAGGGGTAGGACGCAATCCTAGTTCGTTATAGGTGAACTTTCATGTGGACTGTTCTTTTCCTTTCAAGAATGTCACTTTTTGTAGAACATCCAAGCCTTTGAAAAGGTGGTCCCCAGTATAAAAATTACCTGTAGCGAAAATCCGAACAATTCACACATTGGATGGCCACGCCGGTACATGTGGTCAGATCATCGTCTGTCCATGGGCATTAATGGCTTAACCCGCTTGATGAGCCGAGAATGATGTTTTTCGCCCCCAAATGACCTTGTCGGTTGGGCTCACCTTTCGCAGAGATTGGACGTCCATCACAAGCAACGCATTTGGAGGAAAGGGAAGCCTGGGCGTGTAAAAGTTCACAGCGACAATGTGCCTGAACATGTACCGAACTAAAGGTGAAAGTTCACGGGGTTCTTGGAATCAGTAGCCTCTTAGTATGACTTGTTCCTATTAGTAGCTCATCTTTCTCCACTTGATGTTTTTTAGCCCTGAAATTACTTTTTCACTTCTCAATTAATGAAAATGTCCCTCTACAACAGTTGCCCCTTGTACAGCGGGCTCTTGTCTTGAAATAAATGTTTTTTTTTAAAAGGGTTGACTCCACAAAAAATCAGGATTCAATACTCTCTTTGGTCAATCTAATCCGTTCATTTTAATTGAATAGTCACTGAAAATGCAAAATGAATTTTTCGATTTTCTGTTTAAAGTACTCTGTGACTCACGACTTCACTAATGATATACATTAATTCTAAATTGTTGAAGACTCGAAAGCGAGCATAGAGGCCGAAGCAAACCTAAAAATCCGTGAATTCCAAGGGTTTTGTGGAGGATTTGAAGAAGAATGGAGGTTTGAGAAGATAGGAGGGGGACTAGAAGGGTTTGGGGGTGCTTAGGGCAAAAAAGAGAAGGAAGGGATAAGAGTGAGTGAGAGAGACTTTAAATGTTTTAATAAGAAACCCGTCGGGTTTGTTGCGTCGAAGCCCAAACGGTCTAAAAAAAGAAGCTTGGACAGAGTCCTTTAGCTTAGGCCGAAGGACTTTGGATGACCATTCGGCACACCGGATTCAATCTTTGGTGTGCCGAAGGCCTTCTTTCCTATCTTCCTTCAGCCACGCTTTCGTTGGTCAGCTCAGTCCAAAGGTATCCTTCGGTACACAAAAGCCCGTTGTTTAGAAAAAAACTTCTATTGGCTTTTTTTTTTTTTTAAATCTACAATTTTATTGGCCTCCCTTGGTAATGTCTGCTTATTTATATACAATAACATTTAAGTTTACTTTAAGCTATTTTATGTAAATAGAGAGGTATCCTTCATTTGGATTCAATAAAAATAGTTAGAAAATCAAATTCTTAATAGTAAATATTTTGATTTTCCATTCATAGCACAAAATCGCCAATGTTTGGCATTTTTCGAAAAGTAGTACCTTTTAAAAAGCAAGGTTTTTCGTAAATCTTAACCATTCATAAATTTTTTATAAATAAAAACTATGTTAAAACACTAGCACTCGATAAAAAAATATTTTGGATGTATGAGTAATGTATAATATTATACACAAGGCAAACAGATCAGTCGAAAAACTCTTCAGCTCACTAACTCATTCGACTAGAAACCCTTGAGACTGCGATTCCCCTAAACCTCTATCCCAAAATATTCAATTTTCAAATTTGCTGACAATTCAGGATATTACACTCAAAGACTCACGTGATTGGCAAATAAGGTGCACAAATAAGTGCATTAACAATAACCTTCTTAAACGGGCAAAATGTCATACAAGCACCTTAGTAGCCCCATATGTAAATAGTTAAACATGAAACTTGTTGTCAGCTCAAATTTGGTCAACAAATAAGGTTAGTTAAGCTAGACCTTGTGGTCTTTTACACTTGTCCTCCTAGGACAAAGCAAGCTTGTGTCACAATGTCAGTTGTCAGCCTTACAAGAAGAAACAAAAACAAGCAGTGGGGAGGTGCCGGTAACCGACTGTAATCTCTTTGATGCCTAAGACAAGCCAGTCAAACTCAATTGTAGGGGTTTTGTAAGCTAGGGAGCGCGTACCTTGTTCTGTAGAATAGAGCCCTATTTATAGGATGTGGATGAGGTTTGAGTGTGTAGAGTCTTTTAAGGATACGTTAGGAGAGTCATAAATGGGCGAGAGTCTCGTCTCATAACCGTAGGAGAGAGATATGACCGAGATAGAGTAGGATCCCTATCTGTCCATGTTTGGCATATATGCCCCAGACTTGTCGTGCCTGCTTCCTTGGTGGTGGTCGTCTCGGTCTATTCGGGATGTGAAGTTCGGTGCCTGAGCTCCTTCCCTTTGGGTTTCTTACCTGGACTTAGAGGTGGGCAAGGATCCGGGTCGAGCCGAGTTAGCCCTAGTTTGGTTTGGTTTGTTTTTGGACCACCACAGTTTGTGGATCGGTTTGGTTTGGGCTTCGAGCCGACCCATGCGGCCCGAGTTTTGTTTGCTCCAGAAGAATCTGGTTCGAGCCGGGATCGACTTGGTTGAAAATTTTGAATCGGGCCGGGCCGAATTCAAACAGACAGTGGCTCTTTTTTTCCATATTCACTTAAATAGAAAAGAATTTAAAAAGTTAAAAAAAAAAAAAAGTACAAACATATCTTACTATATGATGTTTAACATCCTCCAAAAGAGTGCACCTTCAAAATAGACATGTAAGAGTATTTTCCAAACAAAAGTACACAAGCATAATTTTACAAGTGCAAGGGAACAATGTGCATTCATGTATATGTATGATGTATTATCCATGTCATCATGTATATGTATTATGTATTATGTGTTATGTATTATGTATTATCCATGTCATCATGTATATGTATTATGTATTATCCATGTCATCCATCTATTTTACATATCATTTTAGGACATGATCCCAAAATGGAATCATATCCAAAGCTCAAGTGGATCACACCACAGGAAACAGTGTGCTTATAATCTATGAGCCGCATCAAACCGAGCTGAATCAAATTGAGCTTCGAGCCGAGCCGAGCCGAAACTACCCTAGTTTGAGTTTGGTTTGTTTTTTCAAACGAGCTTGACTTGGAGGCTTGGTTTGGTTTGAACTTCCATTCGAACCAATCCAAGCCGAGCTTTTTCGAACCAATCCGAGCCGAGCTTTCGAGCTGGCTTGGTTTGTGCCCACCTCTACCTGGATTGAAGATTTTTCCGGAGGATGAGGTAAAGCTCTGCTTAGATGGTTTCCGTACTTAGGCCATCAGTCACTGCCCCTCAGATCGAAGAGCTCATCAACCTATCTACTCGACCCCATCTCTCATCGGTTCAGAGGTAAGGCCGATGACTTATACTTGGGCCTGTGAGCCTTCTTTCTTTTGTGTGGGACCAATTTGGAACCCGCCCACAACAAAACTAATTGCTGATGAGCATTTTTATTTTATTTTTATGTTTTAATAATAAAAGACAAAATTATAAATAGCAGATCATATGATCTTTTCGAATTCGTGCAATTTAGAGGTTTTCACACACATTTAGGGCAAAACTCAAGATAATGGGTTCTTATCCTTGCATTGGTGATAGACTCCCTAGTTTTAACATGGGGTCTGGGGCTTCAGTACCCATAGGTGGTGAAATCCCACTACGATGTGAGTGTGTGGGTGGGATTGGGTGCGGGTGTGGGGTGCGTGTGCAGACGAAAAAAAAAAACTAAAGATAGTAATAAATGCTTCGCAGCCATAACTCCATTGGCCCCACCATAATATATGTTTTATACCTGTACCATCCATTCCTTTTTTTTTCTTCATATCATTGAGGTAGATTTAAAGGTCAAATCACAAAGTGGGGATTGAACGCCTGTTTGGGGCCTATGGAAGTTTTGGATCAAGCTGATATTTGTGTTTTCCTTTCATTCACCTCTGTGGGACCTTATGGACAAGTTAGATCTCAAATAAACATCATAATGAGCCTTACATAGGTTTTAACTGTGGGCATCATTATTCCCACTACTTCCTATAGTGCAGTCCATTAAAGCTTTGGATCTGCCTTAATTTTGGGCCCTGACAAAAAATGATTTGGTGGACAGTATGGATAAAACATATACATCATGCTGGGGCTCACAAAATTTGGCAACATAGACAACCTACTCAAAGATGTCAACATCTTACACATGATAGCTGATTGATTTTACCAAGTAATCAATGCTAAATTCAATCAAATTACAGGTAAATACAACAAATCATATAGACCCCAAGGCTCATTGACTGATTGATTCGATCATCAAGCATGTGATCCATGGAGACTGTGTTCTCATGAAACAAACCGCAAATGCCATTTTTATAAGGGAATGCATGGTGCATCGCTAGAGTCAAATGACCGTATAGAACTATTCAAGCTATTAGTTTGTAGAAGTAGGGTAATTGTTTCGCAATCTGAGTCATTGATATCATGTTACCCACAATGGGTATCTCATGAACTGATTAGTTTTAAGTGGGAGGAAAATTCGAAGATAGCTAACAAAGAAAATGTTACTCCTTAAGCCAATTAAAGGTTAAATATTATATGGGTTGGGTTTATTTTTTTAGACTAGTACGGGTGGATAGAGAGTCCCACACAAAAAACAGTGGGGAAAGTAACGTACACCACTGAAACCTTCCTAAGGCCCTGCCATGATGTTTATTTGAGATCCAACTTGTTCATAAGTTCACATAGACATGGAGGAAGGGAAAACACAAATATCAGCAGGATCAAAAAACTTTTGTGATCTCAAGAAGATTTTTGCCTGTCTGGAGCGTGGATTTGGAACCCCTGGATTTGTAACCCCATGGATTTGAAACCCCTTGGTTGTGTTTGGCACCCTAGATTTGGAATCCTTTGTAGTCTAAAAGTATGATATTTACAAGGGTTTGGATTTAATTACTAAATCAAATTGAATATCCCTAATTAGTATAAACATGTAACGTTCGACACAATGGTTGTAATAAGCCCTTGAAATATATACATTGGCCGAAAATGATGAAATTCCCAATCTCGGATGCGCCACAAGCACAGGATCACATCCAAGTGACTAACCTACGAATTTTAACCGTTGATTTCCTTGGACAATTTTGGATGGTGTAGATCATCATATTAAAGCAATTTAGTGATGCAGTTGATAATCTAATTATTTTGGGGTATCATCAGTGGGCCATGTGCCCAATAGATTAGTAGCCTAGTGACACACATGTTACATATGTGACTCTTGGAAGGATTACAGATGTAATCCAAGCTTCTACCTTGGATTGCAAACCCCATCATCGAGGGGATTTAAAAGCCCCAGTTGCTTTATGTGCCAAACGCACTAGGGGAATTGAAACCAAATCCCCCCAAATCCATGGTGCCAAATGGGCCCTTCAATCCCCACTGTTTTCTGTGGTGGGCTCGCGTCCTAATTGTTGATGAGCATTTTCATTTTAATAATAAAAGACGAAATTATAAATAGCATATCATATGATCTTCTTGAATTCATGCAATTTAGAAGTTTTCACACACATTTAGGGGCAAAACTCAAGATAATGGGTTCTTATCCTTGCATTGGTGATAGACTCCTAAGTTCCAACATGGGGTATGAGGCTGAGTACCCATAGGTGGTGAAATCTCACTATGACGTGAGTGCGTGGGTGGGATTGGGTGCAGGTGTGGGGTGTGTGTGCCAAAAAAAAAAAAAACTAAAGATAATAATAAATGCTTCCCAGCCATAACTCCATTGGCCCCACCATAATATATGTTTTATACATGTACCATCCATTAATTTTTTTTTTCCTTCATATCATTGAGGTAGATTTAAAGCTCAAATCAACCACACCACATAACACAATGGGGATTGAAAGCCTGCTTTTGAAAACCTCTTGGGGCCTATGGAAGTTTTGGATTAAGTTGATATTTGTGTTTTTTTATGAAGAAGTTAGATATCAAATAAACATCATAATGGACCTTACATAGGTTTTAACGGTGGGCATCATTATTCCCAATACTTCCTATAGTGCAGTCCATTAAAGCTTTGGATTTATCTCAAATTTGGGCCCATGCCATAAAATGATTTAGTGGACAGTACGGATAAAACATATACATCATGGTGGGGCTCACAAGATTTTGCAATATAGACAACCTACTCAAAGATGTCAACATCTTATACATGATAGCTGATTAATTTTACTAAAGTAATTAATCAATGCTAAATTTAATCAAATTACAGGTAAATACAGCAAATCACATAGACCCCAAGGCTCATTAACTGATTGGTACGATCATCTAGCATGCGATCTATGTAGAACACAAGTTCACATGAAACAAATTGCAAATGCCACTTTTAGAAGGGAATGCATGGTGCATCACTTGAGTCAAATGACCGTATAGAACTATTCAAGCTATTAGTTGTAGAAGTGGGTAATTGTTTCGCAATATGAGTCATTGATATCATGGTAACCACAATGGGTATCTGATGAACTGATAGTTTTAAGTGGGAGGAAAATTCGTCATCCTTTTGAAAGATAGCTAATAAAGAAAATGTACTCCTTAAGCCAATTAAAGGTTAAATATTTTATGGGTCGGGTTCTTTTTTTTTTTTTAGACTAATAGTGGTTGGAGAGTCCCACACAAAAAACAGTGGGGAAAGTACCACACACCATTGAAACCTTCCTAAGGCCCACCATGATGTTTATTTGAGATCTAACTTGTTCATAAGTTCACATAGACATGAACCAAGGGAAAACACAAATACCAGCTAAATCGAAAACTTTTGTGGTCCCAAGAAGATTTTAATGGTATATACTCAATCCCCACTGTTTTCTCTGGTGGGATCTATTTGAGCTTTGGATCTGTCTCTTTGGCTCATGCCCTAAAATGATCTTGTTAATGTCCCTTAGTGAGATAGCTACTAAAGCCATCAGTAGCTAATATGAGTCTGCCTATGAAAGGGTTAGATGGCGCATAAATGTGGAACATCGACTGGGTACTGCCGCCACCACGACCTAGCTAGAGATATACATTCTGGCAGGTGCTTCTTTGTAGCCTTCCATGATGTATGTCTTTTATCCACGTTGTCCATCCATTTCGTCCTATCATTTTACCAGATAGCCCAAAAGAAGCAGATAAGTGGTTCGAATGAATCACACCACAACAATTGAAAACTTCTTTGCGCCACATTAGTTTTGGATCAACTTAATATTAATGCTTTCCCTTCATCCAGGTGTATGTGACCTTATGAACAGTTAGATGACAAATAAACATCACAGTGGGCCCTAGGAAAGTTTCAACGGTGGGCATCATTGTCACCTATGCTTTGTGTTCTAATTGAGCCTTCGATTTGCCTCATGTTTTACTCATGCCACAATCCTTAAAAATGAATGGACAGCATGGATAAAATGCATAGGTGGCCCCCACAGAGCCTCTGACAGGACCGTCCCCAATCCGCGCCCATAAATGTCACGGTGGCCACACTAAGCTTTCAATGGTGCGTGGCCCAGGATCTGGCCTATTTGAGTTTTGAAGGGCCTGATTTTTGGGCTCGCGTCCTAACAAAGGGCCACGGATTTATTTTTGCACGGGCTCTCTAAAACCAAAGAACACCCTGACAAAGGATCGAAAACAGGCGAAAATGGCCAGGAAAGCAGCAGCAGAGAAATGGCGAAAAATCCCCATCAGCAGCAGCATCTTCGGGAAGGTGCGATTTCTGCACAATGGCCCAGACACCGTAGAGGAGCTCCTAGACCGTCATCTCGTCAAGAAACAACCAACGAACGTTGATGATGAGGAAGATCCGATCTTGGCCCGTCAGCGGCTGACTAGCACCCGCCGCGAGGCCCTCAGCCTCTACCGCGACATCCTCCGCGCCGCCCGATTCTTCGCCTGGACCGACGCCCGTGGTGTCCCCTGGCGCGATGTGCTCAGGGACAACGCCCGCCGCGAATTCGAGGAGGCCCGCTACGAGCGAGACCCGGAGATCATCACCCGTCTCTTGATAGGTGGTCGGGATGCCGTCCAGGCGGCCCTCGACAAGCTCGTGGACCAACACAAACGGATGGCAGCGAGCGACGGTAAAAACGATCGCACACCGAAATAGAATCCTCTGTGTTGTTACTTTTTCTATTTGGTGTATAAAAAGGTATAACGTTTGGTGTTGGAAATTGTTAATTGGAATTGATTGTATGTGAATTTGCCATTTTTTTGTGTTAATTGTTCCGTTTTTTTTCTTCTTCTTCTTCTTTTAGATTAGAAATTGATGCCTTATACGGCACATGGATTACATTTGAATCCATTTCTAGTTTTTGGTATTAGGGTTTTTAGAAGAGTGAAACTTTGATACTCTGGCAGAATGTGACAGATGATACACATGCACTTAGAAATTGCGTACATGGAATTCCATCGATTCAGATTAGACCGTCTTCCATGTTTAGATGAATCATGCTTATTATATTATATATATAACTATTGGATTGGTGGGCATTTGTTGGATGGTTGAAAGTGAAAATCTCAAATGTTCCTATTTCAGCAAGTGCCCTCGAAAAAAAGGTTAGGATTGTTCAACCAATCTGATTACGAGACTGACTAATAGACAACGGGATCCAGAATTTAGTCAGTTTGATGCTAATGAATATATGCCACTTGTACAATTTCTGAGTGCCTGCAGATAAAGCGTCACACACTGCCAGAGTATCATATAACTCCGTCCTTCCAGAAATGGAATGTGGTACTCTTGTACAATGAGGTACCTGCCCCTAGTAATGGAAAGTTGTTGTTGGTTACTGTTATCAGTATGATTCCAACAGAGAGAAAAATAGAGACAAAAGATGGGAATGGACTCAATTCGAGGGCTTATATAGCCTATTGGAAACTTTATAATGTTAAACAGTCATAGATCAATGTGGCAACAGGCAGTATTAATGGCAGTTGTTTGTCAACAGGGTGTTTATGATGTATTCTTGGCCTTTTCAGCTTTTCCGTTGAGATTGGTACCATGACTCACCCCGCCCTTGTTAGAACACTTTGATACAGGCATTTCCAATGCATCCAATTCTCTTCCGCTTGTTCTCACTGCCAAGACTACACTAAGTTCCCTCGTGAGCGAACCCCCAGCAGAGCTCGGACACCAGTTATAATGAAAAGCTTTAGACATTGCTCCGTCTTTGTTTTGCTGCATTTGCCTCTTATTTTTTTTAGAATTAATTGAATTTATTTAGAAGGCACGGACCAGGAAAAAAAATGAGAAGAGAAAAGAACAGAAAAATACAACAGCCTGGAACAGCCAGCACCCACAGAGCTCAAGACTCCGATTCCCTAAGAAGCACCCACATTTGCCTCTTTTATTCCCCCGTTTATCTCATTTTGTTATCTGAAATGTGAGCTCCTTTCTCATGTTTCTCTTTGATGTTGGTTGGTTCCAACTAATGTTGATTTTTGTTTGTTAGATACTATTTTGGCATTATGTTGAGATGGATGATGGGCAAGACAAGAATAGAATTAGAAATGAATGCATTCAAGGGAACTTAGGAGTAACACCAATTGGTAATATGATGAGGGAAAGTAGACTTAGATGGTTTGGTCATGTGCAACAGAGACTAAGAATTGCACCAGTTAGGAGTGAGTTGGTTCAAGTTGAAGTCTCTAAAATGGCAAGGGTAAAGCCCAAAAGAATGTGGGTGGAGGTAGTAAGAAAGGCTGGATGACCTATGGTCTAACTAAAGTCATGGTGCTCGATAGATTGGAATGGCAGAACGAGATTCTTGTGGCCGACCCTGATTAATTGGGATAAGGCTTAGATGATGATGAAAACAACGATGAGATAATATTTTGCATTCTAGGGGAAGACCGCTATAGCAATTGGAATTTTGCAATCAGGATGTATATAGTTAAGGACATGTTCCCCTGACCCATGCACACACATCCACACATGCACGCACATGTAAAATGTTGTCAATTCTCAAGAAATACTTTAGGTACTCCATCTTCCGGTCTTTACACAAAAAGATCATTAAAGAAATCTTAAACAAAGAGACTTCCTAATGGTCAGGGATACTGGCAGTGGAAAGTCTTCATATGATGGTGTTGCTTTTTCCAGAGGATTTAAATGAGGGGCATTTCTCATGTTTTAAGTATCCATGGCAGGTTCCAGAGCCTGGGTAAAAGAGGAAGGTTGATGTCTAGCAGACAGCCAATTGTAAAACCTTTGCCAATTTGGGCCGACTGTTTGCTAGGCTTGCTCTAAATTTCTCTCATTGCAGTTTCAAAAAAAAAAAAAAAAAAAAATCTCCCATTGTATGGGCCCTCACCATAAATTGAACCAATCAACCTCTAAACAGGCCCCTTCAGCTAGTATATCAGTCTGTCGGAGGCTCAAAATTCCAAGAATAGTTTGTTGAGCCCCTGCAGATTTCTCCATTAAGTGCAGCTTGTCATCAACTTCTGGGCATTTTACATAAAGATATGACTAGATATTAAACAATGCTTGGACTGAATGCTTGTATGGTTGCATTTGGGCTTCCAGTTTGTAGAAGTGGGGGCCCATGGTTCGGTGATCTAAGCCATTTAAATGATGTGGACGACCCAAGCACCAAAAATCCCCTGGATTGAAGATTCTATCCTAGCTGTCGAATATTTGGCTTTTGTTGGTTAATAGTGAAACTGTGAAACTTTGATGTGGTTTCTTTATGAACAGTCTATTTCTTGGTCAACTATTAAGAGTTAGTACTTTTTTGTCTCAACTGTCTATTTCTTGGCCAAGTGCTGAAGAGTTAGGATTGCCAATCTGGGAGATTTTTAGTGCATAGACCATCCACGTTGAAGTTCATTGTATCAACCATTTGGAGACTCAATGTTACTCTATGAACATTTGGCCCAATCACTGTATAATGCTTAAATATGATATTATTGCATATCATTTCATGACTTGAATGCTCATATACTGCGTATTGCTGGTAAGAAATTCATTCATTCATTAAAAAAAAAGAGCAAGAAATTCTACCACATCCTTCATTGCCAACATTTGCATCTTATATGGTAAACATGCATTTCCCAAAACCCCCCTCACCTTCAATCTGAGTGCAGTACCGAAAAAAGAAAAAAAAAAACGATAGTCTGCAGTAAACAATATCAAGTGGTGATAGATTCGTGAGTTCCCCACTATAATCTCCCATCTGCTAACTTTAGAGATCAGCTTTGTGGCCTGGTGGCAATCATCACATATCATAATGTTATTTTTCACAAGGATTGGAATTCAGACTTTTGTGGAGATCAGCCGAGATAATGCTCCAACCTCCAACTAATGCGACTCAGTAAAACTTAGTTTTTTCCTAACTATATCAGTATATCTTGCTGTCAAAACTTATTATGAGGAATATAGAGAGCTTCTCTATCTTTCTCAACAGAATATCAAGTACCTTATGAATCATGTTAGTCTTGTCATGGGACCTATCCCCAATGATGCTGCAGCATACTGTTTTCTCTAAACCTTCTTTCTTCATGAGAGAGCTCATCCTCTCGAAGCATTTTCTTACTGCTCAGCTTCGGCATACATGTCAGATAGCAGAATGCAGCACCCAGTGTCATCATTTTGCAAGGCAAAGATATGTTTCACTGCAAGCTCTACTAATTCTACGTTCCTGTTGTTTCTACTTATAACCATTAGGGATTCCTATATTCTTGCTGTCGGGACTAAAGGCATTCTCTTTATAAAAGTTTCAGCCTGATTAAGATTTCTTCTGTGTGATGCTTGATTTGAGGATCAATACGCAAGTCTTGTTGCATGGAATTGAAATACTTCTAACCTTCATCTACCGTGCTGGCAATGCTGCAAGTAGACAGCACTGAAAGAAAGGTACTCCCATTTTGTCTTATGCCCCTTTCTTGCATTTCAGAGGAAAGTCCAAGAGCAGCTCTGCCAAACATGGATCAATATCCCATGGTAATTGCTTTCCATGTAACAACATCCATTGATTATATTCTGTGCAGTTTGCCAATCAACCATTTTGAAGGCATGTAAAGGGAATTCGAAATGGGATTTTTCAGACCATGCCCATTTTCCATGACATAGCAATGGATTGCTTGAACTGTCATACTAATATTAATTCGTCTTATGTGGGCATCTTTACAATGTGAATTGTTTCCTCATTTGCATATCGTCCAATGGGTCATCCATTGTGGGACTAGAGGTACCTTTCCGACCTCACTTTAGAAGCATGTATTTGCTGTGATCTGTCACTGTTAATATGTGTATTATGGATGGCAAGTTTTCTGCTTTTATCCGTATGTATTTTTGTGTGAAATCTACATTTGAGGAGTCCTAGTGTATCTTTGAAATGTGTTAAGCCATCTGCTCCTTGGAGAAAAAAGTCCATCTATCAGCATGTCATCTGCTGTTGTGCTGTGACATGTTGTTTGAAAAATCAGCATCTGATTTTTTGAAAAATGCCGTCAAATTCTACTTGCCATCTGCTGTCATCTTGTGATATTTGGTTTGGAAAATCAGCTTGTGATTTCTAGGAACTGGTTTTATCTTGTGTTTGAAAAATCAGCCAGATACCATCTGCTGTCGACTTGTGATATCCCATATGCTGTTTGCAGCAATCAGCTTGTGATACATCATTTGAAATAAACTGTGATGTGTTGTGAGGGAATCCTGTGATATGTTGCAAAAATAAGGCCTTCTGCCATTATCTGTATGCCCTGAGTATGTTAGGAAGTCTTTTGGGTTTTTATAGAGGATCTGATTGTCTCTATGCACAGACTTCATCATTATTTACAAAGGGGAACGAAAACAAAGAGTCTTTCCATTCGAAAAAAGGTCTGTTTTCTCCCATCTATTTCTCTCATTCGTGGCTTACCACGATGAGCAGATTCCTACAACTACGTGGATCTACTTTGAGCTTCTAGCTCACCCATTTTGTGCAGTCAAAATAAATGTAAGCTCATGATATCTGATTTAATTGCAGACTTGTTCTGTGTATGAATCGCCGCATGTTTCTTTTGCATGTGCTCCCTGGACTTGGATTGGGTAGTGTAGCACACACGGCACCAATGCCAGTACTGTGTGCTACTGGAAAAGCTCTGTGGGCCCCACCATGATGTATGTGTTTTATCCATGACAAGCAGATTCCTACTACTACAGGGATCTACTTGAGTTATTAGCTCACCCATTTTGTGCCGTCAAAATAAATGTAAGCTCATGATGTCTGATTTAATTGTCGACTTGTTCCGTGTGGTAACCAGGCCATTTCTTTTGCATGTGCTCCCTGGACTCGATTGTGTAGTGTAGCACACAGCACTGGTACTGTGTGCTACTGTAAAAGCTCTGTGGGGCCCACCATGATGTATGTGTTTTATCCACACCATCCATCCACTTTTCTGGTTCCTTTTAGGGCATGAGCCTAAAAATGAGACGGATCCAAATCTCAGGTGGACCACACCACAGGAAACAGTGGCAATTGAATGTGCACCATTAAAAACTTCCTAGATGATCAATCCATCTGAATCCTGACCTTCTTTTCTACTCCCTTTCACTGTGCTACTTATAGGATATTGGGTTTATGGTATTGAAGCAGCTTCTGAAAACCACAGGCAATCAATTAAGGTGGGGACAATTGAATGGATGGTTTCGGGCTGTTGTTGTTTTTGGGTGTATTACCCTTTTCTTTGTTAATATATTCGACCTTAATATTCAACAAAAAAAAAAAAAAAAAAAAAAAAAGGAAAAAAACTGAATGGATGGTTTCACATCGACCAGGTACAAATGAAGGAAAGGAAACACCAATGCAACATGCAGAACAAGACATAAACAAGAAGATATGCATAGAAGAATTGATCTAAACAATACCAATACAAAGTCGAACATCCATCAATCCCCCATGGTGCATCGAAGCAGCTGAAACCTACGGTACCCAGAAACAGAAACAGCAGGTCTGTACCATGAACATGGCCTCTACAGATACATCACCCATTTCGTAGCATCCGGCTATATAGGTCTAAACTCCAACTATACCGAACTCAAGAGGAATGATAATTCATATGCCTTATTCCCCATTTTCGAGTGCCAAACACAACTGCCCCACATGTGCCTACATGGTACATGTGTGCCACATCCAGGATGTTCATTAGATGGTCCTCTCAGTGCATGGGTCCTGTCCTAAAAGTAGGTTGCCACTCATCAAGTGAGTTGGTTATCATTTTCCCAACTGCCCATTTCTTCATAATTCGTGGCCCAGTTGGTAAGTGGACTAACCTGGTTTTTGGGCCAAGCAACATTCACTGTGGGGACGACCCTATGAATCGAAGATTCTGCAAGAATGGGCCATGTTGGCATGCATGGAGCACTTATGTTTGGCACCTGAAGATCAAGCTTCGGGAATTAGCATTCCCCAACAAACTCAGGATCCTACGAAAAGAGAGACTACAAACTACAGGCCAGAAAGAGAAGCTTTAAGCGCCTTGGAAGGGGTCCGAGGAACTGCAATAACCCCATCGTCTGTCCAATTCGTTTCGCCCCAATGCGACAACATGCTCTCCCAAAGACAGTACTCATCAATACAAGTTATGAGGCGTCCGTCCTTTATTGTCCTCCTCCAATGTCCATCAGTGTAGTTTGCTTTCTCAGCCTGCCTCCGGTCCCACTCAAGTCCTGCCTTCTGCCTCGACTCTAGCAGACAGAACTTCTGCAGACCATACGGCATTGTATCATGCACTTTCCACCATTTCTCATGGGCAACATCGCTCGCAAACTCCTGTAAGAAATCCACGTTCCAATTGCAATCGTAGTCACGGTAACACATCCATGGCTTGTTGCCCAGATAGTGTAGAACGTAAAGAACGGGCGGGTTGGCTCCAAACAAACGGGTCTTCTGCTGTTTCTTCTCCTCCTCGTCGCCTATCCAGAAATGTTTCAAAAAGTTCATGTGTCTTGGTATGCGGTGCCACCACGTGAAGATCTCATTCAAGTACCCCTGATCACCGCCATTGTAGGATTCTATCTCATTGATGTGCTCCATCAGCAGCTGGAATGTACAGTTCGACGGCTCGATCACCATCACACCTGAGTTGAAGAGTGTCGCATTGTTTCCGGTGGCTGATATCTCTGGCATCCTGAATAGGAAGTCGATGTTCCTCAAGATGAGGAGGTCTGCATCGATGAAGATGATTTTGTCATAGTCCGTCAGCTGCCAGAGTCGAAACTTGCTGTAGTTCCACTCGTTGTAGGCATCCCGCTCAGCCTTTGGGTTTCGGATCCTTTGGATCGTCCGGATCTTCCACCCAGCTGCCTCAAGGCCTTCACGGTGGTACTCACTGATGGTTTCATCAACGAGTATGACAAGATCACGTTTGGACCCCACCAAGCGGATGCTCTGAGCTGCAGCGATCGCACCACAGACATACATGTCTGCAGAATGTAGTATTGTTGCATATGCTTCCCGATGCACAGTTCCCACGTAAGACCGATCTGTTACCATAAATTATTAGAATTTCAACAATGTGGATTTCGTTCAAGTTTTGAATGCCCCCTCAAGGACCAAAAAGAAATATGGTATGGATTTTCCATAGTTCATTTGTCTACCATTATCAAGGACTTGATCATCCTTGACTGAAATTGGGTCCCATTAAATTTTGAATGTAAGTTGTAATTGTCCATCTCCATCAGATGGCTAGGATCATCTGATAGGGGAGATATTTGGGCTTGGCCCCACCCCATGACTGGGGAACCAGACCAACGGCTTATATGCACTGAAAGTTAGGGTCAGCCATTACCATTTGATGGGCCAGACAAAACAACATTCTTGTGATCCACCTTCACCAAATACCCAAGAATTTAAAGGTGATAGAAACAAATGACAGAAAACCAGACTGCCAACCTTTGGCCTTGAGTGGGACCGCAAGTTTGCATGACCCGACTGGAAGTCGGAGCTTTTTCTTCATCACTCTTAAGTTGGGCTTGTACAACCAGGTATTTCCTTCACGAACAACAAGTTCCTTGCATGTGAAGAGGTTCGGGATAGGGAAACAATCAGTAATAAAGAGCACATGTACCACTTGGCCCTTTACAGAAGCTGCAAGCTTTGCAGCTGCGAGCTGAAGATGCAGCCGGGCGACATCTCTTGACCAGTTTCCCAACCTGCGGCATGGAAGCTTGACGGTGATTAAATCAAGTTGAGACTTCTCTGGGACATCAGGCTCAGGTAGAGATGGACAAACTGGGACTTCCTCTCCTTCTTCCTCATCAATCCATTCAGGATACAGAGACTCCCAGGTAATGTTCTTCTGGGCATGCTTTAAATTTAAAGCTATGGATTTTGCATCTGGCACCAACTGCTTCCAATGGTTGATCTCACCATCGTTGAAATTTAACAGGCCGATTTGCAGCTGTCTGCTCTTGCTCCCTGCCAGTTGTTCAATGATTTTGGAAATTTGATCCCAGCTGACTTCTAGATTTGATGCATAACGTGAATCTGCAAAAGCCCACCCGATTCCAATGGATCTTAACCTGCATTCATGACAATATTATTTTGTTTGAGTTCCACACTAGAAAGATATGATGCGAGAATAACATGATGGAACGATGTGAAGTTCAGGTAAATTTTAAATATCAGGAGCTCATTCTTCATTTTAGAATAGCATATCACATTACATTTTAGATGCCTAATTAACAGAATTGCAGTAATCCAATTCAATGACCAATTGAAATTATGAGTCTCATGGTTCTAGGTCTGACTTGAAATGCATGGAATTGCAATTGGGGATTTGGTCATCCTAGCCAATTATCAAATGCATGGAATTGCAATTCGGGGTTTGGTCATCCTAGCAAATTAAAATGGTGGCGTCTCCACTTTGATCATTTTTTCTCTATTGAACCAGATTATTGTACTTGGTTCAATTGAGAATCCACATGTACGTCGTATAAGAAATAGCGAGGGGTTTTCTTTATCTCCAAAATATCCAAAATTTCATGGACATTTTAGTCATTCTGTAGAAAGTAACGGGTAGTGTAGTCTTTCATGAAAATAACAAGCTGTAAATGTTGATTCAAGAGAAGAAAAAAGAAAAGTTTTATACAGTTCTTGGAAAGCAATGAGGTATTTTCATCATCCTTGACAAAACCCAAAAACCTGTACATTCTCAAATGCTGAGCTGTATGTGTGAAAACAGAACATACCGCGAACCAGATGGTGAGAAATGCTCATTGTCATACGCTCCTGGAGAGTGGAGGAGTGTCATGAAAGTGCCACATACAATAACAACTAGGACAAGCTTCAAAGAACGAAGTTTGCAACTTGAGCTCCTATCTTGGATGGAAGTGTAGATGGCCTTGTCGGTATCTTTAAAATCATTACTTTTTTGAGACCTTTTGTTCATATCATCACTAGTCAGGCAAGAATCAATGAACCAAGTTAGTGGTCAAACCAGCCAAGCGTCGAAGAACAAAATTAGCAGGAAAATGTAAATAAAGAATCCACATTTGAGACAATGAACCAAAAAAATGCAAATTGTTGTTAGAGCAGGAAAATGTAGTCTAAAATGATACCTTTTTTTTTTTTTTTTTTAAAAGGTTAGCATCTTAAGGCTATTGTAGAGATTTAAAAAACAGAACAAAACATATGGTGAATTACATCAGAGGCTAGATATATTAGGAGCATCTTTCACATTCAGGACGAACACCACACACTAAAGATTGTAGTATTGAACTTTTGGAAACCGAAATGTGGATCGTGATCTCTACATTTGTTATGGCAGAAGCTTTAAATATGTGTAGAAGATAATAAAAATGGTCGAATCAGTAATGAAAAATCACTTAGACATATACAAACACCTACCACAAACAGAAAAATTGCGAGCGGAGAAAATTCAGAGCTGTAGAGAAAGAGAATTTCCCAACTAATGAATCAAGGAATCAGTCCTCCAGATTTAGAGAGCCTAAAGCACCTCCCAATGAGGACGTTCGCAGAGTCCGAGGACAATCACATGGCGGTTCAACCAAGTACTAAATCTCAACCACTCAATAGGAAGAAACTTCCTGCAAGCAATCAGCTGTATGGCCACATTATCTATCCTAAAGATCCTGAAGTAATTAGGCATATAAACTACTAGTGATCCTCCAAATGGCAACAGAACCCAATACATTCTTGACTGGGAATCAAAATTTATAAGAAAATTTCCATATAGTGGCACAACCCTCATCAATCCAAACCACCTGCATCAATCCAAACTATTCATTCAGCACCTTTCTGACCCTCCTAAAAGCAATGCCAGATGAGCAATCCAGCAAAGTAGATAATCATACATGGGATCCTTTGAACAAGGGCCTGCACACGCCTAACAGATTTTATTATAGGGTGTGCTGCACACAAGTGGGATGCATAGCATGGAAATCCACAACTCGAACAATTCACACGCAGGGCCGTGCTAAATTTTATTTTTTGGATGATCTCAACCATCTGAAGATGATCCACAAATGTAGTGAAAAGGAATACTGGCAATCATCAGCATTGAACAGGAAAAGTCCGCCAGCTAGATGGGTAGGATTGTTCTGTCTCTGTATTTCCAGAGAGCACAATCCATCCATGATAGAGCCTACCCACATAAGCGTTCTGGAATGTATTCTAACATCTTCCTGTTTTTTGCAGTGGTCAGGATATAAATCTATCTGCTACCCAGGTTAGGAAAGCTCTTTAGACATTCATACACATATGGAGTGTAAAGGTTGCTTGTGAAAATCCTGTTCTCCCCATCACAATGGCCTGATTAGCAGGCCACCTGCACGTATTGTGGATCTCACTTGTGGATCTCACTTGATGAACAGCCTGATCTTGCAGAAACATGTGGATTGAGAAGAAACTTGAAGATATACTTCCATCAATGTGTACCATGTTCTGAAATTTACCTCTCATAGTTGGGCTCCAAATACCAGTTTGGAAAGGCTCAAAATTAGGAGAAAGATTGCATGTGAAAAACTTCGATAAACGTATAAAAGAAAGAAGCTTACGGCGGTCCAGCTGACCGATGCCTGGCCTCAACAGTTGGCAATGCACCGCTGGCTCCTCTCATCTTGATCCAGTTGAAGCAATGGAAGATAACATCTGATCTATGATCAATACAAAATCAAACCCAAATGAAATAGAACTAAATAAAAAAACAGAAACAGCGAAACATACCCAAGAAAGATTCAATAATCACAATACCATAGAAGGGAATCTGCCAAAGAATGAAAACCCATATCATAGATTCTTATCATTCTTTGCCATATGGAATCGGGAGATACTCCACAAAAAGATAAGAAAAGCGAATTGAGGAAACCTTTAAAGAAAAAAAAAAAAAACAGATTCAAATCAAGGTTCGGAGTATTATTAGAACATATCAATTTCTGCGCGAATTCATCACGTTACACCACCAAAATAACACAGAGACATTTGTATGATATTGAATTCCATAAAAAATTATAGGGGGAGGAGTACCACGATGTATCTGTATTGGAATCTGTTGACGATACAAACTGATGGAAATGATACATATTGAAACTACTACTTCCAAATGTATTATTTATTTATGCATTCATCGTTACATATTTCCATTACCATATAAAAAATTCTGATATTTGAACCTTGATTCAAACCAAATAAATGAAAAAAACAAAAAGAAAATTGTAACCGCCGGGAAGATTCAACCATGAAAATGCAAGTATAATAGAAGAAGAAGAAGAAGAAAAGGAAACCCAAATGACAGAAGGAATCAATCCACCGAAAAAGAGCTTCTTTTTCTAGAATCAAATATCGAAATGGGAAGAATTAGATACCAGATAGAAAATAAGCGAAGCCCAAGTAGCAGAAAGAGATTCAATCAACAAAACAGAGTGGAATTCAAGGAGAAGAACTAGAGAAGAAACAAGGGCCCCAAATGCTTGAGAGAGAGAGAGAGAGAGAGAGAGAGAGAGAGAGAGAGAGATCCGTTTCTTTTCTAGGAATTTCCGGAGATTTGAACTGGAAGGGGTTTCTCAAAGAGTACGTTTTGAGGCCGGTGGAAAGGTGGTGGCGGGAGAGAATTATATACGAGAAGTCGCCCGCATATTTGCACACAATACACGGGTTTTCATTTCTGATAGGTGAGAGCAGTGATTCGGTAATCAAAACCATTGGTCTGTTGTATCCCACCTCTGATTAACAGAAAATAGAAACTTTTCTTAATAGGATGATATCAACCGTCCGATTTGCGTCCTGAAAATTTTACAGTTTCGACAAGGAAATCAACAACAGATGACATCAGATGAAAAACTCCTACTATGGTCACTGGGATCTTCCAATCTATGACAGTGTTTGAGGTGTTCTCCATCCACAGTTAGAATTAGCATACAGATGGTCTAGATTGCTAAAAATTTGGCCCCACTTTTAAGAATTAAAACCCGTGTATATTGTGCAAGTATGCGGGTTTGCAGACATTATCCTGTGGCGTAAGAAGTAAGATCTAAGAACTAAAGGAAGACCAGAGCTAAGACACGCTCGCGTGAGATAGACGTAAGAGCTTCGCGGCACACTTTCCAACTTGGAAACCCGTCTGACACGTGTGGCTATCATAAGGTATGACCCACTTTGAGCACTCTCTGGCCCAAAATTCAAGCAAGTACATTGATCAAGTGGGCCAAAAATGTACGTTGAATATGGACCGTTTGATGCAAGTTTGGCCAGTCTGATCAGTTGACCAGTCTAACTTTTGGGTCAGAGTTTACCTTGCCAGCCTGATTAATGGATCAGATCTTCTTAAGGATGGCTTGTTGGCACGTGTGATGTGAATATCCGTCCATACTGCTTGATGAGTGGGCCAGTCTCGTTTTTGGCCAAAGGATTAGAAAGTGCTGATCACATCATCTCAACCATACAAGTGAACATGTGTATTGTAATCAGGCCGTTGATTTGTTAGGACATCAAATGAACAGGCCATGGCTTGAGTAGCAATGTGGCAGCTATTGATCAAATGGCTTGTATATATAGACAAAGTTCACCATTGGGAAATGATTCAGTGGACGGTACACGTGACAGTGCAGATGATTAATCAGGAGCGTTCATCTGGTGACCCCGATTGAGAAATCCTATCCATCTGATCCCTGGCCTTCAAATCGACCATAAAACCAAATAATGGTTAAAGGTCTATATTTATCTAGGAAAGGAGGGAAAGAGTGATGGCTAAGTTATCTGATTAGTGTGGGTTTCCAAAATTAAACCATCTCTAGTAGGGCCCACTTAGATGAAAGGCCATGATTCATCATCCCCTTGCGGTATGTATGTAGTTGGAACGGCTCTATTTAGTTATTTCCCTTCCCTTTTCAGTTTTCATACCCATCTAGGCCACTGCGTGAATTACACTATTTGGATCTATATCCAGATTACTTCCCGTTTTGTGTTTCAGAATCAATTCCATGTTTCGGGAATCCACACCATTGGTATGTTGGGTCCCACCGTGGATGGCCCATTCCTAAAAAACTCCGAGATTGGAATATCCCAACCATCAATCTTGACACTCTTTTCTGTGGAATCTCAGACATTGCCGCGTTTTTAGTCATCAATTTGTTTTGCCACAAGAAATCGAATTGGAACAGATTTTTAAGCAGGAACTCATCTCTAGAGATATACATCATATGAACGGTCAAGATTACCAAACATGGGTGCCAATCAGCACACGTTTCGCTTCATTGCCCATCTATCAAAGCTTTTAATCCAAATTAAAAAAATTGCTAATTAACCTAATCATGCACGTGCCACAATGTGCCAACATGGCATGGTAGGCCCTAGATAAAATCCATCTATCAAAAATGATTTTTTTACCACTATATTGATGCCCTAGCCCAAGGATCAGGTTGACCGACTGGTCAAGTGGCCCCCACTTGTAGTTTGCAAAACGAATGTACAGCTCTGAAAAAAAAAAAAACTCGGCAGAAGTTTTTTAACCCATTGAATTGTTTTCAATATTGGGGCTCACATGCTGAGTGGACCAGATTTCTGATGCGAACAATGCCAGATGAACCTGATAGATGGGTTGGATCTGGCATCTACGTGCCACATATGCATGGGGTGTACACAGGTCATATTGCACTCATTTGTACTTAGAAAGGCTCTTAATCTGAGGTACTCATGAAGGTTTGTTTTAAAGAGTGGTATTAATTAAGGAAGCAGGTGGGCTGCTCCATCTCACTTAACAAAAAACAGAAGAATGATTAAATCTCACTTAGAAGGAGGGGCCTGGTAATGATAAGTTATTAAGTAGTTGTTAAAACCCCAAAATCGGAAACACAGACTCCATCCATCCACTTGATTTTACACCATAAAATTGCAAATTTTCCTACTTTGGACAACCCTTTTTTTTTCCCTCACTTTCTTTGATTTTGTGCGTCTATACGATAAGACCCTAGTTTATATGGCTGAGCTAGCAATAGTCACCTACATTGTATGGGCGCGAATTTCTCATAATTTTAATCATGGACCTGATTCCATTACAAATTCATTGATTGCATGAAAGCTATATATAGTGATCATATAAAAGAGCTAAATGATCCAAGGGTTGAAATAATATTCCAACTGATAGCTTTTGCTTGTTGTCTTTCCACCATATAAAGCTAAACTGGGTCATTGGAAGATGAACTTGATTCGAAGGCTATGGATCAAAACTCTTTATTTGGTAGCCATCAATTAGGTAGTTTAGATTGTTTGGTTTGTATGATTTTAGATATACGATCCAATCATGGAACAATCCTTAGTTAATATGATTTTAGAGATGCCATCCAATCATGGATCACATCAAACGTCGGTGAGTCTTAAAACTCTACACTAAGGTGAGTGACTCATGGAACAAGCCTTTGCTGTGCAAAGACTTATAGAAGAACTGGCCTAGGAAGATTACTATAATTCTCTTATTTTTTTATTTAGATTTTCGACCACTCAACATTTTACTTTACACATCCATATGAGAAGTTTGCTTAAATGCATCCTAGCGTATCACAATAAGATATGCCAAAACTTTGGTGGTTGAGTTGAGGCCATTTTCAATTATCAAATTGTTTTTTTTAACCGATTTTCCTTTTGATAGGGCTCTTCTTGTCTGAGAATGCTAAAAAACTAAATAAGTAAATGAAAAAAATATTCTTATATCAAATATTTTAACTTATTTTGAGAATAAAAAATCACATGATCAGTTGGAACTGCAACCCATGAGTGGGGACATTTTGGGATAAATGTTACCAACAGGTGAAAATGGGCCACCTTTCAAAGAAATGAACTGGAATTGTCTACTCCTGTTTTACCGTGTGTGTAAACTCCCCTTCCTTTTAGGGCCACTATGTTGTAGGATTTCAGTCACCACGGACATGATTTTCTTATGACCCTAAGCATGGATCTCATTCCAGCTCATGATTTTACACCATCAAATTGACTTTTTTCTTCCTACTTTGGACTTCTATATGCAATTTTCCTTTATTAATATTGTTATTGTTATTTTCAGTGGCATGTGCTAATATTGTGATCCTATCCTATGAAACCTTAGCCTATGTGGCTGAGCTAGTAATAGGCACATGCATTGCACAACGCACGAATTTCTTATAGCTGAAAGCTTTGTAGGGCCTACCAAATTGTCTGTGTGTCATCCACAATGTCCATCAATTTCTTTGGCTCACGTTAGGACATGAGTAACACCCAGATCCATAGCTTAAGTGGTAGACTGCGTGAAGATAGCCTTGTTTCAACACTGAGATCATCGTATCGATTTCCAAAGTGGGGGTCGCTAACATTGTAGTGTGGCTAACAGGGCGGGTGTACTAACAGTGGGGTGTGTGTACTAACCCAAAAAAATAAAATAATAATAAAACATGAGTCCAAAGCTGAATCAAGTCCAAAACTCAAGTGAATGGCTAGTGGTGTTGAACAGGATCGGCTCCCGCTGACTCCTGACTTGCCTGGTTCACATTTAACTTAGACGAGTCTTAAAACTTGACGCAGGTAAATAATTCATAGAACAAGAGCTTCTGTTCTGCAAAGACTATAGAAGAAGTGGCCTAGGAAGGTGGCTATAATCATCTGATTTTTTCCTTAGATTTTGGACCACTCACCATTTTGCTTTATAAGATATTCCAGGACTTCAGCGGCTGAGTTTAGGCCCTTTTAAATGATGCAAACTGTTTTTTAACTGATTTTCCTTTTGATAGGGCTCTCCTTGTTTGAGGATGCTCAATTAAAAAAATAAAATAAAATAAAATAAATCTTAAATATAATATTTCAACCATGTAAACTATAGTGATATTCAAAGCAAAAGAGTTCAATTATCAAATGGTCCAAATAATCCAACTGAAAGCTTTTGCTTGTTGTCTTTCCGCCATGTAAAATTAGACCTAACATATAAACAATATGGAACATTGGAAGATTACTTTGATTCAAAGGATATTGATCAAATTACCTCTTTATTTAGTAGCTATCAATTAGGTGGTTCAGATTGCTTGGTCAGTATGATTTTAGAGATACAATCCAATCAAATTGTGTCCAACAATATCCACACGTGTAGAGGATGAGTCACCACCGTTATCAAAATGCGCGGGTGAGCTACCAAGGAGTCTTAAGCCAACAAGAGGTTGCAATTTCTCAATCTATTAGATGGGGCCACCATGGTGTGTATCTCTCATCCAACTCGTTAGCCATTTCCATGTTCTTAGCTTTTTATTTGTTGGCCAAAAGAAATTGAAAGTGGACCCAATTTTTAAGCAAGGATTCATCTCTTGAGACACAACCTAGCTATGAACGGTCCTGATTGCCGAACATGGGTGCCAATCAGCTCATGCTTCTCTTTATACTACAGCGGAAACTTTGCAGCAGATAGAGACTCCCGAGTACTGCCCTCTCTAGGCTCCGGTTCTCAACACTACCCTCCTGAGCTTTCGGGCATTGCCCCTCTCGCTCACGAGGTCACTCCTCCCAGGCTAACCTGTTAAGTGGAGAGACCCCAAGATATATGAAGCTCCTTTCATCGTCCAACGTGGCGGATGTGGGACACACCCAACAATTTTAAGTGAAATTCAAAATTTTCTAATACTAATTAAGACATTGCTATTAGTCTAAGAGCCTTGCTAATAAACCTCATGGACACCCGACAACGCGCCAGCATGACATGGCAGACCCTTGATTCAATCCATCTATCAAAATGGTTTTTAACCACAATATTGATGCCCTAGCCCAAGGATCAGGTTGATCGATTGGTCCAGTGGGCCCCACATGTAGTTCACAAAACAAATGTTCGGTTCTTAACAACTTGGAGGATTTTTTTTTTTTTTTTTGGGTCGTATTTTGTACTACTATATGTAACTTTTCCTTTATTATTATTAGTTTCAGTCGCATGCGCTGGTATTGTGCTTCTATCCTATAAAACCTTAGCCTATGTAGTTGAGCTACCAATAGCACATGCATTGCACAATGCACAAATTTCCTATAATTGAAAGCTTTGTAACGCCTATCATAATGTTTCAGTGTCACCCACACTGTCCATCAGTTTCTTTAACTTACTTTAGGAAATGAGCCCAAAACTAAATAAGATTTAAAAGTCAAAAGAGCATTGTTGTAACACCCTTGAGATTTTCAACTCTCGTGTAGCATGACGGTTGAATTTTCAAGTAGCTTATAGAATGACTAATTTGTCAAATAATGAAATATAACATTCAAGCACAATGGCGAAAACAATTGTCATCTTATTCAATCAAACTTACTACATCATCGTCAATGCTTAAATAAGGAAACCAACCAATATTTTTACTAATTAACTAAAATACAAATTTATGTCTTTTCTTGAAGCCTTATTACAATTCCATAAATGTATCAACTACTCAAAATAAACATTTAGTAAATGAAAACATTGACTAAGTTTTTCCAACATCGTCATCCGTTATGTGATCGTATGAACCATCGAACTCTTCTCCTTAAAAATCAGGTTGAATACCTGGATCTTCATCTGTATCATCTAAATTGTTTTTGGGATAGCGTTAAACGCTATCATAATGGAGAATATTCCCTCTAAGACAATTAAGAATAATAATAACGGTACAGAGTAAACGCAAGCAGGATATTATCATTTAATCGAATCAAAACAACCAAGTAAAAATCTTTGTTAATGCGATGTATGGAATGCATGCTTTAGCTAAGGCACATTGGCTAGAATCACAAACATGAAGTAGGAGACTTTTTGTTACGACTTCACACTAGCCACTAGTCACCAGAGGTTCCTGGGATGCACAAACTCATACTTTTACCCGACCACGTGAGAAACGGACGCTCATAGCCAAAATCTACACGAAACAGCGTACGGGACAAGTAAGACACTCTAGCCTATTCTCAGTTCCATACACCCACATGGAGCCAAGTGAATGCATGACTTTAATTTCACTTTTATTTAATTAATTTAACATTCAGCAGTATTAAAAAAACTTAATGGTCACTATGGGGAGTTGTAAACAATTCAGCATAGGCCAACAACTCGAGCTTAGTGTCCATAACACCAACCCCGGCTCATGAGAATTTATATACTATTAGTGTCCAACCATTGTCCCGTTTTATGATTCTATCGTGTTCCAAGAAGCCAATGTAGTACATCATGACCAAAATCATTAAAATACTAATTAATGTATATGGATCCAACCAAGTATCATGTACATGTAAGGATCCCTTGGCAAACATTTATTACATTCTCTTAGTCAAGTCAAGACATATATTTCCATCGTGAACACCCCTCACAGGTTCTACCTCTCTACATCAAGTGATTTTAACAACTTAGGGACAATGGTGTACATTAATGAAATATCTACATAATGATCTTACACACATATTGCATATAACAACATGAAAGCCAATATCGCTTGTAGAACATAAATCAAGAAAGTTAATGCATAATTTTCACAAAAATAAATGACAAAAATACACATGTTTCTTAGTAAAAAATCCAAATACGGAATCACATCATTATTTAATGATAATCATTGTAAATCCTACATTAATCTTCATATTATATGGATCAATAATTCAAAACAAAATAACGTCATATATCACAAAAGGAACTTAGGATAATCGTATCATTATTAATGAAACGCTTGAAGGAAAATCCTCACCTCACGGACCGGACGCTATAGAAGGTTGTAGGGGCTAAGTACGTCGCTGGAACAACCAAACAAACTCTCTCTCTCTCTCTCTCTCTCTCTCTCTCTCTCTCTTTCTCTCTCTTTCTCAAATTCGTGCATGAGGGTTATTGTTGCTGGGAGAGGCTTCGTTTTAGTTAGGAGGGTCGGATTTTAGGGTTAGAAGAGGGTATGCACTGCTACATGTGTGTGGTTGCAATAAAAAGTGGTTGAAAGCGAGATTTCAGGCCAGATTTGGAAAGCGTATACACAACGAATGGAATGAGGTTTTGGACATGAGCTATGATGGGTATGGGACACAAAATGGATGTGGTAGATTTTGGAATGGGGTCCACAAGCGATCGAATGGTCGGTGTAAAGTTTTAATGAAAGAGAGGGGATGAAAATAGAAATTTACAAACGGACGGTTTATCTGTCAATCTGACAACTAGGATGGGTCTAGATTAGTCCATTTAGGTAGGTAGGGTCCACAAATCGAAGCTCTACAGTCGTTTGATAGGTCTCTTATATATGAGAAGGTTCTAGAGAAAAATCTTCAAAATTTTAAAAAGCTTGGTTATGAAGGGGATTCTCCATGTTGGTTAGCTTAGAGGGATCCTAAGGATCATCTAGAAGTTTTTCCAGCTTCCCACGCAAAGACAAATTCCAGATTGGAAGATCTAAAATTCTAATAGTAAATTTGGAAGGAGAGATCGGGCCGGATATGGGAAGGAATGAAGAGATTTTTGGTAAGAGGGGGTTTTTGATGGGCTACAAATAGGATGGACCGTTCAGATCTTCGAAATGGGGCCCCAAAATGGATGGTTTGGATGACCAACGGTGGCAGCGGACACGCAGCCTACGAGCTATATAGAACGCCCGTCGGGCTTGACGTGGGCCGGTCGGCCCGGACAGGGGGTTTTGCTATAATGGGTCTCATTGTGATGTATATATGAAATCTACTCCATCCAGTAGGTCGGCCACTTAAAATTAGGCGTTGACACAAAAATTGGGACAGATCCGAGATCGGGTGGCCCACTTATGATCCATTTTCTGATTAGGGCATTTGTAGGATGATTGGAGGGCTGAAATTCGATGTTTACGGTTAAAACGTGTTAAATAGCTAAAGTCTAGGGTTTTGAGTCTTAATAATTTCTACAAACTAGCATACTTAAAAATAGCAGGTTAACTTAAATTTAACTAATAGCATTTTCGTAATTATCATAAATTTTCTAGTTTAGTGGAATCTAACCATTCTACGTTGTTAATGGGGTTATTCTAAGCAATTTTAATAAAGGATACCCTATCGGATCTCTTACGGATGACTTGTTATTCTCTAAATAAGGGTAAATGTATGATAATTAATTAAAATAAAATTAAAATGAATTTTCAAAAAATTTCAATTAAATCTCGAAAATCTGGGACGTTACTATTGCTTAAATAGGATTAGCTCCCACTGAGGCTCTGGCGTAGGGAGGACGTGGTTGGTTGATCAGCGTCTCTTTAATAGGATAGTTCTCGTTTTCACGAAAAGAAATGAGAGATAAAAAAGGAAATTAATTTCGAATAAATTGATAATAATTGATTCAATGCTTAAAACGAAATTACAAAGTATATAAATGGGAAACTAAACCCTAGGTAAAGTATCAGACTCCAACTCAAACTCAAACTCCTAGAAAACCCGACTTACTATAAATAATAAACTTATTATTTATAAAAGTTTCTCAATCCTACTATGATGTAGCAGGTCGCCGATTATTTCATGGCCCAGATGAACCAAAAGAAGACCAGTCAGGGTCAGAAGTGATCCGGACCATCAGGACCGTAAAGTTGTATCTCGCAATCCGAAACAAGTTTCTGGACATATAATATATGATTTTGGGATAACTTGAGCTCTGGGCCATGAAATAATCAGTGACCCACTTTATATCATGCTTGAGTTGTCCCGGTTACATCTAATTTTGACAAGTCTTGCAACTTACACAAGTAAATAACTCAAGGAATAAGCCTCTATGGGTGGGTGCACTAACAGTCGGACGTGTGAACTAATCCAAAAAAAAAAAAAAAAAATGATTTTCCTTTTGATGGGGCTCTCCTCATTTGAGTATGCTCAATAAAAATAAATAAATAATTCTTAAATTGAATATTTCAACTCATTAATTGTGTAAAAGCTATGGTGATCATTCATGTTCAAAGTAAAAGAGCTTTTGCTTGTTATCTTTCCACCAGATAAAGAGACCTAACATATAAACCGATTAGATCATTGGAAAATGGCCTGGATTCAAAGGCTATGGATCAAACCTCCTCTTTATTTGGTAGGTGTTTCAGATTGCTTGGTTAATATGAATTTAGAGATACGATCCAATCAAATTGTGTCCAACAATATCCAGATAAGTAACACATGTAGAGAGGCTGAGTCACCACCATTATCAAGATGTGGTGAGCTGCCAAGGAGTCTTAGGTTGCAATTTCGCAATCAATTAGATGGGGTCATTTTGGGAAATAAAAAAAAAATCATAAAATCAGTTGGAAATGCAGGGGGACATTTTGGAAGAAATGTTACGAACAGGTGGAAATGGGCCACCTTTCAAAGAAATGGACTGGAATCGTCTACTCATGTCAAATCCACTCTGTCCATCAGGATCTCTCTCAGATGTTAGTCCCTCAGGGAAAAAATCAACTAGATCCACTTATCAGTTGGGCCACACCATAGTAAACAATGGGGATGAGATGAGTTTGTGTGTGTGGCCACCATTACCATGTTCTTAGCTTTTTATTTGTTGGCCACAAGAAACCGAAAGTGGACCCAATTTTTAAGCAAGGATTCATCTCTTGAGACACAACCTACGAACGGTCCTGATCGCTGAACATGGGCGCCAATCAGCTCATGCCCCATCTCACTTAACAAATAAAGTAAAATTATTATATCTCACTTGAAAGAGAGGCCGGGCAATGATGAGTTATATGTAGTTGTTATGACCCCAAATTGGAAATGGGGGTCCCTTCCATCTCCATGATTTTACATTATAAAATTGCATTTTTTCCTAATCTGGACAACTCCTTTTTTACTTTTAGTCACATTCCCTAATTTTATCTGCCTATCCTATAAGACCCTAGTCTAAATGGCTGAGCTAGTAATAGTCACATGCACTGCACGGCCACGAATTTCCTGTGAGTCTGTGACTATTACCAAAACCTTAGCCTGTGTGGCTAAGCTAGCATGCATGCATTGCACCACGCATGAATTTCCTATAATGTCTGTGTGTCATACACATTATTGAGTCCATCTGTTTCTTTAGCTTACTTTAGTAATCAATGCTCGAATGGCATCAGCTCGCACTGACTCTTGACTTTGTCTGGGTTACATTTAGCTTCGCTGAGTCACAAAACTTTAATAGGCAAATGACTCATGGAACCAGCCTTTGTTCTTCAAAGACTTTAGATGAACGGGCCTAGGAAGATGGCTATAATTTTCTGTTTTTTCCTTTAAATTTTGGACCACTCACTATTTCACTTTACGGGGAAGTTTGGATTATAAATTAATTTGGGTAAGTTACTTATGCCATAAGTCACTTATCTTGATTTTTACTTATTCAGTCGATAAGTATGTTTGGGAACATACTAATCAATAAAAGACTACAAAAGCATGCTTGTTTTCCAACATCATAAGCCATATTTATCCCTCAAGTTTATTTAGTCCCCCTCACATCCACTATCCATCATATGGGGCTAACCTTTGACATGGACCATTCATTGTATGGGCACTGCCTTTGATGTGGGTGGTCCTGTCATATAGGGCCCACCTTGAATGTGGGCCATTCATTATTATGACTTGACCTTTAATGTGCACCCTTCATTATGTAGGGCCCACCTTTGATGTTGGTCATCCATCAAGTGGGGTCCACCATCAATCTTATTGTCCATAATGTGAGGCCGACCTTCAATATCCGTCGTCCATCATGTGGGGCCCGCCTCTAATGGGGGTTGTCCATCATGCAAGGCCTGCCTTGGATATGGGCCACTCATCATTAGGGTCAACCTTCAATGTGATTGTCCATCATGTGGGGCCTACCATTATTAATTGCTCATCATGTGGAGCCCACCTTTGATGTGGACTATCCATCATGTGCGCCCCACCTTCAATGTGGGTTGCCCATCATGCGGGCTCGCCTTGGAAGTGGGTCATTCATCATTAGGGGTTGACCTTTGATGTGGACCATCCATCATGTGGGGCCACCTCAATATGGGTCGTCCATCATGTGGGGCTCAGCTTCAATGTCCATTGCCCATCATGTGGAGCCCACCTTTGATGTGTACCATCTATCATGTAGGCCTCACCTTTGACATAGGTCATCCATAATATATACTAGCCTGCTTTATATGTGGGCTTTTTATTATTATGGGCCGACCTTTGATGTAGACCATCCATATGTGGGCCCACATTAATACGAGGTCATCCATCATGTGGGGCCCACCTTTTATATGGACCGTCCACCATGTGAGCGCCACCTTCAATGTAGATATAATCCAAACATGTACCGTGAGAGAGAAAAGTAAAAAGTCAGAAGTTAAATAAGCCACAAAAAATTCCTTACTAAGATAAGTAGTTTTAGGCACATTAGTTACTTCTACATTGATGCTTGCTAAACTAACTTAAGTAAAAAAATAAGTAACTTATTTAGTAGGTATGCAAACATGCCCTACATATCCAGATGCCAAAGTTTGCTTAAATACATCCTAACCTATCACAATATGACATGCCACGAACTTTGTAGTTGAGTTTAGGCCATTTTCAACTGTCCAAACTGATTTTCCTTTCGACAGGACTCTACAATTGTTTGAGGATGCCCAAGAAAAAAATAATAAAAGAATTCTTAAATCAAATATTTTAACAGATTAATTATATAAAAGCTATAATGGTGATAGTTTATGTTCAAAACAAAAGAGTTGAAATAATTCAACTAGAGCTTTTGCTTGTTGTCTTTCCACTATATAAAGTTAGACCTGAATTCAAATGCTATGGATCAAACCTCTTTATTTTGTGGCCATCAATTAGGTGGTTCAGATTGCTTGATTAGTATGATTTTAAAGATAAGATTCAATCAAAATTTATCTAATAATAGCCACACGACATGTGTGAAAAGGCTGTCCCCACCATTATTAAGGTGTGGGTGAACTATCAAGGTGTTCTAAACTAACAAGAGGTTACAATTTCGCAATCTATTAGATGGGGGCATTTTGGGAATAAAAAATCATATAAGTACCAGGTTGGAACTGCAGCCTATGAATGGGGACATTTTGAAATAAATGTTACAAACATGTGGAAATGGGGACACCTTTCAAAGAATGTGTCAAAACACCCCTTCTTTGTAGGGCTATCATGTTGTATATGTCAAATCCACTCCGTCCATCAGCTTCTCTCTCAGTTGTTGATTCCTTTAGAGCTAGACCCACCAATCAGTTGGGTCACACCACAGTAAACGTTGGGATGAAATGCCTACCATAGGTTTATGTGTGGGGCCACCATGGTATGTATCTTTCATCCAACTCGTTAATCAATTGTAAAGTAAAGGGAAGTACCAAAATCAGGCTAATCCAAAACTTACATGGGCCACGCGACCTGAATTCAGAGGCTTTAGGATCAACTGTTCATCGTTCCCATTGATGTTGCCCTTGTCAGGCCAATCTTTTGTATGTACGGTTAAAATAATGGTTATGGCCATATGGATGGAGTGGATTTTTCATATACAACATGGTGGCCCCACAGGTTGACGATTCCGGAAAACAACGTACTGTATTTGAATTTATGCGCTGGACTCTTATGTTAGTATTCCACGACTTAAAAAAAAAAAAATGGTGGGGACTCTTCTTACCGCAGACATGCATGGTTGTACCATAATCGAGACTATCCAAGCCGCTTACCCTGCTTTCAATGGAGTACGACCCAAAAATTGCAGTGAGAAGATATCACTAACCATCTATTTTTTGTTGGGAAAACCGGCAGCAGAACGCCGAAATGCACAGAGCAATTCGAGATCAAACGAGAAACCACGATGCAATCAAACCAAACACAAGCATTCACCATAAGAGAATCTGAATTTACGTGGAAAAACCCCTTAACGGGTGAAAAACTACAGCACAAAGCGATCCACTATGAATATCAGAAGATTACAGAGATTGAAGAAACAAAAAACGCCCACAAGAGAAATCTCAAGCAACCCAAAGCTTGTTCTCACATGAAATGGATAAGAACATTCTTTTTCTTTATCCCAGAGAACCCCCAAGCTTTCCCCAAGCTCTTTCTCTTACCCTAAAATCCATCTAGGAAACACGGCCTAATGGCGGCTACCCTAATACAACATTACATCCCCTTAAATATAGGAAAGACCAGATTTAGAAACCTCTTGCGCAAAACCGCACAAGAGTCCAACTCCAACAGAGAAACCAAATTCATCACGCTGCCTCATGACCGACCGGTCGCCCGACCGATCGAAGCCCCCTGCAGACCAGTCGGCCGACCGGCCTGGGGCATGCAGAAACAGTCCAGCGCCTTCTCCCTATGCATCTGGGCCACACCGTCAGACCGGTCACCCGACCGGTCTAAGCACCCAAAGCTTGCACAAGTTTGAAGACTCTCCAACAATTTCCACCGAGGCTTCAAACGTCGAATCAACTCCATCCTCACTTCGTCATCTCATCTTCTCATAGCTTCATTCATTCTCGTGCCACATCGACTTCATCTTTGCACATTCACGCACCTTTGTCGCTCTTTTCATGTAGCCCTTGGGCACTTGCCACATACGAGCAACCGTGGATTTCGTTGCCTATCCCGCAGCTCCATCGTAAATCGTGCTCCCGATGAAACTCTTTCACTCTACTTCCTTCATGGATGCCAATCGCTTTCCATGTTTTCCTTTTACGGAATTCTTCTTCACATCGAATCTCGTACTTGATCCATCTTCTCATCTCAGATTTGAATCTACTCCACCCCAACTTTAACTTTGATACCACTTGTTGGGAAAACCGGCAGTGGAAGCGGAACACCGAAACGCGCAGAGCAATTCGAGATCAAACGAGAAACCACGATGCAATCAAACCACACACAAGCATTCACCACAAGAGAATCTGAATTTACATGGAAAAACCCCTCAACGGGTAAAAAACCACGGCACAAAGCGATCCACTATGAATATCAGAAGATTACAAAGATTTAAGAAACAAAAAACGCCCACAAGAAAAATTCCGAGCAACCCAAAGCTTGTTCTCACATGAAACGGACAAGAATAGTCATTTTCTTCATCCCAGAGAACCTGCAAGCTTTCCCTAATCTTTTTCTCTTGCCCTAGAATCCATCTAGGAAACACAACCTAATGGCGGCTACCCTAATACAGCATTACATCCCCTTAAATAGAGAAAAAATCGGATTTAAAAATATTTTGCGCAAAACCGCACAAGAGTCCAATTCCAACAGGGAAACCAAATTCTTCACGTTGCCTCATGACCGACCGGTCGCCCGACCGGTCATAGCCCCCTGCAGACCGGTCACCCGACCAATCTGGGGCATGTAGAAACAGTCCAGCGCCTTCTCCCTGTGCATCTGGGCCACGCCGTCAGACCGGTCACCCAACCGGTCTGAGCACCCAAAGCATGCACAAGTTTGAAGACTCTCCAACATTTTTTCCCATCTAAATTGGACCGCTCACTATCGTACTCTTAACCATCCATTCTATAGCCATAAATTGGATGGTTAGGATTGCTTGATCAGATGGGACTCAGAGTTTGGATGGTCATGATAGCTACGCGTCATTGCCGACGTGGACAGAACGAGCCGCTACCAACACAGGAGTTTGCCTCGTCAGAGGAGTCTATTTCAGTCGAGTATTCTGAGGTTGGTACCTATAAACAAGGAAGATGTCGCTACAATACCCGAGGCGTTTTCTATCTGAGGCCCATTTCAAAGATCCAAGCCGTTTATAGGATAGGTTGCACCGTTGATGGGGATGGCCTTTAAATAGAACTCTCATAATGAAACATTCAAGCCTTTTATCATTTAGCTCTTTTTCTTGGAATATGGCTCTCTGACCATTGTCCTGTGGCCCATCAAACCAAAACTTATGATCTTCGGATATCAAAGATTTTTAAGGCAGTTATCATCTGCTGTATATTTGGTCAGATCAACGGTTTGGATCACGAGACCTGACCCATATCCTTATAGCTATATTTCATAGCATTTCCTATACCAACACGTCCGGACGGATCGCAACAAACTTGCTAAAAGAATCCAAGGTTAGCAAAGTATGAAATTAGTTAGCTCTAAGGTTGGACTGAGTTATGGTCCACCTTGCGGATAACTCCATAATTATCATGTTTGTGTGAATTCCAATCCGTACAATATGATGGACCCATCACAACTATCACCTTAGGCAAAAATTAGCCATATAAACTCATCCAGTGGACAGTACTTGTATTTTGGTATTTATCAATGGCTAGAAATTGTTTTCTATAGTGTTTTCCACCTGATGAGTATACAGGATTGAGTTTTATACTAGATGATCCTCATATGGGGTCAACCTATTGGAAAGGTTGGATGTTACATGCAGTTAACATATTAGATATCATACACTGGGTGAACTGTACCTTGTGGTCCAACCAGTTGTTAAAAATAATAAAGCTTATTACATGGTTAAGATGTAAGTTAAGTTGTAGTAATGATAATTATTGTTTGACCAAATAATTATTTATTTACTTATTAGATAAGTAAGATAATCCAAATATTCAAATGGAAGCTGTTGTTGTCTAATTGACTAATTGTCCATATCTCTAATGTTTGGTATTGGTTAACAGTCATTTCAAAACCATTTTCTTACCAAACCCAAAGCAATGAAGAAAGAAATAAAAAAGAAGAGCAAAATATTTTCTCATAAGATGGGCCACAGTGTTTGAAATAAATGAACGGCCAAGAAGAAATTTGGCAAAATTTGTTTAAGCCCTTCTTACTAAACTGATATTCTTGAAAGGGCAGCAAGCCCACCTGATGGATGGCTGAGATGTTGCATTAGTGTGCCAGATTCACACATGTGCGTGCATTTACATGGGTTGCTTATAGAGGCGTGTGGGATTAGCAAAGCTCAATTTAAGCATGGATTAATAACGTGCGTGTTTCCAAAGCATCTCATTATTCTCATTTCCAGTTCCCAGGACTTTAGAACAAGATTGATGTTCTAGAAGATATTCATCTGAGTGTAGAAGGTTGTTCATGTACGTCTAGAAGTAATCCACGTCCTTCTTCACCTGCCCATTCACCCCTTGAATACTGTTGAATGTTTTGGGGTAGCTGCTGTTGCGTGTGATCCATCCAACCCTTGCATCAGGTGAGACACACCATGATGATGATGATGATGGGATGATCATAGGAAACAGGCCTATCAAAACATTAGGTGGGCCACACCATAGAAAATGGAATCTCTCACCTACATTACAACTCTTGTCTCTGAAAGTTCCACTTGTTAGGTGATGACATCATAAGAACCAGAGGGGGCCTGACGATTTGCTGACGTCGATGGAAGGACGACTTCATTGGATGAAATCCACCTCATACACCCTATGTTAGGATTCGATCCTAGAAATCACAGTGATCCAAAAAACAAGTGCCCCTCGCTGCAGGAAACAGTGCAAAATCTGCTTAAAACCTTTAAATTGGGTTGGTGCTGTCCCTTTTAGGTTTGGAGTAGATAAAGGCTGTCAACGGATCGGATTTGGAGCGGATCAGGGCTAATTCAAATCCGACCCAATTTGTGACCTGGATGATCCGACTCCGACCCAAAATCTAACAGATCTCTCAACATTTGATTCGAAACCCGACCTGATTGAAATTCGGCTGATCCGACTCCAATCCGAATACATGTGGATACCATTCAATAGGTTAGATGGTAAATACTCTTGTCCACTTGAGATAAAATATCTGTGATTTTTTTATTATATGTATTTATATATAAAATATATAATATAATTTATTTTATTTTAAATTCCGATCGGATTTTAAACGGAGCGGATCCAAGGTAATCCGTATCTGACCTGAAATTTTAACGGATTTGATTAACAAGATCCAAATCCAACTCGTTGATCTGGTCTGTTGACATCCCTAGGAGTAGAGTGAGTTTTGGTGAGTACTTGTCTTGATGAGAAGAGTCATATGAATGGATTCGATGGTGCATGCCAACTATAGCGGGTCATACATTACTAACAGTTGACCTCTCATCCTCACCCTCATGGTGTGGCCTACCTTAGGTTTAGATCGACCCAATTTCTGAATGGAATGTGGACACGAGGCAATCTCACCCGGTGGATGGCATGGATCAATGCAAGTGGTGATAGATTTTTGTAGGCACGCTCTTACTTACTTTGTATGATCACGCTAGTAAGGTTGGTAAAAACAATGGAAAACCATCCAAAAACTTCCAAATTCATTTGGGGTCTTATGATGGTTTGATTTGTCCCTTTTTCAGGGACTTAGGCTTTCACTATGGAGGTGAACTCGTTAGGCAATTTGGATTCCATACACATGCCAAGGTGGGGCTCCATGCACACACTTGTAGACCTACAAGGACCTTAGAGGAACCGGCATCCGCTCTTCACTGCCCCACATTCTCTTTTCTAACAGTTGAAAATGCGTTGTCTTATACAAGAATTGTACCCCCACTTATGAGGTTACAGTTTGAAATTAATTCTTTTTTGGTGGAAAGGTGGAATTGTAAATTCCACCAGGTTTCTGCTCTAACAATTGGCATCTTATAGTGACCCTTCTTTATGGTGTGGCCTACCTTAGTTTTAGACTAACCTAATTTCTGATTTGGAAGGTGACCATGTTGTAGATCACCCGATGGACAGCATGGATCCATCCACATGATGCTAGATTATTTGTAGGCACGGCCTCCCTCACTGTGCACAGTCATGCTAGTAGGGTTGATAGAAGTGATGGACAACCACCCAAAAGCCTGCAAATTCATGGGAGGAGGGGATCTCATGATGGTTGGATTTGACTGTATTTGGGCATTAGACTTTCACTATGGGGTGAACCTGCTGGGTAGTTTGGATTCCATACACATGCCAAGGCGGGGTCCATGCACAACCCTTGTAGAACAAGGTTATCCGACAGGGACCCACAGAGGATCCACTCGCATCCACTCTTCAGTTCCGACATTCTCTTTTCTACAAGATTTCATTTTTGCAATTAGTTCCTATCGGGTGGAAAGGTGAGATTGTAAATTCCGCCGAGATTCTACTCTAACAGTTGGCATCTCATCCTGAGCCTTCGTTATGGTGTGGCCTACCTTAGTTCTAGACCAACCCAATTTCTGATTTTGAAGGTGAACATGAGGTCGCTCACCTGATGGACAGCATGGATCCATGCACATGGTGCTAGATTATTTGTAGGCACAGCCCCACTTACTGTGCACGGTCGCACCAGCAGGGTTGGTCGAAATGATAGACCACCCTCAAAAACCTTCAAATTCATGTGGGGTCTCATGATGGTTGGATTTGTCTGTTTTTGGGGCCCAGGACTTTCACTATGGGGCAAACCTTTTGGGTACTTTGGATTCCATACACATGCCAAGGTGGGCCCGATGCACAACCCTTGTCGAACAGAATTATCCTGCAGGGACCCGCAGAGGAATTGGCGTCCCGTCTTCAGTTCCGACATTCTCTTTTCTAACAGTTGAAAACGTGCTGTCTTATCTAAGAATTAGCCACCACTTATAAGATTTCAGTTTTGCAATTAGTTTTTGTTTGGTGGAAAGGTAGGATTGTAAAATCAGGAGTCAAATCAATTGTTGAGAATAAGGACATAGCAGCGAAAGTGGAAGCCGAACAACACCACAGTAAAATATGTGATCAAACGAGAAACACAATGAAATCAATCCACACAAGTATTCAACCACAAGAGATGATCCGATTTTACGTGGAAAAACCCCTCAATGGGTAAAAAACCACGACACAAAGCAATCTAATATGATTAACAGAATATTACAAAGATGGACAACCCACAAGCAAAGAAAACAAAGAAAACCCAAGCACTCTCTCTCTCTCTCACAAAACACTCTCTCATCTTCCAAATACACTTTGAAAACCTTGGACAACTTAGGATTACTCCTAATCCCCTATTAAAGCCATATATATAGCAAGCAACTCCGAATTAGAAGCATAGTTGACCGGTCGCCCGATCGGTTGGACCTTGCACAAAGCAGTCTAAAGGAAAAACACACAAAAATTGCACATTTGCCTCACCTTAGACCTGTTACCTGACCGATCTAAGCCCCCTACAGACTTGTTGCCAAACAGGTCTAGGGTGAGAGAAAACAATCCAACAATCTCTGCTGTGCATCGGGCTAAAGTATAGATCGGTCGCCCGACCGGTCTAAGCACCTAAGCCTTGCACAGTTTGAAGGCTCTCCAATATCAATATCATCATGATTTTGAAATTTTCGGCAATAACTATCTCTTTACTGCAATAAGTGAGCCACCCAAACGCTACTTCAGTTACCATGTCCACTTATTTTCAATATGGTAATATCCTTCACCAACAGCTTAAACCAATGTTCTAAAACCCGCCTGGAGTCTGACCCACTTTGTGCATGGTTGAACTCAAACCGATTCAACCGCTGGTTCAACTGAGTCAAACCGTGGCTTAAAGGAAGTAGGGAAAATAAAACGAGACGTTCAGTTTAGAACCATCCTGGTCGAACATTTCAACGGTTGGATCCAAAAAGGGCCTCACAGTGACCCGAGGGCCACCATCGGTCTAAACTGGTCCGACCCGCTGGTCGAGTCCGGGTTTTGAAGCATTGGTTCAAACTAACGTAAACGTAGGGGTAGTTATTTGATACTCTGGCAGTGAGTAACCCTTGATACACATGCACTTAAAAATCACACCCGCGGACTACAATTATCAAATTAAACTGCCTAAATTAATGCACTGTTGTTAAGTCAAAGCCTCAAAATCAGATTGGTTGAGCAATCCTAAATTCTTTAATTAGAAGACGCATGTTTGTTGAAATTGTACCATTGGATATTTTTCATTTCAAACCGTTGATTAAATGTCCACCAATCCGATGGTCAGATAATCAAATAGGCATAAGAATTTTTTTGTACATGATACATACGAATTTGGACCAATAATTTGAACAGTTTAATTTAAATTACCTTCATGCTATTCTAGGCAATCTTCTAAGTGCTGCGTATCATCCATCATACTCTTACAGAGTATCAAAGTTGTTCTCATTCACGAAATAGTGCGAAGAACTTCACATGATATAAATCTCATTATCCATTTGACTTGGCCGGGTAACACGGCCCTAAAAAAGGTCGGGATATATGTTCCCATACAACGGAGTTGTAAGGGAACTTAAATCTTCACAGTTTTCTTTTTTGCCAAAGCGCCCCTTGATGATCGGATCCTAGCCGTGCAAATGGTGGGTCGCATGACAAAGATCATTAGAGAAATCAGGATGGTCCATTCCGCAAATCGATAGATAAACGATGAAAGTCGATGGAAAGCCAATGGTCTGGCTAAATATATACATGTAGCCTATTTGATGATGGTTCCAAGTTTTGCAGGCTCACCATTTTAACGGCTCAGATTTTCCACTAGAGTAACGTACATGAGCAGAATTTAAAAAGACCATTAAGAAAAGAATTAGCAGGAAATCAAAAGTTGCATGTTAAAGTTCCCATGCAACGTTGTATGTGAAAATATCTCAAGAAATCAGCCGACTCGTATTTATGTTTACAGAGAGCATGTGCAGTGGACCCACATCTGCATGGCTGGGAGGTTGGGATGTTTATGGTCCACATCATGTGGTCTTGATGGATGATGCTTTCCCTCTTGTTGATGTCTCAAGTTGTCATTGGTGCTGCTTTGTGTGTAGTGCATGCTTTGGGCTGATCGAGTGGTGCATGTTTTGTAATGAATTCCTGGGGGCAAGGCAGCCAGCAGATGGATGGTTTTGATACATGCATGAGCCTAGTCTTAGGCAATATAGGTTGTATCATAAGCTGGAAGAGTCTTTTCTCCAAGTCTTGTCATAGCTAGTTGGAGTCCTAGGTGTTCAAAAGTATGGTAGTTGGATAGCCATGAAGGCAATGTGATGCGCCTGGATTGTCCTTGTTAGGTTGCTGTGGCAGCATGGCTTGTAGAAGTGACGCGTGGTTGAAGCTCATGGTAGTGGTGTTTTCTTAGCTATAATTGAGGAATCGGCAAAGGTTAGTTGATTCCTGATGATATTGTTGGTGGGTTGGTTTGTGGTGGGCTGTCTTGCTTGGCTCGGTTTCATCTTTGTTTGGGTTGGTTTGTGTTTTGCAGCTGTCTTTGGTTGATTTTGTCGGGTTGTGGTGGGCCTTGTTTGTTGGTTTTGCCCCATTTGCATATGGTTTTCCAATATGAATAAATTTGCATGTGGGCCCACAATATCCCCTGGCCCCAAAGTCGAGTTTCCACCCATCAGGTGGCCACAACCGTGTGCACCTATACATCAGTTATAGATTATTGGTCATTAATTGCTTTCTGACTGAGCTGGTGAGTTGACCAGCCTGATTTGAACCGGGGCACCCCCCCCCCCCCTCTGATGAAAGGCCTGTATTTCACATCTTTGGCTGGACTGTACAGCTTGTTATGACCACTGCACTCCCAGGGTGAGACCCGGGCTCAATTCCAATCCCGGGTGTCTGCTAGAATGGCATCGGAGGCTATGGACCATGATTTAATGACTCGGTCACTCTGATTGACTCGTTTGGTCCTGAGCTGAGTTGCAACTCGGCCGAGTCAACGATCGAATCCTGACTCGTTTGGTTCCGAGTCGAGTCGCAAGGGCTGGGTCAGGTGGAGTCACCCCTATTTCCAGCTGCTCATGGTTCGATAATCCAGGCCATTGGTCCTATGAATCCCATCTTGAATGGAACATACCCGAGTCCACTCGGGGTGTTAAGACTCACAGTATCAATCCACATCGAGTCCAACCGAGTTGACTCACCCACCGTGTCCAAGTCAGATGGGACCATGGACGGCTACTCACTGGCGGGTCCCAAAGGACACCACCAACCTATCGAAGAAGCATGGCGGGTGTAACAAGTGGCATCTGTCACTTGTCGAGGAGAAGGTGGAACTTCCACGTATGATAGGAGCCTTGCACCGATCGCTACGTCTCTGCCTTCATGCATGTACATCTTATATTCTTCTTCCCTTTCAAAATACCATTATTATATTTATATGCAAGGAGGGAGGGAGAGTGACAGAGAAAGCGAGAGAGCCTCTTCCTTTCCTAACAAGTATAAACATGCAAACGAAACTCTGTAAGTAAAAGAAAGGTATAGAAGCGTAGAAACGTGAAAATATTATGCATTTTGTATTCAAAGCAAAGCAACGGTTGTAACTTTTTAGTTCTGTCCTCATCCTCCTCTCTTTTTCTAACCATGCAATACAAAATTACGTTTAAAACTAACGGTTCGTCGAGCCTGGTCCACCATAAGCTGGTTCAGGCCTACTCATCGACCAATGGTTTGGCTCGATTAGTGATTGGGCCCGGCCAGCGTCAATGTCATACCCTTGTTCAGTTGTTCTCTTGTGTCAGCTTGGTCATTTTTCCGTTGTGTCAGGTTCAGTCCTAGGTAATGTCAGAGTATGGATGTGTAGTACGCATGCAGCATGTGCCCGACCAAATTTCAGTCTACGCAAATTTCCTGTGAACCCTACCTACAAGGAGCCCCTGTAGGCATAAGCTCACTGGGGCCCACTGTGATTGTCAATGTGTGACATCCACTCCGTCCATCAGTTTAGTCAGCTCATGTTAAGACATAAGCCCACAAGTGAGATGGACCCAAAAGTCAAGTGGGCCACACCACAAGAAAGAGTGGTAACGGAAATTCCTACCGTCAAGAATTTCTATGGTCTCATGGAGGTTCAATCTCCACCTTTGAATCTGTCTGGCTTTTAGGATATATCATTTACTAGCACGAGCTGGTGAAATTGATGGATGAAATGAATGTCACATCGAAATTGCAGTGGGCTCTACAGATCTTATGCCTATAGGGGCTCCCTGCAGACAGGGTTACAGGAAATTCGTGTGGTCTATTTTGGTTTGGGTCGGGCTGTGGTCCAGTCGTTTATGGTGTAGAACCCGGGTTAACCATGACCTCACCGAAATAAGGTCGCTGTACCCCCAGCTACTGCCCGTCCTTCTCAAATGTGTACTTCTAGATGGACGGCAATCCTCTACGACATGTATTTGGAGGCAGCGCGTGCTGGAGCTCTGTCTTTTCATCCCGCTGGGTAAGGGTGGCAATGGGCCAGGCAGTGGGTCCGGACCGATGATTCCGACATGACATTGGACCGGGCTTGGGTCTATTAGGTTGACCCATGGGCTGGGTTTGGGTCTATCATGAATGACCGGATCAATTTTCAGTCCAAGCTTGGGCATCTTAAATGTAAACCGTTCGTTTTGTTCCTCCAAGTGTCTATTCTTTTTGCATGTGTGGCCCACTTCATCAATTTAGGAATATTAAGTGGGAAATAAGGATTTTATCAATTTTCCGACCCAGCCCATAGCCACCTTTACTGGTGGGGCTTACCTGATGGACGGTTGGATGGCATCTAAAGAATACGGTGACTCTAGAAATGTTTCTGTGAGTGGATCTTCCACCCTGTGCAAAAGGTAGTCTGCCTCATGTGAAGGAGCCCAAAAAGCCCAAAAATCATGATGATCCAACACTCGAGTGGACCACACCCTAGGAAGCAGTTTCCATGGGATGCCCACCGTTAATTTTATATAAAGCCCACCGTATTTATGCACCATCCAATCGATCATCTGATGTGCCTCATCAGGATGAAAGAATCACCAAAAAATCGAAAGTAATCAAAAAGTACTCATTTCCCCAACGTTACCTAGGCTAGGTAGGCAGAAGGATGTCCGTCCCCATATCACTGATACTTGTGGTATGGCCCACATGAATTTTGGATTGGCCTTATTTCTACACTCAGGTCCTAACATGATGTCTTAGCTGATGGACGGTGGATGTCGTACACACATCAGGGTGGGGGTGTGCACGCTACTTTGCTTGCAGACAAAGCTTGACCGACCACATAGTGGGTGGAATTATTTTATTTGATATTCAAGCACTCATAAGTTGTACACGTGGCAAACATGAGCTGAAATTAATGGTCCAATTCGTGGGACCCACTGTAAATCGGCCATTATTTAGAAATCAGATTTATGGGACACTTTTCAACCTCTGGTTAATAAACATTTATTGGTCAAAATGCAGGATCACTTGGTGCAAAATCAGCTCAATGACTACAAATCAGCGAACCACACTATAGAAAACTAGCAAAATGCGAGTGGGATCCACTCAATGAGCTAGATAACTCCCAACCTCGTAAGTGGATGGGGCATCCAACCTTTCTAACAAGTTGGGTCCACCATCAGGATCACTTGGTGCAAAAATCAGCTCCATCCCCTCATCAGGTGGTCCACACCATGGAAAACAATGTCTAACCACTGACAAATAACAAAATACAAAGTGGGGTCCACTCAAATGAGTGGATATGGGTAATTGCTGCATAAGGTAATCCTTATTGTGGACAACATATTGGACAGATTGGATGTCGCATGCACATAAAAATTGAAAGTTGTCTGCCAGGCGGACTGTAGCTTGTGGTCCAGCCGGTTGGACTAGAGTGATCATCATGGTGGGGCCAACCCAATGGAAGGGTTGGATATTAATTTATCTGGTAAGTGGATACCACATCCCCTCATTGAGTGGACCACACTTGTACCTTATGATTTATGGATGATTAGTAGCATCCAACCTGTCCACTAGGTTGGCCCAACCCTGAGAATTGTCTTGTGAAAAAATCAGCCGCATACACTCATTATTAATGGCTAGAAATTATTTTTGGTCCATAGGCCGTTCGAGCTGCACCAAATCATGTCACCAGTTTGGATAGCTGGGTCCACTAGGATGAGTCTTGTCAAACTCAGATGAGTCATTAATCATTCCCCAAGAAAATAGCCTGAAGTCACAATGACAGGACAATCTTAACCATATAATTTTGGCCATTAATATCACACTGATAACAGTTTTTGTTGCGGCCCAGACCATTTGATATCCATCAATCAAATGGTTAGGATCACCGTTCACTGCTGTCATTCTGACCCTGACCCGTTACTCTTCCAAAACCCACTTTAGAAGTGGGCCGGGCCAATTGACCAGAGTTCTCAATCCAATTCAGTTGTGCATCCAAACGCAGCACGAACCGAAAGGATTAGCGTATTGTAACCAACCAAGTAAACCAAGCTATCCTCTTCTCTTTTTAGTAACGGAGGACGAGCTTACTCTAGGGCTGAAAGTCGGGCGGGTTGGGTCGGGTTGGTGCTCAACCCTAACCCAACCCAAGGTTCCTTTACCTCAACCCTAACCCAACCTTGGGTTGGGAATTCTCAACCCAAGCCCAACCCAAGCGGGCTCGGTAGGGTTGATCGGGTTAGTTGGGTTATATTTTCGTTATTATGCTAGTTTATTATGTTTCAATACACATCTTATTTTTTGTACCTATGGTTTTATTAATTATATATATAATTATTTATTATAAAGAACTTCATTTTTTCTAAACAAATAAGCTAAAATACATGATAATTATTCTTTTAACATTCAAGTATTTTAAATTCAAACATATCAAATTTCAAACATTATAAGTTTACTTGTATATAGATCGGGTTCGGGTTGGGTCGGGCAACCCGAGACCTCAACCCAAGCCCGACCCAAACTTCATCGGGTTGGAGTTTTCATAGCCCAAGCTCGAGATCGGGTTTGATATTTCCTGCCCAAGCCCAACCCATGGGTCGGTCGATCACGGGTCGGTCGGGTTGAACCCGCCCAACTTTCAGCCCTAGCTTACTCTACAACTCTTATTCACTTGCGTGTGAAAGTTACTCACCTCCGTGTAAGCGTTATTCACCCAACGGAAAAGTTATTCGACTGCATTTTTGGGGACACCGTTGTGTGTACACCATCCCACTCACATGAAGTGAGCTCCACCACGATGGCAGGATATCCCAAAGTGGTCCACACCATATAAAAAATGGACAGCCATCCAATAACATCCAAATTCATGTGGTGGCCAACTTGATTGTTGGATCAACATGATTTTTGGCGCATCCCACCTTCATGGCAGGGTGACCCAGTTGGGTAGGTTGGAGGCAACATGCACACGATGTTGGCCCCTACATACAATGCTGTCTAATTAGCTTAGTCTATAAATGAGGTAAAGGATCTGTCCTCCATGATATTTGTTGCGGATTATCACGGGACCTTCTTGTTGGGAAAGGAGCCTTCAAACTGCCCTGGACTATGCATTGACCGGTCGGACAGTGGGGGCCGACTGGTCTTGACCGGTCGACCAGTGTAGAGGTTGTGTGTATTTTGCCCCTGGACAGTTTTTTGGGCCGGTCCGACCGGTCAAGATCGGTCCGCCAGTCATGCGTGAATTACGCAGCAAGTCATCTCTTACGCTATTGCACGGATTTGCGCAAAACGTTTCTAATTCGAGGTTCTTGCTATATATATGGCATAAATCCGGGATTAAGAGGTATCCTAAGGTGTCTAAGGTTTCCTAGTCGTATTAGGAAGAGGGGAGATGTCCAAGGTTTCCTAGTCGTATTAGGAAGAGGGGAGAGGTGTGTGTGAGAGAGAACTTGGGGTTTTCTCTATGTTTCCTTGCTTGTGAGTTGTCAATCTCTGTAATCTTCTGATTGCATAGTGTTTCTCGTTTGATCTCGCATTACTCTACGCGTTCGGCTTCCGCTTACGCTGCCAATGTTCGCAACAAGTGGTATCAGAGATAAAGTTAGGGTGGAGTAGACTCGAATCTAAGACGAGTAGATGGGATCGGGAGCAAGGTTCGAGGTAAAGAAGTTCTCCGGGAAAAATAACTTTGAGATATGGAATGTGAAGGTTGAATCCTTCCTAGTTCAGCAAAGGCTTGATGAAGCTCTTGGAAAGCGACCCGAGGCTATGAAAGATGATGAGTGAACGAGGCTCGACAAGAAGGTTAGAACATCAATCCTGTTAAACCTTATGGATGATGTTCTCTATAATATCATGAAGGAGAAAACTGTGGCTGAAACGATGACGAAGCTAGAGAAGGTTTATGCCAAGAAGTCTTTAGAGAATCGCATGTACGTGTTGATGCAGTTGTTTACCTTGATGATGGCCGAGGGAACGAAGGTGGAGGACCACCTGAGCACGTTCAATAGGCTGGTTTGGAAGTTGGTGGAGATTGATGAACCGATGAAGGATGAATACCAAGCATGCATCCTGTTGAATTATCTTCCAAATTCATATGAGTCGTTCAGGGACTCTGTGTGCGCAGGGAGGGAAACCATAAGCATTGAGACCGTTATCTCAGCCCTCCAGTCGAAGGTGATGAGAAAGAAAAGTGGTGACGTTGCTTCTCGTTATTCCTCAGAGGCACTGGTTATGAGGGGAAGAAGTTCTGAGCATGGAGAATATTTAAAATCGGGATTTAGGGCAAAGGACAAAGGGAAGGCTAAGGTGAAGTGCTAGAATTGTGGTCAGGAGTGTAATAACCCAAGTTTATACAATAATTTAAATAATAATTTTATTAATTTTAGATTTCTAGAATAATTTAATTAATAGTTTAATTAATTATGTAAGTAATTAAATCACTTAAATTATTGATAAATTAATAATAAATAATCCATAAAGAATTAAAGTAAGGTCCATTTATTAAAGTTATTTAGAATAAACCCTAAAATAGCGTAGAAGTATTAGATTTCATAAAACTCACAAATTTACAATAATTACGAAAATGCCATTAGTTAAACTCAAGTTAAACGGTCATTTTTAAGTTTTATGATTTCTGACAATTATTTTCATACGAAAATTTGTATACGAGTTCTAGGATACAATTTAACCGTACACGTCGAATTTCAGTCCCTCTAATCATCCTACAAATGTCTTAATCAGAAATCGAACCATAAGTGGCCCACCTTAACTCGGATCTGTCCCAATCTTGGTACCAACGCATAAGAATTGGTGGCCCACCTGCTGATAGGAGTGGATTTCAAGTAGCCATCATGGTGGGACCCGATGTGCGGTGCACACAGTCAGCCACGCGGTCAAACCGCGTTTGACCGCACGTGAGACGAACGGAACGTCCGTCTTCTTCGTTAACGCAGCAGCTGTAGCGTCCGCTCGCTGCCGGTTGTGGGTCTCCGCATGACCATCATAACAAACCCCATAGGTACATCTAATCCGTCCATCATATCCACGACTCACCTAAACCTGGTCCTATAAAGTTTCGCCTCATCACGACAGTAGCTTGGTCTGCTTGAAACCACCGTTCGAACTCAAGAAGATCAAGATCTACCTCCCTGGTTTGCATGGACTTCCCAAATCTCATGTGTAGGATTGTGTGGACCCCACCTAGATTTTTAACGGCTCTCATGCGCAAGAACCTTCCAAAATAAATTGTTTCCTTCTCCAACTTGGATTGAATCCAAGATTCCTTCCGTACCGTGCAACCAACTTCCAGCCGATTATAAACCCATGTTCCGTCTTTGCCTCCTTCAGAGAAACGCCAGAGAGAGAGAGAGAGAGAGAGAGAGAGAAAGAGAGAGTTATTTGTGTATGAGAGAGAGTTGTTTGTGAGAGGAAGAGAGAGAGAGAGAGAGAGAGAGAGAGAGAGAGAGAGAGAGATTGTTTGGGAGGAAGAAAGAGGGCCCACGGCCTGTTGCTGTTGCTGCTGAGAAGTCCCTCGAGCAAAGGAAGAAGAAAGAAGAAAGAAGGAGAGAAAGAAGAAGAGTTTTCTTCTCTACATCGAGTCGACTCACTGAGTCAATCCGAATTCAAGACGACTATTTAAAACTCAGAGATCACCAAATCTGTGAGTGATTCATTTTAGAAAGTTCTAAGTTAATTCTTTTCCTAGATTTGTTCTTTCTTCAAGTATAATTTCAATTTACGTGTTATCTTTCGACATGAATCGTAGGTAAAGATCCATCTCTTAAACCTCTTTCTAAATTGAGTTTAGAGTCGTATGTTTGATCCTAGGTAGAGGATCCAAATTTTGTCTCCTTCCTCAAGAATCTTCTTTCTATCTTTACTTTCTTAACTTTTCTTTCTTGTTGCACAATCGAAATTTTAAGAGTACAATTGACTTAAGCTACATACTTACAATGTCAACGATGTACAAACCTAGAAAGTTGTAGTATTGTCCTTATACTTCCTAATAGACAATCACTCGGGGTTTAAATAAAGAGACACCCTAATGAAGTTAATGCATGCATAGTGTGAATTGATTAAATTATGATATGCATTGTGTGCTTGAAGAGTGCTTTCATAACTCATGACATACGCATTCATTATACACTGCGACAGAACAGGAGAATGATTGATTTGACTCCTAGCGTGCATAGTTGATTTGCTGCCTCGCTGTACCGGTTAGGTAGCATGGTTGATTTGCGACAAGTTCCTAATGTTCAGTGGCAGCGAGCTCTGGTCGTTTCACTTATTGAGCATGGTTGATTTATTCGGTTGGATCAATGGTGCATGGTTGATTTGCCCACTGGCGTGCATAGTTGATTTGCCGCCTCACTGTACTGGTTAGGTGAGCATGGTTGATTTGCGACAGGTTCCTAATGTTCAATGGCAGCGAGTTCGTAGACGTTTATTGCTCTCACACGTATCATAACATAAATGACATCATGATAATCATATTCCATTTATAATAAATCATAAAATGTATTAATTATCATGTCATCCTTGTATATTTTGTACAATATTATTCGTTGATGATTCGCATCCTATATCTTATTAACTGGAATATTACCTGTGATGGAAATGACCTCACTGGGCTTTAGCTCACCAAAATCACTACAGTTCCTGCAGGATTTCAGGAGGAAAAAGAAGCGGCTAAAGCGGAATATCTGGATGGTTACTTCTATTAGAAGTTTTATTTTAGATTAAGTCGTTTAATTTATTTCCCTTTAAAGTTGATGTAAACAGACTTTAGTAGACCTAATTAATTGGTAGAGTAGATGTAGTTGTTTAATTTAATTTACGGCTTGAGATTTAAACTATGATAAATAAAGTACCTTAGTCTAGTTAATATTGTGGTGTGTGGAATGGAATTTCTCTAAAGTTATGCTTGAATTAAGTTCGCACTTTGGAACTCGGGCTTTCGGTTGTTATACTCGAGTCCCGAATTTCAGGGTATGACAAGGAGGGCTACATGAGAGGATTGTCAGAATCCCAAGATCAAGCAAGAGAAGTATGAAAATTCTTCTGGAGATGGAGCCAATGCCATAGAGGACGATGACGATCTGTGTGAAGTTCTTACTGTATCTGGCAAAGGATCTCACGATAGTGGGTGGATCCTAGATTCAGGGGCTTCATGTCACGTATATCCTGATCGGAGTTCATTCACGACATACATGGAGTATGGTGGTGAATCGGTGTTTGTGGGTGATGGATTCGCTCATAAGGTTGTGGGTATTGGTACGGTGCACATCAGGATGTTCGATGAGGTCGAACGAGTCCTGAAAGATTTGAAGCGCGTCTCCAAGATGAAGATGAATGTGATTTCCATTCGAGGCGAAATGGTGCGTGTTTATCGGCCGCGATCGTTGTTGTGAAGTGTTGAAGAGGGCACACATGTGTATGAAGGCACAAAGGTGTGGCCATCTTTACAAGTTGATCGGGAGCACAATTCACGATGGAGTTGCGGGATCGACATCGAGATCCACAATTGCTCGTATGTGGCAAGTACCCAAGGGCCGCATGAGAAGAGCGGTAAAGGGCGTGGATGTGCAAAGTTAGGGTCGATGGTGGCACGAGAAGCGGTGGAGGTATGATTGAAGATGAGATGATGTTGCAAGAATGGCAGTTGATTCGTCGTTTGAAGCCTCGGTGGAGATTGTTGGGAGAGGAGCCTTCAAACTGCCCTCGACTGTGCACCGACCGGTCTTGACCGGTCGGAAATGGGGGCAGTGTAGAGGTTGTGTATTTTGCCCTTGGACAGTTTTTTGGGCCGGTTCGACCGGTCAAGACCAGTCGGCTAGTCTTGCGTGAATTACGCAGTAAGTTATCTCTTGCGCTATTGAGTGGATTTACGCAAGACATTTCTAATTCGGGGTTGCTTGCTATATATATGGCATAAATCCAGGATTATGAGGTATCCTAAGGTGTCCAAGGTTTCCTAATCGTATTAGGAAGAGGGGAGAGGGGTGTGTGAGAGAGAACTTGGGGTTTTCTCTGTCTTTCCTTGCTTGTGGGTTGTCAATCTCTGTAATCTTCTGATTGCATAGTGTTTCTCGTTTGATCTCGCATTACTCTACGCGTTAGGATTTCGCTTACGCTGCCGGTGTTTCCAACACTTCTTACCAAAATTTGAAAGATATCGTCTATTTTTTTTTCTTCGAGATAATCAAGATCAGAATGTCAATGGGCCAGCTGAACCTAACCCAAAAAACAATGCTCTTGGGCCAAAATTGGCTAAGTTTTATACATTACAAAATGGCCCAATCCCAATTAGATTAGAAGTTTAGGAAGCCCAACACAAGACTATCATGACCATGCAATTTATACATTTATATGTTATAGGTATCATGGCCTAACCAATCGACCAGACCAATTAACTTGATCCAGGCGTAGATTGCTCACATATGAAAGCTGAACCGCGAAACCCAACCTAATGGGCCCACAAGTCTAGGACTGAGCCAAGACCATGACACCCTAATGCTTCTTTGGCTAAGAGTTCCATGGATTTTATAAATGTTTGGTTCTCACATCGTGGCTGGATTTTGATTTCCCAATAATTCTATTCCTAGCTCATCTGCAGGAACTTTTTCCAGTTTTTAACTAGGGGAATGAAGACCACAATGTATATAAATTATGAGTGTGAAGATTATTTCAATTCAATCTCTAAAGTATACAATTTTTTTTAACTAAAATGTCATGACCCCATTTTTTTAAGCAGGTAACCAAACATTGCATTAAGGGGGGGAAACCATACTTCCCACAAAGTGGTTTTTATTCAAAGTGCTAACTATGCACTGTAATTTTGTAATTGAAATTTTGATTTCTATTGTACTTACTTTGGGCGGGTGAGCGTGTCTGAATTGCAATAGGTTCATGCTACTAGGCTCGGTAGGAGTTAGATATGTTACTTGACCAGTTGCTTACCAATGATCCATTTCGATGGGTGAATACGTTTATAATAGGTTCCCATTGCTAGACTATTGCTCTTTTAGTGGGTATGTTTACAACATGTTTTTATTGCCAGGCCCCGTATGCCTTTTGGATGGGTAAGCATCATATAATATGTTCTCGTACGTTGTTAGGTGAAGAGTGCCTTTTGGATGGGCGCGCATCAATAATAAGTTCCCATTGTCCAAAAGAGGTGGGGTATTAAGGAAGGTTGACTAATCAGATTAAGAGAAATTATGAGAATTCAAATAATTAATTGGATTGTGAATAATACGATATTGAAGTATAATTCTTTGTATTGCATAAATGTTTTATATATCTCTTTTTGTTAGATTATTTATTACTTGTGCTTGTATGAAAATTTCTTTACACGCTTTGAAACTTTGATTACATGTGTTAAACTATATGAGGCCATCTCATTGGGCTTTATAGCTAACCATTTATTATTAGAAAAAAATAGTTTCAGAAAGCAAAGTTGGACCAGAGAGTACAATAAAGTGGAGATATAAAAGTCTACCTACTTTTAACAGTCATGATTTCAATTTGTATTCATTGAAAAAAAAATAGTGGAAATATAATTGAGAATCAAGATTATTGTAAAGACATTTGAGTGTTTAATTGAACTGTGGTTTATCAACGTGTGATGTTTGTAATATTTTGTTTGTGATTGCTTAAAATATAGTTCATGCCTTGAAATGAGGGGTCAAGATTTGATTAGCCCAGGTTTCGAATTTCAAGGCCTGACATAGTAGAATGTGACTGATAATGTATCAAGTAGAGACTCGATAATCGGAGGATTGGATGACAATGGTCATAAATATTTAAGCTACTCTTAGTGTGTGCTATAGCTGCTGCACTGGATAATAATGGATCTAAGCTAAACTAATGGCTTCAAACTTGTTGCAGCATGGCTATAAAAAAAGCAAAGTGACTAAATGTAAGAAACTAGATTAAGGGATAAATAATGTTGCGTGTGTTGTAAAGAGATTGCTTGTTTGTGACGAAGGCTTGAAGCTCATTTGTAAGTGTTGATTTTATAGACTTCTAAGAGGTGATGACTTTTCGTGGTTGGATAGTTGGCCATGCAAATCTTCTTGATTCTCCACATATGCGTAGTCCATTAAGGGCCATTTGGATTGGAGTAAATAGAGGTAAATGGGTGGAATTTGGAGTAAATGGCGGTAAAGGTATTTAATGTGTGTTTGGATGACAATAAATACATATCAATGAAATAAAATGAAAGTAAATGTACATGTAAATGAAATCCTTTTTAAGAGAGGATTTGGAAGTAAATAGGGTGAAATGCCTTGTTGAGCTCCCTTAGGGCCTGCTTGGATGGAAGGAATATACTGTAAATGGGTAATAATTATCACTACCATAGTAGTCAACAGTAAAGCTGTATATAATACCAATACAATTCTACAAGTTTTAATTTTTTGATATGCATGTAATGTCACGTGATTGGATACATGTAGATATAACTTGCCTAATATGTATTCTATCTGCACCATCCATCCATTTTTCATCATCATTTTAAGGCATGACCCCAAATATCAGCTTCACCTAACACTTCTATGGGTCGTAGGAAGTTTTTAATGACAGACGTTCAATCCTAACTGCTTCTATGGTGTGATCAATTTTTATTTTTTACGTGGCCCATTTTTTTGTCTATTTCCATAAAATGATCTCGTAAGATGAATAGGCAGTGTGGATATAACATATACATCATGACGGGGCTCACAAAACTATGTCACATTAATACGTCTCTGCTCATCCAAGTCGGTGGGTATTCTAAAGGATTACCATGATTTGATAACTTGGTTTATCCAATCAAGCTATGAGTAATGATATAAGTTTTACATTGTATTACTGTGGAACTCGACCATCTAAATAAGCCCTTAGAGAGTCACATGTATAAACAAAAGTGTCGCTACGCACATGTTCACCACACACTTGTCATGCTAATGGTACTATGAAACAATCCAATGATTAGCTAAATCATTAAAATCACACACAAAAAAATGATCTAAACAATCTAAAGGATGATCATATAGACGAATGATTAAAAAAGTTTGGCAAGTTACTTGTTTGTGATCATTATATTTGTGGTCTACTCGAGGCTTGAAATTTTCTCTTTTTTTTTTTGCTAAAGTATATATTTCAATAGGCTTATTACAATCATTATATTCAATATCGCATATGTACACTAAGTTGGGATATTAAAGCTGATTTGGGATATCACATATACTCCTGTGAATATATTGAACAATTAAAATGCATTTCAACTCTTCCCATTTACTCTTATTCAAACAAAATATTGGAATTTCAAATGAATTTCATTTACTCCCATTCAAATATAACTTTGTAAGTCATCTACTCTTAATTTATTTCTTATTTACCTTTATTTACAAGTTCCTTAATGGGATTGTGTATTAGCCATGTGTGTAAGAGATTGAGCAATCTTTCTGTAATTCTTATGTCATTGGGTTTTTCCATATGTAGAAAGTTGTATTTTTTTTGGTGAAATTCTAACATTTAATAATTCACATAAAATTGGTTTGAATTAATTTTGGTAGATCTATAACATTTAATATTTTGTAAAAGTTTACTACCAAGAAAGTTGCTTCTAATGAAACTCTAATATTTAATGCTATCATACTTGTACGTTCTTAACTCCTTTTGAAGTGTGAAGTGGTTGTTATAGCATGTTCTTAACTCCTTTTGAAGTGTGAAGTGGTTGTTATAGCATGTTCTAAATTGTTTAATTTGAATATGATTAGTAAACAAAAAGTGGGGCATCCCATAAACAGTCATCTGTGTGGGAGTCACTACCGACCCCCACGTGGACCATTCCAAAGTTTTAGTCGGTGTATATCCAAACATGTCGTCATGTTTGGATTTATTTGTAATTTCACTATATTTAACAAGCGTAAATGTTCTATTTTTCTACGTTCTATTTACAGTCCAACTCATCCGAACCCATGCTACAGGACGTCCCCATAATTTTACGCGTCTCATTTATTTAGCACTGCCAGAGTATTTTGCACCATTAACAATGTCAGTGTCCAAGAGATCCAAACCATTGGTGCGACAGGCTCCATCCATGGTGCAGGATGGTCCACGATCAACCATGCATTGACCGTGGATAGCCTTTTATACTTTCCACAGGCGTGGAGGACCTTATGAAGGAAGCTGCTAGATCATGTTTGGACGAACATTCAAAAGTGGGCCCATCCAGATAAACGGTCCATATGTCTCTCAGGTGTGTCATATCGGCACGTGGGATTGCTCTTTGTGTTTAGCGCGTGCAGAAGAACCCTTGGGTCTCTCACCGCTCTACCACCAGTTCCACGATATCGTACTTCCCACCTGCACAATCTCTCCCAAGACGAATCAGAAATTGACACGCATACTACTCTAGCCAGGAGAGGATTAGATGCGGTCCCGGCTGCATCCAACAGGGTACGGCCCTATCCGTGAGACCCACCTTGATATATATTTCATATATCCACGCTGTCCATCCGTTTTTTCAGATCATTTTAGAGAATGATATAAAACAATAAAGCATATTCAAATCTCATATGGACGACACCATTAGAAACTGTGATGATTGAACATTCACCTTTGAGAACTTCGTGGGACCCACCGAAATGCTTATCGTAATTATTATTTTCCATTCAACCTTATCAACAGAGACATGGATGAATGTAAAACCCCAATATAAGATTTACCTAAAACTTTTTGGCCCAAAATAATTTTCTAATGGCTATTCACTACTGTTTCCTGTGTTATAGTCTACCTGAGAATTTTTATTTATTTCATTTTTAAGATATTGCTCTAAAATGATCTGGAAAATTGAATGGACGGCGTGGATATATAAAATATAGATTAAGGTGGGGCCACGGTCAGGGCCGCACTGTGATGAGTGTGGCCGGGACCGCACCTAATTCGCTCCCACTATCACAATCACAAGGCACGTGGATAACATGCTGACGTGGAAATTCCAGTTTATTTTATTTTCGATGGGAGATCTCAAAACCCTGAAATAGGGTTTCCTAAACGCCGAAGGAAAGAAATCAGTTCCCACTTCTCTCCCGGAAGAAAATCAAATCAAGAATAGGTACCGTTTCAAATATATATTGTATTCGCTTTGTAGTTTCCTCTCATTTTTTCATGTTTTCAATCTTTAATAATATCCGATTCCAATATCTTCTTGTAAATTTCTAGGGTTTGATTTTTCCAATTTCAATGTTCTGTTGTATCGCGGTAATTTTTTATTTTATTTTTTGGCTTTAAAGCGGTCGATATTTTGATCTCATTGGCATTTGTGATTGGCGAATTATTTGTTTCTTCATCGGAAGAAGGACGGATTTCTTTCTTTCTTTTCTGGTTGGTTAGAAATCGATTGATGTTTTGATTTCAGATTAGTTGTTGGTTTTGGGCCGCGTTTGAATTCAACTGTGTTATTTTAATTCAATAAAACATTAATTTCTAAAATGGTGTATGCCTACCACATCGTAGTTAGCGTTGGATTAGCCCCAATTGCAACTGCGATTGTTTCAAGTCTGAATTGGAATGCACGGAATTGCAATTTGGGTTTGACTAAAGTGGTATGGCCTTTGCTTGTCATTTCCTCTGTAATGAATTGGACGAATTGTGGTTCAGTTCAATTAAGCATCCAAATGCAACTTTAAGTAAGCTCGTACCGAGTAATTCTATTGTTTTTTCATTTCCGCCCTTAATTGGAGTTGGGAATTGAGATATAATTCGGTTGTTCTGAGATGTTAGTATGTAACGGTGGTCCTTTCTGTAGCTTTTATAGCTAACACTAGCTTAATCAAAGTGAACCATGCCCAAGGAAAGCATGCCAAAGATAGAAGTACTCAAACTTGTCTTAATAAGTCTCTGTTGGGATGCTAGTGCTGGTGTATTCACAAACTTCAAAATGAGATGCTTCGCTTGGCTATATGGAAGCCGCTTCATTAGACATTGGTTGAAAAAACTGTCACTCTATGGGCAGTTTGGATTCAATCAAAGTCATGTCATTGACAAGGAGTCGATACAAAAGTTCTTGTCCATGGTTTGTTAACCCCATTATGCATGGGAACCTTGGCGCATGAGGGCAAGTAGTCCAGACTCCAGACATGACCACTAAAGCAATGATTAATTGTCTTTGCTGAAGAGGTGGAACCAGTGTTTGAAGTTTCGGTATCGCTACAAGTTTCGCTAGCTGGGGATACAGAAACAATATCGATATCACCGATAACCGGAAATGTGGGGAAAATGGGAAAAATGGCGGAATTTTTCAGTGAAACTTCAGGAGATGATAAAATACACATATTTGCTTATTTATGAATAAAAAAATTGCAAAAAGAATGCATACATAATAGGTTTTTGTTTCATGGGGGCCTACAAGCATGTGCTGCTGCAAGAAATCAGTCCAACCATCTCATCCATCCCATCTCCATCTATCCATCCACTATCTGACCTTCCATCCAAACATTCATTGATATTTCAGAATATCGGCAACACATGATATTTCCAAACAAATCGTTAAGAACTGAAAAAGAAATTAAAGATTGTGGTCTCGTTATTGCCATGTTGCGATAATGATAATATCGTGATATTATCAATATTATCGTCAACAAATTGAACGTTGCATACAACCATGCGCCCATAAAAAATATGAAATGGAAAATTTTAACATACAGATTTTTGGCGTATCGATACATTGGCGATATTATCGAAATATTTGTAGATACATTGACGATACAAGCAACAATTGGAATTTACACAGTGAAAAATATTGGCGATACATCGGCGATATCAATGCATTGTTAATACAAACGACACCTGAAATTTACACAATTGAAAATATTAACAATATTGATACATTGGCGATATTTAGTTATACATCACCTGATACCTAGAATTTTTATACTATTAGTGTTATCGGTATCGCTACCGGTGTTATCGGTATCGTTGAGCTAGAAATAGAGATAATATCGAGGATATTTCGATAATATCGGAGATAATGCAAACACTGGGTGGAACTACTTGTTCCTAGTCTAGTGCACATTAGGGACACCCCCATCCTTGCACATGCATCAGATGTTCCAAATGTGCCATGTGTAGCCATCCAAGTTGAAGCACCCTACTTATGCAAATGTACCACCATCAATAATCAAGCACAAAAAAATGTGGCACATTTGTTAGATGCGCACTTGCACATATCAATGTACCACCAGCAATATTAAGCTCGCCATATGTGTCACAATCCATATTTACTTCCTGTTCTATGGTGTTTGACAAGGAATGGAACTATTAGTTGTGATATCATGTCCATGAACAACTGGTCGTAACAACTTGTCCATGGCTAGCATGTGGCAACACAACTTTGCTTGAATCCAAACGGCTCCTTTAAGCATATCTTCTTCTTCTTACATAAGCCATGGATGTCTTTTTTTGTCTTTTTAGAAAATCACTTCTGCTTTAGGAGCTGTTTGGGTTCTTGTTAAATCCTTAAATTCCAAACACTTTATACCGTGTGTTTGGATGGGAAAAAAGGGTGAAAAGTGTTTACACCAAAACCCTCAAATTTTTTTACATCCAACAAATTGTATTTTACTTTAAAAGTAAAGTGTTTATAGCCCAACAGTAGAGAGAGAGAGAGAGAGAGAGAGAGAGAGAGAGAGAGAGAGAGAGAGAGAGAGATTTTGAATTTCTATTGTGGAAGAGGATACACACCCAAGCCAACATGTCTCAACATCTCTCTCTCTCTCTCTCTCTCTCTCAACACACACATTATCTCTATCTCCCTCCCCCACATCGACCAGCCTCCCTAGTGACCAGCCCTGGTGATCCTATGCCCCTCAGTTGGGCCATATCTTTTATCAAGCAGTTTGAGGATTATGGTGGGATTTACTGTTCCAAGCTCTATCTGGTGTGATTGCTCACTTTCTACATGGTAAACACTTTTAAAATCAGCCAAACACAAACACTTGTTTTCTAGGTAAACACTTTACCACTTAGCCGAGCGTGATAGAATGTAAACAATTTACTTGTGAAAATCTTTACAAGGGTAAAGAGTTTACCACTTGAAAATTTACAAGCATCCAAATGACCCCTTAATGTTCTACCTTTTGATTCCTTTTGAAATTCAATCACATTGATTTTGGATATGCATCTTGCTCCAATCCTAGTGAGATCTCGTAGCCGTATCAATAAAAAACAATCTAGTAGCCTCTCAATGTTTGCAATTATTCATAACCTTTTCTTGATTTGGTTCTCCTCTCCCTCTCACTCTAGATTCTAGTAGTGCTTCGAGTCTTTGGGCACCCAGGGCAAAAAAGAAAACAAAAGAAGAAGAAAAGAAAAGCCAGTAGCCTCTAGAGAAGTTGTAGCCCCTGTTACTACCTTTGATGTTTCCACTTTTGATGTTCTCTTTTTGAAGGGTCATGGCCTTAGTGCCTTCATTTTTCATTAAAAAAAATGAAAGAAAGGAAAGTACAATTTTTTGTTTTCTTCTTTTCTGGTCATAACTTTCTTTCACCATCCATCGCCTAATGATGAGAAATGCTAAGGAGGTTGAGATGTGCACATTCCAACGTGGCACAGCTACATGAGATCTGGGCCATTCATCAGGTGGGATCCACTCTGAGCATGTCTTGGCCCAAAAATAGGATGCTCTGCTCATTTGGTCAGCCAACCATGTATGAGAAATATGTACATTCCCCCGTTTGATGAGCTGACTGGCCTGATTGTAGTCTAGGGCATGTTCACAGTGGGCTACACCTGATGAATGGCCTTGTGCACATGTGCCGCATTGGCACGTATGCCATCGAGATATTTCCTAGTCTTCTTCCGTATCTCCTTAGCATTTTGCTCCTAGTAATGCTTGTGACCAATGTTTTCAGTATCGGTATTGATGGATGTATCGCACCACCCGTGGCATACGGAAGCATATCAGGTATCGCATGGGAAATATTGGATATATTGCGTAATGTATCGCTGTTTTTGGGAAACATAGAGAACCATTGAGAAATTGGTTGAATTTTTCAACGGAACTTCAGGGGATGTTATAACAGACGTTATTACATACTTGTACTCAAAATATTATAAAAATCGAGTACAAGTAATAAATCTTCTTTGTATAGGGTACTAAACTATGCACTGTCAAATAGAAGTGTGATGCAACTGTATTAAAAATCGATTCATATAAAATAATAAATAAAAAAATCACTAATATTTCTATAATTCATATCACTTATTAGCTCATTTAATGTATTAAATACTCACATTAAGTATGTCCTACAATATATGGTACATTTATTTATGAATTAATTTTAGGATCAATATGCACTCATAAATACAAAATATTAGGCATAGATAATATCTGGTCATTTTAATTCTTCAAATAATTTTTATTTAATTTTTAATATGCATTTTTTAAAACCTTCAGAAAGTTTCATTATTCTATAGATAGCCTCCAAGCACTCTAATGTGATTTTTTCAACCTCTAATTGCAAGTTGAATGGGTGAAATGGAGGAAATTTTGGATTTCACCAATTTTTCAAAATTCGAAAATCGGAGGTCAAAACTCTTGATTGAACTTGCAAAACATGCAAAATCATGAACTATGAACTTCATTCCACTGATTCCAAGGGTTTTAAAGAGGAAAAAATTGTTCAAATATGCAAAAACATCCAGTTCCACATGCTCTTCGATCTCAATTTCTGCCCCCAAATCCCTTTTTTCTGTCCAAACAATAAAAAAATGAGTGGTCAAAATTTCCTTAAGAATGTAATGGAAGCAAAACATAATGATTTTTGGAGGTTTTTTTTTTTTTTTTAGTATTTCGTTGATACATTGCGATATATAGTGATACATTGCAATATATTGAGCGATATTGGGAAGTTTCCCAACTAAAGCCCAGTATCGTACGATATCAATAATATCGGGCGATGGTATTGATATCGCAAACACTGCTTGTGACATGTTGTTCATGCCTCTTGACAAATCCAAACTATTGGAGGAAGATTCAAACTAATACCCGGAGAAGTTTTCTTGCTTTTACGATTCTCTCTTGTAGAACGTTTCATAATAGACCAGAGTCGAGAGAGGCCGCAGCTCAAAGGGAAAAGGGCAGGGTTCTTAGTTGGGCTTTAGGATTTAATATTTTTAAAGGATGTAATGGGAACAAATTGTAGAAGTATGGGATGAGTGTCCTGTTTTGCCCTTTAGATGATCTCTCATCATCTATATTTGTTCGTTTAGGTATCTGAGTTTTTATTATTGATCTTTTGTTACCTGTAAAAAAAAAAAGCCTTTGCAAAGAGGTTTAATATTTCTGCAAAACAGTACATCTTTTTCTTTGCAAAATAACTGGCTTTCTGTTTGCCTTTTATGTCTTTATTAGCTGCTTTAGGGCTTCAAGTCAAGTTTTTCATAATTATTTGCTTTTCATTTGCATCGCATGTATATTGTGTTCAAGTCCTAAAGTTTCGGGCTGATTGGAACTGTGGAATGTGAAATTTCTCTGATTATGCATCTTTGTGAGATGAATGATGGCAATATCTTCAGTGCATTGGTTGGGTTGATTGGTTTAGTCTCCTGCTAGTATGTAATGGGTCATGTTGGAAACTTTCTGCTAAGCATTTGTATGTTTGCTTTTCTCCCAAGTCCTTATGTTTGCTTTTTCTGGCCAGCATTTCAATTTCATGGGTGCAGATATTTCTAAATTCAGTCACTGCCTTGGGGCACATTGTTTTATGGACATGCTTTCTTTAAATGTCAGCATTGCGTTACTGAGGAGGCAGGATGTTTCTTTAATGTGTAAACTGAAGGCAAAATAGTCAGTGGCTAGCCAGGAATTGAAATAAGGAGAAGCATCTTTTGGTTGTAGTGCATAGGTGAATTACTGCCTTAAACAGTGCCTAGCATCCTGTGAATTTTAAATGCATCTCAATATAAGGTTGTGCTCGATGACATGGAGTGGTGTTTTGTGTTCTTTACCACTTCTTTTCACTCTGGTTGAATCTTCAAGCCGATCAGGGGAAATGTGGTCCGTCAGCCTGAGAGATGGGTCAAACTTACTGCACAGCTGGCCAATCGTCAGTGCAGGATCATTTGTGCTCGTTGCTCTTGTGCTATCCTTGTTTCTTATTTTCGAGCACCTAGCCTTTTACAATCAACCTGAGGTTCGTTCTTATATCCTTTCAGAATATTTTGGAGTTTGCATTTTTTATTTGCTTCATTATTTGCAATAATATGCCTATGCTCTTCAAATATGCTGCTTATTATCACTATTGTTGTTGTTATTATTATTATTACCATTTAAACACCTATACAGAACGTTAGATCTTGGCACCTGGTCCAACATGTTTCCTGAATCTGTTTTGCTTTTTAGCTATTTATTACAACCTTACTGTCAGATCCTGATGAGAAACTGGTTGGCATTTCATTTCAGGAGCAGAAATTCCTCATTGGACTCATTCTAATGGTTCCTGTTTATGCGGTTGAATCGGTATGTGGTCATTATTTTGATGCTCATTCATTCATAGTATTTAACTCAATTATGAGCCCTAGGTCGAATAAGACAAATGCCAGAAATAGTACAGATCTTTTTTCTAATTTGTCCTCAGTATTGTACTCATCACCTGAATAGGGTCATCGATTAGGAGTGGGTTTCTATTTGAAATTCAAACAATTAATTTTCACTATACTTCCGTTATGAGTCTCATCCTCCATGGGCAGATATAGATCATCGTAATTCAAAATAGAACTTTTTTCTTAATAGAGTTTGTAAGAAAACTTTGCTTGACAGCACCATGAATTCAATAAGGGTTTGAAGTACTAGAATCAGATGCTTGAGTTTTTACAGAACTTTGTGTGTATGCATATATTTTGATGGATAAACAAATTTGTTAGAAGTGAAAAAGGGGTAGTACTTGGTACCCAAAACCAGTGAGGAGCACCCTGCACCTTTGCAAGAAAAAGAGTAGTGCTGTTAATACACATGTTATGTTCTATGTTTAGATGCATTAGAAGCACCAAAGCAGTGTTGTTGTCCACATAATCCAAGACCACATTATATGTTAATTGAGTTTGAACAGAAATTTGGGTATCTACCTTCTTCTCTATATAACATAGACCAAGATTTCAAAAAAAAAAAGAAAAAGGTTTCCTTGATCTTTTGTTTCTTTGACACGTAGTACATGAATGCATACCTGGTACGCCACTTCCTCCAATACCCAGAATGCTGGGGGCAGGTTGTGCGGATACCTCCAGACTAAGGATATGAAATATTGCCTTATGTACAAAGTAATGTTGTAATTTATCTATGGAATGATGAGGGTTCTTATTATAGATGCTGCATGCATAGTATTACACTATATTCATGCTGTTGCATATAAATGAAGCATACATCTCTACAGTCCAAGTATAGATTGCAACTTAATCAACATCGACAGTACAGAACGACAATATTGGGTCAGTAAAAATATCAATCAGCATGCAAATGATCCATAACCTGGATTGCACGACTTGGAATGGAAAACTTGGGGGTTGGGTTTTTAATTTTATTTTTTAATTTTAACTTCAATGCAAGTTGCTTCCTGGTAATAGGCTCCATGCTTCTTCTTTTTATAGTTCAATGAACCATCTTTGAGTTTGGTAGCTGTGAAGGAGAAGTGTTCTCCAAGCTTCTAACCCAATTATGCATGGGTAAGGCATGCCCATTGTGAAGTGCCTGGGTGACGTAAGATGATGGATGAGAAAGGAGAAAAGAAGAGGACAAAGGATTGTTGTGCGCACACACACACAATTCAAAGGGATTTTTTTTTAAGGGTTTGCTCCCTCTACATGATTTCAATCTCTGTGCCATACGCCATCTACAAGGACACACGCGCATGCACACACACACAAACGCAACTGTTTTAAATTAAGAAATCAATCCTAAAATACCACACATGCAGACCTATTCCTTTTATTCTCTTACGTTCATCTCTTTCTTATCTAATATAGATCTCCAAGATATTAATATATCTTATTATGGATCTTCTAGACACAAATCTCTCAAAATATATAACCCTTAATGACTTAATATCCCTTTAAAGATGCCAAAGGTACAAATATCTTAAAAGGGAAAACTAATAATGACTTTTATAACACATAAGACTCCTTCATACTTGGAAACTATTACTAAAGACAACCGAAAAGAGTAATTAACTTTAAATGAAATCCCTCAAAATCTTTACTTAATAAAGAATCAAGCTATCATGGTGTGCTGTAAAGGCCGTCACATAAAGGTAATGGTGGCAACCGTCACACGTTATAGGGTCGTAAAGGCTGTAACGGCCGTTATGGAAAAAATGACACATAAAGGCCGTTATAGCCCTTGTAACGGTCCGTTACACCCCTCGTAAAGGCCCTAAAGGCCCTGTAACGGTCCATTCCGAGGCCGATATAGGTTTTTTGGATTTTTTCCAATAAAAAAAGAAGAGGCAATAAAGGCCGTTATGGCCCCTGTAACGGCCATTAAACCCCGTATTGAAAAGGTTACGGTGGCCACTGTTACGGCCACTTTTAACATTATGGAATACCTTTATCCAAAGGCTCCCTATTTCTTAAAAATTTCTAAGCACAAATCAACACATTGAGCCCACCAAGCGGGCCATAGGACCTGCAACTTGGGCTTTTGGGTCCCACATCTTCATTGCATGCTTCTTGCTATTGTTCCAGCCTATATTATTTCTCCCAAGTTGGAAGGAATTCGGTCATGTTGAACTTTTCCCTTAATGATTAGCCTTGTTATTGTATCCATTTTGTTGATCAACTTAGCATGCAACACAGTCTTTTTATCCCTCTCAATTGTGTAGGAATCCCGCCCCCCCCCTCCCCCCAAAACATATCGGTCTCAAAGGTAATGGTATGGTCTTCCGAGTAATATGTCTTTATTTTTCTTTTTTGTTGAATGGGATGATATTTAAAAAAAAAAAAAAAAGTGGCAAAGGGACACAAGGAGTAAACCCACTTAATCCCATCAGCAGTCTATACCCTATCGACACACAAAATTTCCACCTCTTCCAATTTACAACCCTTAAGTAAGTGAACCCTAGATGCCCGCCCCAGGATATATCCTTTCATTATATGGGCAACATAAATGCTGGCTCAGATTTGCTGTTAAGCAATCTGTTGTTGCAGCACTCTTTCATATCGACGACAAAGCTACAAGAATCAACATACACCAAAGAAGGCCTTTTTATTTATTTATTATTTCCAATGACACCCTGCTCACATTTGGACACGATCTAGGATCACTTCTGTTGGTACCACATCACACCAAACCTCATTGTGGCACTTGTCGTTATTGGAAAAAGAAATTAAGCAACATTGTGTTACCTTGATTTCACTCCCATTCGGAAACCACACCACTTGGTGAGGTTGATAATGCCTCTTGACATCTATCTTCAAAATTTCCACCATCATCTCCGAAACATAATTCCTGCAACTGCCATTGTCGACCACGACCTTGCATGCGCTCTCTTACACTATTTAAGTTTTCATGACATCATTGGTACTCCCATCTTTTACCAATTGGAGATAACAAAACATATCCTACAAGGTGATCTGTCATTCCATCTCTGTTTACAGATTCTTCTGTAGTTGTCTTGCCATTGCTACCTATGACTAGCATTCGTTTGTCACATTCATCATCTTTGTCATTATCCACTGACTTCGTTTTTGAATCTGGACACTCAAAGGAAAGGTGCCCAAATTCGAAACACTTGTATAAGAACTCAATTATTCTAAATTAAGAAAAGAATCCAAAAGTACCACACATGTATGGACCTAAAACTCTATGCTCATCTCATATTATCCTAAATTCCTAATAAAGATCTCCCAAGATAACATATTATCGATCTTCTAAGACTCAAATTCATCAAAATTCATAATGCCCCAACTAATAATGATTTAAATGACACATAAGACTCCTTGTACTTGGAAGCTGTTACTAAATACAACTAAAGAGACCTAATTTTAGACTTCGAATAAAATCTCTCAAAATCTTTACTAAATAAGAACTCCAAAGAATCAAATTACAACCATACAAGGGTTCCTTGTCTTTTAAAAATCTCTATGCACAACCCAACACCTGGGGCCCACTGGTCTGGCCATGGGATAATTGGGTTTTAGGAAATACATCTTCATCCAGCGCTTCTTGCGATTGTTTCAACTTAATTACTGGGCAACATAACTGAGTTATACTTTGTATTACTGTGTTGGTCCAAAGATGTTTAACATGACCTTGCTATGCTATCTATTGTAGCTTGTTTTGAATAAAACTTTAGCTTAAGTTGTTCCTTTCTTGTTCACAAAACAGTGAACTTTGGAGCAAATTAAGATGAGTTGGGTGGAGTTCAGGTTTTGAAAATTAACATAGAAAAACTTGATCGTCCAGTGGATGCATGGAACCAGGTATCGTCAAGAATCTGGGATGATGGGTCTTGCCATTTTTGGGTCTCACAATGCTAGATAGTTTGCATCTTTAATTTCATCAACATCCTTTTCTTAATTATCAAGTGCTCTTTTATCAGAGCAGAAGGAGCCTCATGCAGGGAGGATTGTTTTCTATTCTTTATCATTTTCCATGTAGTGTTAGTATGATATGAAATATTGATTCTTTTGTCCAGGCTGGTCTTCTTTCAAGGAGTGGATCCCATTTCTCTGCCTTTAGCATGTGGCCGACTTTATTATACTTTTCAATGTGTTCATTATTATCTCTGGCCCATTAGTTTGCCACTTCTGGTTTATATGCTGAATCATCTGATTTCACATGATATGGTGAATAGATGGAAACAATCTTGCTGGTGTGTGTTTTGATAGCAGCTTTTTCCTCGTCTATGGGATAGTTGGTGGACCAGTAGATATACTGCTGACACTAACTTTTTGGGTTGGAATAGTTTAAAATTGACAAGAAACACATGTCATGGCTCTGGAAACTTTGGATGGTTTCCTGGTATAATTTATACTGTTTCTGTACAAGTGTGTTTGTTGTGAATGATTATGCTGCTACCATCTTGACAGTTTATATTGGCCAATTGATGATCAGTTAATTTTGCACTAAAGACAAACTTCTAAGGTTGCTGTGTTGATTTACATTGGCCACTTTTTATTTAACATCATCATCTGACTATCCAAGGGTCATAGAGAATCATTTGTTAAAACAATTTGAAGGGATATCGAGGTTGTAGACTGGCTATGTCAAAGTTCCTTCTCTTCGTAACTTAATCTGTTATTAATGTTTCTGGTGCAGTTCTTGTCGTTAGTGGATTCTAAGGCTGCTTTCAATTGTGAAATAATGCGGGATTGCTACGAGGCCTTTGCTTTATATTGCTTCGAAAGATACTTGATAGCATGCTTAGGTATGTTCAATGCCCTTAATTTTCATCTTTGATGCTTAAGGTAATGATATATATTGCTCTTTTGAATTTGGGCATGTTGAACATCTAATTTAAATAATGCTGTTAAAAATCACACACATCTAATTTAGATAATTATATTGAAGGACTCCATTGTAATTCCTATATTTTGTTAGTCGAAGCAATGGCTTTTGATGTGATAATCATTTTATAGTCTGCAGATTTGATGACCATTTGGATTTGCTCGCTTTTTGTGTTAGTGGTAACTTCAACATTAAGTATTTTAACCTTTTACTATTAATACATTGGTGCCAGGGCTTGATCACTCGACAATATCAACTATCTTGATTGAGTCTAAGGTTATGGGCTTTGAGCGCAGTTGAGTATTGCCTATTACAACATTTCTTATTAAGAATATGCTAACCTCATCTCTCCAGCTTACACAATGAGGGGGAAGGAGAGTGCAATCCATATAGTGGTGGAGTCACATGTGGTGAGGATAACGTGCTTGAGAAAGTGCAAGTTAGAGGGTGGGCAGGGTGAGGATCAGCTTTTCAGTGTGTAGGTGAAGGAAATCCCTGATCTTTGCCCTTAGTGAGCATGCAGTTATTTTTACATGGATGGAGATGGATTTGAAACTGGGAAACAGGAAATGCCTCTTATAAGCACTTTCAGTTGAATGGCTTGTATCTGGTCTGTTGGAAATTTGTTGTATTCATGTTGATGAGGAGTCAATTAGGTCACCTGAATGGGCTTTGAGGCAGACACCTTTTAATGCAATAATCATAATTTCCAACCATTATTTGATATTGTTGTGGTAAATGGGATCTGTGATAGTAGTTGAGATTCCATAGAAGAGGGAAAGGCAGGGTGAAGGAAACAGATCATTGTTGGACAGAGATCAGTGATGGATTTTCTGTGAATGGTTATCTTTCAAAAAATAAAAAAAGAAAGAACTTTAAGGTGTCTCAGATGGATGAGAAGATTGAGGTAGAAGGAAGAAAGGCAAGGAGTCGTGTCACATGGTTTGATTGGAGGAGTGGATCAGAAATTTCAAGTTGTTCTGGCCTGGAAGGGGATTGGAATGGGTTCAAGTGACATACATGGGGTTATGAATTAGACCCTAGGGCCTGTTTAGATAGCCCATTATGACAGTATTGTAATGTAAAAAGCGCCATCATTACGATTTTCCAGTGTTTGTTTAAACACGTAATTCGGTGGTCAAATGTAAATGTAATTGGAGACCGGTAAAGGAATTTGTAATCATTACAATCATTGTAGTAGAAATCTCCTATCCCAACACAGGAATTAATGTATTTTTCCTGTTGATTTGATATCTCAGTAATGTAAAAGTATCGTCATTGTAAAAGTACCACGCCTGTCCAAACACAGGAATTCTCTGTTAAATTCCATGTTGACCAGGAGACACGTATTGTAATTTGTAATCATTGCACTTTTACAATTCATTACCGTTGTAATTCGCTATCCAAATATGCCCTAAAGTAGAGGTGGATTCTGTGGTCAATACCAAAGATGCAGGATGAAATGTATAGGTCTTATTCAAATTTAAATTGGAAATGTGTCTCAGATGAAGAGATTTTTGATAGGTCAAGGCAATGTTTACTTCCTTCTTACTTGAAGCTAACACGTGAGATATGCGGGTAGTTCAGGATATAGCCAATAGGTAATTTATATGCCAATTGTAACTGTCTGATACATTAGTATTTAGTGTAAAAGCCTTATTCATGCCACAATCCAAGCTTTAACTGGGTATCATTGTTTCCCTTTGGTGATGTGAGATGCTTGGCTCTTCAGTGACTTGAGCTGTAAGCCTTGAGCGTGCGGGGTATGCCTCATGATTTTTTTTTTTTTTTTTTAATTTACTAAAGAATTAAAGAAAATCAGGAAGGAATAGAATCACAAGAAAAAATATAAAATAAGGTGTGTTTGGTTTTCCAATTACAACGGTAAATGTATGAAAATGGGTAATGATTAGTTACTCCTATAATTGTATGGTGACATCACCTATATTTGAAAAAATGTAATGATTACAATTTCCTTTACCTGTTTACTTTAGGGGCCTGCTTGATTTTCCAATTCTTAGGTAAATGCAATGTAAATGTATAATGATTATTTCCTGGGTAATTCCTACGTCGTTCCCCATGTATGATTTGACTGCCTACTTTTGTATTGCTGAAATCAAGGAGAATGTGAAATATATGTGGGGCCCACCGTTATGTTATGTATGTGGCTTATCCACACCATCCATCTTTTTTAGCAAATGAACACAGGGCATGGACAAAAAAATGAAGCAAATCCAATGCTTAGGTGGACCACACCTCAAGAAAAAGGGAATCCAACTTATCGTTAAAAACTTCTTATTGCCACTGTTTCCTATGGTGTGGGCCACTTGAATGTCGGATCAGCCTCATTTTTTGGTTCATGTCTTAAAATATTCAAGTAAAGCTAATGGACGGAGCGGATATATCATATATATCATGGTGGGGCCCATAATTTTAAACTACTTCTTTTGGACCAATTTTCGAGGTAGGAATTACACCGAATTTCAATCGGGGTAAAGAAGTAATAATGACTTGTTTCCAGGGTATTTCCATTTCCCAGGAAAATCAAACAGGCCCTAAAGGCTAAAAGTGTATTTGAATCTTGATTTACGAGCCGTAATTCTTGTTTAAACAAACACCTTGAAATGATAATGATGGCTCATTTACGAGCCGTAATTCTTGTTTAAACAAACACCTTGAAATAATAATGATGGCTCATTTACGAGTCGTAATTCTTGTTTAAACAAACACCTTGAATAGCTGGCCTTATCTCAGGTTTGTCGACACAAGGGACTATGTCCCAGGATACCGCCCCCTCCTGAGGCATGACGATGGCACTAGCTACCTACTTCATCCTTCCCAACCATCAGTGAGCCTCTGTTCCCCGTAGGGTGGATTCTCATAATGAGCCATTTAAGGCAGCTGGGAGAGATACCTCATGGGTTCTCCCACCGATTCCCAAGTATCCCCCCCCCGGCATCCCATTTAAGGGGGAGGAATACCTTGGTGGCTCATTTACTTTGCATTACACAGGAAATTGGAAAACCAAACACCCCTAATGAAAAGCTGAAAAAGTGGGCATCATTTATTCGAACAGTCTTCAATTGTATTAATATTTCAAGAAAACCTCTTTCATTACAACTTAAGTGGAAAAAAACCTTATCCTCCATTACTACATGAGAGAAAAAAATCCATCATCTTTACCCCATTTGGTGCTTATCGGAAGTGGGACTGTGGCATGATGATGAAGTTTTTTTGAAAAAAGAAAGAAACCCTGATCTCCAAAACAAAATTAAAAAAAGAAAAGAAAAAAAAAAAACTGATCTCTTAAGTTTCACTAACAAAGCGATTGTTTCTCCTTCAAATTATACTTTTTCCTTTCAAGTACATAAAGCATGATGGAATGGAAAAAGTAAAAGGAGTGTTGTATGCCTCACACAAGAGTTGCAATTTGAGGTGTGGAAGTGCAAGTCCCCTGCATGCTTCACCGTCTGAGGCACATGCTTTGGCGGAGCCTCTAAAAGCCCTTTTATTTTGTATTGTGAAAAAGAAAGCAAAATCAGGAACATCTAAGATTCCTAAAACTGTTATAAATTAGACATGGAAACCCAAATACTTGTGAAGGGCAGGAGATCCTTGTTCACTTTCCTTTTCATAAATTTGCTGAGATATTGTTCTCTTAGAATATTTCATATCTTTTCAAGTAAATGAAATTTCTTTTTCTTTGTGTAGTTTCTCAATTCTAAGCTTCTCATATAAATGCATCCTCCTTGATTAAAAAAGTTTGTTTTTGATCAGGTGGTGAGGAAAGTACAGTTAAGTTTATGGAGAGTCACACCCAAATTAATTCCAGCACGCCTCTTCTAGAAGAAGCATATGCTGATGGAGTTGTAAAACATCCATTCCCATTGAATTGCTTGTTAAAAGAATGGTATCTTGGTCCTGACTTCTATCAAGCTGTAAAAATTGGCATTGTTCAATACGTACGTGTTCTGTCCCTGCACAATACTCCTCCACAGTGTGTATATTAACTCTGATATTTTTTTCAACCATATTGTAATACAAGAAGTTTCGACTTTCAGATGATATTAAAGATGATCTGTGCTTTTCTAGCTATCATTTTCCAATTTTTTGGGATTTATGGAGAAGGGAAGTTTGAATGGAAGTATGGGTATGTCATTCTCAGCTTTAGTTCTTTTATAAGTGCCATTCATATTTTTACTTTTCTCATGTTTTTTCAGACACTAAGGGCCTGTTTGGGTGCCTCTTGAAATGAGTCCATCTCATTTTTATTAATTAGAGATTTTTTTTGTTGGTATAATTGTTGTTTATCAAGATTATTTTTATCCCTACAAAAGAATCTATAATACATAATTACTGTTGACTAAAATTAGATGCACTCATTTTTAAGTGGCACCCAAACAGGTCCTAAAGCTTGTATTTTAATTGATAAAACATTATGCTGCTATTTTGCTGTGCCTATCACATTCAGTAGTCCAGATGAGAATGATATTTGGACTACTTGGCATTCATCTCATGATCCTTATTATAAGCTAGTGCACAAACATAATTTTACTTAAATTTGAGTGGGCAAATTGTTGTTTTATTAAGAAAAACTTTTATTTTGTTTGCAGCTATCCATATCTAGCAGTTGTTCTAAACTTCAGTCAGACCTGGGCCCTATATTGCCTTATACAGTTCTATACTGTCACTAAAGAGAAGCTGGAACCCATCAAACCCCTCGCAAAGTTTTTGACGTTCAAGTCCATTGTATTTCTAACATGGTGGCAAGGTGTTGCAATTGCATTTCTCTTCTATATGGGTGCCTTTAAAGGGTCCTTGGCTCAAGAGCTGAAAACACGCATTCAGGGCTATATCATCTGCATTGAGGTATACCATAAACTGCTATAGTTTTTAGTATAAAAATTAAATGTGTTCTGCTCCTATCTTGGTGTTCTTCTGATTATTGTTTCTGGGTGTCTTTTGAGATCATGGTTTGAAAAATTGTTTGAAACAACTTGATACTGTACTAGTCGTATCGGTTGCGGTCTGAAATGAAATGAATCACCACATTGATACGTGACTGAAATGGGGCTGAATCAGAATGAGTAGGGGCATGTCGTACCGATTTCAGTCCCTGGGCGAGTTGCACTCTGAAACCGCTACTTAGATCCATGTTCGAGATACCGTCATACCAACCTTTTCATATATGCTGTTCTTCAAATAAGTGGAATGGTGCAGTTAACGCTACTCACAAAATTTAGGTTTCAAATCATTATTCTCCCCAGGTCAGATGTGTGTGACATTTTGGCATTTCATCTGGCCGGCCCCTTGTACACCATTCATTCTTTACACGCGTGTGGCAATCGAGCGCCATGCCATCCTATTTTTTCAGGCCACATCACATACATGGTGGAGCCCACCTGATGGACAGCCTGATTCTCGCACACGTTCCACGTTGGCATGGTTAGGGAGATGAGATTTGGTTACAAGTAGTGCTTGCGTATCTCATTCCTAAGGTTCCTGTTTTAGAATATTTTTCTAAAAAAAATTCCTGATTGGGAATGTTACCATTTGTGGAAGGCAGTTGCTGTTTTGTTTATACATGCATGCATATCTATTATTTTATATTTTAGATTTTGTAGGGACACCATTATTCTTGTTTGTAACGGTGGGAATCTTCTTCTAACTATATGTTCTTGAAAAACAGATGGGGGTTGCTGCCGTGGTGCACCTTTATGTCTTCCCAGCCAAGCCTTATCAACGTGGAGAAAGATGCGTCCGTAATGTAGCTGTAATGGCGGACTATGCATCCCTTGGTGCCCCTCCAGATCCTGAAGAGGTTAGAGACAGCGAAAAGTCAACGAGGATGCGCCTTTCTCGGCCTGATGAGAGAGGAAAGAGATTAAGTTTCCCTCAAAGTGTTCGTGATGTGGTCCTGGGAAGTGGTGAAATTGTGCGTTCTCTCCTATTTGCTTACTATTAGTTTTTAGGAAATATACAATGCTTGGTAGAGCTTTTCTTTGGCCCAACAAACTGTACAAGTGGCCCACCTTGATGATGCAAACTTTTCTTACGGTGGTCTCCATGGTGGATTGGAGATAACCTTGTATCTCTTGTTCTTATGAGCCTTACTGTCCGATCTGTCAGGACCAAATCTGGGCCTTGGCTCTTGATCACATGAGCCTTACTGTGCAATTTGTCAGGGTCAAATCTGGGCCTTTGGTTGTAATCATTCAATTTCATCAGATGGGGAATATGATCTGATGGTTTGGATAGTAGGGAATGAGCCATCCCATGATCGGTCCCACTAGATGAATAGCTTTGGTTCCTGGAAGGTGTGTCCAAGCTTCACCATTGGCAGGTTGAACAAAGATAGAGAAAAAAAAGCCATTGCATCATGTAACGCCTCATTCAATTTGTTTACTCCATGTTCTCTGTTTTTCTTTTTGGCTGATGTTTCTCAATCAAGCCTATCATGTAACACCTCACTCAATTTGTTTCCTTTATTGATCATGGCTAAGCTTACTCATTTGCATGTTGTACTCTCGTGATTTCTTTTTGTGTCATTATTGTGCTATTAGGTTGTCGATGATGTGAAGTTCACCGTTTCACATGTGGTAGAACCTGTAGAACGAGGAATTGCCAGAATAAACGAAACCTTGCACCAGATATCTGAGAATGTGAGGCAGTATGAGAAGCAGAAGAAAGATTCTAAGGATGATTCTTATGTTATTCCTTTGCATACATGGAGAAGTGAATTTTCAGAAGCCCATGATCGTCTCCAAGAAGGAAGTGTCAGCGACAGTGGCCTGGGCGGTGGGAAGAGAAACCCACACCATGCCAGGAGTACAGCTTCGAGGATCAGAGATCCCCATAACTCTCATGCTTATTCTAGATAAAACTCACAAAGAAACAACTTGGTATGACACAGTCTCACGTTTTGCATCATTTTTCCTTTCTTTGCTTTCCTTTTTTCCTTTCTTTCTTTTTTAATCCACAGAAAGGAAAAGGAGAGAGCTTGTGTCATTACACGTTGTTTCAGATGACTTCAGCATTGTCAGTGGGTAAGTTCTGTTGGCATGCAGAGCTTCTCTTTATGACTGTGTTGTGTAATGATGTTTGGCACAGTTTATGTATAGACTATTCCCTATTGTGTGATGGAGATTGAGGTATTATGATCTGTAGACGGTGGTGATGATGGGCCTGCCACATGCTCAAGGTCCAGACATGATGTTAAGGCTAGTCCTAGACCTCCCTAGCCAGTGATGGGCCTCACATCAGCACAATATGATTGTGATCAGGTGGTGATGAGTGGTGCACTCTCCAGATGTTTGATCGATATGCCTTTCAATGCATCATTTGTTTCTTGTGTGTATGTGTGCATGTGGTTATAAACTAGGTGAGAGATGATAATCATGCTCTTGTTTATTGTGCAGTCTGATCCATTAAAGCTCTCCTGTGGAGGTGGGCACATATACAAAATTAACCCTGTTGCAGTAGGTGCTATTAACTCACATTCATCGCCATCTTTATTCTGGTTCTGATCATATACATTGACCCCAAAGCAAAGCTTGCTTGTAAATTCAAGAAAAGCGAAGGTAGATGTACATTTTATGTTACTTTCCACCCATATTAAAAGCTGATTTTTCATGGATTATTAATCTTTTTCAATATTTATTTCTCTTCTGCTTCAAGCTCTCCTGAATTCTTAGTTTAGTTGCTTGATTGTTCTGAAAGTTTTTAACCACTCCTCTTTTTCAGAGATTTCTTTTCAACGGAATATTATTGGCTTTTCTAGGTCCCATTCATTCGATGGTTGTATCATCAATTTGTAGGCGTGGTGATTGTTGGTTGCTATTTATTATTTTACTGTGAAACATTTGTCACATAGGAGGTCTAGACGGGTTTGTTCTTCTTAGTTTAGGATGGACCACTGTTCAAGAAATTGGAGAGTGATCGATCAGATGGATGTGGTTGGAGCCCATTTCTCCATGGTAGACATGGCACAGTGATAAATCAATAGGGACTGGCCATCTGGTGGGTCTTATCATGTATGACTCATGTTTCAGAAACCATCATGCGTCACATTCACCCACTGAATGTCAATCTTAACGCCCCCCCCCCCCCCCCCCCTATATTTGTTGCTTTTAAGGCCACTGATCAGATGGCTAAGGTGTAGTTAGGCACCATGGATTTGGGGGGTTGAGGGGTTTTAACCCCCCCCCCCCCCCCCCCCCCCCCCCGGTTGCGTTTGGCATATAAAGCAACTGTGGGTTTCAAATTCCCAGGACGAGGGGTTTTGAAATCCAATCCAAGGTGGAAGCTTGGATTACATCTAAAATCCTTCCAAGAGTCACATGTGTATCACTAGGCTACTAATCTATTGGGCACATGGCCCACTGATGATATCCCAAAACAATCAGATTATTAACTGCATCACTAAAATTATTTTAATAGTCCAAACATTGTTCATGTAAATCAACAGTTAAAAATCACTCGGATGTAATCCTGTGCTTGTGGCCCATTTGAGACTTGGAATTTCATCATTTTCGGCCCAAGTATATATTTCAATGGCCCAAGTATATATTTCAATGGGCTTATTACAACCATTGTATCAAACATTATATGCATACTCTAATTAGGGATATTAAAGTTGATTTAGTAATTAAATTCAAACCCTTGTAAATATCATACTTGGATTCCAAATTGGAGGTGCCAAACACCAGGGGTTTCAAATCCACTCTCCAGACAGTTCGCCATTAGGGGCAAGTAGAAGGGTGGCCCAAATGATTAATCACCTTACACTACCATTGGGCATCTACAGCAAGGGTCCAAGAAGCAGTGGTCCCCGTTTCTGCCCCTTTATCTCCTTGGCCTCATACTTCATGCCATGAATGATGGAACCATGCTCTAATATTTAAGATCTGGCCTAAAAATCGAGATCCAATCAGTAAAAAGAAAAATCATATTCGATGGCGTCTCAAAAAATTCTAATCTACACCCTATACGACGAGTTATAGGTTCTTGACGATTGGACCATTTCAGCTGGTTTGTGTCCTCATGAGCCATTGCGGGCAAGTGGCGTTACTTGTGCACAGTTTGGCCATTCAGACCTTTGATCTGATGAATTCCACTATGGATGAAATCGGATTGCGTACTGAGTTACTCAGTACGGTTTGATCGTACTGAGTAAACTCAGTTGGGCCCACTGCAAATGTATGCCTCCATCCATTTTTCGAGCTCATTTTAGGCCGTGAGCAAAAAATTGAAGCACGTTTCTAAAGCTCAAGTGGATCATACCACTAATAATGATTTCGACCTTTGAAACCTTTCTAGGGCCCACAGTGATCTTTATTTGTCATCCAACCTGTTCATAAGATCTCAAGGACTATGGATGAAGGGAAAGCAAAAGTATCAACTTGATCCAAAACTTTTATGGCCCCGAGAATTTTTCAATGGTAAATGTTCAATTTACACTATTTCCTTTGGTGTGGTGCACTTGAGTCTTAGAATATGCTTCATTTTTTGTGATCAAGTCCCAAAATTATCTTTTAAAATGGATGGACGGAGTGGATAAAATTCATAAATCACAGTGGACCCTACAGTTTACTCGCCTTGCTCAATTCGCTTCCACTATGGATGGGGGAAGTCGTCTAAAAAAAATGCGTGGCTAGGATATTTGAACCCGGGCCGGTATAGTTAAAAGTGACGGTGGCACCTTTATACATGGGGTCATAATAAGTAGCTACACATGGCTTTCTGGATAAATGGTTCAGATTGCCGTGAATATATATTCTCTGAGCTTCCTTAGATAGCTTGCTGTGAAGAGGGGTATAGTTGTCATTTAGAAAATAAATTAAGGTCAGAACCGTCTTTCTCATCGTCGATTGCGTCTATCCTTCTAGGGTTTTTTATTTTGCCTCTAACCTTCCTCTATTTAAAGACAGAGACTTCGGCGATGTGTTTTGCATCATCGTCTCTGCTTCCTAAGAAGGTTAGGGTTTTGACCATCTCTCTCTCTCTCTCTCTCTCTCTCTTCCATTAATGCGCGTAGGTTTAAAGGGAATGCAGGTGATGGATGGCTGTGATGAGAAAATGAAAGTCATGCACCACTCTGATGCTTTCAGTGCTGATATTTGACATACCCATTTCTATCTGAGCCATTCCTCACCTTTCATATTTTCTACGAGTTAGGGTTTCGGATTTCTAATACCCTCTTCTGTTTTGGTAAGAGTAATTTTTTAGGCCTTTTTTGGTTGATATTTGTGTCCTTTTCATTTCATTTTATAAAATAAAAAAGAGTGCCAAATGATGTAGCTTTTTTCTGTTGAAAAGGGCTAACCATGATGCGGACCGTATAGCAACTATGTTTGCTCTATGGGGATAAACACTGGCGTCTGATGGCTCTCTTTCTAGCTCTCTTTCTTTCTTTCTTTCTTTGATGGTCAGATCTCTTGCATTTATTTGATGGGATGGTCTTGATTGTTGATTTCCCGTTTTCCACCCATGGTATTCTTCAATGGTCTTTTGATAGATTTTTCTCAATGGACTTGGTGGGTAAAGGCAATCCTAACAACTGGATTATGTCCTGAGAATACCAGCAATGGTTCAGATTTAATGGGAGGGGGGTATAGATACGAATGGCTACATATTCGGATACTGAATGTGAACTGTTTGTTCATCTTTCAGGGGGTGTTAAACAATGATGATTTCAATATTTTCTAAATCTGATTATCATCTTCAAAAATAATAAAAAAATAAAAAAAAATTCTAGATCTGATTTTCGAATCTCACGGGGATTTTTTGCTGCTGCTGTTGTTTTTAGGTCGTATCCGTGTGTTGCTAAATTCACAGATTTTTAGTCTCTACCATGGATGCCCGTAGTTTTAAATTTACGACTATTTTTAAGTTCGAAAGTCGTAGCGCCCTGTTTGGATGCATATTAGTTTAAGTTGCACAAGAGACTCTCGTCAGTCAAGTGCCTATTTTGTAAGTAGAAAATAGTGAGGTCTAAAAAATATTTGAAAATAAGCATTTTTTTTTTTTTCACAAAAACTTTATCAAAATTAGCAGTTTGTCATATTTGCCCTATTATCTCAATTTCAATCTTTTATGGAGTACAAAACAAAACTTTGTCATTGCCATGCTACCAAATTTAGCACCCATGCCTAATGTAATAAAATCCTCACATGTATTGATGCTGATTGGATGATTTTAATCCATTCAAATTGGTCCATTGATATTGTACCATAAGTTGTAGCAATCCATTTAATAACCACAAATTGAATTGTTGGATCTTTAGATAAACCTGATTTTTTTAGCTATGATCCATTTAGAAAGGGACCCATAGCTTGAGGTTTGGATAGACAAATATCTTTGCAGCACAAGAAGCATGGTAGATGAGTTGCCACTATTTTAAACATTGTGACAAACTATTAGTTGTCTACAAATGTGGAATAGCTGTGAACCTGAATCTAGTTGTGAGGGTGCTACCCTGGCTGTGGGGCCCACCTCTATGTATGTGTTGATTATCCACGTTGTCCATCTGCATGCTAGCTCAATTTAGGGCATGGGCCAAAAAATGAAGCAGATCCAAATCGCACGTGGAGTAAACCACAAGAAATAATGGTGATTGACCATTGAAAACTAAGCTGCTAATTATGTTTTCCCTTCATTCAGGTCTGTATTACCTTGTTAACAGGTTAGATGGCAAATAAACAGTATGGTCCACTATACTGTATGAATCGTTTAATGGCTGGGCGTTCAATGTCTTGTGGTGTAGTCCACTAAGATCTATGTTTGCTTTCATTTTTTGGACCATACTAATATGAGCAGGAAAATAGATGGACAGCATAACTCGTACATTGAGATTAGCTCCATAGTCATGTTCGCAACCACATGGCATCCACATTTGTGTTCAAACAGTAGGGATTGAATGCCCATCATTGAAAACTTTGTGAGCCCCCGAAAGTTTTGCATCAAGCTGATGTCCTGGAATGAGCTGGAAAAATGGATGAACAAAGTGAATTTCTCACAAACATCATGAAGGCCTCCACTTTACTTCCAAGCATAGAAACTTTTGCCAAAGCCCTTCTCAGAAAAACCGATATTCGCCAAACTGATGTATGTAGTGGGTGCTGCCCTAACCATGAAGCCCACCCTGATGTATGTGTTGTATATCCACAACTTCCATCAGTATTTAAAGTTCATTTTAGGCATGGTCCTAAAATAATGAAACAAATCCAAATCTTAAGTGCACCCCACCACAAGAAACACAAGTAATTGGACACCAACCATTAAAAACTTGTTAGGACCCATCATAATGTTTATTTGCCAATTGTTAAGGTCACACAAACCTGAATGATCCAAAAATCAATTGGGCCACATAAGAGGAAATAATAGGGATTGCAATACCTACTGTTGAAACTTTCATATGCCATCCAAATTGTATATAAGGTCATTTCCAAATACTAATGGGAAACATTAGAAACTTTTTCCAATAACAAAACTTTTGTGGCCATATGAATATTTCAATGGTGGTCAATCAATTTTTATTGTTTTCTACTGAGGTCTTGATATCGACTCCTAAGTGTACCTAAGTGTAGCTCCAAAGCGGGTTGGCACAGCTAAGTGTAGCTCCAAAGTGGGTTGGCTAACATTGCAGTGTGACTAACAGAGTGGTGGGTTTAGTAACCTAAAATAACAATTCTTGTTATTTCCTCTAGTGTCACTTAAGTTTTGGACCCTCCATGTGTTTGGTCTCATGTTAAAAAATGAGCAGGCAAATTAGATGGACGGGGAGGATTTCTCACAAAAATCAAGTAGGGCCATCTAGTTTCCAGCATAGGAACTTCTTGCAAAAGCTAGGTAATGCGTATTTAGTTTTGGCGGACTTGCTTGCCTTGTTGTGAGTCATATGTTATGTGTGTTATATCTATGTTATTCATCCATTTTGTCTAATCATTTTGGGGCATGAGACAAAAATTGAGGGAGATCTAGAGCTCAATTGGACCACACCATAGAAAATAATGGGGATTGAACACATACCATTGCAAACTTCTTGGGGGCCAAGAAAGTTGTGGGTTAAGCTAATATTTGTGTTTTCCCTTCATCTATGTACGTGACCCTATGGATAGGTTGGATGACAAATAAACATCATGGTAGTTCCTAAGAAGTTCCAATTGAGCTTTCGACCCTCTTTTTAGGCTCATGCCCTAAAATGATCCAACAAGATGGATGGACGGTGTGGATATAACACATAAACAGTCATTTTGAAAAGGGCAAAGTCGTCATTGAGGAGAAGTTTTAATGATATTTTAGTTTAAAATAATAATAAATTCTAACCCCAAATCATTTACTGCATTTTGTCTTAAGTGTTCAACCAGGAAAGCTTAAAAAATATCAATTTTTTCCAGCAAAAATTTTAAATTAAGTACTTCATTGTTTGAATTTGTCAAACCATTTGAAACAAGAATTATTTCATAAATAGGCCACTTAAGTGATATGTGCGGAAAATAAATTTTACCAACCATGCCCTTGGAAAGTTGATTACACTCAATCATGTCTGGATGCAAGAGATTAGTGTTTGGGTAAACCATAAGTTAATCACAAATAAGAAATTCTATGTTCTCACTAATTCGAATTTCAAAATCTTATAATCATGCAAAAAGGCATGCATTATTAAATATGTTTAAATGGATATTTTAGCTAATTCTTATGCTAAGCCAACAAGTCAGCTATAAAAGTAAGCCTATGAATTTAAACTACCTATAATATAGAACAATAATTTAATATGAGCATTAAAACGAAACCAAAACCATTAACGATAAGTACATCAAACAAAGTTTGTCAATATCATCATCTTTTATCAATGTTAAGTATGCAAGTAAATTTTTTTATTTCAGAATCATCATCTCTAACTATCCATCTCTTTTGCTAGGGTTTACATTATTAAGGAAATACAGTGTGAAAACATAACCATCTTTCAATCAAAGGCCCAAACAGACACATAATGCAAATCTAAGCTCTTATGATGGAAAATATAAAACCCAAAAGAACCCATAAAAAGAAAACCAAATAAATCTACAAGTACTTACTAAGCTTGTTTCATAGACAACACTTCTTCCAATCAAAGTTGCACTTGGATATATATCATGAAAATGAAATTCCTTGATTAAAGCAGAAATAAAATTAATAAATAAAAATAAAATAAAACACACAATTGAGAGTGGATGTTTGCCCATTGAAACTTTTCTGATTGTTTAAGGCCTAGTGAGATGTGGTTTAGACATCTAGCCCATCCACTCTGTGTCCCACTTGGATGAGGGGTCACACCAAATTTTTGGCCATTCCAAAATTCAGGTAGGTCCCACCAATTGCTTTTATATTTTTCAAGTATGATTTCCTTTAATTTCAGAAGGTGTGGCCCACCTAAGTTCTAGATGTCCATCATACATCATGATGGGCCTGGAAAGCTTGACCTTATGGGAAAGCTCCATAAATCAAACTAAAATTAAATAAAGCTCAATATATCTACAACAACATTTAAGGCTGACAATGGGCTGGAACTGGGCACAGAATATCAAAAGTTTCTACATGTGCCATGTGCCCAACAGATGAAAACTCATATAAACCAACAGATCAAAACTCATATAATTCCTCAAATAGGTAGGCCTCACTAATAAAAAAAATCTATATCCTTGGTTCAAGGATCATATAATTCCTTAAATAGATGGGTCCCACCAATAAAATCACATGGATCAACTTACCAAATAGTTAATTTTTCTTTTTTAAATGTGAAGAGCGTTGGTCCATCTTGATGGTTTGGACTGTGAGGCCCACCTTGATATATGTTCTGTATATCCATGCTATCCATTAGTTTTGCCAGCTCGTTATAGGGCATGGCTCAACAAAAAAGATCCAAATCTCATACGGGCTACACCACATGAAAGAGTGGTGATTGAATGCCCACTAACAAGGAAAAAATAAATAAATCTTGTTGGCTACAAAAGTTTTAGGTCAAGCTGATATTTATGTTTTAACATCATTGAAGTCTATTGTGACCTTATCAACAGGTTGGATGGCAAATAGACATTACAGTGGGCCATATAAAGTTTTTAATGGATCATTCAATCTCCATTGTTTCATATGGTGTGACCCACTTGAGATTTGGATATGCTTCTTTTTTGGCCCAAGTCCTAAAATGAGCTGGCAAAATTCATGGACGACATCGATATACCGTGCAATGCATAAGGTGGGCCTTTTGGCATGGCTCACTGAATCCATATCTCACACGGAGATGAATGTATTTTCCACATCAGCTCAATTTCTATCTTTATAAAACATGAGATTAAACATGTTATTGCTCTGCCACCAAATTTAGCACACCTCTATCCCACTTCCACATGAATCTCTAAAACATATCCCTTCAATTGGTGGATCATGTACTATACTCTTCTTGATAGAATAATCATAACCTTCCAATTGGTGGACCATGAAGTCACACACTAGCACAATATTGGGACATTCATCTCTAGGGTCCTACTTACAATATACCTTTTGCTTGATGACCTTGAAAAAAAAATGTTTTAGCTTGAATTTTTTTTCTTGTCGTAGTGAATAAGTGGTCCACACATGTACAAATTTTTATCTTATAAATATACACGCCACTAAATATTTATCATCCATCATTTAATAAACAAAATAATTCAACGTAACCGGTATACATCCATCCATAATAAACCATATGCATAACATTATGCACTGGGTATCATTGAATAGAGTCCCTAGTTGAATAGAGTCCCAAGTTGGATTAGATGGTGAGGCCTGCCATGAGTCGGAAATTTGGGGCCTATCAAGCAGTACTATTACCTTAGCTTGTTAATAATGGACCCACTATTTAATCACCTTCGCATATGTCTGACAGTATGTGACTTCTTCTACGCTTGAGCTTCTGTGAGGCCCACCATGATCTGAGTGTGGAATCCAAACCGTGCATCTGGTGAGTTAAGTCTCATGCTCACCATACAGCCTAAAAGATGAAGCGCATCCAAAACTCATATGGTCACACCACATGAAACAATGTAAAATCACACTAAAAACATTTAAATTCACGTCATGTTTCCTAATTGGGTTATGGAATGGCCTAATTTATGGGATGCATCTTCGTCCTACTGGGGCCTTTATGACTCATGCGTTGATGATGTGATGTCCTAATTCCTAATTCCTCTTTGGTAAAACACATGCTATGAAGAAGTGAACAGTTCCTCTCAAGAGCCCGTTGGCTCCGTTGCATTGTCACTCGTGAAGTTTTGTGGGCCATTGAAGTTTTGAATCAACCTGATATTTATTTTTTTCCCATCATCTAGGTCTATGTGACCTTATTAACAGGTTGGATGGCAAATAAACATCAATGGTAAGCCCTATGATGGTTTCAACGGTAGGCCTTATTGTCCCCACTGCTTTCTATGGTGTGGTCCACCTGAACTTTGGATCTCCCTCATTTTTGGAACGTGCCCTTAAATGATTTCACCAAATGGATGGACAGTGTCGTTATAACACGCACATCATGGTGGGCCCCTCAAAACTTAGTGACGTCAACACATCACCAAGGTCGGTGGTATGTGGCGCACTACGCAATCAGCTTTGGCGGACCAGGTTCCTGTCACCACATGCCTGTAGAGTCCTATGGTCCATTTGACGTTAGACAACCCTCCTGCCGATCTTGGACCCACCCACTGAACAAGTTGTTTTGAGTTTCTAAACACGGGCCAACTGTTCAATGATCCGGATCCTGATCTGATGGTGTACCTGATGTAAAGATCTAAAACCCTTAAAAAGAGAAAGATCTGAAGCCTAAAAAAGAGAGATCAAAATCTCACTACCAAATCAAACGAAGATGAACTGAGTTCTTACAGTAGGGAATGTTTTTCCTTCAAGTTCTTGCAAGAGAACATGGAACGGATGGGATAACTAGCTCGAGAACAAAAGGCTTTGAAACCCTCATGAGGGTAATCTTGTTATTTTTAAATGGTAGCAGGTTTTGAAATTACTTCATTCAACGATAAGTGTTAAGTGATGGAACGGTCGCTGAAAAAATAAAACACAAAATTTAAGTGATATTTACAACTAAGTATTTAATTTTTTTAGTTACTAAGAAGTTTGAATCACCAAAATTTCTGAAAATAGCATTTTTCAATGATAAGTTACGAAATCAAATTTACTAAATGCATCCTCGTCCGCTTGCAATATTTTTGAAAGATTTGTCTACGTAATTTATTGGTGAATTTTCTCTCTCAAACACCACCTGTTCCGTGAAGTCAATTACCAATTCACAAGCATCCAAACAGGCCCTTAGGAGTGCAAATGGGTTGTGTTGATCCAATGGGTCATTGGACCTGACCTGATGATTAGCCAGCATGGCTCAAAACTTTGGACCAATGAGCAGTTCTGAGTAAGAAAATGGTTGACCTGAATTATATGGATCGGTTTTGATCTTCTCTGGATCAAGATCTGACTTTAAGGGTTTTCATAGAATGCCCCTTTAAAACTCGTCATATCATGGCCACACTAAATGGAAACACCGAGTTTGATGAGGCCTTGGCATGGTGAGATTTGATTGGTCCACATGCTGGGCCACTTTCAAAGCATGTTTGAAAGTGGTTCGGTTCACATCACACAGGGCCAATCAGTTTTCTCCACATCCCTTGTTTGGCCTGGATTTAAAAAATGAGGTTGATTCGACACTCAGGTGGGCCACCCAATAAAGTTTATCCCTCAAGCCTATTAGTATCCGTGTTATAGGTTGTGCGACTTCTAAGATATTGTGCTTTTGGGGAATTCTTTAATATCGGCAGGCTACATGCAGCCCCATATTTCCAGCCAACTACGTCAATTTTTTTTTCCTAGGACATCTAATCCATATAATGCTGGCCCACCATGAAGATCACCTGTCACAAAAATATCAAGCCGATCCACTCATTAGGTGGATCACATTGATAAAATCAAGGGATGGTTGATGATCCACCTCAACAGACAGGTTGGCCCATCTTATAAGTGGATTGGCTTGATTTTCAAGAGAGGTGATATCTATGGCGTGGCCCACTGTTAATATGATAGGAATGTCCTACAGAAGCAACACTTGGTCAAGGAAAAAGTGGGCTGCATGCTGAGCTTACATACATTGGGATGTTGATGACCAGCCACTTGTCATGTTTAAAAGGGCGAAATGCAGTAGAAAACGGGTTGTACCCAAACAAATAATCACCATTGAGCTGAATTTTGGGTTGGGTGAGTGTGCATTTCTCCTGTTTCTTGCTCTTAAAATAAGAAACGAGCTCAATGCCCATTTGGGTGAGTGTATAGTTCTCAATGTCAAGATAGGAATTAAAAAATGCTTTCTGATCCAAGCTGAGAGACTGATTGAGAGCTGGACTATTGAGACTGATTCTCTTTCTCTTTCTCTCTCTCTCCATCCAAAGGTAGGTGAGTGGAAGAAAATCAAGAATCAATGTAGGCGTTCAATGCACCTTTCACAAAAGCCCGGAAGAAAAGGTACTGAGACTAAGACTGTTAGGTAGAAAGGACAAGACTGGTGTGGGTAAGACAAGAATTTTGGACTCTGAGATATTATAGAAAGGTGGTGTGGTTAAGCCGACTCTTTGGACCACGCTGAAACAAAAGTGAGCGGATTAGGCATTACCCGGGTAATAGCTTAGTGGGTGTTACCCTTACCGTGGTGCCCACCTTGATGATGTGTTTTATATCCATGCTGTCCATCCATTTCTCCAGCCATTTTAGGACGGTTTCCCATAAATTAAGCAGATTAAAATCTCAGGTGGACCACACCACAGGAAACAGTGACCCATGGTAAGGTTTTCGTAATGTTTATTTGCCATCCGATTTGTTAATAAAGCCAAGAAGATCTGGATGAAGGGAAAATACAAGGATCATATTGGCATCATGTGTACAAAGCTTTGTATCACATCAATCCAACCATGCGTATAAAGCATTGTATTGGTTCTGGCTTATGGCAAAACAACCATAACAGTAACATCAATGACGAACAACAACAACAGCAAACAAAAACAAGAAGCAGAGTTCTCTATCCAAGCCATTAATCTGATGGAACCCATCTTGGATGGAATGTTCCCACAAAATTTCCCAAATTAGAAGATCCTAGCCATCAAAAGCTCTGTTCTTTCTCCATTGAATATGGCTTGTCTATGAATTTCTTTTTAACAATGTATTTGCATGCCAACTATGGAGAGTTTCGAGTTTATCAATTGAGAGGATATTCTGGGAATGGCCCCTCATAATCTATGGAAGGGTCCATCAAATCAATGGCTTGGACAGAGCAACCATGTGCCCCACCTACATATTTCAGAATAAATAGACAAAATCGGCTTCTAATAATATTAATTAACACTGAAATTATTACTCCATTAAAATAACCATTATCTTGTATGGATGGCCCTATAATAATAATAAAAAAAAATTTAATTGTCTTTTTTTTTTTTTAATTTTTATTAGGGAGCAGGTGACCGGATCTATTTACAATCTTTTTTAGTGGGTAGGTAACCGGATCTAGCAGACGTATGCCGTGACAACATGCTCGTGCCAAGATTTGATCCATTCTAACACAGCATACTTGTACTAAACCTGGACCATCCATTCAATGGGCCCACACCATGGCAAGGCCTGCAGCACAAACACATCGATGGAAGGCTTTTGCCATCTGAATGTGGAAGTTAGGTAACTACGATCACGACGCAGTCCAAGCTAGCTATTCCGGGATGTTGCTTCTATTGATGGAGTGATTAGATATTCTGGCGGAGTGTGATGCTCCATGCGCATGTGTACAGAGATTGTGCATGTGGCGTACACGCACCTTAAATCAAACCGTGCAAATAACAGGACACACTGTAGATGGGGCAGAGCCCCCCAAATCAGGTTGATTAGAAGAGTCTTGACTTTTGATCAATGGAAATTTATTTGTTGAACTTGGCAGTTGACTGATTTCCACTCTTAACTGCCAAATCAGCCCACTTCACAGCGCCACCTTTGGGTTAGCCCACAATTAAGATGGCTTAACCTAAGGGGAGCCTATTGGGCGAGGCTAGGGCCTCACCTAACATGATAAGGCCTGATGTGGCAATGTTTGAGTACAACTGTACTACATTCAAGCATGCTTTGGATGGCCAACAGCATCATGCAATACCATACCCCCTTAGGGCGTGTTTGGATTCCTACTTTGGCTTGTATTGTTTTGTTATAAATGAAATCACCAATAGTGTGTTTTACAATATTTTGCACAAGTAACATACTAGTGTCATTTGGATTAAACAGATATGGCTGTAGTTCGGAAGATGCAAGTAAATCTCGTGTCTGGAGGGGAGCATATTAGGTGGTGCGTCAGTAAATTTTTAGGTGGTCCCATGAAGCTTCTAATGGTGGGAATTTAACCACGACTGTTTCCTGTAATATGGTTCACCCAAGATTTGGATCTGCTTCATTTTTTGGATCATGCCGTAAAATGAGCTGTCAAAATAGTTGGACGGTGTGGATGTAAGGTACATACATCAGTGGGACCTACAGTTACGGATCCACCGACTGGGGATCCGCCTAAGCTGTGCCTTGAAGATCATCTCGCGCGGATTTCGAGGAAAGGCATGAAGATCTTCCGCTGGAAACATAGGTAGAGCCCACTGTTATGTTTGTGAGAAATCCACCTCATCCATCCATTTTGAAAGCTGATTTGAGGATATGCGGCCAAATATGAACTGGATCTAAGACTCACATGGGCCTGAAGAGAGAAAACAATGGAGGTTCAATAGTCGCTGTTGAAACATTTGAATGGCCACAAATGTTCCCCCTATTTTTCTCTAGTGTTAGACCATTTTTTTTTTGGTACTAGAATGAACTCACGGAATCGGATGGACAACGTAAATTTCTCACAAACATCACAATGATTCCCGTCTTAGTTCACGGCCAAAGATTTTGGTAGGAAATCTGCGCCTCCGAATCCATACTATGCTGAAAAACCATTCCACTACCCTGATTTGACAGCGGGGTTCAAGGGCCGAAATTAATCGTACTTCCGGATTTAATCCAAGCAATGGCTTTGCTCGGTTGCCGTTTAATACCATACAATAGGAACTAAATCAGATCATCCAAACACGCCCATAGTATGTTGGGCCTCACCTAATCTAACCCCCTAGACACCAACCACGTGTATGGCTTAGATTGGCCAAGCCGATTTTTTGGGAGTGCTAAGATTGAAAAGAGTCACCCAAGTGAAAATTAAGGGGCCGTGCATCTCTACCTAATAATAGCTTATTCGCTTATTTTAAAAAAATTAAGCTTTTATTTTTTAAATAGACTATTCAATAAAGTTATAATTTTAGAGTTTATTCTTTTATAAATTAGTTAAAAAGCTCTTAAAAAAGTAAGTAATGTGTAAATCACATTTTTTTTAGAGCTTATTTAGCTTAAGCGGTAGACGTTTTATGTTAATTTTTGAACAAATTTGTCCACAAAACTTTTTTTGAAAATTTCCATCTAACCCTTCTCTCTTCTCCGTATTGTCTCTCTAAGGTGGACCCACATGATGAGCAACTATATTAAAGGTGGGGCCCCACATGATGAATGGTCCACATTAAGGTGGGCTCACATAATGAATGGTCACATCAAAGGTAAGCGCCGCATGATGGATGCCCCACATCAAAGTGTGGCCCCACATGATGGACAACCCACATAAAAGGTGGGACCACATGATAGAAGGTTGACATCAAAGGTGAGCCCACATGATGGACTGGTCCACAACAAAGGTGGGACCCACATGATGGATGGTGAACATAAAAGGTGGGTCCACATGATGGATGACTCACATCAAAATGTGGACCCACATGATGGACTATCTACATCAAATGGGCCCCACATGATGGACGATCCATAGCAAAGGTGGGACCCGCATGATGGGTGGTGGACATCAAAGGTGGGCCCGCATGATGAACGATCCATGTTGAAGGTCCCCCAACATGATGAATGGTCTACATCAAGGTGGGCCCACAAAATGTACGGTTCACATCAAGGTAGGCCCCACATGATGGATAAACCACATCAAAGTGTGGCCCGACATGATGGACCATCCACGTTAAGTGGGCCCCACTTGATGGATGGTCTACATCAAAGGTGGGACCCACATAATGTAGTTGAGGAAATTTCGAACCTTGGGTGGGCCGCAAACGCAAGGATCACAAACAAGTGACTCACCAATGTCTTTTAATCGTCCATTTAGATGTTCAGCGTTTGGATGGTTCGGATCATCTTATTTATGTGATTTTAGTATTATATTTGATGATTGGATTGTTTTGGGCAATCATTAGTGGGTCATATGTACGGTGGATTAGTTGCCTAGTGACACATTTGTTACATGTTGAAGCAAAGAAAAAAAATATTTCATTTAAATTACGTAGAAATCACAAAATTTTGCTGAGATTTTAAAACACATTAAACTAGTATATGTAAAATACTTCTGAATTCATTTACCTACAAAGTTAAGGGTGCCAAACACAAAAGGTAGCTACTTGGATTTGAAATACACCCATTTACCTCCACCTCTAAGGTGCCCAATGACCCCTTAATATACATGAAATCAATGTCATTCATCACATACACCAACTATTGTTCAGCCTTGTTCCAAGCACAAGGATGATTGAACACCAAGATATTCCCAGTCCAAAAACTTTATACCTAAAACCTCTAAACTCGTGCAGTGCATCCCATTTGAGTTTTAGAATAATGTTATTTTTGAGTAATCCTTTTAACAAGAGGCACAAAAGATCAACCCAAGAAAGTTCAACCCAAATGGCTATCGGTTTGTGAAAGTTATCACATGGGTACCTAGCCAGTTCCACCATGAGGGACCAGAATCCTCTTCAGCATGTACATATGGTTTTTTTTTTTTTTTTTTGGGGGGGGGGGGGGGGGGGGGGGTTCAGTACGTACACACACTCACACCCACACTGTTAGTCATGCTTTAATGTTAGCCACCCCTGCGTTGGGAATTGATACCCAAACTTCAGTGTTGAAAAGCCGTTATCTTCACTTGGTCTACCACTATCCCAAAGGTGTGGGTGTATAACCCTTTAGGCCAGAAATCATCTAGATCCACTCTTAGATGGGTCATGCGGAGGGGAACAATGGGGATGCAATGCCAACCATAGGCTTGTTTGGGGAGCCACTATGGTGTGTATCTTTATCAAACCTGAGTCAAGTGTAACTGATGAAGATAAAATACAAAAATCAGCCTGATACAAAACTCAGGTGGCCCTCCCCTGGATGTCTTAGAAAGAAAATTCTACAATATTATCACCACGTGTAAGGTTTAGATTGGTGAAGCAGAAATTTGCAGCTGAGAATAGAAAAAGACAAGTGATAAGGAAGGATCCGAGATACTTCATGTGCCACCACATACATTGTTTTGTCTATATAAGGCTTCGCTCCCAATGCCCAAAAAATCAAGCACAACAAAAGGATGGCAGCCCCAACAAGAGCGGTAACAGAAGCAGAAGCAGAAGCAACAAAAACAGGTGAGGGAGATAAGTACCGTATTTATATTTATGGAGATGGTGAGAAGAACACCAAATGGAGATATGGTGCTCCTCCCAACTACGATTTAGTCAACAAGCTCTTTGAGGAAGGCCGAACTAAGGTCTCTCTCTCTCTCTCTCTCTCTCTCTCTCTCTATTAATGGCATGTTTGGGTGCCCTCCTTATGGTCTACCCAGCGTACGACATCCAACCAACCCAATACGTTGGGCCCACCACGAGGATCACCATGCAAATATCAGCCCCATCCACTCATCAGGTGAACCACACGTTGTATTTTCTATGATGTGGCCCACTTATTTAGTGGATGGGGCTGGTTTTTGCATAGGATGATCCTCGTGGCAGGGTTAACGTATTGGACGGGATGGATTTTATATATACATGATATAATGGAAGTTATCGATTGAGTGGAAGGTAACTCATGGTCCTACCAGTACCGGCTGGATGTGAGCATCTCTGCATAATATGAGTAAGGTTTAAAATTGCGAAGGGATTGCCGTGACAGTAAAACCATCCCTCGGGCAACGTCCAGTTTTGTAACCCCATGTCTGACAAGTGGCCATGGTTTAGACCGTCCATCTGAAGTACCAATACATAACTCTTAAAGATTTCATTCTTAGCAATTATATTGAGGGTTTGGGCTACAAACTGCAATTTTGTTACTTTTCAAGTTGGACCCAAAAGCAAAGTAAAATGCAATTTGGGGCTGTTGCCTAACTAACTAGTGGTGGCAATGGGCCGAGCCCTAATCGTTGGGCCTATCTTGACTTAGTCCCTAATAGAGTAAAGAGGCGCTGACCCTCAACCTTGCCCTGGAAGGCTGCGGTTAGGCTGCCCAGGACGTACCCTATAAATTAAAGTTACATGTAAGCTATGTGTACCATCGGTGGTGATGGTAAGTTTATGAATCATCCTGGCCCAAACAACAGGCCTATTTTCAGGGCCTACCCCAACTTTTGGGCCCAGTTTAGTGGCCCAAGTCCTAGAATTTCTCTATGATGATGATGATAATAATAATAATAATAAAACTCTCCATTTGCAAACATGGCAGGTATGGCCTGCAGGCTCTCTAGAAGAAAAGGTGCAAAACCTTGTGAAGACATGGGAAATGGAGATGTTCCACAAGACATGCTGGGATGATTACAAAACGGTGGATCCATCTAAGTATACTTTCAGTCTCAACGGTAGGCTCTTCCTCTGCCACTTTTGGAGTAAAAATGAACCGTGCCAAAGCATGTCCATGTCCAGCCCATGAGTATGGGCTAAGGATCTGAGTCCAGATCCAGTCCAGCCCATGACCTAGGACATTGGCCTCCACCTTGGCTGGCCCATCACCTAAAATTCAGCAAGCGGGACTACTTGACAGGTGCGGCCCAATCAGTTATCATCACCAAAAGGGTCACCCTGGTCCAACCCACGGTACGGCTGCAATTTGGGTTCAGGTCAGTCCGAACCTGACTGACCATAGGTTGTCAAGGTCCTTGGGTTGGGTTCAGGTTGAAAAATGCTTGGGCTGGTTTGAGCAAATTCGGGCAGATTAGGTCAAGTTGGGAATAATTGAATTTATTTGGATGGAGTCGAGCATAGAGGACTTCAGGTTGGGCACCTTGGGTTCAGGTCGGGTCAGTTGTGGGTTGGGTCCTCTTGAGGTCGGGTTGGACTGTGGTTGACCCTTAAACTGACCTAACAAACCGACCCAACCAAACCAAGTCGACCTTGATGATCAACCCAAATCCAGCCCAAAGCAAGCTAGACTCAGGCTGCATTGGGCCAGACCAGTCCATTTTCCACCCTAACAACTACATCATTCGTTATGGTACACGTGCACATGTACATGCATGTGTAAACACCAGTACTAGTTAGTTACAGCACAATCTGTGATGATAGGAAGAAAGGGCATATCACTAGAAGAGAAGCGCCGACTTGGGGGAGGATACAACTCGTTGTTGCAGACGTCCTTGCCTGAGAAGTACCGATGCTACAATCCTGCAGTGGAAACAGCAGACTCATCTCAAAAGGCCTTCACAACAGCATTCCCTCGTGGGTTTGCATTGGAAGTGCTTCATGTCCATTCAGGCCCACCGGTGATTGTATACAAGTTTCGGCATTGGGGATTCATGGAGGGCCCCTTCCAAGGCCATCCTCCAACTGGGGAGATAATAGAATTTTACTGGGATGGGCGTTTTCCAGGTACTGCATATAATCTCTCACCCTTTTACAGATTTTGTGTTCTTGCTAAAAATCCTCTCCTTGTTATGATAACAAAACCGGCTGGAGCCTTTTTTAAGCTTCTTGTCATTCATTAACCGAAATTCATTTGTTGGCAGGTTGATGAAATGATGAAAGTAGAGAAGGTGGAATTCTTCTATGACCGAGGCGAGCTGCTTGGGGCTCTTCTTAAGGGTGCTAATTCAGAAAGTTCAGGAACTTCGAGCTGCCCTTTCCTGAACACTGCATCATAGATCACTCTTTTCAGTTTGGCGACCCTCATTTGTGCGCATAAACAAATGCACTTGTGTGTGTGTGTGTGTGTGCGCGTGCGCACGCGTGCGTGTGTCTAGATGTCTTGTGTGTGCACATGTGCATGCATCCGTCCATTAGAGGTGCATGCGAGGGTTTCACGTCCCCCCAGCCCTGTTCTCAATATGTTCTGTTCGCAGTTTAAAGATTTGATCTATGGAATTAAGCAAAAATAATTACTGAAGGAATGTTGGCAAAATCTAGTGACAATTCTTTATTTCTTTCTTTGTATTTTTTTTTTTTAATTTTTGCTGATAAAAAGTTAAAATAAAACATAAGAGGACTTACGTGGTAAACATTGTGGAAGTATATGTGGAGCATCTTTCAGCCTTAAGTCCGTACAAATGGGGCCCAAAGTTCAGTGATCTAGATTGATTCATGATGGTCCTCACGCCAGATGGTCTATGCCCCCAAGGCCTCCCAGATCCGAAGATCCCAGACATGCTGTGGACCGGCCGCTACAACAATTTTTATATCTATTTGCAGTTCACTGATCAAATGGTTATGACCGTTGCATCAGGGAGATCTTTGGGGCATGTCATCTATAGTGGGCCCTGCTTGTAAGAACCAGTGGATACCATAGATATCTTCCATCGAGGACCATATAATTCCTCTGAGCATGGACATTGGACGAGGAGAAGACCAATGCATAATCACCAAAGATTGATAAGGGGTCCCTAACCTACATTGTATATGCCTTGAAACAGCCCCCAAAACTTCACATTCATTGTCTTCCGTATACAAGAAGAAAATAGATAATAAAAAAAAAAAAAAAAAGGCCACCGTTGGATCGAGAATGAGCTGTTCGAGCCTGGCGCTGCATCATAGGACACAATGGTTGCGATGGGTTTTCTTTCTTTTCATGATAGCTCACAGTCGCAACTTTATGGCAACAGATATGACCCAAGCTAACAGAATGGAGAATGAAAGAAAATGGCGTCACTGCCAAGTCCAAGGAAGTGCACCTGGATAAGGAACTGCACCACAATAGTGAAACAACCCCTCCAGTTCAGGGCACCCATTAGGATAAGGAATCGAGCGGTGGAATGGGTCACGCATCAGCTTCTTTTGACGAAGAGAACCCGAACACCCATATGGGTCACCATGGAACTGAGCCCTCACAGATGCTTCTCCTTTCATCGCTGCCTCCTTGGAAGTCAATGAAGCCGGGGTCCCAAAATAAAAGAACCTTGCTTCTGGGAACCCAATCGCTGAATCGGTGCAGATGAGCAAATCTCTCCTCCTTGAAGTCATAACTTACAACCTGATACCAAAATGCAACAAAAAGAAACAGTCAAGAAGGATGTGAGCATTACTTGAACAACAAACATAGCATTCCTATGGAGAATTATCCTTGTTTCTTGATCACTCTTTCGCTAGTTTGTAGCATTCTAAGATAGTTCATGGGAAAGACATGAGCTGCTTGTATAAAAAGATCCCATCCATTTACCGCAACCACCGGTGTCTATTGGTTGTTTGATGAGAACTTGGAAATATCCTGTTCTTGCCTTCTTTTTCCTTGAGATGGTGTTCTGATCTTTTAAATGACTAAAGGTATTTTGGCTAATAACAAGAAAATAATCTTCTCCAACTCCTCGTCAAACCAGAAACATCTCCATACAGCCCCTTGGAAGAAGTAAAACAAAAACCCAAGTTCAAAATATTGGAATCTGTTGCTCATACTCATATTGGAATTTGTCACACAATACATTCTGCGAACAATACAATACAAACATTGCATATTGTGATATGGCTATGTATACAAAACTATCATTTGTATGGGTTTGAATCGTCAATAGATTCCAATGCAAATGCATCAGTTTCTGAATGCATCAATGGTGCACTCCCCAAATAACTTTAACAGGGACCCAATACCATTTCAAGAACTGAAAAAATCATTAGGGGTGGCAGTGGGTTGGGTTAAGCTTGCTTTGGGTTAGGGTTTCGGTCACAACAAGGATGCGTCCAACTCAAACCCAACCCATTTATTAAATGGGTTGAAACTCTCAGCCCAAACCCTACCCATCTATCAATAGGTCAACCCAAACCCAACCCACCAAACTCATTTAATTAAAAAATATATTGTTTAAAATAAAACATAATAATAATAATGTAATTTTGTATGAAAAATGGAAATATCAACCATATATTTAAAACTCTTAACTAATATAAAATCAAACCTTTACTGTAATCTGATTGATATTTTGCTCCTTGAAGAACAACAAGAAAGAAAAACTTTCAAGATAAGCAGAGAGAGACAAACTTACTGTTACGTTATGAGGATATGCGCCAGTAAGTTCCCGAAACCGACACATGCTAAAGAGAAGGTTCTCGAAGCTGTCTCTTGCATGTTCTTCTGTGAGTGCTCTCCATCTCACTTCCTCCTGCTTGCCTATATGGGATAAACGGTATCATAACAACTGAGCTAGCTGAATTGTACTAGTTAAACATTACAGGTAGGGAGTGTTCTACAGCTGTAGGTGGAGGAAGATTAAATGACATGGAAGGCTTTCCAGATGATGCAGAAGAAATGGATTTCAGCAATACAAGTACGAAACGCATAACTAAGCTGTTCCAAAGTTTTATGAAACTCAAGTTGTAGTTCTGCTCCAGAAGCTTGAAATTTGTGATCAGCCCAATCAGGCAGATTTGACTAACTGATATTTGTAGTAGAAAAGCATTTGCCTATTGAGGTCTCACACACGGCTAGTTGTACAATAAGTTACCATCCAACTAATGCACACATGTCAGTCTGGTTGAAAGTAAGTGGACCACCTGATGAGTGGATTGATCAGTTTTTTTTTTGCATGCTAGGTGATTTTCATGGTAGGGCCAACCTCCTGGGTGGGTTGGATGTCATACTCAAATGACATGCAGGGAATTATGCACTATTTCGCCCAAGTACCTGTGTTTGAGACCTCTTGTTTATCATCAGTGCATTTATTCTTAGTTGCCCAAGGCATAGAGGGGAAGCAGTCTCTGATAATTATACTGGAGGTATAAAATAGTACCCTGGTCAACCTTAATTAAGGCTTTGCTTGGCTTGTGACCCACATGGAATTTTCCTCAGAAGACCGCTCGGTCGACGGTGCCACAGAAACAAAACATCTAGTCATTTTTGCAGGATTGACATCACTGCATTCCAACTGCTCCATATGCCTACAAGAACTTTGCCAAGTCCAGAGCACTTCTACATGTAGTCAGACATGCCAACCTGGATGTGTGTGGAACATCCAATTTTGTACAGGTGAACCCTGGTGTGTAGATGACTGGGCCTAAAAATAAGGCAGTCAACAAATGAATGAAAACAGTGAGCAGTTTAGAAAAGGATTCTCAATGGTCCAAATTCGACGCACTCGTGCTTGCTTGGTGAGCAAATTGTTATACTTTTTAGCAGCTCATCTACATGGACCCAGCTGATGCATAGCTTGGATGTCCCACACGCATGTAGGGTGGACTGTGCAGCCACATGCTGTGTGAGATAAGCAGAACTGCCGCCAGCTAAACCAAACTAGATTCTTATGGAACATGGATCCTTCAATTAAAAAAAAAAGAATTGCCAAGGATCCTTAATCCTTTAGTCATGTTAAATACCTGTGAAAGAGAAATACTGACACAGCTACAAGGACAAACTTATTTTGTTCTATTTTCTATAACACGATTTATACAGTTTTAACTTGTCATGTCTTTTCATTTGTCTACATAAATGTTTCTAATTTATTTATATATACAAAAATGTATGTTCTCTCCATACTCTTGAAAGACTGTTTGTATATGTCATCGTGTTTCGTTAATCAGTTGCATTTCTGACATGACACAAATTCCTGCCCACATCACATATCAGATATATAAATTCCAGTACTAAACTGTATGGCCAACTGGACTTCTTCTTTGTCTTGAATCTGGATTGTCTCCCACAGTAGAATTCATTAAGTTCCTAAGATGTGATAGGTCTTACCAGAAGATTTTAATCAAATCATACATGATATATATATATATATATATATATATATATATATATATATATATATATATATATATATATATATATATATATATATATATATATATATCGTCCTAGATTCAAGAAAGTAGAAATATGCAATCTATCAAAATCAAGAGATTCCACTTAAATTTGCAATTCAAGCAATGCAGCAAGGTACTCTCTTTCTAAGATATTTTGACACCATTTTATTTCTTATGGTCCTATTGGATGCATAACAGAATGTCCTTAAATAATAATGTAAAATATAAAATAAATAAAAACACACCCAAACTGAGGAATACAATTGCAAAATGAGAAAAATATAAGCTGGCTAAATCCAATGAATCAATAATCACAAAAACCGTTGTTTATTATCATATGCAATTACCAAATGCTTGACCAAACAAACTTAGTGAAATTCAAGACCAATGAATTATGGCGAAGAAACAGAAGAGAAAGTTAATAACAATGATGTCAAATGAATAACTCACCAAACCAGCCCATTGACTCAGGCAACAGTCCAATAACTTTGCGCCTCACTTCGAGGGCCAGCATCTTTCCGAGTTTCTCCTCCACTAAACAAAAGCAAAGCTCCCTCATCTTTCGCTGCAATCTCAACCCCCCTCCTTAATATGCATCAAGAAAGTAGAAGCTTGCCCAGGATGCCTCTGATATGACTCCAAAAACCATGCATCCTCCCGATCGACCTTCTCACAACTACTACTTGTGTACACAGAATGCCCGGCAACCATTACTAGATTATGCAGTTTTGAGAAAGGGTAAGAACCCGAGACCAGATCGCTATTCTTTTGGGAATTCATTATTCGGAAGTGGGTTTCGTATATGGAAAGAACTATCAGAATGGTTACACCAAACGACAACGAAACAAAGAAAATCAGGAAGGGGTGGAGCTTGTAATAGTAGTGAAGGCGATTTCCAATTGATTTAAGCATCTTAATGAAGTTGTGTTGGGAACTTTTGGGTTTTCGCAGTTTTTTAAGATTTCCTGATTCTAAATCAACATCGCCTCTTGGGTAAGCCTGAAAGGACTTCGGGCTACCTTGCCCAAATGACTGGTTCATACTGGCATCAATTTCTCACTATATATAATATAAAACGAGGAATTCAAGAGTACCCAGCTGGGAATTTAGAGAGAAAACTCAACATAATCATGGAATAATATAGAATTGGAAAAATCATGAATACCCAGATGGGATTTCAGACAGGAAATGAAGATAATCATGCAATTTTCTGATTTGGAGGCATTAGACTCGCCATATATAACGAGAAAGTAGAAAATCAAGCACACCCAGATGTGACTATAGAGAGAAATCAACAGATGATAAAGGAATGAGAAATCAAGAAGATACCCAAATGAAAATTCAGAGAGAGAAAGGCATAGAAGTGCGATAGCTAGCAATTGGAAAAATCAAGCATGCCCAAATAGGTAAAATCATGTAATTCTCTAGTTCTGTGGTCTTCAAATGTAGAGAGAGAGAGAGAGAGAGAGAGAGAGAGAGAGAGAGAGATTCTTTTTCAGGTGAACAAAAACCAGAACTTCGCTGTTGGGACTGAAATTTTGAAAATTACGAAAGAAAAGAAATTTCCAGGACAGAAAAACAAACCTGGTGTCGATTTCATATGGTATTCAAGAGGGTCTGGATCTGATCCGTGGAAAAGGAGAACAGAAAATCGGAATTCTTTCATACTTGGGTTTTCCTTCCTGGTAGTGGTTCCTTAGAGAAAACTTTGATACTCCGGTGGAGCGTAATGGATGATACTCATGCACTTGAAAATTACTTGCATGCATGACAAACAATTAATTAAATTAAACTGCTCCACATGGTTCTCAGTTCAGATATATTATCAAACAAAACTCGAGAATTTTCTATTATCTGACTATCAGATTGGTGGACATCTATTGAACGGTTAAGAATGAAAAAAAATGCAATGGTTCTATTTCAATAAACTGTTATCCACGAATCAGAGTTTGGGATTCTCTAACTAATCTGATTGTAGGGATTTGAATTAACGGCAATGGGTTACAAAATATAGTCAGTTTAGTTTGATTTATTGTATGCCACGTATACAGTTTCTGAATGCATGCGTATCAAGCGTCATACGCTGCCGGAGTATCAACTAAAGAAAGACTCGCAACAGTCCGTTCATTTGTAGAACTATACGGGGCACGGCTTCGGTGTATCCCCTCTCGGGTGGGTGGATCCTTCAGACAAAAGAATGAAGTAGATCCAAATCTCAGGTGGACCACACCAAAGGAAATAGTGGTGATTGAATACCTACCATTAAAAACTTCTCGGGGCCACTGAAATGTTTATTTGCCATCAACCTGTTGATAAGGTCACAAAGACATGGATGAAGGGACCAAACAAATATCTGCTCGATTCAAAACTTTTGTGGCTCACAATTTTTTCAATGGCCAATCACTATTGTTTCTTGCAATGCGGTCCACCTGAGATTTGGATCTGCTTCATTTTTAGGATCATGCCCCTAACATTAGCTGCCAAAATGGATAGATGGTTTAAATATAAGGACATGCATCACGGTGGGCCCTTTGAAGTGGCACCCAACTATACAGTACGCTCAATTGATCAATTCACTATATTTTATACCAATCCGGATCATCTGCTCAACTTTAACGAGATTTTCTTATTTCCTGATCCGTCTAACTCAGCACACATCATCACTGCTACATTTACCACTGACAACATAAGTGCTGATCGAGACTAATTAAGTTGTCGGCAAATAAGAAATTTTTGTTAAAGTCAAGCACTCATTTTATACATGATCTACTGTGATGGAGACCGGATCCTCTGCCCGTCCTCAGCAGGATTTTCCCTGTTTGCTCAACATCTGATTGGCCTAGCTTAGCACTGACATTAAATGAAGTCGGTGCTAACATCTGCTAGGTTGGACTAATCAGGTATAATTAAGCTGGAAAATCCTGTTGAATCTGAGCAGGATTCAGTTGTGATGAGATAGCTCTGCCAATAACGTCATAATGGAGCTGTCCTCTGGAGTCGGCACGATGGATATAACTTTCATAAGATCAACCCCGCAGGTAAGCTGCCTGATACTAACCGTTGAAGGCAAAGATACAGGTAGCCCACAGCATAGGAAAGAGCTGAGATGCAACATCATCATTAGTTTTGTGTAGGGCCTGTGGTGTTTATATGCTATCCAATCCGTTCATCTAATCTGATGATGGTTGATGCACGAATGTTTTGAGATTGTACCTTTGACATGTATAATATATTAATTCAAACTAAGCTGTCTATAGTGTAGATAGGTCAGCTTACCAATTTTGGTTAAATAATCTTAGCCTCTGATTTGCGGACACTCGTTTGTTATATTGTAAATCATTTCATCTCAGCCGTCTAAAGAATGCTTGCCAATGAAGAAGTAATCAGATCAATATAAATTTCTAGTTTATGATCCATCTAGAGTGGGCCTCATTGTTTGGAAAGTTGGATTTAAGTGACTTATATACTACTATATATATTTTCGTAGTGCCTGCATACCAACTATCAAACTCAGGTAGAGTATCAAAGTTTTCTAGTTATCTTTTTTTTTTTTGGAGAAATTTTCGACTGTAAACGTCTCATTTAACCAATATTCTCAGCTAAACCTCTAATACTTTTTCTTTCCAAAAGTAAACTTCATTATTTTTCTGACCAAACTGCCCTTGTTCGTTTCTCAATTCACCGCGATCTCGTCGAATTGATCTCGTTGAGTTGATCTCGTTGAAAATCAACGAGACACAATTTTCATCTCATCTTCATCTCATCTTCATCTTTTTTATGGCTCCTCCGTCGAAGAGGCTACGGAAATGTATGTTTTAGGAATGTTTGAGGGTGATTTTCGTTTTAGGTTGGGTTCGTTTGAATATTTGGAAGTGATTTTCGTTTTAAAATTGTTCGTTAACCTTGGCATACAAACTGTTTGTAGAAATGCCAATGTAAACTTGAAATGTTGAAATGGGAATGTTATGGCTTGATCAACCATACAAGGTGTTTGTAGAAATGCCAATTAACCTTGAAATGTTCAAATGCTTGATCAACCATACAATCTCTACATGCACAGCACAGTGACATTTCAAGGAAACCGCGTTCAATTTCAACGTGATCGCGTTGAAATGCAATGAGATTACTTTCAAATCGAAGGAGATCATCTCATTTAAAGTGAACGAGATCTCGTTGAAATTCAACGAGCACAGATTTAATTGAATGAGATCGCGGTGAAATTGAACGAGATCGTGTTGAAATTGAACGCGATCGCGGTAAATTTGAACGCGATCGCGGAGAATTATCGCGATGAACTTCAACGCGATGGCGGTTAATTTGAACGCGATGGCGGTGAATTTGAACGAAATCACGTTGAATTTGAACACGATCTCGTTGATTATAGCTGTGCTCGTTCACAGATATAATTCAACGAGCACTGAAAAATTCAACAATCACACTGATAGTTTTACTTTTCATATGTTTTCTTTGTAGGAATTGAAGAATTCCCAAGTAATGTTTACCCAAACAATTCCGTCGATGTTCACTGATTTGGTGGTTCGATATTAGTGAAGGACGGATTAGAGAAGCATGAGAAGTCGATTGAATATGTTTCGAGATTCTCAATTTTCGTTTCTGTTAGACATCCCCTCATTCAGATACAATGGAGCCATAATTCACTCACTTCTTTTAAGACACAGAAGTGACATGGGTGAGCTGGTATTTGAATTGAGAGAAATTTTCTAAACTTTACCAAGATAGGACTTCGCTCTTATAATAGGGCTGAAGTTTGGAGACATCTACACCCTTGAGAAATCGACTAGTAAGAAGTCGATAAAAGAAACCTATTTAAAAAAACACCCTATTATAAAAAATAGTCTACTACATGCGTTTGAAAAAATTGTCAATTCAAATAAGCATGCAGATGTCGTGAAGATCGCTTTGTTAATGTGTGTGGAGTTTTTCGTAAGGAGGATAGACACGAAGAATCATTGCAACCCCCTATTCATTGACTTGGTTAACTCTTTGGAAGAGTTCAATAAGTATCCATGGGGCAATGTGGCATTCGAGTCAACGTCTCAAGGGATACAAAATGCTAGTCACTCAGCAAAGTCAGGAGGAAAAACCTACAATGTTCTCGGCTGCATATTTCCATTACAAGTAAGCATTCTTTGTTTATTTCATATAAGTAGTATATATTTTCAAACTAGAGTTTTTGAATCTAATGAAATTTATTGTCATTGTCACAGATATGGGCCGTTGAAAGGGTTCCAGCCCTAGCTTCTATTGCAATATCATTTGTTTCCAACCAAGTTCCACGCTTCACGAAATATCGAGGGTGGAAGGGTTGGAGGTATAAGACAATAGATGATATTTTGAAACGTCCAGATGTAAGTAGCATTCCATTACAAATTTGTTGGTAGACCAGATATTATTGTAGATGTGTTAGATACTAATTTTTTAGTAACTTATAAACACAGACCACCGTGCTGCTTACCCTGGAACCAACAACTGATGAACTTGAGACAGAGGCAGTCCGAGTACTTCGAGAAAAGTTCCAGGTAAGATAATCATTGGCCTTAATGTAAGTTACATTTACTTTATGATTATCTAATAATGTTAATTTTACAGAGCATTGAAGCCGGTTGCATTGGAAGGATGACTAGAGAAGTCTGAATGAAGAGGACACTAGATATCATCCAAAGTAAAGATAAAGAAGAAGAAGTTGAAGAAGAAGAAGCTGAAGAAGAAGATGAGAAAGAAGAGAAAAATGGGGAATGCGAAGATGAGAAAGAAGAAGAGGAAAAAGGGGATGATGAAGTAAAAGAGGAAGTGAGAGAGGGAGAAGAAGAAGGATGGGAGAGTGAGAGAAAAGGAGAAGGAGAAGGAGAAGGAGAGAGCGTAAGAGGGGAAGACGTGAATGAAGGTTTGAAAACGTTGATTGAAAATCTAAAGAGAGAGAGAAAACAGATAAAAAAGAAAGAGAGGAACTGGAAAAGGAGAGAAAGCAGATGAAGCAAGAGAGAGAAGATATGAAGAATGAGAGGAAGATTGAGAGAGAAGAGATGAAGAAGGAGAGAGAGGAGATGAAGAAGGAGAGGGAGACTGAGAGAGAAGAAATGAAAAAGGAGAGAGAAGAGATTAAAAAGGAGAGAGAAGCATTGATGAAGGAGAGATCAAAGTTGAAGAAAATTGTAGATATGAAGAGGAAGAAGTTTGAAGATGGATTATACAAGGTTTAATAATTTTTTTATGGAATGTTAACTACTTTATTATTACTTTCATAAATTTCTTACTTGTTTCTACTATATAGGAAGAAGAAAGATTAATTGTTTCTACTTCCGATGTGGAATTGGACAATGAAGAAATGGGTTCACATTTGGTGGCGAAAGAGGAAATTAAAGAAGAATGTGAAAGTACTCTTGTAAATGAAGGAAGGCCAAAAAGGCCATTAAAGCTATCGTACATAAAGCAATCCCTATACGTATCATTATCAGCCATTCCTACAACTGGCCTCATCAGTAGAGCTCAGGAACTAAAAGTGTTAGATACTTCTCCGATATCATTTACTGTGCCGATGGACCCGTTTAGAGAGTTCTCAAAGGAGGAATTACAAGTGTGTACGGATTGGTATAAAAAAATAATAATACAAAATCAGGAGAATCATTTAACAGCATTTGGCAGACAAGTGCCTAAGTCGATAGCCTTGTAAGTATTGTCAATTTATTTTCATTAAGTTACTTATATTTACGACCTATATAAACATTGAGTTGAATCTTATTATTATTAAATTTTTTTGCTTAGGCTATCGACACATACATTAAATTTTTGATAAAAAGGCAAGGAGGATTACAAGGGAGCATATCCACAAGATTGCAAGTTCTGCCCCAAATATTTTCAGGTAATTGTTTATTTTAGATTATGGCTATTTTATTTGTGATTGTAGAAGACATATAGTAATATGTAAATTCTGTTGTAACAGTAATGTCTCAATAGGTGTCTTCCTCTCTTGAGAAGCTATCGGGATTCAAATGATAACGAAGTGCGGCGCTTGATTTGTGAAGAAAATCAGAAAGATTCTACATTTGCTATTGTAAGGAGAGAAGAAGGATCAAATGAATTTTGGCGCTATGGACAGGTAAGGTTATCGTCTTCAATTTATCGATCGTGGTCCAATAGACAATGGTTGCGTCTTATATGTTATTTTTTTCTATTTACCATGGACAGGTATATGTACCAATGAACTATGACAATAAACGTTGGTTTCTTCTTGTCATCTACCCGAAAGCAAGAGAAATTATTATTCTTGATAGTTTAGACACCAAAGGAAAGAGTAGATACAAGAAAGAGATGAGCATCATATCTGAAGTACTCCTATATTCTATTTCATGCCACTGGAGATACATATGCGCTTGATAGAAATGAATGGAATGTCCGCATTGATGTATCTACACCAAAGCAAACGAATGGTTATGATTGTGGCATATTCGTTATGAAGTATATGGACATCTTGAGCAGCGGTCTATTTTTAAAGGATAAGGAGTTGCAACCACACGCTCGTACATTTAGAAATTCATTAGCTTACGATTATTTGAGCGTCACCGATTAGTCATAGGCATGTGAGGAAGTGGAAAATTTTGTGAATGTATATTGTGAATGTTGTATATTATGAATTGTGGATGTATATTGTGAATGTTGATTTGTAAATTTTGTAATAGGAATGTTGGAAGTATGTTGTGAGAATCGATTTGTGAATGTCAATGTTAGATATGGGTGTAATGATCAGGCACAGAGATCTCGTTGAAATTCAACTAGCACAGTGGAATTCAACGCGATCTCGTTGAAATTCAATGACCACAGTGGAATTCAACGAGCACAGCGTAAATTCAACGCGATTTCGTTGAAATTCAACGAGCACAGTGGAATTCAATGCGATCTCGTTGAAATTCAACGAGCACAGTGGAATTCAACGAGTACAGTGTAAATTCAACACGATCTCGTTGAAATTCAACGAGCACAGTGGAATTCAACGAGCACAGTGTAAATTCAACACGATCTCGTTGAAATTCAACGAGCACAGTGGAATTCAATGCGATCTCATTGAAATTCAACGAGCACAGTGTATTTCAACGAGCACAATGTAAATTCAACGCGATCTCGTTGAAATTCAACGAGCACAGTGGAATTCAACGCGATCTCATTGAAATTCAACGAGCACAGTGGAATTTAACGAGCACAGTGTAAATTCAACGCGATTTCGTTGAAATTCAACGAGCACGGTGGAATTCAACGCGATCTCGTTGAAATTCAACGAGAACAGTGTAAATTCAACGAGCACAGTGTAAATTCAACGCGATCTCGTTGAAATTCAACGAGCATACTGTAAATTCAACGAGATCTTGTTGAAATTCAACGAGAACAGTGTAAATTCAACGAGATCTCGTTGAAATTCAACGAGAACAGTGTAAATTCAATGTGTTAATTATATATATAGATAGTTAAATCAATAATGTTTACACCCATGAACCATCAACCATCATTACTCGTAAATGAAGATAAAGATACATTATTCTTCAGGTATTGGAAACTTGCATGTATGTCGGTTATGATCTGTTTGTTTACACCTACCACACTTGACTGTTTTTCGTTCCTCTCCACGTGAAAGAATTCTCATCTTCTTCGATCTTCCAGCTGACCTCCTTACTTCCAGATGTTTAATTTTCGCACAAAACTCCTTGAATTGGTCCGATAATTTTCACTCACTTTATCACGAACTGGGTAAAGTGGTTGGCTATAGCACATTCGGTAATTTTCAACTGTATAAAATGGAGAACAATAGCTATGATGAGGAAGATTATACTTTATATATGCCGAAAGAACATGCATACAAGGCAGCGCTTTGACATCAAACTCGCGACATGTACACGAAAGTTCGCTACGCTTAAGTGTGTCTTTGTAATTTCCTATAGTATAATCTTCGTCGCGAGAGATTGCATGACAGCGGACATTGCGCGCCATCGGTATAAGTTCCGTTATTTCTTTCATTGCCCATTTCGTCAATGGTCCACTAAATGTTGATGCACGTTCACTTCTCTTGTAGAATATTTCTTGGATCTTTAATCTGATCATTTCTATCAGTCTAGTAACAGGGTACTCTCTTGCTTCCTTGAACAAAGCATTAACACACTTTGATATGTTCGTAGTCACGAAATTGAATCTTTTTCCTGAAAAATATGAAGATGTCCATCTTTCGTATCCTATTTCTGTCAACCATGCAAATACTAGGAGGGTTTGCCTATTTTAATATTGTGCATTATCTTTTCAAATTCGGCCTTTCTACACGTCTTTACAGCTTGCCAATATAATGTTTCCAATGACTTGTCTTTAAATGTGTCAACGAAGTTTCTGTAGATATGATAAGCATAGTAGCCATGTGTTGCGTATTGGAAGACTTCGGGGACTTCTTTCATTAAACCTTTATGTCGGTTTGATAATATTACAAGTCCTGGAAGATACCCTAACGTAAAATTGAGGTTATCAAGGAACCATTTCCAACTGTCGTTGTTCTCTGATTCCCCGACACCAAATGCTATTGGTATAATTTGATTATTACCGTCCAGGGTTGTAGCAACAAATAGAATACCCTTGTATTTACCTTTTAGGTGAGCCGCATCGAATGCCAACACCCTTCGCAAATAAGTTTGAAAAATTCTGACGCACTGTCCGAAAGCAACAAAACATATCTCGAAACTACTTGTCTGTGAGTTAACAAGCACGGAAGTCACTGTTCCTGGGTTGGCCCTCCATAGCTCGTGCAAATAGGCCAGAAGTTCATTGTAAGAGTCTTCATAAGATCTCATTACGCACTTGATTGCGATCTCCTTCGCCCGTCATGCTTTCTTGTAGCTGATAAGAATATGATATTTCTCATGCATAGCTAATACAATATTTTTCAGGCTTAATCCCATGCGTTGTTCAATACGACTAATAACCAAATCACTAGCTAAATTACTACTTGCTTGCCGATGATCACTCTGCATACATGACATTCCACATTTGTGTTTGGACGTGTAAGTTTGAATCTTAAATATTCTGGCATTATTTACCCTAGATGCATGGACCCTCCATTGACAATTATCTTCGACACACACCACGGTATATCTCTTCGTTGATGAATACAGGACCCGATATTGGAAGTGATTTATCATGGCAAATTGGCTCAACACATACTGGCACCATCTCTTGTCCTTAAACGTTTGACCAACAGCTATCTCATTCGACTCGTTCAGCGATCCATTAAATTTTGACAAATCCGTACTGATGAATGCTTCATCTTCTAAAGGCACATTAAATTCAACATCCATGAAGTTTGATGTTTGAAGCGGCTCGGGTGATGAAGGCAAATGTCCTGTTGTACGTAACGGTGATGATGAATACACATGTCCTCTTGTAGGTGAAGATGAGGATGTAGACCCATGTACTCTTCTAAGTAATGGTATAGATGAAGTCACATGTACTCTTGTATGAGAAGGTGATGATGACTCCACATATGCTTTTGTAAGCGAAGGTGATGATGAAGGCACATTGCCGCTTGTAGGTAAAGATGACCATGATGTCACATGTACTTTTGTAGGCGATGGTGATACCATATATTCACTTTTCAGGCTAAGGTCAGCTGCCTAATTAACGTCATGTTCTTCACACATATTTGTCATCAGGAAGGGCATCATGTTGAATGTCGACATTATGTTCAACGCCACTACACCCAATAGGGTCTTCGTGAATGGTTTCATTAATGCCCCGCATTGTCTCTATTATTAAAGGCATGTATATATTTGGATGCTCCGATTGTGCTGCCAAGAACACTCGCACATCTTCATCGTCTTCAATTTCAGATGGAGGGATTGATTGGTTTGAGCATGGGTATATTACTTTCATATTAATATCATGATCATTCGGTGTACTCTTAATGATCCTGTAGATTTTCAATAGAAGATCATCATATGTAGTATTGACACTCAACGTAAAACTTTTCGATTTTCCACCCTTATACGTGTATGAATGGTTTTGAAATATTAAGTCCCCACCATAAGAGCATACGATGATTCTAGCAGCCATCATCTACAAAGAAACACAATGAAATTAGTTCTCTTTCAAATTTCAAATAGTACTCTTTTAAAATACAAAGAGTACAATAGTTTTGTTACAGTTTCAATGATTACTCATTCATCTTTCAAATCTCAAAAGAGCATGTTATAAAATTTAAATAGCACACTTTTAAAATAAAATTTAAAGAATGTAAAATTCAAAGAGCACGGCAATTTAAAGTGCATAGTGTAAAATTCAAAGAGTAAGCGCAGAGCAATTCAAAGAGCAAAGCAATTCAAAGTGTCTCGTGTAAAATTCAAAGGGCACACTAATTCAAAGTGCACAGTGTAAAATTTAAAGAACGCAGCAATTGAAAGAGCAGAGTTATTCAAAGTGTCTCATGTAAAATTCAAAGAGCATACCAATTCAAAGTCCAAAGTGTATAATTCAAAGAGCATACCAATTCAAAGTGCAAAGTGTAAAATTCAAAGTGCAAAGTGTATAATTCAAAGAGCACAATGTATAATTTAAAAGGCACATCAATTCAAATAGTACAGTGTAAAATTCGAAGAGCAGGCTGTAAATTTCGAAGAGCACAGTGTAAAATTCAAAGAGAGCACAATGTAAAATTCAAAGAGCACAGCTATCACGAATCTTCGAATGTCCTAACATTTCCACTGTATTCTTTGAAATATCAATATCAATATGCTCGTTGAAATTTGACGAGATCGATTATTGCAAAAACACATTGCGATAAAACAAATATCCTACTTGATTATTAATAAAAAAAATAACGCATTCGTAGAGGAAAAAATTTCACATTTTTCGTTCTTACCTGCTCCACACTACAGCCTCGTTTCCAATGAAACACGAGTTGAAGAAATAGAATAGTAATGATTTGAAGTGGAAACTGATATCAAAACTAAAGAGATGATGCTTTTTTTGCTATAAATGAGAGAAGAAAATGAGTTTTGAATATAGAAGAGGAGAAAAACGAAGAGAAAATAACTTTTCTTTGGAGAATGAATAATTCCTAAGAACATGGGTATTTCAGTCCGAAAATGGTCCGTCCATACAAGTGAAGTTTACTTTTAGAAAGAAAAGTGTTGGAGGCTTAGCTAGGAATAATGGTCAAAAGAGAGGTTTACAGTCGGAAATTTCTCTTTCTTTTTTTTCCGTGGATTCAGTCTGATGAGTGGCCATTTTAAAAAGAAAATGTAATGACTCAATCCAATCCAAACATCGGATGGTTAAGATTGCGTGATAAATGTAATTGGTGTATGCTCCATTCAAAATGTGGGCCACTACTTGGATGGTCGGATTGACGTACACATACCATGCGAGGTTTGATGGGTTACCAAATTTTAGAAAAGCTGTGACAAACCCAAAGGGTATATACTCAGCCATTGACTTGGAGGAGGAAAACTTTGATACTCGGGTAGAGTTTGATGGATGATACACATGCATTTAGAAATTGCATACAACTAATTATAATTTTAAGGGTGCATTTTGGTAGCAGTACAGGAAGCTACTTATGCCCAAATGCACCCTGTACTGTTAAGGTTGCATTTGAGGCCAGCTGTTGGGTGCGGCCCATGAACTGTGTTGGGTGTGGCCCAAATGCGCCATATACTGTTACCAAATCCGGCCCATGAACTGTTGGGTGTGGTCAAACTCATCTAAGAGGCAGTTCAGGCCAGCTGCCCCACTGCAAAAGAATCAAGGGATGATGATTCAAGGCGCCCCATCTTCAAGAATCGAACATAAACACACCAAACACGTGCCAACATGTAACATTTGCGAGGGTTCTCGATTGTTTTTAGTTTGTTTCCCATTGTCCTGCCATTTCAATCATCATGTGGACCACCGAGAACTGGATGGCTAGAAAATTGGTAGCCCAGGTTCACTTTCAATGAGGCTGAATGGTCACATGAAGGGACTGAGTGAGATCATGCACAACCCATTTCAGTTCTGACAACTCTTAACCGTCTGTTTCTGGCCAAAAATTGAAGGCTTAATATTGTCCCATGGAGGAGATTTTCAGGGTATAGACATGGGGCCCAACAGATCAGACAGTCAATAACAACGGTCCACACTCAGCTGAAAAAGGCCCAAGATTGACAGTGGGGCCCAAGAGACCAATCATCTGGATTACCAAACAATGGGCCCCACTCATCATAACTGGAAACCCAAGTATATAGGGATGCGGATTGCAACCGACCACTGGTCGGACCTTTAAGCGTCCGACCAGATCTGTGTTGGGACCCACTGTTATGTATCGGTTTATCCATGCAGCCCATCCCTTTCTAATATCATTTTAGGATATGGGCCCAAAAATGATTCAGATCCAATGCTACAATGGACCACACCAGACAGGATGCGAATTAGCTACGGAAGACTTCACTAGCGAGATTGACTGACGTTAGCAAATTCTGCTCATTATTTGGTGTGGCCCACTTGAGCGTTGGATCTGCCTAATTTTTAGATACATACCTTAGAATGATCTTGGACAAAGGATGGACGGCATAGATAAAAAGATACATGACTGTGGGACCCATACAGATCTGGTCGCTTAAAGGTCCGACCAGTGGTCGTACACAATCCGCGTACCGTACACAGATAGTGGGTAAAGCCTCAGTTCAAGTATCCAAAAATTCCTCGCTGATGACTGATGAGAGTGTATTATAAAGACAGAACGGTTGCTAGGATACGATCTTCAAATATCGGGAATAATGGTGGCACTGGCCATTAGCAGTGAGGGCCATCATATCAATGGCTTGGATCACTGAACCATGGGCCCCACTTGTACAAACTAAAATTCCAAATGCAATGTACGAACATTAGACCCTTTGAGCTTCCTCCACAGCTAGAGAAGTTCATTGCTTTCTCACAAAACTAAGTTTGTAATATTTACAATCTTAAACTGATACAACAAGACCCACCAAAAGCATCTTTTTACAAAGAAGATCATGTTGAAAAAAACTAACATACACACGGTTGCAGCGTAAACACTGTACATGCAGACATTGTTACAAGACCGGACTTCCTTTTGTTCTCCCTTACGTAGCCTTTAACCTGTCCACGCCAAATGTTTTCTGTAAGATTTAAAAACCAGTGTAAGAATAAAACCCATAAAATGTAATTTTGAAACAGTAAGTGTTATTTGTTTGTAGGGCTCTTGGCTGGGGTGGCAGACCCAAATCACAGCCAACCGGTCCATTTATTTTTCAAATCTAAAATATACGGTCCAGCTTGTGGGCCTGAAGGTTAGACCCAAGCACAGCCAGATGACGCGGGCTTAGAGCTGAGGCTCAATGAAACTGTTGTTACATGTAGCTGAAGCCCGGCCCACTCGTCTGTGCGCAAGGGACCAAGACCGAGCCAAGCCCATTCCATCGACGCTTGATAGACATCCGAATGTTTACATGTTGGCCTGGCTCCTGATTGTTTACAAAGTGGTCATGCTCATGTCCACATGCTACAACAGTTGCCAAGATCAGATGGCTTTTAAGAGAGTGGACCGACTGCATCGAATCAATGTTGGCTTACCAGAAGTGTATGAATCTCATCGAGAAGAGGCAAAAGCAATGAAACGAAGGTGTGGATTTCCTCCTCTAGAGTAGTGTAATCCTCCCCGTGGGCCGCCAGCAAGCTGATGAAGGCCTTGGTCTCAGGTAATAACTTCAGAGCTACCTGCTCAAACCATTGTATGAATTTCTTTTGGAGGATAAAAATGCATGCTGAGAGTAAAAAATGGTTAGCGGGAATCCATCAAGCATTCCAAACTGAGAATCTTGGGAGTCCATTTTGAAATTCACGCTAAGATTCACGCCTTCCATTATTGGATGGTGAGAGATATGTGCGCTCAGCCTCTCGATTGCACACTCCCCACACAAGCTTTTCAGAAAATTATTATAATTCTCAACTAGTCTAGAAAGAGTGACATATAGAGTGAGCAGATGAATAAAGAGCCATCTTACATACAGAATACGTATATGCTTATGATCCATTTTTAAAATTAATTAAAAATAAAAAGACAGTGGACTGTGGACCATTAAACCTGTGGGTTCATTTAAGCAAAGCCATCAGATAGAATCTTTTTCCTACAGTAAGTGAAGGGGGTTGTCTAGACAATATCGTTGAAACTATGTGCGGAGGAGAGAGCGAGGTTAAGTTCAATGGGTTGGAGGGTAAGTTGTCATCCACTTGCCGTATAAGTTTCAACCTATTATGTTTGTGTAAAATCCAATCTGTTCAATTGGTTGGTCCCTCCATGAGGATCCTTTTGTACTAACATCAGAAAAATTCACTAATCATGCAGCCCACACCATAGAAATCATCTATAGCCGCTGATAAATTACAAAATACAACTATGGTCGTCCTGATGAGTGGATTGGGCTGAATTTTGCATAAGGTGATCCTCAAGGTATGACCAATCTATTGGATGGATTGGATGTCGCAACCATTTGGGCTTGAAACCTTGTCTGAACTGACCACCTACAGGTAAGTTACCCGTACGTGTAGCACAAGTGACATCTTTCTCGCCAATTTGGCACCTTTGTAGAACATCATAATCATGGAAATGGTAGGCCCCACCACGAATATTACCTGGGACAAAAATTACGACTGTGTGTTCATTGGGTCGGCCACACTATTGGAATCGATGGAAACTGATGATCTAACTCAACATACATGTGTGATCCACCTAGGAAGGTGAGCAGACTGATTTCCGAGAATGATGATCTTCATAGTGGGGCCTGTCTTTTTCACGGTAATGATTTCCTTAATAAGTGCCTTATCGGCAGGAAAATATGGTATGATACCACCTGTGGGATCCTCCCGTACAGGTGATCACTTCTCTGTCCCTTTCTTGTTCTTTTTTTTTTTTTTTTTTCCAACAATTAAAACTAATAGTTACCTTGACTATGTATTACTGACTGGTAAAAGATTTATTCTTATTATTTAATAATTTTTTTCTATTTCTGTATCTTTTTTTTCTCAAAATTTCCATTTATGTGATCGTTTTTACAATATTGTACTTTATTGCCTATACTTTAAATATTTTAGTCGTCGTTGGACCACAAACAAGCGGACATTGGAATCTTTTCATTTTCAATATGTGCTCTCAGTTTTGACAACATTGATGGAGATAAGCAAACTCAATAGACGATGGCTTTTCTAACCATTGAACTCAAAGAGCTCCTATGGCCCACCTACTGGCGGTCCGCTTGATTGACCCATGGACAACTAAAATATTTAAGAACACAGAAATAGAAATAAATATCTATAAAACAAAGTTAAAAGAGAAATAAGGAAAAAAAAAATATGTTATAGAAAACTGGGTTCAAGTCCTTGCCTCCTTGATAGACTCTCAGAGTTTTAACAAGAGGTCTGGGGGTTGAAACCCATGAGTTGTGAAAATCCAATTAAGGATTGACTGTGGTGTTGTGAGGGGTGCATTGAATCTTCAAAAGGAATTTTAGTTTTTTGAGATGTTTGGTAGCAAGAATTCGAAGGATTTGAATTTTGATTGATCCAAAATCCCTCTCAATGGTTCTTTTTAGCATTACCATCTCAAAGTAGATTTGCAAAATCCTCTTGATTTCACAGGTTTTAAAATCCCAACTGAAACGACCCCCTTGGGCCACTATATATTAGCTGTCGTGATTGACAATGGGAAATAAATCTTAATTATTCTGTTATTAGATTTTGTGGTTGTAAGAAACAAGCAGGCCAAGACGATTGGACCAATTTTCAATGGTTAGGGCCTTAGCAACAGTTCTGTATGAGTTTGGATCGCCTGCACGGCTTCAACATGATTTTCCTGTTCGCTGACCACCTGATTGGTCCAGCTCAGCACTGATTGCATTAAATGCAGCAGTGCTGAGCTGGACCAATCAGGCGTTGGCAAACAGGAAAATCCCTGTTGAAGCTGAGCAGACGATCCGAATTCTTCTGTATAAAGCCTAGCACTTAGGACTCTTATTTAGATGGATCACAACATGACTATTGGTTTGTCCAGCTTTTACAAGTTTGGCTCTTACTAAAACACTTCCAAGCAGCTTCCTAAGTGAGCATGGAATATGTTAACATATACCAGACTATTCTTGATGTATTAAGATGCCAAGGCCCATTTGGATGCCCCTTAAAAATGACTTAATTTCATTTTAGACAGTAATTATGTATTAGAGATTATAGTTTATATACACTTCTGAGCTGTTAAGATTATTTATTTTTAGTTCTCACCAAAATCTCTAATATATAATTACTGTCAATTAAAATGAGATGAATTCATTTTTAAGTGGCAACCAAACAGGCCATAGATGTTGGAAAACATGCATGTCAATCAAAGTGGTTAAAATTATGGCCTGATTGGTGAAGTATAGCCCCAAAAAGAAATACTGATTAAGGATGGTGGGCCGATGATCGGATTGATTGTGGCCTTATGATGGATCCTCACTTGACAATGGATCCTCACTTGACAACCACACAATCAAGAAGTAAAATGTTGTTGAAATGGCTATCACCAGAAAAGCGTATAAATGAAACATGGGCTCAGTTACCATACTTTGAAAGCAGCGAACGAGATCCAACCATGCCATGGCTTTAACGTGCTGTTGTATGATTCCTCCACAACTAGTGCCAGAGTCTGCCCTGGATCCTTTGCTAATTTGTCTAACAAAGCTACCGTCAAATCCACTGACCTGCTGCAACGGCACAAAAGTAAGAGAAATTCAACTGTGCTCGCACAGTGTGCACTGAGATTCAGTGCACACATATCATGCGCCATCCCCCCAGAAAATGGGAGGTGGGAATCTCAACATGCTATTCAAATCTGGAAATTTTTGTTAAGAAGTCTAGAAATGCTGGAAGATGTTTGTATCCTCCCCTCTCTCTCCCACTATCTCTCTCTCTCTCTCTCTCACACACACACACTCTCTGTCTATTTGACATTTCTCACTGTGTGGATTACAAAGAAAATTATGGATTCGATCAGTGAAGTGGCCATTACTCTTATCTAGGAAAATGGCATTTCTTTAGCATAGGGTATGAGATGACAATTATCTAATGAATCTGGATAGGCTATTCAAATTCCACCATTTTTTTTTTCTCTTTTTGAGTTCATTGAGCCATGGTGTTGGAAAAGGTAATATTATATTTAACCATGTCCACATGGTGGATTCACCGTGTCCAAACAGGCAATAAGAAAGGTCTCATAAACAACAAGGATAAATGAAAATTGGGCCTGAAACAACAACATTGGTGCGTGCTTGAAATGATGATATGAACTCTTAGCCATAATCATACATGGCATGATATGGAGGTCCACATAAATGCAGTCCATTGGGATTATATATATATATATATATATATATATATATATATATATATATATATATATATATATATATATATATATATATATATATATATAGTACTTGTAAAGCTCATCAAAATGACACACTTCGTTGGACTTTAGAGCAAGTCCGTTCTTGTGTATGACAAGTTAAAGATCGTGGTCAGTTAAAATAATAAGATAATTTCCTATCTAATGCCATATAATGATGATGTGTTACAACAAGTATCGAGTTGCAGCAAAGACGCCGAAGATGTGGACCATCCATCAACTGGGTACTGTTGAGAGGGTCCATGGCCCAAAAATCACGTAATAGAGAATGATATTAACCATTTGATCGTTGCCAACAAATATTCATGAAAAAGAGGAGAACAATGATCCACACTCAATGGGCAAAAGTCCTCTAATTGGAGGGAAATCAGGGAAAATGTACCTGGTAAGCCATACCAGGGCTCTTGTACAACTTTCAGCCTTTCTGGCGCTCCCTTCGGCCGTCTCTTTCTTCAATATCTCCACCAAATTGGAATAAACAGAAGGATCCAATTCATGTAGTTTCTCTAATCTCTATTAAACATTCAATAAATACTCTTTGTGAGTTTGTGAGATAAAGGCATGAATATCGACAGGGGCAGATGATACATCACATCAAACGTCCTTTTATCTAATTTTTCTTGTTAGAAGAAAAATTAGAAAACGACACACATGAAAATGAGACCCTTTTGGGATTGAGGAAAATGGGTATTTCCTAATGCGGTTTTACATGGAAAAAAAAAGTGGCCATTTTTACCTGAATGTTCTGATGCATGTCTTGCCTCAAAACAGCCATGGTCGGTCCAATCTTATCTGCAAAAAAGGACACAAGAAAGCGTAACCACATAACAAGGTTAGGTGGTCGTCTGTGTAATAGCATCTTTCACACACGCACACACACACACACACACACACACACAGAGAGAGAGAGAGAGAGAGAGAGAGAGAGAACAGACCAAGGACTTGCAAGACCAAAGTGCAGAAATTTAGAAAAGGCCTGGTGGAGATATGACCCTCATGTTTAAATAGAGAAACCTCTTCAATGGCAGACCTTATCTCAGACCCTTTCTCCTCCATCCTTTCTGTTGCTTCCTTCATTAATCTCTCCTCCTGCATCCTCGCTTCTCTCCTCTCTTATTAGATGATGAGATTGCTACACCTTCTCGTCTCTCTCATACGTTTGTAGCAGTGGCACTGAGAGAGAAGTCAATGAGAGTTTTTGAAGCTCTACATAACATAGTCATGTTCGTCACTCCTTATCTGTATATATAGAAACACCTAAACAGAGATGGTCTCTTCCTCATTTTAAAAATGAAAGGAAATGGCTTCCAAGCCTGGAATTCCCATTTCTTTATTTCACATCGATCACGACGTGAATTTTGACCTTGCTATTATCACCTCACCTCTCTTTCTCTCTCTCTCTCGTTTGGTTTACGTACCCACTCGGAATTATTTGATGCCCTTCCCCTGATTCAATACAGACCGTGAATTTTGTTGTCCCTACTTCAGGACAAATGATCTTAAAGGTTCCGTTGGTTCCCATAGAATGGACGAATAATGTTAAAAGAAGTTGGTTGTCTGTATTCCAGTAACGAATATCCATTAATTTTTGGATATGCGGTCTATATGATTTTTGTGATGATTTGGACGGTTCGGATTGAGGCAGTTGTTTCCATGTATATTGTAGATGGGTGCACGTGTATCGATTTTTGTAGGCAGCAGGAATAGCAGATCCTTTTTCGTAGAAGAATTATTGGATCTTATCATCTTTGATCATCCGCGAGTTTATATCATCTTTGATCATTGGCGAGTGTAGTGTTTGGATACGACTTGCTGTTACCCCAGGCTCCATGGGTCCCACCATGATGTTTGTGTTATATCTACTCCGTCCATCCATTTTTCCAATTCATTTTAGGATATGAGCATAAACGTGATGGACATCTGAAACTCAAGTGGCCCACACCACAAGAAACAATGGGGATTGAACGCTGGATGTTCAGGCCTTTCTAGGCCATGGAAGTTTTGAATCAGGCTGATATTTGTGTTTTTCTATCATCCCGTGGGAATCACCTTGTGAATGGGTTGGATAGCATATAAACATCATATCATGGTGGGCTTCAGGAAAGTTTCTTCCCATCCAATTGTCTCCTGTGGTGTGGCCCACTTGAGTTTTGGATCTCTCTCACGTCTAGGCTTATGTCTTAAAGTGACAAGGCAAAATGGATGGACAATGAATATAATACAGACATCACGGTGGCTCCACAGAGCTAGGGGTTATAGGGGATTCTGTAACCCCCGGTCACACGCAAGTCTGACTTTGTGTTATTTCGGATGATCCAGGCCGTTGATCTGACAGGACACAAAAAATCTCCCACATTAAACTGAGGTTGAAGGGTGCCCATGAGCTTTATAAAATAATCATAATGATAGCAATAAAATCATCCGCGCTCAATTAAAAAAGAGAGAGGGAAGGGTGAGGATCGGCCACGCAGCTCTGTACAGTTACTGAAGCCCAAGACCCTCTTGTTCATCCAACAACACATGATATATATATATATATATATATATATATATATAACTGGCCGCGAAGTTCACATAACTTTCACTTGATATTCCATTTGTAAACCCAAATGTGGGGTCAGCTTGGCCTCGATTACAATTAAATGGTCGTGCTGCGCTTGGTCTCGATGACTTTTAAGTGGGATAGGGTGGGCCGCATGATAATGAGTCGCAGCTTAACTTTGGGCTAGAATAATTGGGCCATTCAATAAATAGGCCGTAGTGCCATCTACGACCCAGGAACCAGCAATACGGGTGGGACTGTGTAGATGGGCTCACCTCAATTTATGCATTATATCCACGCCATCCATGTGTTCTAACAGCTTATTTGAGGTCATGGTCCCAAAATTGAAGTAGATAGAAAATTTCAGGTGGACCACACCATCGGAAATAGTAGTCATTGATCTTTAAAAACTTTTTGTGGGCCACAAAATTTTTAAATCAAGTGGATATTTGTGGTTTCCCTTAGTCCAGATATGTATGATTAGGGGTGGTTAATGAGTCAAACTATTCGTGAACGATTTAAGTTCGGTTCAATTAAAGTTTGTTTGAGTTCGTTTGATTAGTAAACAAACCAAACTCAAACCTTGTTTTTAAATTCGGTTAGTAATTAAACCAAACTCAAACAGGCATGGGTTCGATGCGGTTAGGCTCGATAGGGTTTGTTTATAACTAAAAAAACATTATTTCTTATGATATGGTTCACCTATGATTTGGATATGCTTTATTTGTTAGCTCCTATAATGAAATGATTTGATGAAATCTATGGACAGAGTGAATATGAAATATATGCATCAAGGTGGGCCCTATAGTAAGAGCCTCACCGTCTTGACTTTTTTGGATATGGAATATATGTTGCAAGGTGTGCCCCACAATAAACCTATCCAAAGCTCAAGTCGACCATAGTAGGCCGTCCAACCTACAATGAATTCTAAAGGTGCAACATCTCATTTACACAGGCATTTAAAATGTTGCATATAGGGTGGTTAATGAACAAAACTATTCGTGAACGGTTTGAGTTCGGTTCGATTAAAGCTCGTTTGAATTTTTTTTATTAGTAAACAAACCAAACCCAAACTCAAACTTGAGTTTTGGTTATCAAACTCAAACCAAACACAGTGGTATTCGGTTCGATTCGGTTCATTTACACCCCTATGTATGACCTTATCACAAGTTGGATGACAAATAAACTTTACTGTGGACCCTAGGAAGTTTTCAGTGGTGGGTGCTTGTATTAGTGAACTTTTCTATGGCATACTAATGTACCTTATTTGTCAATCAAGCGCATCCTTATGTTGTAATGTCAATTGAACTTTGACAAGCTGAAGATCAAAGATTCAAGTGAACAAGAAGCATCAAAGAAGAAGAAATAGGTAAATAAGATGCGTTGGTGACCCTAACCCTTAGAACCAAAACAACATAAACCTCTTGATGATTTGGACTCAATTAGGTAAACATTTAATCATCTTAGAATGACCTTAACTGTCCTAAAAGACCACCCAAAGATAGGACTAAGAGGTTCATGAAGTGCCTGTAAAAATACACCCTAAACAGCTGAACTCATGGTGCTGTCGACTGGTTTGACAACTGGTCGAGCACATGATCGATCGATCGATCAACAATAGTAGTTGATTAGCCGATAATAGCTAAGTTCAGACAGAAACCGAACAAGTGTCAAGGCCATAATTAGACCGGTTGACGGGTCACAAAATGGCTAAACCAAACAGTAGCCACTGAGGTAAATAAGACCGGTCAACAACTTAGGTCGACCGGTCAATCGTTAGCTGTTGCAATTTGTTTTTTGACCATTGGAGCTTTATCTATATAAGAAGGGGGCTCGACTCTTGGGCTTAAGGGAGGAAAATTAGTGTATTAGAAGCCACCATTCTATCAAACATTAATAGGCTCTAATCCGAAAGCTACCGAAGTCATCTTTCTTATAATTCATCAAAAGTTGGAGCATTCAAAACTTAAATGAAGATGAACTTGTTTTCTCTTGATCTCTAGATGCTTAGGTACCAAAATCGATAGTTATGTCCTTTTGTCTAAACCTCTCAAGAGATTCAAATAAGTGAATTCATCTAGGCAACAACATTCTCATTACTTGTGAAGAATTCACCTCCCATATGCACATTGGTTATCTCAAGGAGATCGTATGCAAGATAATTAATCTTCGGAGCTATGGCATTGGCAACGAGATCGAGGGAATAATGAAGAGTTAATTCAAGTACGGGAAAACGAAAAGAAGCAACTCAAGAAGACGCTACAGAAGGGGCTCAATTCGACAAGTAAGTGTCAGATTGTAAGAGTCCGGTTGCATTCTTTCTTGGATAGGATTGAGTGAGAGAGTTTGTAACCCAAACTCGAAGCCAAGTTCCTTTATGGATCATTGGCTCATTAGTTAAGCCTAAAATTAGGTTCCTTGGTGGGACCTTGGCACATTAGTTACGCCTAAACTTTGATTCCTTTGTGGATCCTTAGCATATTTGTTGGGCCTAAAATTAGGTTCCTAAGCGGGACATTGGCACATTTGTTGGGCTTAAATGAAGTATCCAAGGGAGCCACCAACACGGGTGCATACATATAGGTTGAAAGGTGAACCTAAAAAACCTCGGTTCGCATTAAGAGGTAAACCCGCTGTAAAAACCTCCGATATAGGTTAAGATGTGAACCTTATTTAAAAGCTTCATTTAATGAAATTCGATGTACTGATGAGTTGGGTACGGCAACTGGGAACAGAGTAAGAAAACTGAACCATTATACATGCTTATGTTTGAAATTGTCATTTGAGCACATTTCTATTCTTAGATTGTTTACTTTATTGTTGATTATATGAATGATTGAATGGAATGTATGCAATGCACTTGATAGGTAGATTCACATATTCATCTTGTAGTTTCACTTTCTAGACTAGTTGCTTGATTAGTGATATCATTTGTAGTCTAGATATTGCACATAGATTAGTTGCTCAATTAGTTGTATTATTTATAATCTATGTGCTTAGGCTAGTTAATTAATTATTTCAACATTTGTAACATATGTGATTGAACTCACTTAAACTTGAAAGCTAAGTATTGATGCTTTAATTAGTTTAATTAAGACATGAATTTATAAAACGGTTCTAAACCCCCCTTTAAAAGAAAAAAAAATCTAAAACTTGGCCATAGTTCTAGTAGCTCCGCCAAACTTTTATTTATAGCGTAAGGTGACCCCTAACGCAATTTCAATTTGATGACCATTGTTTGCTGTGGTGTGGTCCACCTGAGACTTGTATCTCCTTCATTTTTGTGACCATGGACTCAAATAAGCGGGCAAAATAGATGGACATTATGAATATACAATGCATGCATCAAGGGGAGCCATGTGGCCAGGGTCCACCCACATTGTTGGTCCGAATAACAGATAAGTTGCTCCATAAAAACACTGATGCAGATTGAGTGTTCACCCAAATAGCACCAACCTCCGTGATAACATGACCTGACAGGATTTAATTGGGCCATGTGTCAAAGGTAGACCGGTCAAATATGTGCTCCATGCATACCCGGTGGATCCATGAGGGTAAAGCCCACTATGATGTATATGTTTTATATCCCTCTTGTCTGTCTGTTTTACAAGCTTATTTTAGAGCATGAACCAATAAATAGGGTAGATTCAGCTCTTAGGTGGATCCCAAGGTAGGAAACAGTGCTGATTGAACGCCTACCATTAAAACCTTCCTCAACCTATTGACATAGTCACAGAGACGCGAATCTCAGATTGATCCATAACTTTTGTGCCCTCAAGAAGTTTTAATGGTGGCCATTCAATCACCACTATTTTGGATGGTATGGTCCACGTGGCATTTGTTTCTGCCTTTTTTTTGGCTCACGCCTTTAAAATGAACCAGCAAAATGGTTAGACAACGCGGACATAAAACGCATACATCACAATGGACCCCACAGTCACGGATCCACCTGGTGGGCATTCAATCACTAATATGTTGGATGACATGGTACACCTGACATTTGTATCTGCCTCATTTTTGGGCTGAGGCTCTAAAATGAACTGGCAAAATGGGTGGTAGACATAAAAAGGCATTGGATCCAGCTACTTGTGCGGTTCCCAGGTGCACTGGAGTCATACTAGACCTTACCATTTCGGAAGAGGACTGACTACTTTGTCAGTCCTGATCTCCGAGTTCATACCAACCGTTCAAAGAAAATCAAGATCCTATGGGCCCCAAGATGATGTATTTAACATATCTACACCATCCATCCAGTTTACAAGATTATTTTAGGGCATGATCCAAAACATGAGATATATCCAAATCTCAAGTTGACTACACCACAAAAGGAAGTGGGACAATGATTTTCATCATTAAAACATTACTAGGGCCCACCATGATGTTTATTTGCCATCCAAACTGTACATAAGGTCACATAGACCTGGATGAAGGGTAAAAACAAATATCAGATTGATCCAAAACTTCTGTGACCACCAAGAAGGTTTCAATGGTGTACGTTCAATCTCCCACTGCATTCTGCAGTGTGGTCCACTTGAGCATTGGATCTGTCCTATTTTCAGGTTAAACCCTTATAAGGATGGACGGACAGTTTGGGTATACCACGAACCTCATGGTGGGCCAGCAGAAGTTGGTGACGTCAATACACCAGCGAGGTCACTGGTGTAGTGGTGTGCGGTGCACTAGCTAATCCGCTTGCATTTCGTCTCAAACATGTTTTGCATGGGCCCACATCTTACCTCAGCATATAAAATTCTACCACAAGTCACCACAGAGGTCAGTGGTGGCATATCACCACGCAATCCGCACAAGTGGCCAATACTGCGGGCCCCACACACACCTAAGCACTCACGGCCAACGTGGCTTTTTTTTTATACCACAATGGGGACGCTCTTACTCAGGACCTCCTGTTGAAACTCTCGTGAGTGTACCATGAAGCATGTATAAGGACCCCTGCATGACCCTACCTGGCCATTCATTCATTAATTCAGTGGGCCCCACAGTGGACGGCGGTCATGCAAAAGTTCACGGATCTGGCATCAGGTAGGTACAGAAATGGATGATTGAAATAAGAAGGCTAACTATAACCAACGAGCAAGACCCTTTATTAATTGGACGACAGAGACTTATTTATTATTGTAATTTTTGCACCGTCGGCCGACTAAAACAATGCGTACCTATAAACCGTTAAACCATTGGACCGCATGTACCTTGCTACTGTTAGTGTCAGTATGCAATCCGCGTCCTTGATTGCATACTGACATTCCAAGCTGGATGGAGAGGGGATTAGGTGAGACCCCGGCCTCACACAAGACGGTGCGGCCATTACAGTGGGGTTAAAGTGGAGCCCACCTTGATGTATGTATTATGAATCCATACCGTTCATCCGTTTTTCCATATCATTATAGGGCATTATCCAGAAAATGAATTATATCCAATTATCAGGTGGACCATAACTGTAGAAACAGTGGTGGTTGACCATCCTACCATTAAAAACCTCTTAGGGCGAAAATTAATGTTTCCATAGTGTCTATTTACCATCTAATCTGTTGATAAGGTCACATAAGCCTTACTGAAGGAAAAAAAACAAATATCAGCTTGATCCAAAACTTTTGAGTCTCATTAATGGTCAACTAACGACTATTTCTTATGACATGGTTCACTAGATGATTAGATCTTCTTCATGTTTGTCGAAATACCCTAAAAGTATTTGAAAAAACGGATGGACAGTGTGGATACAGAATACATACATCAAGGTTGGCCCCACGGTAATTCTCGGTAAGGGCCGCACTGTCTTGCGTGCGGCCGGTGTCTCACCTAATCCGCTCTCAGCTGGATGGTGCTACGTGGGGCCACCATGATTTATGTGTTTTATCCACGCAGCAGATCTATTTTTCCATATCATTTTAGAGTATGGGTAAAAAAAATGAGGCAGATCAAAATCTTAGGTGGACCACACCACGAGAAAAGTATTGATTGTTCGCCCACCATTAAAAAGTTCTTGAGGGTTCCAAAAATTTTGGATCAAAGTGATATTTGTGTTTTTCCTTCATCCAGGTGTGTGTGACCAAATCAACAGGTTGGATGACGAGTAAACAAATCAACAGATTGGATGACGAATAAACATTACAGACGGCCGCAGCAAGTTTTTAATATGAGCGTTCAATCATTACTGTTTTCCTGTAGTATGGTCCACATGAGATTTGGATCTGCCTCATTTTTTGTTCCAAACCCTAAAATAATAATCCAAAATGGATGAATGGCGTGTTTAAAGCACCTACATCATTGTGGGGCCCATAGAACACCGTCGGCACTGTCAGCATGCAATCCATGTCCAAACAGTGCCAGTAGGCGACTCGCTACTGGACGGTGCTGTGTGCCCCAACATGGTGTATGTATTTTATCCACGCCCTCCGTCCATTTTTCCAGCTCATTAAAGGGCATGAGCCCAAAAAATGAGGCACATCAAAATCTCATGTGGACCACACCACAAGAAACACTGGTAATTGATTGGATCAACCTGATTTCCGAGATAGATGATCTTTCCGGAGGGGACTAACTTTTGGATGGAGCAGATACTTATATAAATGTGAGAAACTGGCAGGAAAAACAAGTGTTACATGCGAAGTTGGCATAATCCGGATGTAGGTGATCAGTTCTCATTTTAATGACATGACTTAGGGCTGTTTGGTTGCATAATCTAGATTGGAGGAAAAATGTAAAATGACATAAACTGAATTGAAAACCATATTTCATTTGAAACTTGCTGTTTGGTTGAAAATTGAGTAATCCAGATTGTGTTTGGTTGAAAACTATATTATTCAGCTGTTGCTTGCGGCATGGCTTACTTGGGCTTCAAATTTGCCTGAGAAGTTGACCCTAGCCTATAGAAGCTAGTCTTGCAAGACGGATGGCAGAGTTGGATGACAAATAAACATTATAGTGGGCCTAGGAAGTTTTTAATGGTAGATGTTCAATCAACAACGTTTTTCTGTGGTATGGTCCACTTGAGATTTAGATCTGCCTCATTTTCATTCTAATGCCCTCAATTGACCTTTCAAAATGGATTAACTGCATAAATATAAAACACATATACTATAGACGTATAATGCATACATCGAGGTGGGCAGTGTTCTAGGGTTATTATCTTCGATGTTGAATGCGCTCACTTCTGTCTCTTTTACCTTCCATAGAAACGGTCTCCACACCGTTTCCACTAATCCTGATTCTAGCTAATTTACATTCTCAGATAAAATCATGTTTTACTAACATTTGCCACCAAACACACCCATTAAAATTGGATTTCGTTGGAATCTATATTTTAAGCTAGGAACAAGTTTCCAGGTGCCAACCATACACACCCCAAGGCTAAGAGGATGAATCCTGTGGACGTAAAATATAAATTCACCAAATGGTGACAACCAAACAGCTCAACCGTTGCATGTTACCATTTGATTCCAAGATGTACCACGGCACAAAAATCAGACGAACCAAATTATCCTAGTTCTTGGATTAGTGGACCACTTACAACCACAGCTAAGACGTTGACATTTTTCTTTTTTCATTGCTTTGACATACATACATGAAGAGAACAGTTTGATTCCTTTCATATAAGCAGGTTAAGGAGACCATATCATCAATGATAGGTTTATGGTTGAGATTCGCCTAAAACTACTTTATCTAAAAATATTTAAAATGAATTTCAACCATCAATAGTTCTAGATTCATGCATCCAACAGTAATACCATCTCTCCTTCATTCCAGGCATGATCTTTTAAATTGCATACTAGATTTATTCCATTTTCTATCATTAATCTATTGAATTATTTTTCTTCTGCGTAATCTAAGACTCAACGGCTGCCACGTGGCATTATCACGTCAGGGCATCTGACATGTGGCCATATTTGAATGGTGACGCGCGGCACCGCATGCCATGTATAACTCTTTGCTTTTAATTTTAAACTTTAACAAAGCGTTGAAGGTACGTGGCAGCCCAGTCATGTAATCCACGTGTTGCATGAGCTGTGCAAGAGGTGGGCCACACAAGAGGGTCTCCTGCGACGTAAATCAGGCAGCCTGATTTTTGTCTTATGTAATCTTCATATCGTTGTAATTCAATCAAACAAGAGGTTATACAAGTTAAAATGAACGGCATGTATTCAGTCAAACCGGTGCCATTAGGTTTGTGTTCGGGTGCTAAAGTCATACTCAGGTGCTAAATCAGTTGTAGAATCAGACCTATAAAAGTTAACATGACCAACAATCAACTATTTGAAAGGAGAGGGTCTATCATTTTGAATGTATTCATTTTGCTTTAAGTAAAAGAATTTTCTTTCAATGGTGATCGTGAGCCTTAAGTTGCTCAATAATACAATAATAGATATAAAGAATTAAAAATAAAGGCTAAACCATCCATTTTATTGATTTATAATGGAGTTCAATATAATCCGTGATGAAATAAGATAAACAGAGAAATAAATAAAAGACAAATACTTCTGATCACCCGTATGAAAAAACAATCAAAGTAGATGGTTAACAAAATGTGACTAGGGTTTAATCTTTCAAGGACTCGGTTGATCAAGATCCGACAACGGTATATCGTGGATATTTATACTACTCCTAAGCGTACTGTAGCAATCTAAGCTTACCTTAAACTTTGGACATTTCAAAATAGGGCTAGACAGAAGTGGAGGAACTAAAGCTAAAAGTATGATAAACAGCATTGCACTGTGAGAGGTTGTGTGATGGCTTGGTTGGTCACCTCGAGCTCTCCGTATGGTACTCCTTATATAGCTTAAAAGGTAGCAACCATATTCGGTTTCCTTATTGACGTGGGATCTTTAAAGATTATGGAATTAATCTGTATTGTAACCGGATTCGAATTCCTCATTGTGTCCCTTGATTCCTTTCCGTTTTGGAAGGAATCGACCTTTCAAACCTTCATAGTTGTCGTGAAAGCTTCGATTGTCTCTAGGGAGTTCCCCATTTTGGCAAAATTGTCTGAGACGATCTCATTAAGCGTTTTAGGATTGCGATAGACTTTCTATCTCGATGAGTCTTTATAAGCTTGTCGAGCACACCACTTCGATAACATATGCTACCTGTGTGAGGGCTATGTGCCCTTCATCGTAGGTCTCATCTGTGAGTGTGAGTACTGTTTTAAGTCATTCTACTTTTGGCAAGTGACGTGTTGCTGAAGAATATGGGGCGAAAGATATCCACGAGACGCGAGTAAAATTTCGTTCATCATTCGTATGTAGTGCCGACACATAGCAGCGTTTCATTGGTCTGCGTGGATGTGCCAAGACAGATGTAAATATATATTACAACCCACTTTTGAACGACTCAAGTGTCCTAAACGCGCGACACGTTAGCAGTAAAGACCAATTTGTATTTAGAAGTCATACCGCAATTATATGTGATCATTTTTCACAAAAAAAAAAAACTATTTCTAGAATAGCTCAAAGGTGGATGAGCATGTCAGGTGTCAAATAAAAATACAGGTTTTAAATTTCCTTTTTCTTCATATTTGTTTAGCCAATTTTAGGGGTTGCTTGACGGTTAGAACAGAGGAAATAGGTGTAATTGAAAATTTTGAGAATGTATTTGACGTAAATTGAAATCCACAAAAAAATACTCAAAAGACACTTTTTTGAAATCACAACAAAGTTATAAGATTTTATTTCACATGATTTTTAATTAGTAATTTTTCCTCATATACCCCCTAAATATCCTTAGAGTCCCGAAACAACCACCCTTTTTTTTAAAGGTGATAATTTTAATGAAAGAACAGGAAAGCACAAGGAAACAAAACTATACAAGAAAAATGAAAAAAAAACTAAAGTAAAAAAAAAAAAAAAACTGAAGAGCCCAACAAAACCCTAAAGCCACCCTTTTAAAATCTTTACTTTTCTACACACACTTTTTTAAAATTTGTCGGGACAAAAATACCTTGGATCGAATCTTATGTCTGCAAAAGTCCCTAGACCTTAGTTTGTCACTACTCTTTTGCTAACTTTTATTTTACCACTGCACTCCAGTGATCTTTTGTGCTTTCTAACTATTCTTTGGTAATTTTTCATACTTTTTTGAATATCTTCAATAGAAACTCACGCCTCAAAAAAATAAAATTTAAGCTTGTTTGAAAGGAAATAAGAGAAAATGAGATAAAAATATTGTAAAATTTTCACTTTTAAAATATGAGTTCTTCTCATTTATTCATAAACCTATTCACAAGATGGAATTTAGGCTTGATTTTGGAAGGTCAAACAATGTCTAAATAAAATAATTCTAGTTTTATTTAAAAGTCATCAAATTAACTTTCTAACAAGCCCAAGATCGCCCATGTTTGACCCATAACGAGAGAGTTATAAATATTTTTATAGAATCGCACAATATTGGAAATGAAACCAAACACTATTATAGACTTTAAGTCTACTTATGAAAGGTTAAGTAGTGTCCAAATAAAATGATTCTAATATCATTTGAAAGTTCATTGAATTATTTTTCTAATGAGCCTAAGATTGCCCTTATCCAACTTGTAACAAGAGAGTTATAACTATTTTCGTGGGTTTGTGTGATGTCGAACTAAGACTGAACGGTTCGCGAATGTTAGCATGAACTTTGAGCCCACTTTTGAAAGGTCAAATGGTATCTTGATGAGATGATTCTAGTTTCATTTTAAAAGTCATTGAATTATTTTTCCAACAAGCTCAAGATCATCCTAATCCGACTTATAACAAGGGTGTTATAACTATTTTTGTAAGATCGTGCGATGTTGGAAATAAGATCTAATGATTTACAAACGCCATCATAGACTTTGGTACCACTTTCGAAAAGCTAAATGGTGTTTAAATAAGATGATTGTAGCTCCATTTGAATGGTCGTCAAATTATCTTTCCACTGAGCCTAAGATCACCCGATCTAACATGTAAGGAGGGAGTTATGACCGTTTTTATGGGATTATGTGATGTTAGAACTAAACGTGAAAGCGTGTACCAAATGTGAGTACACTCATAAATGTAAATGCGCACGTGTACTGAACGTGACTCCATGAAAATGGTCATAAATCCATCATTATTGTTGGATTAAGGTGATCTTGTGCTTTTAGAAAGATAACTCGATGACCTTTTAAATATAATTAAAATCATTTCATTTAGACATTAGTTGACCTTTCAAAAGTGGGCCGAAAGTCAATGATGGCATTTGCGAACCATTCAACCTCCCTTCCAACATTGTGCGATCCCACAAAATGGTCATAAAGGTTAGATCAAGGCAATCTTTAGTTAGTTAGAAAGATAAATCAACAAGATTTTAAATAGAATTTGAATTATCTCATTTCGATGTCGTTTGACTTTTCAAAACTATGCCTAAAGTCTATTATTGTGTTTGCGTTCATTTTTAACATCTCATCAATATTCCACAAAAAATGTCATGAATTAGGGTGATCTTAGGCTCTTTTGGAGGATAACTTGACAAGCTTTCAAATGGTACTGAAATCATCTTATTTGGGCATCGTTTAACCTTTCAAAACTAGGTCCAAAGTCTAACTCACAAACACTTTTTTAAAGAAAGAAGAAAAATCCATCTTTTAAAAGTAAAAAATTTATGATATATTTTTTTATCTCATTTCTTCCCAAACAAGTATACACTTAATCCATTTTTCTAAGATGAGAGTTTTTGCTAGAGAGATAATCGAAAAGCGTAAAAGATTATTAGAGAATAGTATAAAAATATGAAAGATTGTTGAAGTGCAATTATAAAAGAAGAGTTAGCTGAAGAGAATTAATAAAATAACATCCAAGGGCCTGTACCGACACAAGGCTTGATGTAGGGCATTTTCATACTAATAAATTTCAAAAAGGTATCAAGAGTGTAAAAAAGTAAAGATTTAAGAATGATCGTTATTTGCTCATAGGGATGTGCATTTATCATCCAACCTGTTCATAAAATCACACTGCCATTTATGAAAGATATACACAAATATCAGCTTGATCCAAAACTTTCATGGGCCCCCAAGTTTTCAACGCTAGGCGTTCAATCCCCACCATTTCCTATGGTGTGGTCCACTTGAGCTTCAGATTTGTATCATTTTATGGCTCATGCCCTGAAATGAGCTAGTGGAATGGATGCATGGCCTGGATAAGATACAAAAATCATGGTGGGCCTTAAAACTTTTACATATGAAAATATATGAATTCAATTCTATGAATTGTAAAGCTTTGCAAACAAGCTCACTGTCAATGTCAACCTCAAAATCGATTCTGGTGGATAAATAATCCTTATCCATTTACTTGTAATTACACGTGTAAATAGAAAAACAAACACTCCCTAGTGAGTGAAAGTATTTGCAGAGCTTTTCCAAGCAAAGCATGTGTACAAGGAAAAGTGAGAAACCATCCTCATGCAACTCGATGTGCCAAAATGGCAAAAGGTTGCAAGATCTAATTGGTCCATCTGTTGTGTCCCACCATCATGCCCTGACAAAAAAATTAGGCATGCCTACTAAATAACTAACTTACCATTAGGGAACATATGGATGGCTAGAAAACCTGAACCAAGTGTTTCAAAGCCAACCTTTGGTTTCTAACATCATAGTGATCGATGAGTGCACTGATCTATTTCAACACTGAGGTCTTGGTATCGATTCCCAAGTGAGAGTGGCTAACATTGCAGTGTGACTAACAATTGGGGGTGGGTGAGTCCACTAGTCTCTTTTTGGGCAAAGAGTAAACACACGGTGGGACCCACACTAATTAACGGACTGCATCTTGTAAGACTTCTATAAGGTGTGCTTAATTGATCAACGGTCTGGATATCCCTAAGGGTTGGATAATGTGATCGGGCATTTCGGTGGACCCCACTTGAGTTGTGATTGATTTAAAATCGTGTAAGGGGTGGTGCGCTGCAACTGTGTTACATGCATAGTGTTTTGGATGGATTAGGAATCCTAAATTCATATGGAGCCTTAAGGGGAGGAGTTTCGATGGGTTACAAACTCCTCACCCTCTACGACTATAAAAGTTAGGACTGGGTCCCCAAACCTACACACGTCTGAAACTTCTTCATCCCATCCCGACACTTCTCTTAAGGTGTAAGGTGCGGAAGACTCCAGCAATCGACTTACACCGATGGCATCCCAACTAGGTACGATTTTCTTGTTTAAACAATTTGATCCCCATCTCTGATGCACTACACGTTCCTTTTAATTCCGCAATTTATAGTTCACACATCTCACACAAACATACCACATTAGCAAATGTGCAATATTAATATCGCTCCCTTATATGCATGTGTGAACTTCAAAAACCTCTTTTTCTTATTTCTTATATTTTTGGGGGAGTAAATTAGGTGTTACTTGGTAACACCTGAGTGGGTGTTACCCATACCGTGGGGCCCACCATGATGATGTGTTGTATATCCACGCCATCCATCCGTTTCTCCAGCTCATCTTAGGATGGGGTTCTAAAAAGTATATAGGTCCAAATCTAAGGTGGACCATACCACAAGAAACAGTGGTGATTGAGTGCCTCACCATTAAAAATTCCAAAGGGCCCATCTAGGGTTTTCATAATGTTTATTTGCAATCCAACCTGTTTATAATGTTAAGAAGATCTAGATGAAAGGAAACTACAAAGATCAGATTGATCTGAAACTTCCGTGGCCCACAAAAAGTTTTTAATGGTCATTCATCACTATTTCTAGTGGTATGGTCCAACTGACATTTGGATCTTCCTAAGGTTTGGGATCACAACTTAAAATGAGATGGAAAAACAGATGGACGACATGGATAAACAAAAAGTACGTCTAGGTGGACCCCACATGATTAGGGTACGTAACACCGGCCCACTAAGGTGTATTTTTCTTAACCATCATTTTCATGCAAACAAACAAAAGGCTAGAATTGTCCCATTGATGGTATCTTTAGGTATGGTCCAGTAATGATGAGAGACAAAACCAATGATTTATATCACCAACTGATGGGTCCCGCATGCATAAACTCCATCATAACATTAGCTCTTGCAAGCCCTTTACTCTACTACATACATTGCACATGTTGTATCTACGGGTGATAGTAATCATAACGATAATGACAATGCTAATCATGCCAATTGAAGGAAGGTAGTTACCCCATTTAGGGGGCGTTTGGATAGCAAGATACTTAAGATAAGCTACTTATGCCTCAAGTAACTTATCTTAATTTCGACTTATTAAGCTAAAGTGATTAAGTAACTTTGAGCAGAGAAGTTACTTATAATTGATCTTAAACCAAACTTGCTTATCTCAAATAAGTTACTTATATATCTACTGTTGTAAGTAGAAGAACTTATTTGATGATATCCAAACTGGCCTTAAGGCCCGTTGGGATGGTAAGTTACTTAAGGTAAGCTACTTAACATATAATTAACTTATCTTGGTTGCTACTTAATTAGTGAATAAGTATGTTTGGTAAACAACATGCTTATCAACTAAAAAGTAGAAGAGCATATTTGTTTCCAACATCATAAGTAATTATCCCTGAAGTTTGTTTGGTCCCTGCACATCCACCATCTATCATTTGGGGCCAACCGTTGGTGTGAATTGTTTATTGTGTGGGCTTCGCCTTTGATGTGGATAGTCCATCATGTAGGGCAAACCTTGGATGTGGGCCATTCATCATTATGGCCCGACCTTTAATGTGCACCATTCATTATGTAGGGCCCACCTTTGATGTTGGTCATCCATGAAGTGGGCCCACCATCAATATTCATTGCCCATCATGTAGAGCCACCTTTAATGTAGACCATCCCAAATGTGGGGCCCACCTCTAATGTGGCTACCCATCATGCAGGGCCGGGGGCCACCTTGGATATGGGCCACTCATCATTAGGGCTGACCAATGGTGGGTGTCAATGATCACTGTTTCCTGAAGTGCAGTCTATTTGAGATTTGATTTTGTTTCATTTTTGAGCTAGACCAACAAGGGTGGATGGTGTGGATTTTATGTGCACAGTACGTATGTGGCCCCACTACCCAGTGGGCCACCCAAAACTAGTTGGAAAAAACAATGAATGGCATGAGTAAACACATCACACTGGCCTAGGGAGGTTTCAACGGTGTCATCATTATCATTGTTGCTTCCATGTGGGGTCCATTTGAGGTTTAGATTTGCCTCACATGCTAGCCCCACTCACGTCCAAGCTAGATGGACGGCGTGGATCAAATACATCGCAGTGGGCCCTAGTAAGTTGGATGGTCAACGTGGGTTGGGCGGTTGCCATAGAAATCAGCACTGTTTATAGCTATGGACGAGCACATCTCATTTTAGTTGGTGGAGAAAAAGTAAAAAAGCAAAAAAAAAAAAAAAATGCTGAAATACTTGACCCATTTTCAGCAAATTAATTATTTATTAACCAAACTAACTTATCTCAAATAAGTTACTTAACTGCTGCCATCAACAAGAAAAGCAACTTATTTGGGGGTATCCAAACGGGCCATTAATGTTTATAATGTGTGCAAAACATAAATTTTTGTTGAAAGCTTTCCTAAAAAATTATTCATTATAAGGCGTGCCTCATGTGTGCTCTCGGTGCCTCTCTCATTTCCAACAGCCTTTGGAAATTTTAGATTTTGAAATGCTTGCTAGATTCCCACAATGCCTTCATATGATGAGAGATATGGGTAGAATTTTCTTGTGGTAGGTGTGTTAGGTGTGCGGATTGAAGTCTTGCCATTTCCAAATCGGGTGTTCTTATGCTTTTATAATAATGTTCTTTTTTATTAAAAAAAAAAAACCAAGAAAGATTGTCCCGAGAATTTCCTATTAACAATGTAACCATGAAATTATCAATCATCAAAACGTACTTAGAATACCGCTTGAAACACAAAATTTCCTACTAAAAATGTATTTCTTAGCAAGTCCCCACTAACATATTGGAAGGATAAGATGATGGTTAAGAACTCGTCGACTCCAACTCAACTAAGAAGGGCTCGCCTTTTTTTTTTTTTTTTTTGGTCAGTCATGCAACCCACCCACCCAGTCAGTCATGCAACGCATTCACTGGTGCCGTCAGCTGTGTAAATATTTCACCACTAATGGGTTTCAAACCTGAGATCCCCTTTGTTGAAACTCCAGAGTCTACCAACGACTATCACCGGTCGCTTGCTCGACTATCACCGGTCGCTTGCACACATGAGCACGCACATGTGATGGTTCAAGCCACTGTGTGTGTGCAATGACTGCGCTGTTTTCCATGCCTTCATGACTTTGCCATGGCACACTAAGCTATGCCGTCGTCCAACCGTCTCTGTTGGAGTCCACTTGACTCTGAAAATTTCGAATACAACACCTACAAGTCTACGAACAACAAAATATTTGGAGAGAGATTAACGTACGCGATGCCATATGTGAACTTTTACAGCCAATGTGTTTCTTCCCACCAATGCATCGCTTCTCTAGTACATCAGAACGGTGCAAACGGTGTCACACGCAAAAAGGATCACCTGGGAGGAAAATCAGTTTGATCGGATCATCAGGTGGACTAAACCATCCAAATCAATAGACCCCCACTGCTCTGAGTCAATATACAGGCGTGGCGTGGATTTATCCGAATGTTGATGCAGTTGATCTTTATGGTACAACCCACATTTTGCACGGCTGGATGATCTACGCAAGTGACATGTCAGCAGGAAATAAAGGTTGCATGTGAAAGTTTGCACAGGACATTGTATGCGAACAGTAAATGCAGGTTTTCTCCGGCATGATTTCCTCTGGCATTGGGTGGACCATGACCCAAGCATCTTCTCCATCTTTCAATCTATATATGGCCTGCAAATAGAAGGTCAAAAGGAGCAGCATAGCAGGCATATCCTCCACCCGAGGATCACACTTTTACTCATTATAAAATCCATGGGACAACATTGGAGATAAGGCTCTGACAAATACAGATTATTTCTTAATCTATGATTAACTTGTAATTAAAAAAGAGTTTTGCTCCAGTGCATCATTGCGTATTGCAATATGATACGTCCGGAGTTTAGCCTTTGAAAATCCGTTGATAATTGGTCATTTCCAATTATCCAAACCGTTCATATGCCGTGTTTCGCTTTTTATAATTGAAAATCAAAAATTAAAAAGCAATCAATTGAATTATTTCAAACCTTGAATGTGAAAATCATTGCAACCTTTGTATAATTGAAGGGTTGAAATATTTAATTTGAGAGTTTTTTTTTTTTTTTTTTTTTTCAAGCATCTCTCATTTGGAGGACCCTGATCAAATAAATGGTTTGGATCATTGTAAATAACCCAAATCCAACGGCTAGAGTTCTTATGTATCTTATTGCAATACATTGGGATGTATTGGCGCAAACCTTCAAATAAAAATGCTAATGCATTTGCAAAGCACAGATTAAAGGGTTGGAATATCTCGGACGGCTGGCTTCTTGTGTTTTCGGTAGGTTCTCAAGGTCAAACCTCAGTCTTCTTCCAAACCCATTTCTTTTTGCTAGCCAAGGCAAGAGAATCTATGGGGGAGTTATTTGATACTCTGGCAATGTAAGGCAGTTGATAAGCAGGCACATAGAAATTACATGGTGTATATTACCTCAAACTAAACTAATTAAATTGTGAAAGTCATGGTATTAAGTCACAGATCGAAAGCTGGATGCTTGAGCAATCCAGGAAGTGTCCACCAGTCCCATGGTCAAATAATCCAATAAGCTTAACTTTTAGGGCATGATGCATTTAAATTGGGACCTATTAATTGGACAATTTAACTTGAATGGAAAATGTACTACATATGCAGTTTCTCATTAATTTCTAAGGGCCTGCATATCATCCATTGAAAGCAGCCAGAGTATCAAAGTTTTCCTCTTAATATATTAAAAAAAGGCCTTTGCGCGTAGGCATCTTAGCATTAAAAACATTAAGCACTAAACAATCTTCTTTAATCAAGCTTAAGAAAAGCCAATATGCTAGTGATTGAAAAAAAACCCAGCTTGTAAGGTGTGAATGCCGTAGATTCCCGAGGGCCCATCAAGTCCCATCAAGTCAACCCATTCTAACAGACATGAAAAGATGAATAAATTATATATATATATATATATATATAGAGAGAGAGAGAGAGAGAGAGAGAGAGAGGAATGCTCACGTGCGCACTTCTCTCACAAGAACCTGTGAGCACTTTTTTATGGCTCATTGCACATGATGTAAGCCCAAAATCTGAGCTATCCACGTGATGCAACACCTCAAAAAACTCCCAAGGCCCATCTTTCAACCTGTTCCAAAACTTTGGTGGGCCATGGAAGAATGAAACAATTTCCTCCCTTGATTTGCCTCTTGCTTTCTGCTGCAACCCATCAAAGTTTTGGATCAAGTTGAATGATGGGCCTTGGGGGTTTTTTGGGGTGCTACATCACATGGACGACTCAGATTTTGGGCTCAGATCATGTGCGATAAGCCATGAAAAAGTGCTCACGAATCTCATGAGAGAAGTGCCCAGGTGAACATTCCTCTCTCTCTCTCTCTCTCTCTCTCTCTCTCTATATATATATATATATATATATATATATATATATATATATATAGGGAAATGGTACTATGCGGTCGACCTCATGGGAAGTTCCCATGAGGTCGAGCTGTGTGGGCCCCACTGTGATGTGTAATGGCCATCCACACAATCAGTTCGATGCACTGTTCCGTGGTGGGCCATGGGCCCAAAACTCAGGGTAATCCATGGCTTGGGTGGGCCACACCATTAACAACAGTTAAGAGTGGATATCTACCCATTGAAAACTTTATGATTGTTTATAGGATTGACTGAGATGTGGTTGAGAAATCCAGACCATCCATTGTGCATGTCCCACTTAAACAGGAAGTCACACCAACTTTCAATCGTATCCAAAACTCAAATGGGCCCCAACAAGTGCTTTTAGATGTTGTGGGCATGATTTTGCATTCTTTCAGTTGGTATGGCCCACTTGAATTCCGGATCAAGCCGTTATTTTGGATATCCTATAAACAGCAGGGGAACCAACTAATGCATGGTGTAGATGACCATTACACATCACAGTGGGGCCCACACAGCTCGACCTCATGGGAACTTCCCATGAGGTCGACCGCATAGTACCATTTCCCATATATATATGTGTGTGTATGTGTGTGTGTGCGCGCGCGCGCATACGTTCTGAGAATTGTTAGCAGCACACGTCACTGCTGCTCATCAGTCAGGACAGTCCATTCAATCATATACCATCCGGGCAAGCCATTGTGCAAAAATCATGCTGATTGAATGATACCATGAATAGCATGAAGAATCAAGATCCAGCTGAGTAGTTCAAGTGGGAGATTGAGTGAAGATAACCTCGTTTCAACACTTGAGGTCTTGATATTGATTCCCAAGGGGGTGGCTAACATTGATGTGTGTCTAACAGATGTGTGGTGTACTAACAATGGGTTGTCTGTACTAACCCATGACCTAACAGTGGGGTGTGTGTACTAACCCAAATAATAATAATAAATAATAAATTTAAAAAAAATCGAGTAGAGTAGCTGCAATCATCACCTTTGACATTGATTTAATAGGCCCTATGCATCAGGTGGGATTAAGTGGTATGGATTTGCATTTGATCTAATTAAATTCCATCCAACATTTGGAAATGATGGGAAGGATTTGACTAATCCAAGTATTATATCATCCAATCCCAGTGGGACATACGTCAGGATTTTCGGTGGATATCATTACATCTGTGGGCCCCATGTCAATGCATGTGTTTTATCTATAGTGACCATCTAGTTGCACCCTTTTATATAACAATTGAGTTGCATATGCATACATATGACCAGCATCAATTGTGAAATCTGGTCCATTAATTACAATTCTATAGTCCACTAAATATAAATTTCACTTAATATAGTGTTTTTCTTGAAGGAAGAATTTGATCCCAAACGTGAGATTGGACAGTCAAAATACCATTATATCTTGTAACCTGTAATCACTGTGTAATAATAGTGTTAATTCCACCTAATGCAATTCAATACCATTTAGTCTCGGGTTCCAAACAGGCTCTGAGTTGCTGACTATCCAGCCTCAAAGATGGATGGTTGTTAAAAAAAAATAAAAATTGCCCACATTTAAAAGGTTAGAATCCAGTGATGGGTGTGATTTCTGCTCCATGGCTTTCATGGGTCGTGTGAGTGAGTCAACTCCAACAAAATATCAGCAGTTAATCCTGGTTTAGATCATTGGGACTTGAGGATACCATATCCAGTATTCATAGGCCCAGCACACCACACCTTAAAGCGGCCATGTATTTGAAAGCAGAATTTAGTCTCGAAAACTCAAGACTCATCTTATCTATGGTTTGGAAACCTAGTTTTCACATAAGAACTATAATGCATGCGTCAAATATGCTAGATAGGTCAACCATCTTTAAGTGCCCTACATGTGATATATGTGCCACCATTTAATTTTAAATTAAACATACTATGTTCCAATCTACACATGCGCCACTTATGCTCCAAGTGCCAATGATCCATGTCTAAATGTGTCTACATCCATTTTGAGATCCTTAGTCTACATTAACAAAACCATACCTAGAAAAAAATTGTGAGTGCCTTGTGCCATATTGCTTTCTGCTCGGGCTTTCGATATCTAATAACCTTGCTTCTGCTGGCCACTAGCTCACTTCTCTTATGGCAGCCTTTTGGTGCTCTAAATTGCTTAACAACCTTTAAAATCATCTGTCCAGGCTCTAAATGGGCAAGGTAATTAAATGGTCGCTCAAATTATACCCAAGCTATGCTAAGGTCCTTTTCTTCCTTAGCCGGCTTTTGGCCTCAAAACCTAACTTGAACCTAACTCACCTACTCTTATCCATAGCTTGAGGGAAAAAAAAAAAAAAAAACCAGTACATACCACATCACCTGTCTTTTGAGTTACCACATTGAGCAAGGACCCATGGCGTACAGTGCGGTGGTGCCTCACTCCAAATCTTGGACTTGATGATGGTATATTTTTGCCACAAAGTTACGAAATTGAGCCGACTCATCACATCAACATTTGGCTACCATTGTGGGTGGATTGCATCCGGAAGATTGCGCCCATTGGAAAATCCAATCCAATTACTGATCAGATGGTCAGGATGATTATACTTGTAATCAAAAGTGGGGCCCTCATTATGGTCAGTCCAAGTTGACCATTAGACCCATTTTCCTGCAATCAGTATGAACCATCCAATTTTCTAACAATCAATTAGCTGTTTAGGACAGACTTACCAGCAATCCTTGAGGTACACATGCAATCAGTGGGCCCACATGCTGAACGGTTTGGATTGAAGATTACACCCATTTCCCTCCAATCAATATTAGTCGGCAATTGATACGGTGATTATGATCATCCGATCAAATTCATCCTTGCTAGCAAATGCAATCAGGAGTGAGGCCACATGACTGATGGTCCAAATTGACTGTTAGATAGTTTTCATACAACTGATGCAAGCCATCCATTTTCCTTTCCATTGATAGGGCAATTTGGATGATCCGATGAAAGAGATTCTTGTGATGTCCACACGATAAAAATTAAAAACTAATCCAATCAAAGTGATTGTTGAGGAGCACATGCAATCAAGAGTCGAATTGGTACGGTGGATGATTCAGGTCCATGATTATACCCTTTTTCGACAGCTATGGATGGTTTCCTAGTCATTGATCATACGGTGAAATGATCTAATCAAGATTATTTTTGAGAGAGACGGGCAATCAAGGTGTGGCTTACATAATAGACACTACAAGTTAGTGCTGGGTCATTTTCATTTATAAAGAATCTCAAACATTCATTCTACGGTTCTACTGTTAATCTGGATTTTCTGTTTTCATGTCGCATTATCATATCAGATGTTTAGATTTAGAGCCTCTCAGCCAAAGTTACTCTAAGAAATCCCCAGCTGTAAGGGCGCAAGACAGCACGCACAAATCCTTGTGAAGCCCACCGTGCTGTCCGTGTGAAATCCACTCCACCCATTAGTGTCTCCAGCTCATGCTTGGCCACAAGTTGCAGAGCTGAACCGAATCCAATACTCAAATGGTCGACACGGCAAGAAACAGTGGCGACTGAATGCCGACAATTGAAACCTTATTAGAGCCCACACAAGTTTTGTATCAGTCTAATATTTGTGTTTTCCCTTTAATTTTACAGAGTTGTCTTGATGAGGCTTTCTAAGGATGCTTTTTAAAAGCATGTCTCATCAGTCGAGGCTTGTCCGAGTTCGGGGGAATAATGTAATTCGAGGTGTCAAACCAGAAAGTTTCCAAATGAGTTTGATTCGACTCGGACTAGTCACGTAGGACTCATCTAAGCCTTAAAAACCATGCTTATAGGTAGTCAACTGGGCAGGCAGCCCAATCAGATATTGGGCCTTGGCCCATCATTGGCTGGGCTCAGGTCTAAGCTCACCCGTCCATTGGATTGGGTAAAAGTTCAGGCCTGATTAGTAATGGGCTTTACTGCCAAAGGAGAGTACCCTGGATGAGGATGAATAAAGAGAGAATGGAAAGCACGGTGGGTGATACGATCGAGCCCGAACTACTGTGGGATGTAAGAGTCTCATCTCTCCACGGGTTGGCACCCAGATGGATGGATGGCTTTTTAAAAATATAACCATGAGACAATCTTTACCTTTCCCTAGAGGTGGCAATGGGCTGGATTTGAGCCAGGCCAGGTGGGCTCGGGCCTAATCTGACACTTAAACATAAGGCCTGGCTCAGCCAGAGCCCAACATGGCTAGCATAGAAGGCCCAGGTAAAAAGATTAGGCTAAACCCGGGTCCCACGCAAAACAAAAAGAAATAGATATTTTAGGAGAATGAAACCAACATTCCATATTCAAAATAGATGGCTGGCTAACAAGGATTAGAATGGAAATATTTGTAGGATACCGTCCAGCCAAGCCAAGTTTGGGAGCATGGATTTGGAACCCCCTAGATCCAGAACCCCTTGGATTTGGAACCCTTGGATTTGAAATACCCTGGTTGCTTGGCACCTTGAATTTGGAATCCCCTATAATTCAAAGGTAGCCATGCGTTGTAAATATATGTTTACAGGGGTTTGAATTTAATTACTAAATCAACTTTAATATCCTACTTATTGTAATAGTCCGTTGAAATATATACTTCGGCCAAAAATGATTAAATTGTAAGTCTCAAATGGTCCACAAGCATAGAATCACAATCAAGTGACTAACTAGATTTAGATGGACAATGTTTGGACTACCCAAATCATCCTATTGAAGTAATTTTAGTGATGCAGCTATAATCTGATTGTTTTGGGATATTATCGGTGGGCCACGTGCCCAATAGATTAGTGGCCTTGCGACACACATGTTATGCATGCTACTCTTGGGAGGATTTTAGATGTAATCCTAATTTACACCTTGGATTTCAAAGCCGATCTCTTGGAGTAGGGCTGTCAACTGGCTGTGCCTGGGATAGGTCTCTGCCCGGATTTCACACTGTTTTGGGTTGGGTCACCAAGCCGACGTTATTCAAAATTCTAATTTTTCAGGCCCGAACCCGGCCCATTAACGCCCCTATCTTTGAGGAGATTTGAAATCATGGATTTGAAACCCCCAATTACTTTATGGTGCCTAGTACTATACACGAGTCGAGTCGAGTCGAGTCGAGTATTACCCCTGCTCGGTGCTCGACTCGATCACACCTACCCCTGCTCGTTACTCGACTCTATTCGGTCGAGTCGAGCATGGCTCTGCTTGGTTAGCAGACCGAGTGAGTTCAAGTCCAAGTTTTCGAGCTGAGTTCAAGTTCGAATCTTTCGAGCTGAGTTTGAGTGATCGGCCCTGGACAGCGCCTGGCTGATCGTCCGAAAATCCAAGAAAAAATGGAGGGGGAAGGGGATTATTGGATAGGCAACAGATGACAGGGCGAACGGACAGGCAGTTGGCAAGGCGGCAACGCCGCGCAGGGCGACGGATAGGCAGCGGGCAAGGCGGCAATGCCGTGCAGGGCGACAGACAGCAGGACAAGCAGCAGGGGTGGCCGGACGTCGAGCTAAGAGAGAGAGGGAGGGAGGGAATGTGGTAGCCGGTGGGTGGCCGGATGTCGAGCTCAGAGAGAGGAATGAGGGAATGTGGTGGGTTGGGTGGTCGGATGTCAAGCTGGGGGGGAGGGGGGGGGGGGGGGGGGAGTTTATAGGTATTTATACTCCTAAATCATCCGAGCGAGTCAAGCCGAGTACGAGCAAGGCCATGTTCGATGCTGGACTCGAACTCATTTAAGCACCCCAAAAAATGACTCGACTCAGCTCAAACTCACTTCCAATTCGAGTTGAATCGAGCATTTTCGAACTGAGTCGAGCGAGTTTTTTGAGCATGCTCGACTCGTGTACAACTCTAATGGTGCCCAATAGATGGGATTTAAAATTCCATCAAATCTACTCAAATCCCCAAATCCATAGTGCCAGACGACCCCTAAAGAATTGAACTCAAGCTCAACTCGAAAATTGATCAGGCCATACATGGGAGGCCCAAGCCCAAGCCACATGCCTAGCTAGTTAAGTATATATTGAAGGTGGGCCCCAAAGGATGAGCACTAACATTGATGGTGGGCTGCACATGAGGGATTTTCCATATTAAGGCGGGGCCCAATCGAGAATAGTTCACATCAAAGGTCAGCCCTACTGATGAATGACCCACGTCCAAGACAGGCCACTCATAATGGACCGTTGGGCACTCAATGATGGACAGTCGACATTAAAGGTGGGCCCTGCATGATGGACGACCCACATCCGAGGCAGCCCCACGTGACGAATAGCCCACATTGAAGGTGGGCCTCGCAAGGTCGATGCTCCACATTGAAAGTTGGCCCCACATGATGGACGGTTCACATGGAAGACAGGAGCTAACGTGGGCCCAACATAATGACCGGCCCACACGAAAGGTTAACCCATACGATGGGTAGTGGATATTCACGGTGGACTAAAACAAAATTACTTGTCCCACAATAATTTGTCTAGCCCACCCACTACCTAATCAGATGATTAACAGTACCATTCTAGTAGTGGAGTGCGACTTTTAGGCTATATTTTCTATCCACCACGGGCCCACGACATGGAAGTTCTTACATCGACTGTGATGTATGCCACGTGTACGGTTGATGAGACACCACGACTTAGAAAGCAGCAGTCGAGTTCACCTTAGTCCATAACAAACCTTTCAAACTTCGAGAACTCAGGTGGTCCCAGATTTCATTCCACGGAAAGACTTGACCCATTGTCTCAGGAACGAGTAGTCCCATGATATCATATAATTTCTTAAAGGGCGAAAATACCCTTCCTTTTCCAAGGACGACTGGAGAAAAAGATTCACCTAATCTCTCTTCATTTGCTCATGAAGAATTACATGACACGTGTTGGAGATCCAAGCCGTTCATCAAGCTGGTCAATCTTTGTGGATGCCATGGCCAAGAATTAGTCCATTTGGATCATCATACGTGCTCGAAATAACTGAAGCAATGAAGAAATTAAAGAATGGCCCATGTCCAACGCGGGTCCACCTTATGAGCAGACCTGCCTGATTTTTATGAATGTCATCTATATGGTGGGCCATCTAATGAGCGGCCGAGAGTTCTGCAGTAGAAAGGATATAAGATGAAAGGGACATGCTTGTAATTTTCATCTTTTCTTCTGACTTCGTTTTGTTGGATGTTTCATGTTTTTTCATCTTCATGGTTAGTTGAACACGTGGAAATTTCAACTCTTATAGGAGCAGGTGCGTGCGTGCACCGCACCTAACTCTACCATTTAGGACTGATTTGGTCTATTTTTCAGCCCTGACCTTAGCTCTATTCAGCTCAGCCATTGGCTTGGCCCTTGAGTGAGATTATCAGAGGTTTGAAATCTAGGAAAGGTTAAAAAATTTAAGAAAACGGTTTCGTTGAGAAAACTTCATAAGCATGTTGAGTAGATGACATCAAAGCCGCTTTACATTGTCAATTCATTTTGTATGATGATGTCCCACTCCATGATTCGGTTGCCCCAACAAGCTGAGATGTGCCATTCATTACTGGCACCAGCCGAGCCCAAACATTGGGCATATATTTCAAGCTTGGGCCCAGCTTTTGAGCCAAGTTTAGGGCCCAATCCATAGTCCTATGGGCAACCCGTATCAACTGTGTAGATGCTTTGCCAGAATATCTGGGTTTGGCTAACAACTAGGAATATAAGGTGGGCTTGCATGTATGCGTTGAATGTTGACCGTTGATCTAACAATTAGGTGGGTTATGTGCATATGGTGGATGTGGGTAGCGGGACGTCACCTGTATGTCTCACTTGCAATGATTAATCTGCAGGGGTGATCTTGTCCCCACAATGGGGCCTGCCTACACGTGTGAAATGGTGGCGAGAAAGCATCCATGGAACTTACAATTATGGGAATCTTATTGCTAATTACTTCGAAATTTGAATATCAAATTGTAGACAACCCACTCCGGGGTTTTACGGACAGTGAGCTCATGGTCAACAGACGGACAGCTGGCACTACAAATCTTCCATCGATTTTTTTTTTTTTTTTAAGATTGCCTCAAATCCCGTATGAAAAATTGGTGACACATATCCATCGGCAGATGGCCAGCCAATGGTCTCAAATACTTATATAAACAGCATTCCCTATGGAAAACAAAGAGGCAAAATAACTAAAATGAATAATCTATAAGCTTTTTAATTTTTCGCTTTCTTACAATGAGGAGATTGTGCCACCTGGGAGACCCTACACCAGTCATCTTTAATCCCCAGGGTTCTGCCTCAACCCAATATAGAAAGTCAATCCCTAAAAGCCAGCCAGATAAACTCACGAGTAGAGTTAAGGTTAAATGCACCCGACTATCCTTTTTCTAATTCAGAAAATGGTGTTTCACTCATCTTTTCTCTTTCTCACATCTTGATCAAAACTCAGAATACAGTCCATTCTGCAGATTCCCTCCTCAACAAATATTAACCATTTTTTCTTTCTTTTATTTATATTCTTGTCCTTTATATTTACTCTTTTTGCATGCTCGGGGTTCTGCCCCTGCGAAGTAAAGCTGTGACTGTTTACATTTCCTGTGTTTGGTTATTTTAATTCGTTTGCTTGCCCTTTGTCTTTTGATATTGCGAAGCAAGGCTAAGGTTGCTTTATTTTCTTTCTTTTTCGCCTACTCAGACCCCTCGTGAGGTTATGTGCAGTATGACCACATGACTAATCATCTTGTAGATACATAATTTTCCTGAAAATCGCATGCCTCTCAAAGTAGAGACCGTACGTTAGTACAAGCGAGAGAATGTGTCTAACCCCTTTTTCTCTTGTAACCGAGACTCTTACACAGATCTCCAGAGTCGCAAGCCAATATCAAGAGTTATTCAGGCGGAAAGATCTGCATGGTTCTTTGGCCTCATCAAGCGGGTTTACAGCCTTGCTAGACTATAAGGTATCATCTCATCAAATCAACTAGTGGCAACTCCAGTTATTTAAAGCGTATTAATCCAGCCCTTTGGAAAGGTGTTGCACAACCAAGGCAACTAGACCAAGCCAAACAAACCATATACACCAGCCCATTATCATCCCACAAGAATCAACCTTATAAATTACTAACGGAAGCACCATCTAGTGATAGGAATGATTCCAAACCGCATCGTATGCATCAGCCATGTGCTTGCGTGCAATCGAGGTGAGGGCGTTCACAATGGTAGTCATGGGAGATAATCTTAAGTTAAAAACATGATTAGCTACGCTTGCCTAAACAATTGACCAATTTGAAAAAAAAAATCCTGTAAACTCATCTCGAGTTAACAGTATAATCATCCATGTCTGGTAATTAGTCAATCAATCAAAAGAAGATCTCAAAGGCTAATTTCACTACACGTCTCTAGCGAATTACGTTGCCCATTCATAATTTTAGCAGAGAATGAAGAGCTCATGATCCCGTGCCACTTCAATATAACATAATACTATTTCCAGCTCGATAATGTCTATCCATTATCTGTCATAGACACTTCTCAATATTTTCTTTCAATTTAACTCTTCCATGTGGATTTTCGGGAACATTAGCCACCTAAAAATATAAAGTTACCAACCGAGGTTCACAGGCCTCCAACGGCCATGTTCCTTGGCCCTACCCGATGAGTTTGCTACCCTCTCACCAATACCTACGGGAGTCAATGGGCCGGGCCTGGGTAGATCTCGCCCGGATTTTGCACTATATCGGGCCGGGTCGTCAGGGCCATCTCCGTGTAAAATTCTAATTTTTCAGGCCGAGCCCGGTCCATTGACACCCCGACTACCTACCTCTCCCATTCTAACGCGCGAAAATCTCTGCGGGCCCCACCCGTCGTCCTTCCTTTATAAATAGCCCCTTCGCCTTCTTTCATCTCCATTCTCCTTCGTTTCCCCGCCAAAATTCTCCTCGTCAACGCTCGAAGCAACCAGATAACACCTCTCTCTCTCTCTCTCTCTCTCTCTCTCTCTCTCTCTCTACACACACAATGCAAGGAGGGCAGATGCTGCTAGAAGAGCCCCTACGGCTCGCTTCCGTTCTGACACCTTCCAAACCTGTAATCTCTCTCCCTCTCTTTCTTTCTCTCAGGAACCAGCGAAAACCCTAATTCTGAAAACACATTTTTTTCCCGTTCGTATTGTCGTCTCTGCCTGTGTACTGAATCTCACATTTTTAACAATTTTCTTTGATAAGGTTACGATTTCCGTTTCTTCCATTTCTTGTTCTGTTCCATCTCGTATTTTTTTTATCCTTCAAAAGATCAATGGATTGGAATCTCCTTCTTTCAGCTGTCTTGCCGAGTTTACTCTCATCTATGGATTTTAGAGTATGCATTTGGATTCGATCGTCGATCTTTCTCCTCTCCATTTTCTCAATCTTATTTTCACAGCATTATGTTGATTTTTGTCGAATTTACTTACATACATGGTTTTTTTTATTTACTTTGCGTTTTTTGGTTTGATCTCATCCATGTTTCTTCTTCTTTCTTTCTAATTTTCTTCTTTATCCTGATTCAAAGTAACGTTTTACATTCCCTTTTTCATGACAAAGGTGTGATTGAGGCTGTTGATCTGGTCGGTCGGCAATGGAACGACCATATCCCCATAATCACAGTGACCGGGCAATCCTAACCATCTGATTGTTAGAACGTGTTGTGCCTGCTGAATGCTGACCATTGCAAGTTAACAACCATATGCAGGCAGGGGTCAGATGTCTCACATACTCCAATTGCCTTGATTTCTGGGTTATGGTGATTACTGGGACCAAGTACCGCGTGTGTGGTGAAGCTGTTTTGGTGCACACTTCATCAAACTTTGAAGCATGAATCAGCCTCTTTCCTTCTTTTTTCCCCCTTTCTCTCATTCATGCAAACTTCATAGCCATTGGCAAGGGAACGGCCATAGCCCCATAAAACACAGTGGCTGGGCAATCCTAACCATCTGATTGTTAGAACACATCGTGCCTGCTGAATGCTGAACATTGCGAATTAACAACCATTTGTAGGCAGGGGTCAGATGGCTCACATACTCCAATTGCCTTGATTTCTGGGTTATATGATTGGCCAGTAAAAGTGATTACTAGGACCAAGTACCTCGTGTGTGGTGAAGCTGTTTTGGTGCACACTTCATCAAACTTATGACCCATGCATCCGTCCCTTCCCTTCTTAAATCTACGCCCTTTTCAAATCTACGCCCTTCGCCTTTCATGGATTTGACGGGTTTATAATTTAATAGAGAAAGTTATATTTGTAATTTAGAAAGTTATGAATCACGGTGATGTATGTCTCTGTTTTCCACAGTTCTCTGCTCATATGCATGACTCTTTTTTCTTTCTTTTTTCTTGGCTATTTGAAGGTATTCAATGTTGCCATTGTCTTAGGCGTTTAGATTCAATGATTGTAAGGGCCCGTTCGGATACCACCAAATAAGTTACTTTTTCTACTTACAGCAGTAGATAAGTAACTTATTTGAGATAAGTTTGTTTTATGATCAATTATAAGTAGCTTTTTTTAAAATTTAAAGTAACTTAATCACTTCAGTTTAATAAGTAGAAATCAAGATAAGCTACTTAAGGCATAAGTAACTTATCTTAAGCAACTTACGATGCAAACGCCACCGAAATATCCTGTTTGTGTTGGTGGTCTTTTTACCTGAATGAAAATGCATGTAACATATCTAGTTTCTTAATGCTCCTGGTCTTTCAAATCTACAGACCTTCCTCCCTTCATTGACCAAAATTGTTGGGACCCTTGGGCCAAAATCACGTTCGATTGAGGTGCTTGAGGAATGCTTAAAGGCAGGAATGTCAGGTGATTCTACAGACACTTCTTGTTGCAAAATTTCATATTTCGAAGTTACTTGAATTTCAATGACAAATATTCATGTGCTTCGTTTTGGCAGTTGCACGCTTTGATTTCTCTTGGTTAAATGATGAGTACCATCAAGAAACTCTCAACAACTTGAGCATTGCTGTGAAAAATGTTAAAAAGCTTTGTGCTGTAAGTTGCAACATGACAATTTTCCTCTGTTTCTACTTCCTTGCTCTTGAAAAAAATTACATGGAGGTTGCAAAGAGTATATACTTTTTGTGTCACTAGATTTGGTTATGATTTTCTATGTATGCCTTTATGACACCTTACAAGGAATTATATTGCTCATGAAAAAGCTCATTTGCTGAAGGATATGTTTGTGTCAAACCTATCAGTCTATCACCAAAGGGGTATAATTTTTTTTTTGAAAAGTAATCAAATTTTCTTAAAACAAGCCTGAAGGCAACTATACAAAGAGCTTAACCCGAGCCAAAATGAAACCAACACCTTACAAAACCAAAATGCCAACAGAACCCTAGAACTAAGTAGCCCACTCTAAGACAGCTAGCTTTGGTCTTTTTAAGACCTCGAAGGTTGTCATTTGTTAGTACCCTATTCCTTACCACTAGATAGGCAAAGGCCTTGACTTTAGAGGGAGCTTTGTAGTGCCACACAAAGGTAGTATGGCGACACCACACTTCCCCCAAGGAGTGAGAGAGCAAACCATAGAAGGATTAGACCAAATTTTTTCTATATTTGTCTCTGCACCACACCATCTCGTCCTTCACTTCAATAGAGGGGCGAATTCCTTGAAGTCACTCCAAAAGATGGATGAAATTGTCTAACTCCTCATTTGACAAGTTCCTTCTGCAAGGGGGACCCCACAGTCCATCTGCACTAGAAGCGGAAAAGCACTAGGCGACAAAGATGTTCGCTTCCGGGGATAAACAAGCAAAGCTTCAAGTGCACCGAATAAAGTGGGGTCTCTCCCAACCAAACATCATCCAAAAGCGCACTCTCCCATCCCCCAAGGAAAAGAAAATCCCTTCTTTGAATTTATCCACTGAAATTACGCCTTTTTGGATCAATACACTTGTAGAGGCGTATGCGTGCAGAAGCTTGTAGGGCAACTAGAATTATGGCTAAGTCCTAAAAGAAAAGGGGGGGGGGGGGGGTGATTAGGACCTTTTAAAATCTTTTCGCCTACTTAAGCAATTTAACAATTTAAACTAAGTAAGCAATTAACACTTCGACTTCCAAGCCTAAGTGGTTCCAATCACAAGACTAGCAAATGGTTTAAGCAATAAGCTACCTAGTCTAAGCATGCATAGATAATCAAATGATTAAACAAATCAAGCTCCTAATCTATGCAATCTATGTAGACTATGAGAATGGATCAATGAGCTCAAGTCTATACTACTTAGTGAAAGTACATCTCGTGTGTGGATGTGTCTATCTAGTGCCTAGCATACATTCCTATCAAGCATTCATAATTAAACAATTAAACATTCAATGCTAAGATAACAATGTGCTCAAAACAATCACAAACACAAGTATGTATAGTGGTTCGACTCTGGGTCTACTTCACTCCCAGTTCAAGTACTCAACCCCATTGAGCACACCGGCATTCACTATACGGCGGTTTTAAATGAGGTTCACCTCTCAACCTTTACACGGAGGTTTTGCCGGTTCACCTCTCAACCATAACAGAGTTTTGGACAACGGCCAACTCTCAACCCGACGCACGTTCACTCCCGTGTCGGAGGCTCCCCCTTGGAGATTTTGTTTAGGCCTGACAAATGAGCCAAGGAGTGCCAAATGCCCCTAGTCTTTAAGCCCGACTAACATGCCAAGGAACGGCCAACGTCCTTAGAATGTTAAGCTTAACTAATAAGCCAAGGATCGGCAAACGACCCTAGATCGAGTTTGACAAACAAACTCTACACTCAATTCGCACAGGGAAAAGAGTGGATAGACTCTCAACAATATGACAACATTACTTGTCGAATGAGCCCCTTGTTCAGCGCCACTTCGGGTTGCTTGATCTCTGCTCTCCCGTGCTTCAATCAGCTCCCATTTTCTCCCCCGATCGTGTTCCCGCTGTGTCGCCAATGCCTCAACTATACTTGATCAATCACCTTGCATATGGTGCCTTTGAGATGCCCAAGGTAATAAGAGGGTAGGTTTGAGAACTCTACAACTAATGGGAATGAGTTGCCTATAGTTGTTCACTTGCAAAGATCTTATCATAGAGCTTTGGATAGAAATATAACTATCAAGTTTGATCAAAACTCTGGAGATCAAAGAGGGTGAAGGTCATCTTCTTCATGAACTTGGAATGCTCTATTTTTGTGTTAAATCACAAGGAAGATGCCTTGTTAGGGTTAGGATATGAGCCTCAAATGGTCTCCAATAATGGTGGCTTCAATCCTCTCAAAATCCTTCTTCTTACCCAAAATATCGAGCCAGGCCTTTATATAAACAATCCCCCATTGGCTATAAAATGACTCTATTCCGACCAGTCGGACTGGGGTCCTCGACTGGTCAGGCAACCGGTCGAATATTAGCCTGGGACATGAAATGGTTGCTGTCCCATTTTGGTTAGTTGCCGATCGAATTAAGCCCAGCAATACATTTAGGTTGCTGTCCCTTTTGGGCCTTCTGCCGACCGATCAGACAACCGATCTAAGCATGAAAACTGCATGATTTTCAGTTGTGTTTTGCAGCAATTCATGCAACCTCTAAGGCTATCCTTTAGGTGATCTTTTAGGACACCTAAGGCCAATCTAAGATGATTAAAGGTATGCTTAATGGTCACGGTCATCTAGAGGTTATGGTTTTAGATGGGTTCAAGGTTAAAGCTTCACCAATGCATCTTTTTTACCTATTTCTTCTTCCTTGATGCAGCAGGTCTGCTTGAGTATTCGGTCTTCATCTTCATTAATCTCAACCGACACTAGACTCACTGACCCAAGTAATTGACAAAGAATGTGCACTAGTATGCTACAGAAAAGTGCACTAATAATCTCCCTATTTGTCAATTACTTACAAAAACCCAACCTACCAAAACCAAATACATGTACAAGAGATTACATTGATAATGAAATAAATACAGGACTTTTGACATGCCTAATTAAGTAGCTCCTCTTCAGTTTAATCCCCCATAACCTGTCAATCCCTGCATCACAAAAGATAGCAAAGTAGTTTTGGTGGGATTTGATCTTTCTCCCCCTTTTTGTCAGCAATTGAGAAATTATTCTCTTCCCCTTAATGATACATCAATTAAGGTTAAGGTAAGAGTAGATGGCATGTCGCAGTTATAACTATAAGCACATGCTGACAATGAGAGTATAGGGTGCATGGACTTTTAAAACATGAAACATGCAATGGAACATGATTAACAAGGAAATTTAACTATCTAAGCATAGTTAATCATGTATAATTGGTCATTTAAGATATACATTAAGCAATAAAAGCTCAAGGGCATATAGCCCAATCAACCAACCTCCCTTAGTAGTATATCATGACTAAAGCGAAGTAAAGATTAATATACAATTAAGCATAAAATTTAGCATAATTAGTTGATCTAAGCAGGATGATAGTCTAGCACAAATATACCAATCAAAAGCAATGCTAAACTACCAAATTTAGGCTAATGAGGCTTGAATCCTCTGATTTGCCCATAATCACAAAAATGAGGTTGAAATACTCAAATTTACCTATTGTATCAATTTCTAGCTACCCTTACTATATTTAGTTTGATCTTTCTAAGGGTAACTAATTTCCATAACACCCTCATAAAATTCAGCTTTAGGTGAGGGGTTGAGAACTCCCTCTACTCCTCGAAGGGAAAGCGGTCGGGATCCTCTCTTAGATTAGGGGGAAGAGAGGTTGTGGTAGAAGCCATGAAAATTCTCACTGGTTTTTTACTCTCATCACTAGAAGAGTCACTAGATTTGGATTCAGACTCTTCCGTATCATCCCAAGTGGCTGCCATTGCCTTTTTATCTTTCGGTTTAGGCCCTCTCGGACAATCCAAGGCAATATGGCCACGATGACCACAACCGTAACATCGAATGGATTTGGATTTGGATGATTTCCCTCTATTTTTATCATTTTTCTTGTCATGGCTACTCCCTCTATCAAATTTAAGGAATCGTTTAAATTTTTTGTTTAACTTTTTCATCCTCATCATCCTCATCATCAATATCTTCTTCCTCTGTCTTACTCTTGTTTTTCCTATGGGAGTGTTTGTGGGAAGTTTTTAAAGCGATACTTTTTTTCTTAGAGGGAGCCTTAAAGTGTAGTTCATGAGTTTATAGAGAACCTATGAGTTCCTCTATTTTCATGTTATCTATGACTCTACAATTCTCTAAGGCTACTACCTTAGTGCTAAATCTTTCCGGGAGAGACCTAAGTATTTTTCTACATATCCTTCCTTCCAGAACCCTTTCCCCCAAGGCAAACATGGAGTTACAAATATCAAACAATTGCGTATAAAATTCCATAAAAGTTTCAGACTCTTCTATCCTAATGTTTTCAAATTTGGTGGTTAAGAGCTGAAGCTTCGAGCGTCTTACTATGCTAGTTCCCTCGTGAGTAACCTCAAGTATGTCCCATACTTCTTTTGCGGTTGCGCATGTGAAAATGCACTAAAATTCATCCAGGGAAACTGCACAGCAAATCGCATTGAAAGTTTTGGCATTGGCCATGTATTGAGCTCTCACTGTAATTCCATTTCTCATCATTTTTGGGAATGACAATAGTCTTGCCATCAACCTCCACTTGTTCAGTGGGCATGGAATATCCACGTTGTGTGCTTAGCCACACCGGACGATCCATGGATTGTAAGAAAATCCTCATCCTAGCCTTCCAATAGGCGTAGTCGGACCCGTCAAAGAATGGTGGATGGTTGGTGGTACTCCCATCTTGGTTAGACATTATGCTAGTGCTCCGGTATCGGATCTCACTCTAGACGGTTAAGTCCTTGAGGGGGGGGGGGGGGGGGGGGGTGGTGATTAGGACAGTTTTAAAATCTTTTCGCGTACTTGAGCAATTTAACAATTTAAACTAAATAAGCAATTAACACTTCGGCTTTCAAGCCTAAGTGGGTCCAATCACAAGACCAGCAAATGGTTTAAACAATAAGCTACCTAGTCTAAGCATGCATATATAATCAAATGATTAAACAAATCAAGCTCCTAATCTATGTAACTTATGTAGACTATGAGAATGGATCAATGAACTCAAGTCTACACTACTTAGTGAAAGTACATCTCGTGTGTGTATGTGCCTATCTAGTGCCTAGTATACATTCCTATCAAGCATTTATAATTAAACAATTAAACATTTAATGCTAAGATAACAATGTGTTCAAAACAATCACAAATACAAGCATGTATAGTGGTTCGACTCTGGGTCTACTCCACTCCTGGTTCAAGTACTCTACCCCATTGAGCACATCGGCATTCACTATACGGAGGTTTTAAATGAGGTTCACCTTTCAACCTTTATACGAAGGTTTTGTCGGTTCACCTCTCAATCATAACGAAGTTTTGGACAAGGGCTAACTCTCAACTCGACACACGTTAGCTCCCGTGTCGGAGGCTCCCCCTTGGAGACTTTGTTTAGGCCTAGCAAACGAGCCAAGGAGTGTCAAATGCCCCTAGTCTTTAGGCCTGACTAACGTGTCAAGGAACGACCAACGTCCTTAGAATTTTAGGCTCAACTGACAAGCCAAGGATTGGCAAACGCGCCTAGATCAAGTTTGACAAACAAACTCTACACTCAATTCCCATAGGGAAAAGAGTGGATGGACTCTCAACAATATGACAACCTTACTTGTCGGATGAGCCCCTTGTTCAGCGTCACTTCGGGTTGCTTGATCTCCGCTCTCCAATGCTTCAATCAGCTCCCCTTTTCTCCCCTGATCATGTTGCTGCTGCTGCGTCCCCAATGCCTCAGCTACACTTGATCAATCGCGTTGCATATGGTGCCTTTAAAATACCCAAGGTAATAGGAGGGTAGGTTTGAGAACTCTACAACTAATGGGAATTGGTTGCATAGAGTTGCTTACCTACAAAGATCTCATCATAGAGCTTTGGATAGAAATACAACTATCAAGTTTGATCTAAACTCTAGAGATCAAAGAGGGTGAATGTCATCTTCTTCATGAGCTTGGAATGCTCCATTCTTGTGTTAAATCACAAAGAAGATGCCTTGCTACGGTTAGGATATCAGCCTCAAATGGTCTCCAACAATGGTGGCTTTAATCATTTTAAAATCCCTCTTCTTACCGCAAAAATCGAGCCAAGCCTTTATATAAACAATCTTCCAACGGCTATAAAATGACTCTATTCCGATCGGTCAGACCCCACAACAATCGGTCGGACTGGGGTCCTCGATCGGTCGAATATTTGCCTGGGACATGAAATGGTTGTTGTCTCATTTTGGTTGGTCACCGACCGGTCGAATTAAGCCCAACAATACATTTAGGTCGCTGTCCCTTTTGGGCCTTCTACTGACCGGTCGGGCGACCGGTCTGAGCATGAAAACTGCATGATTTTCAGTTGTGTTTTGCAGCAGTTCACGCAACCTCTAAGGCCATCCTTTAGGTGATCTTTTGGGACACCTAAGGCCAATCTAAGATAATTAAATGTATGCCTAATGGTCACAGTCATCTAGAGGTTATGGTTTTGGATAGGTTCAAGGTTAAAGGCTTCACCAAGGTATATCTTTTACCTGTTTCTTCTTCCTTGATGCAGGAGGTTCGCTTGAGTCTTCGGTCTTCGTCTTCGTCTTCGTCTTCATTAAGCTCAACCGACACTAGACTCACTAACCTAAGTAATTTACAAATAAGGTGCACTAGTATGCTACAGAAAAGTGCACTAACACCCACCGCACTTGTTATCGTGTTCCAAAAAGTGGGAGCCCTATAGAGAGAGGACTGCCTAACCCAGCATTTGTTATCGTCAACACCATATTTGCAAGCCATCACCTCTATACATAACCTACCTTTTTACGTTCCAAATCTACAAAGCCACTAGCTAAACAAGGCAAGGTTGACAACCTCCAGCTTCCTAAGACCAGCCCCACCATCCTTATAAGGCCCACAAACTTTGCCCCACTCCAATAAGTGGAACTTGTGATCTTCTGCAGTACCTTGACAAAGGAAATCCCTCAACTTCTCAAATCGAGTTAGCACTAACTTTAGGCATCTAAACAATTACTGAAGTAGAGGGGTAGATTCGACAAAGCCACTTTGATGAACATAAGCCTCTCGCTCAAGGAAAGATTTTTACTCATACCTGTACAACTTCCTCTCCATTCTTTCAATGACCTTGTATGACAACTACTTTGTTGGCTTGCTCACACAGAGGTAAGCCAAGTTATGTCAACAGAAAGAAGCCAAAGCTACACCAAAAAATCATTGCGTATTTTGCCACCTCCTCACCAGACATACGAATCCCCAAGAGTCTACCCTTAAGGATATTGACCTTTAAACCTGACTTCACCTCTGATGCGGACATCAGTGGTGCACCCTTTAGAGTGTACCAGAGGAGGCGACATCGCAGATCGAGTGTTGGAGCAGATGAGTTGATGTGGATGAACGCTGGGCCCCTCGAGTCGCTTCATTGATGGACCATGAAGACCCCGCACGCGTACATACACATATGGAGGTTTCTTTCGTCGGATATGTGTGCGGGCTACTGATTTGGAGCGTTTCGATCATGGATCCAAGATTAGATGACAATCAGACCGATGTATTCTTCCGATAGGGCCATCCAACCGTTGGATCGACCCAGGCCCACTTTCGTGGCCGGTTTCCAGTTTTCTTAGTTTTTTTCTATCGTAGTTATGTTTTCGAACCCTATAGACGGGTCAGATGCTATTTTGTGATTGTGGTTTAGTCTTAGGCATTTTTTTGTTCATTTTCTCGTTTTTAGGCACTTTAGTGTACTTTATCTTTTCGTAGCCTATATATACTGTGAGAAATCCTATTTCGAAATTATTATTGAATGAATAGAAATTCGGATGCTTTTCTTCCTCTTTACCAAGAGATTAGGGTTTCAAGATTGGCCCTCGGGTGTTGAGGATTCCGCCCCAGTTTCCGATTTTTCTCGTTTCTAGTTCTTAAAGGTGCAGGAAAGGTGAGACTCTTCCGTTTCATAATCTGTGCTTTCTTTCAACCCATTGTTTCTCCATCTCCTTCGTCCTTTTCTGAATCTTTTCCTTTTGGTACGAATGAAAAAGAGAGATGAGATGACTAGCCATGAGAACCGGATCCAAACTTGACTGTGAACTGGTCTATGCTAGATCTGGGATATCCTCATATTCCTAGATCCTCCATGTTTTATGGTTTTACATGATTTTTATGCTAAGGGGCATGATCCGGACGGACCTCCCCTATATATGGACCTTGGCAGCCTCAAAGCATCTCGCAATCTTTCTTATATTATCCACCATGATCTCTTGTGCCTTGCAAAAGATTAAGGTATCGTCCGCAAGTTGGAGATGAGAAATCTGCCATTTGAAATTTTCACCTTGAACCTTGAGATGAGACCCGTGGCATGACCTTTGTCCAACATTTTTCCACCTTGTTATGACAGATAAATATAAAATTCAGCATCTGCACATTCTTTTTCTTTCTTTCTTTTATGTTTTCTTTTTGAAATTTTGTCATCAGGTATATCAAGTACTGTATATAATTGATTCTTCCTTAATGCCACATTGGTTTCTTTATATTGTTTCATCTTACACCATTTGGCTTTTAAGTACCCAGAACTTCATTGCCTTGTATGTTAAGGAAGAGATGTTTCGGTTTTTTAGTGGCTTTCCAGAATATCCAATAGGAAATTGTTGCTTATCATAATTTCCACTAATGTTTTCTTGGTCCTGCTTGTGGATGTCATGGCAATTGCTTTTAAGCTGATAATTCCAAGATGTGGATTATGCCTCCCATTTTGGAGCGATAAGTTTACCAAGTTTCCTCATTCTTTATGGTTGAGATCAAATGTTATAGCTCTGAGATTTGGACCTTTAGCAGATTGTGTTTCAAGTTGTTTTCTTGCTTTGCATAACTTGTTGATTGTCTTCTGGTTTTCAAGTTCGTAATTTAGAGCTCGGGCGTTCATTTGAAAAGCACCTTGTTAAACTAGAGAAACTACATTGTGGAAAACTGTAACTTGTTTTTATTTCTATGTGAATGCAATAAATATATAGATGAGATGGGAGATCTGGCAGGAGATATGTAGAGATCTGAAGAGATCTTCATGGATACGCATCTAAACAAATAAGGAAATGTCCCTAATCAAACTAGGGAAAAAACAGATGGCCCAGATGCAACAGTCAGCAGCAGGAAAGAAGGTGGGCCACATCGTCTGGGCCAGGCCACAATAGATCGGTGGGCCACACAACAGCTGTAGCTCCATGTGCAGACCAGTAGCACCATGGATGGATGGTGGGATCAACACCAATGGGCCTTTAACAGATCGTAATGAACGAAGACGACCAGCCAATCTGGAGCAACAAATCAATGGTGTAGATCTGCATTGTCTTCCGTTCACAGCAACAAACTGCAAATACAAAAAAAAATAGTTAAAAAGAATTGTTGAAGCAACAATGCAGATGTGGCTCCTCAGGTCTCCAACGATCAACACGTTGATGTACATCAACGTGGGTGGGGTCCAGCAGCTACGGTCCAGCACACAGGAAAGGTGGGCCACAACGAGATGGACCTGCTGACCAGCGATGGACCTCAACTAATAGGCAAGTGTTGAGGCAGGAATCCTATTGTCCATGCCAATAACAATTACATATCAATATAGAACGTTAAATCTTTAGTCCAACAACTTCTGATCTAAATGGGCGACAATGAAAGACAGCAACAATCGGACGAAGTACACCCTACAACCAGTGCAATCCATGACCCAGATCTCGGGTCGTCGTGACTGCAGAGGTGATGGAGGATTTACAACTACGGCAATGTTGCTTCACAGTAGTGACAAGAACATCAACAACACTGGATGATGATGAACAAGAAATAGAGATCAGCAGGTGATCTGAAGATCTGAAGCAGCAAAAGATTTAGATCGCAACATGCAGGTAGTGATCTCAGACAGGCAACTGTTAATGGCGGATGATGGTGGTGTGGCGGAGTCAACTGCAGATCGCTGGTCAGAATCAATGGGTAGACTTAGATATCAGTTGTGCCAGATTTAAGACTGGATGCAAATTTGGAGACGGGTCACCGGAAGTTAGATCTGAAGTCGCTGGATCTAAGAATGTTGTAGGCAAAAGTAATGGTAGTAGTGAATCTGTGTCGTTGTTTCCTGTCAGCAATGATAACGGGGACGCTGGATCTGAATGGAGAGGGTGCCTGGTGGTGTGCTCACAAGGGTTCTGGGGGAGATGGGCTTCAGCAATGGTTGAAGAAAATGCAGTGAGCAAGATCGTGGGTTGTGAATGGGATATTGGAGACGGAGTGTTGCCGGATTTGTGGGTGACGGCTGGCGTGGCTGCGGTGGTGATGCAGCAACGTGGTGGTGCTTGTGACGAGAATGATGGAGCTGAACAGTGTGGATCAAAGGCCCCAAATTGGGTGCTCTAATACCATTTTAAACAAGAGAGATGACATTGTGGAAAACCGTAACTTGTGTTTATATCTATGAGAATGACATGAATATATAGAGGAGATGGGAGATCTGGTAGGAGATCTGTAGAGATCTAAAGAGATCCTCACTGATATGCATCTAAGCAAATAAGGAAATGTCCCTAATCAAACTAGATATACTCTAATATAATCTAATATACTCTTAGCACACCTAATTCCTTTTTTGAATGTCTTGTACTATGGAACATCCACTTCGTTGTCAGGCATTCTTTTTTGTTATTTCTCATGCTTTTTTCACTGATGATATTGTAATTTCTCACTTTACAATGCTGGCACGGTATGTTTGGTTATGCAAATCATTGCCACCTGATTTTATTGAATGCAGACTCTAAATCATTATTTTTCAGGTTATGCTGGACACTGTGGGTCCTGAGCTTCAAGTTTGTAATAGGACTGGGAATCCCATCGAGCTAAAGGCTGATGATCATATAACACTAACTCCAGATCTTTCCAAAGAAGCCTCAGCTGAGGTCTTACCTGTCAATTATGCTGAACTTGCTGAGGTTTGTGTGAGATCTTACCTCAACCATTTTTGAAGGAAATCAAGTGGTATAATATGCTGTGATACTGCCATTCTCTTTGTCAGTTCTGTAGGTTTGTCTTGATTTGTGAAGATATTCAGTCTTGCCTTCCGTACATATGGAACATCTGTTCAAACTGTCATGAGAAAGGTTGGGAATGTGTCTTGAACAAAAAAGCAAACACTCCATTTTATTTTTTTTTAACTTAAACATGGTGTGGCAATGGGCTAGGCAGCCCGGTCCATTAGGGGCCTTGGGCCCCTAAACTCGGCCCAAAGGCCTGGCCTAGATTTGAAATCAAGGACCAGTGTCCAGCCAAGCCTTGGCCTGTCCCAGGACAATGGTGAGTGGTCTGTGCCGTTGGTCAGGTCTAATCATCAAGTGGGCCACCATATAAGAATGGATGGTTTAAAGGCACTTGTGAGTGATTCCCATTCACCATACATGTGATGCTTGTTCGATCATGGTCATGTTTCAATGATCGAAACTGTTTATAAGATGTGACTGGTCATTGATGAAGCATACCCCATTTTTTTTTTATTGGACAATTTTAAACCTTGATCATTTAAATCTTTTTCCTTACAGGGCTCGGTTCGGCCATGTAGGACCAGTGCTAACCTTGGCCTGGCTCGTCTTAGCCCAGCTGATTGCCTCTCCTGCTTAAATAAATAGAAGACATGGCAAAGATGTGATATGTAGTTACAAACCACATAACCTCACTGAATGTTTTTAAGAATTAGTATTTGTTAACTAAATAAATTGACATAGGACAGATGCAGGGAAGCTGTACAATTAGATGAAGACAGTTTGTAGGTTCAAGGGAATAGGATAGATGATTTAGAATCTCTCCAAATCAAGGTTGTGCGGAGTCTCACCTTACAATCTAGAAGTTTCATACTCCAGAGAAGGAGCATCACACCACTCGGAAAACCCATTGCACAACTGATGAGGACACAAGATCATTTCAAGTTTACCAACGAAGAAAGCGCCCACCACTAACACCTTCCTTGTGGTTAGGCGATGATTGAGAAGCATTGAAGACCCTAAGCACGTGATTTGGCACATGGAAGACACGTGTGTAGGATGGAAGAAGACCCGACTGAAAGAATAGAAGAATGCCTTTCTGAAGGTGGTCGGGCGCCTGGCCAAATTTGTCACCGGGTTTTTGCAGTTTCTTGCTAGACAGTTTTTGTCTTAGCCGGGCGCCCGGCCAAATTGGTCACCGGGCACCCGGCCAACGTATAAACTGTTTTTTTTTATTTGTTTTTTACCAATATTTTAGGGGTATTTTGGTACTTTTATGTTTTCTTCTTTCTTATTTAAGTAGGCTAAGCCCTAATAACATGGTTAGTTGATTGTTAATGAAAAAGCAAACCTCTTTGGTGGCTTCTTTCTTCTCTCTCTCTCTCTCTCTCTCTCTCTCTCTCTCATGGTGCTTCTTCTCTCTCCTTGATCTTCTTCTTCTAACTTCTTCTTGTGCCCCTCCAAATTCTTCAAGGTAATTATCTTCGTCGTTCTATTTTCCAGTTTTGCTAATCCTTCCTCGATCAAACTTTGAGAATCAATCTAAACCCTAAACCTCCAAATTCTCAAATCCCTAATCCGAGAAATTTCCTGATTCTTCGGACTAGTGATCTTCATTGATCGATTGGGTATGACCATGCAAGATCGGGAGGTCTCATCCCTCGCCGAATCCAATCTAAGTAATAATTGAATTCCATACTCCATGGTTGTGATGATGGCCCACTCCATTGCATGTTTCCTTTATGATTTTCTCAGTTATGATGATTAATGCTAGAATTTTGGATTATTATTGCCTTTTATTTCCACTGAATAATTGTGTCTATAAACATGCATCATAATTAGGTCATCCTGCATCAACAACATTCCTTTGTAGAAGAGTCTTTACATGTATATATAGTTTATTACTTTTTCCAGAATAAAAGAAACCATGATTTAATCCTAACCTTTCATTGAATATAATCCTAACTATCTTATTTTAATAAAATATTAAAAGTGACTAAAACATCCATAAATTCTGTCAAAATCATACAACCTTCTGTAAATTGGGATAGAGTGAAAGCTCACCCAATACATGATTCCATTTGAATGGAAAGTTCTTGCTTATCTACCTACTTTTTTTTGTTTCTTTTTTTTCTTTTTTCCTTCACCAGTGGTGCTGTTTTTGTTTCCTTCTGAGATTGCAGGCAGTTAAAAAGGGCGATACAATCTTTATTGGGCAATATCTTTTCACGGGAAGTGAGTCAACCTCAGTATGGCTTGAGGTGAGAGTTCCACTTGGTGTTTTACTTTGCTCATCTTTGACTGAAATGTCTTGTTGATCGAATATGATATTTCTCAACCTCTTCCGCAACTGTGGTAATTTATCTATGTAGGTGCTGGAGACAAATGGTCCAGAAGTCATTTGTCTCGTGAAGAATAGTGCTACACTCGCAGGGTTTATTTTCACCATGCACGTCTCACAAGTCCATATCAATTTGCCTACTCTAACTGACATTGATAAGCAGGTGATCCTTACTTTTGCTACTATCCTAAATGTCATAGCTTCTGTTGAATGTATAATAGTATAACTGCATGGGGGCATGAACTTACTGGAGATTTCAAATAATAGGTCATTTCAACTTAGGGTTCTCATAATAGCAACACATGCCAACCTCATTAGTGACATGTCCATCATTAGTGACATCATTAAAAGATTAGACAGAATGAACTAACCCTAACCTCGAGGAATCTACACTGTCCTTTTAGGGTTTATCTTCATCAATCTTCAATTACTTATCTGATCAATGAGCGAATTTTCTTCCCTATGATTATGAGGATTCAGTTAAGCTTAAACTCCCATTGGGTGATTGGAAAGATGTCTACCATCTGTTGACATTGCAGAAATCTCCTTTTAAGTATAGTGATAACCCTAAATTCAGCTTAACATAAGTGTTGGGGCTAGATGAAGAGTCTTGCATTCATTGCCACACAGACACACCCCTTCGCCAAATTTAATATTGTGGTAGGAATACTTTTCATCTATAAACTAACTTCATCTATATCTAAAACATGTAAAAATATATGAATGATTGTTCTAATAACTAGTGACCCTGCTGTCCTAAGAAATGTGGTACTATGCAAAGATTCTGTTTTTTAGTGGATATTGCTGACTAAACTGCACTTACTTTTGGTTTGTAATTTTAATAGGTCATTTCAACTTGGGGTTCTCATAATAATGTTGATTTTATTTCCCTTTCATATACTCGCCATCCAGAGGATGTACGAGAGGTGAGTCCCGTTTCAAGCCTTTTCTGTTGCTATGTAGGCATGTGTGATTTTAGTTCAATGTATCTTCCCAACAATCATTTCATTTTTCACCTGAATACAGTTTGATTCTTACTAAACTGCGATCAAATCTTATCTTCTATTGTATGTTATAAGTCATTAAATTGTATGCATAATATCTCATATATTTTTTGTTTTATGCAGCTTAGAGCTTTCCTTGACAAACAAAATCTTCATGAAACTCAAATATTTGCCAAGGTTGAAAATGTGGAGGTGAGTCAACACACTTGACATGGACATGTCACTAATGATGTTTTCTCAATTTTGCTTCAATCATATTTCTTGTTCTAGTAGGTTTTTTTTTTTTCTTCTCATTTTATATTTGTGATTTTAACTCGATAGGGTTTGAAGAACTTTGATGAGATCCTCCAAGAAGCGGATGGCATTATCCTTTCTCGTGGGAATTTGGGAATAGACCTTCCCCCTGAGAAGGTTGTATGTATGTACTTACTGTCAAAGTATTGCCACCTTTTTCTTTTGCGTAAAATTCTTTTCAGATCACAGTGATAATCAATTTATCTAATTCTTGTTATTGCATTAGAACCTTCTTGGACACAGATGTTGTCAATATGATATAAATTATCATGGTTTGTCAATGTATATCAAGGGACTTAACATTCCAACACTCCCCCGCATATGTGGGGTGGAACTCCGCACGGGAACATACTGGGCAAGGATGGAGGGACACAACTCACACCTAGGTGGAGGGACACTCACAACTCACATATGGTAGACATGATCTGCACTTGGAAAGAACAATGTAAAACTGGATTAGTGTAAGTGGACACTAAGATTAACTAGAAGGATACTGTTGGTTGTTTCTTGGTTTTATATTTGATAGCATATGATGGCAAAATGTGTCTGATGTCGTGGAAAATGAAAATATTTTTAACCATCAAAAGGAAAAAGGTTGTCTATGAAGGGTTTCATTGTAGTAGCTTTTGTCTTGCCTCTTGTGGTGGAAACAAACAATTGGATTAAAAATAAATAAAAAATCCCGCATTTAATTTTTTTGTTTGTAGTAGTTTTAGCCTGCTCTGAGAATGTTACCTGACCAATGCAGGCCCATGCTTGTGATCCCTTTCTATTGCAGGTATTCTTATTTCAGAAGTCTGCTGTTCATAGGTGCAACTTGGTTGGGAAGTCTGCTATAATCACTCGAGTAGTGGATAGCATGACTGACAATCTACGCCCCACCCGTGCAGAAGCAACCGATGTTGCAAATGCTGTCCTTGATGGTTTGTACATCAGTATGATCATGAACCTTAATTTGTAGATGCTTTTGAAGAACTTAGCTGAAAGCATCCTCTCTCTCTAATGCTTTTTGTACAGGGACCGATGGTATTTTATTGGGTGCGGAGACACTTAGAGGCCTCTATCCTGTCGAGACAATAAAAACTGTGGGTAGAATTTGTGCTGAGGTATGTCTCTGCATCAATTTGAGATGTCGTATTAAATTCAATGAAATTATTCATGACATGGAATTTCTCAGCCATCTGAAGGTGCTCCTAAAGCCCAACCAAATATTCCTACTCTCCCTCTTTAAAGATTCCACCTAAAAGTAGATTTCTGAACTATTTGACCACTAAAACTTTTGAAGGATTCCATAACCATTGCATGGTGATGGGATGCGGTGTTGTAGATGGAAGGAAACCATCTACAAAAGAGGGCCACTTCCACTTGACCAATCTTCACAAAACCTTATGACCTGTCCATCGCCAACACTTAAAAGCCACTTCCCAAAACCTTATAACATGTCCATCAGCAACACTTAAAAGCCAACTCCCTTGATTGAAAGATGGCTCCATTGCATGGTAATGGGATGCGGTGTTGTAGATGGAGGGAAACTATCTACAAAAGAGGGCCACTTCCACTTGACTAATCTTCCCAAAACCTTATAACCTGTCCATCGTCAACACTTAAAAGCCACTTCCCAAAATCTTATAACATGTCCATCGCCAACACTTAAAACCCAACTCCCTTAATAGAAAGATGGCTCCATAACCATAATAGCTTTTCTAGTCCTTGAACTCGTTTATCTGGATAGGCCGCCCCCCCAACCATTTTCCGAGCAAAGCTCGATTCATGAGCAATGTGACAGGATGTTGATGAGATTTTAAAAATCTTGCAACAATTTCACAAAAAAAAAAAAAAAAAAAAATGTCTAATCGATATTATCCCAAGATTTTAAAATATAGGTATACTTTAAAATATTACAAAATCATCGTGATTTAACTTTGGAAATAGTAAAAACCTTAAATAATTCATTAGATAAATATATATTTAAGATTTAAACTATTTATTAATTTAGAAAAAAATATTTATAAATGTTTTTTTTAATTCTCGGTGAGATTCCAGAAAATATCCCAAGAAAAACCTCAAAATCTGAAAATCTCTCAAGAAACTTCAGAAAGGAGAAATTGCTGGGAATGAGATTTGTCACTATGTTCACGAGACTAGAGGGTCATTTGGATGCATGTAAAATCCTTTAGTTGTAAAAGGTTTAGAAGGGTTTACAACTAGTGTTTGGATGGGGAAATTTACTTGTAAAGTGTTTTACAATTTGTAAACACTTTACAGGGGAACTCCCTTTTTTTTTACAGGCAAAACCCCTAGGTTTCATATTAATGGTGAAGTGATTACTCCAAAGATATTATGCATAGCAGAGTATAGATGATTGATATACATGACTGTTTGTGGGGCCCACTGTGATTTGTACTGTAAATCTGATCCTCCCATCACGTGTCTCCCTACAAAGACATTATGCATAGCATAGCATAGCATAGCAGAGGAATCTACTATGACCACTAAAAATATATACGTCTAAGCATCCATTTGCAACTGATAAGAATAAAGTCACAACTCCATTCCAATCATCACAAAGGGTCCGTCATGACTAGGGGTGTCAATGGGCCGGGCTTAGACCTGACAAAAATCAGAATTTTTTATAGGCCCGGCCCAAAACAGTTCAAAATCCGGGACGAGAGCAACCCCAGGCCTGGCCCGTTAACAGCCCTACTCATGACCCTGTTTCAATAAATAAGATCCGACTAGCTTTTAAGCGCGTGCCCGTGTTAAAACAAAAACTTTCACTCCCACAATTTCCTTCTTTGATTTTAGAAGGAAAAACAAACATCCATTAAAAACCAAAAATTAAATAATGAAATCAAATATACAGATATTTTAAAAAACACAAGCTAATTATCCGGACAATCAAATAACAGAGATTTCAAATATAGAAAAACAACGAGGAAAAAGACCCAAATCAATCCAGGAAAAATCCAAATCATCAAATAACATAAACTCAAAACAAAAAGGGTCTATAGATAAAAACCAGGAAAAAAAAAACACCAAAGCAATCAGATAAAAGAAATTTCAGACAACAAGGGAATCTTGAAAGAATATTTATCATCAAACCAATGAGAGTATTTCATTTTTGTTGAAACTTTAAAAATCCTATTTTTCTTTAAAATAATAAGAAAAAAGAAATCGTGCTGTGACAAGAAAAACAGCATTCTTTAGCATCCAAATGTTTCTCTATGAGATTTGAGGCTTTTAATAAAGAAAATGTCTTAATGGGGTTTGATGATACAGTGTTGCTGTCTTCCCAATCCTATGATCGATTCTTCCTCCTGATACTTGTAATGGAAGATTGACAGATGGTCATTATTCTTATGCCAACTTCAGGGCCATGCTTTCGTGGATCGCATACATATACTTGTACCTCTGGAAGCATGCCATTTTCACATGCCTGCATATCGTGTACCATACATGCAGCATGTGTATGGTGATCCAAGCCAAGCTTCAGGTTGTGCAATGACTGACCACCCATCAACAATTGCTTTGATTGGACTATCCTAACCTTCAAATAAATGAACCTTTGCTAATTTGTGTGTTAATTTGTATGTGACTGATTAAAGGTTAGGATTGTCCAAACAGTGGAAGTATTGGCCAACTGAATGAATGATGTCTATCTCATCCATGCGTGTCATGTGAGCAATAATGACACAGAAGCATGGTACCTCCTGTGCCACCAAAGTCCCAAGGCACTATATCCACTCCCATACAGAGACACTCCCATGCAGAAACACTTGTATAATTAATCTGGCTTAACTCAAAACTAATATGCTTTGTAGGCCGAAAGTGTCTACAACCATTCGCTTCAGTTCAAGAAAACGAGCAAATATGTTGGAGAGCCGATGTCACATGCAGAATCTGTTGCTTCATCAGCGGTATTTAAATATCCCATTTTCTATTATCATTACAGTTATTACCTTCTCCTGACAGTAATCAGGTGAAATGAAATACATCTGTTTGTGTGTCTTGGTATGTAGATCTCTGTGTGTGTATTGATGCATCTGCCAATTATTTTTGTTTACACAAGGTTCGTGCTGCAATTAAAGTCAAGGCTGCAGTCATTGTCGTGTTCACATCATCTGGGAGAGCAGCGAGGTACTTATCTTCAAGTTCTCTTCCCTGAACTACTGTTATGTTAAATTGGCACAGAAGATTTAAATTGCAGATGACCGACTGAACCTTGTTGAGTTCGTATTCATAGGTTGATCGCAAAATATAGGCCCATGGTACCTGTGCTGGCAGTCGTGATCCCACGGCTTAAGACAGACTCACTGAAATGGAGTTTTTCTGGTACATCACAGGTATCAAAATCTTTCCCAGCTGAGTTTAGGACCATTTCAATTTTTTAAATATATGTTGGTTGTTTGAAATTCTACCATATCAAAAAAAGAAAGAGAAAAAAACAAAAGAAAATAAATAAAAAAAAAGCAAAAGAAAATGAAAGTCAAGATTACTGGTATGACTTCAGATTTGGGAAGTTTTAATATCTCTCGTTTTTTAAAGATGGAAATACACTAACGTTTCTTCAGTGCAGGCCCGGCAATGTCTTGCAGCAAGAGGAGTATATCCTATTCTGGCCATTCCTAATGTGGTAAGCAAGTTAATGGTTTCTTGAATTCCAAATATTTGGATATCATCCTCATAACCAACATTCATTGACACTCTTGGACCCTCAGTTTGGAGAAATTCTTCTGATATACTCTGTCAGCAACATCCCTGATTTCTTAAGAGGGATATGATAATATGCAGGCTGCGCTGCATAGAATTAATATGCAGTTCTACTTTCAAAAAAACTTCTATGCAGTTCCCTCCTTGAGGTGCAGGTGGCAAACATGTGCTGATAGGGACAGTTGTCTGGTGGACTACCAGAATGATAGTGAAACCATCCCATTCTTGTGAGTTTTAACTGTTCAATGGAGACCACTACTCTGACTGTCCCTTTTGCAGGCCACTTATTGGGCGGCTATGCAGTGTTTGATGCATGGTAGCATCTCTTTCTTAAATAACAAAATGATCTTGTTGTTTCTTGCGGTAGCATTTGTGTTTTACTGCCATGTCATGGTTGATGGGGCTTTCCAAGTCTCTAGTTAATGTACTTCATATTTGGGTCGGCATAGAAATCGATCGAACATCAAGTGGGCTACCGTTTTCCCACTTTTTTTCTGATTGAAATGATGGTTGAGATACGGAAGGTCCTGTTTTGATCTCTTCCGTGGCTTGGTGCCGGTGCATCATGTTGGCATCAGGAACTGGAGGCGCCCAAATGTACTGTTAGTTTAACCTTCTCATGCTAAAATGGGCCCCATAGAAACCCCTAGTGACAGCATTGTTTCTAGAATAAGAAAGGAGAAGGGAAAAGATAGGACAGCCCATGCTGCTTAAAGTTTTCCCAAAAGAAGGTTCTGTCCAGAGACGCTGAACTGTTGAACTAGGGCGATCTGGTTCACTATTTTTTTCTGATCCAAAATGGTGGTTCTATACGATTAGTGTTGATGAAGTTGTATTGTAATTTATGTTTAGAACGTAAGAGACTTATACTTCAATTTATTTAATAGCATGCCTATATTACAGGGATAATTATAAACGCCTCCCCACTGGTTTCTGACGATTGTAATACCTTCCTCTCCTTTAGTTTGGATTATCCTCCTCCAATGTTGACAATATCAATAATATCGACCAATATTATAATTATTTTTTTTAGAGATAACTGAAACTTTATTAAAAGAGCTCGCAAAGCGAGAAAAGAAGTTATTTAAACTTTAGTAAAAGAGCTCGCAATATCGGCCAATATTATTGGTGTGTCAAGTCAGCGATACAAAATTAGGGTTTATTTACCGCTCTTCCTGATATCGGCGATACTATCACACAATATCACAATTTATTGCTGATATTGTGATATGCATCGCTAACTCATCAGCAACCCTTTATAAAGATTCCAAACCATCGATACAAATTGATACCCGTGCGATACAAACAAACCAACCATTTTTTTATTTTTTTTTTTGCCTAAAAAATGACCCCATTTTCCTCTAAATCTTTTGCTTCAAATTTAACTTTTAGCTAATTCCAACAAACTCTCTTTGATTTTGGGAGGAAAATCCAGATTATAGTGCGGTAAGTGAGATCGGACAGTGCCAGAGCCCGATTTTTCAAAAAAAAATATCTTAAGGAAAAAAACATCACATATCTGTAAAAGCTCCTCCCTCTCCTCCTCTTCTTCATTCTTCTTCCTCTGCAACAGCTCTCTCTCTCTCTCTCTCTCTCTCTCTCTCTCTCTCTCTCTCTCTCTCTCCTCTCTCTCTCTCTCTCTCTCTCCTCTCTCTCTCTCTCTCTCTCTCATTTTAAGTAAATGAGCCTGAAAAGGCTCTGCTATGTGTCATCTTTAGAAAGGATTTATATGATACTGGGCATGATACATTGGCGCTCAGAAAGCATATATATAAACTCATAATAAACTGATTAATTTGTGGAACCCACTGTCACTAAGTCACAATCCCAAAATCAGATTGTTTGAACAATCCAAACCTCTGATTCGTAGACACTTGCTTGTTGATACAAAACCATTGGATATTTTCATTCTTAACCATCCAATAAATGTCCACCAATTTAATTGTCAGATGATGAAATAAGTGTACTTTTTGCATTATAATACATCTAAACTACAAAATAATAATCTGGACAGTTTACTACTCGTATGCCACTTTTGCAAATTTTAAGGAATTTTTAAATGGTTGTGTATCATCCATCACACTCTAATAGAGTATTGGAGTTTTTCTCACGAGTTATACGATACTCAGGCAATGTATGACACATGATACACATGCACTCTCAAATTGTACACGTGGCATATATTTAACTTAAATAAAACCAACTAGATTGTGCAGCCCATTGTCACTGAATCACAACCCAAAGATTGGTTGAATAATTCTAACCTCTGATTCGTGGATGCTTGTTTGTGCAGATAAGACTTTTGGATATTGTTCACTTTTAGCCATCCAATAAATGTCTCTAATCCAATAATCATAAAATCAAATAGGCTTAACTTTTGGTTGATGATATATCTACACTGGCTACCATAATTTAGATGGTTTCATTTGACTACTTGAATGCCAAGTATGCAATTTCTGAGTAATTTCTAAGTGCCTCCATATTATCCATCACACTCTGCTAGAGTATCAAAGTTTTTCTCATTTAGAATAAACTGCAATGTAAGTTTAGCATCGTATAGAAAATGGTGGTAACTCTTTGATCGTAAGCATGCCATAGTTGTCGGACAATCTAGACCGTCCAAATTGTTAGCCCACTCATCTAATTGTCAGATAAATAAATAAGCATAATTTTTGGTTCACCATACATCTAAATTGGGACCCAAAATTTGGATGGTTTAATCTGATTAGTAATGGGATATTTGTATGAGATGAACTTCTTTTGGATATAACTACATCACTTCTGTGTTTTGTCAGACAGCGTATAGCTTACTGCCCTATGCTAAGGAAACATATTATTGATTCTTGTTTCCTGTAATATTATGAGTTCTAAGGGTGTAATGATGTCTTTTTTAACATCTCCTAAAGTTCATTGAAATTTTTGACCAATTTCCCAATGTTTCCCAAAAACAGCGATACATCTAATATTTTCCATGTGATAACCGATGTGTTTCTGTATCCCAAGGGTGCAATACATCCATTGATACCAATATGGAAAACATTGACCTCTTTGCTAGACACAGTAGAGGAATCTTCACCAAATGACAAAAATACCCTCATCTTAAGACTTCATTCTTCCCATATATCCAATCTGTCCATTAGTGCCCCTCCATATTGGATGCCCAAAAAATTAGGGGCTGGTTTGGCGTTGCTAAATTATTCTTTTTTAGGTGATTTTGATTATGAAAGTCACTTAGGTTTTAAGTGTGTTTGGTTACTGTTTAATTAGTCAATTTTAGAAAAATAATTTTCAAATTTGCGCTTTTTTCCACATCACCTAGCCCCTCATGTTCTACTGTGGTTTCCACTTCTACAAACTTGTGAAAAGCACTCATAAAATCGAAGATCTCTCTCTCTCTCTCTCTCTCTCTCTCTCTCTCTCTCTCTCTCTCTCTCTCTCTCTCTCTCTCTCTCAATCTTTTGTTGGAAGGTTTTTTTATTTGCACGTGAGTGTCGAGCCGCATGCCTCCGCACATTCCATCATGGCACGTAGGTCTGAGTTCCAATCTATACACCAGTTTGTCCGACCATGTTGTCCCTATAATTGATCTAGCCCACTCAGAAGGTGGGCCCCAATATTAGAAACAGGTGGATGGGTTAGAAAACTTCAGTGAAGTGTTTTAGAGCTGCGCATTTGTTTTGCAAATTGTGGCTCACCTGACCAATGGATCAACTTAATTCTTGGGCTATGCATCAATATAATGGCGCCTTTCTAATGAATGGATTGGATCTCGGACCTAATTGTTGGGCTAGTGCATCAATATAATGGATGGATTGGATCTCGGACCTCTGTGCCTTTCTAAGCATGGGCTTAACAAATCTCATCTCTGGAGAAGTTAGATGGATTGAACTTTCCTATAACCCCCGACTGCAGAGCTGTGGGGCCCACTGTGATGACTGTGCAACATCCATCTATCAATCCATTTTGCCATATCATGTTAGGCTATGACTCCAAAAATTAGGTAGATCCAAGACTTTAGTGGGCCACACCACAGGAAACAGTGCGAATTCAACGCTCACCATTGAAACCTTAATGGGGAAATTGTTTTTCTGATCCATGTTTCCCAAACATGAACTTTTTCACATAAGCAATGCTCAATGGTTTCTTGTGAATCAGTTCTGCGGTTGCTAGAAGCAACCCAAGTAGGCCCTAGGCTAATCAAATCATCTGATGGGCCAAACCTAATTAAAAACTTCCAAAATTTACGTGTTGGGACACATTATGGTTGGATCCGCCTGATTTTTGGGGTTTCCCAATTTCATGGTGGTGGGGCCACACTAAATGGGTTGGATGACATACATAAACTATGCTATCCCCACACAATTATAACTAGTTACCTATGAAATAGGGGGTATGGCATACATACACTATGCCAGGCCCACACAATTATAACTAGTTACCTATGAACTAGGGTGTATGACACATAAACTATGCTAAGCCCGCACAATTATAACTAGTTGCCTATGAAATAGGGGTTAAGATAGTGAACTTCTCAAAGATAATGGTGCTAATAGACTGTGTGGGGGAATTTGCAATGAATCTGTAAACCAAGGGGAGGTACTCGCAACAATTCAAACAAAAGGGGAGGTATTGGCAATAATTCAAACAAGAGGGGAGGTGTTTACAATTGTTAGAAACCACAATGGAGTTTACAATTATTCCTATGTCATAAGAACAATTATCATTTCATATGTAAATTAGATAGACAATTCCTAAATAAAACTAAATTGCACATACTTATTGCATGCACCTTCGAGACCCGCATGATCTTACCCCTAGCATATCACGTGTTGGAGGAAGTAGCACATAGCATACATGTTTCCGTAACACATAATGGATATACTTGCGATCCAGGTTACCTTGGTGACAAGTTCCAGAAAATCTGAAGTTCCTTTTCCTTTTGTTTTGTTTTTGTTTTTTTTTCCCTGTAAAATTACATTATATAAGGTAGATAAATGATGCATATTTTGTAATTATAATGGCAGGCTAGTTCGAGTGCATTCAATGGACAGTCTGGGCTCACACTAGCATTGAACCATGGTAAGTCCGTGGGGTTACTCAAGCCTAATGATAGGGTTGTCATCTTTCAGAAAGTTGGGGACTCATCAGTCATCGAGATAATGGAACTTCAAGACTAAGCAACATCCATCAGTATTTACTTCTTCCATTCCATCTCTTTGCATGTCCATGTTTCCAAATCATTGCTGGTAAACTTTCCATTATTTTTGTTAATCATTTCTTTGTTCTCCTCGATTGTGCTTCCTATTTCAGTACGACATTGGCATAACAGTTTAATTGATTCTGGCATGAGCTGCACTTGCCTGTCACTTATAATTGTTAAGGGTTGGACTAATGCGGCCTATAATGGATGGGCCATGGGTTGGGCGATGACCTGATGTTGAAGCCGATTTGATAAATGGACTGGGCTCAAGCTTGAAAAGTTTTCAAGCTGATCTAAGAATAGGCTTGCTCATGATGTTAAAGTCATACACCCCATTACTAAATGGCTCGTCCCTAGGCTTGACTTGTAGGCCACTTAACATTCCTTTGACTTGGTTCCAGCCCACATCCACCTCTAATGAGGACGTGTAAGGGGCATTATGCAATGTTCGACCAAGGGTTTCTACGGTGCACTCAGGTTTGCATTTTTTTTTTTTTTTGGGTACAAGTAGGCAGATATTCCAGTGATTGGAACCATTGCTATGATGTGCCCCAACCCAGATGGCCAGTACCCCAGATTTGAAGGGGTTTGCATGTTTGTTCCTTTCCAGGTGAATTGCCTACCTCCTGACCATTTACTGAAGAATTGGGATTTTCTTGTTAGAGAGTTGTTTGGTGCATGGCTATCCAGAATGGGCTCTCTCTGAAACATGGGCCCCACCTGTACAAATTACTGTTAGAGTAGATACTGGTTATGCATAGCTATGATATTTAGGTAAATTATGACAGAGGTTGATCATGATACATTCATGCATATTTTGAAGATATGCTCCATCTCCTGTGTATATATTGGTTGTTGCTGTTGGAATAGTACACAAGCCAATTAAAATGCAGCCCCTAATTCTATCATCGGATCAGAGCCTTTGATCCTCATTGTTCATCCTGCATCCATTAACCCATCGCCAATCCCAGCATTTGATCTGCTGCACCTGATCTGATCTGTCATCATATGCTGCAGTGTAACTGACTGGATTTGCATCCGACCCCACCAGAGCTCTGCACCGGATCTCCACCAACAGCACTGTCTGCATTAGCCACCCAATCGCTGCTACTGGAATTTAGCCAGCTTGCTGCTGTGTCCGCCTGCATCTGCTGCATCTGGAATCCGCTCGCATCTGCCACATCCAGAACCCTTCGCTCTCCTCATCGATGTCCACCCTGATCATGTCATTGCCTGCAGACCACTCCTAATCCATCTTCGTCATATCCGAAATAGCAGTACCCACCATCTTTGGCCTGACTGGCGCCTGCTTCTCTTTTTTTCTTTTTCTTTTATATAGAAAAACAAAGGCCAAAAGGCTACAAAACCAAAACCAAAAGGATCGCTGAGGGAGCGATCCAACTATAAAGCAAGAAACAAAAGATTACAGTCCTTGAGTTTGTCGTTAATGGCAGCCCATTCTATAACTAGCATCCTCGCCCGATGAGAAACTGCGTCAGCCCCTTTAGTTTCACCACGGAAACATCTTCCGTTCCTTTCCTCCCCACAGCCCACCACACCGCTAGGATGCAGTCTCTAAACAATAGACTTCTTATCCCAGTTGACGCCATGCCAGGCCCTCAGAAGATCCCCCGTCGATGAAGAAAAAGCCCATGTCACTTGAAACCGCGAGAGGATATCGGTCCAAATCCGACCAATAAAACTACAATGAACAAAAAGGTGATCCGTCGTCTCCTCAGCCGCCATACAACAAAAGCATATGTTAGGGATAATCATACCTCGCTTTCTTAAGCTATCAATCGTTAGAACTTTCTTGTTGCCCGCCAACCAACCAAACGCGACAATCTTGGGCGGAGCTTGGTAGCGCCAAACATGTTTCATCTTACTATCTGTTGTGGAACGGCCGCGTTTTTTAAGCAAGATGTAGAAAGATTTTACCATAAAGATGCCCGACTTGTGGTGCCTCCACACCAAACTATCTTCACATGATGGATCCAGTCGATATAGATGAATACGGTTGACCAGAGCGACATATTCTTCGACCTCCTCATCTCGGAGGTAATCTCTACAAAGAGGTTCCCACAGCATTTCTCCCCCAACAAGAGAGGCACACTCGACAATCTTAATGGGCTGGTTTGTGGATATACGGAAAATGTGCGGGAAGATCTCCTCAAGCGGGGCATCTCCTACCCAAATGTCCTCCCAAAAACGAATACTCTCGTCATTCCCTAAGGCAAAGCCATTCCTTTCAAAACTTCAGATTTGATGGAGAGCACCCCTTTCCATACAGTAGAGGCTCTATATGCGGATGCGCCTCTAGTCCACCATCCTTCCTCCGCTTCACCATATTTCCTTTGTATGACCTTGTTCCAAAGAGAAACCCCTTCAAACCCACTCCTCCAAATCCACTTACCTAACAGAGCCCAATATATTTAAGATCTTCGATGCCGGCCCCACCTTCTTCAAAGTGATTGCAGACCATCTTCCAATCTACCAAGTGAAACTCCTTTTTTTCTTCCATCCCATGCCACAGGAAGTCGCGTCTTAACTTTTCTAAAATACCCAAAACCGAAGCCGGACATTTAAATAGCAACATGAAGTGAAGGGGAAGGTTCGAGAGCGCAGCCTTGATGAGAGTAATCCGCCCACCAAACGACAGATATCTACACTTCCATCTAGACAGGTACCTTCAAAATCTTTCGATCACCTTGCCCCACATCCACAACGGAGGCTTTCCTATACAAAGCGGGAGGCCAACAAAAAAGGTTGGGAGGTTCCCTTTTGTGCAACCGAAGATATTCGCCAGATCCCCTAATTCACCCTCCTCCAAATTAACCCAACACCTTATTCTTGTCCAAGTTTACTTTCAGACCCGAGACTGCTTCAAAACAATGGATAGTGGTGCCTAAATTATTCACTTTCTCCGGCTCTGACTGGCAAAAAAGCAGCGTATCATCCGCAAACTGAATATGATAGATGTGGCCGCCATGCCTTCCGTCTTGAAACCACAGAACATGCCTTCTTCCTGACCTTTAGCCAACAATATGGACATGGCTTCCCCGACCAAAACAAAGAAAAGAGAAAGCGGATCCCCTTGGCGCAAACCTCTTGAGCTTTTGAAGAAGCCCTTGGGAGAATCGTTCAACAAAATGAAAAAATGCGGTGACCCCACGCATTCCCCTATGCACCTTCTCCATCTGTCCCCAAACCCTAACCGATTTAGCATGTATTGAAGGAAGTCCCAATCGACTCGGTCATAAGCCTTCTCAAGATCCAACTTGGATATACACCTTTTGCCTTCACTTTATGGATCGAATCCAAACATTTGTGGGCAATAAGGGCGTTGTCAATCATCTGTCTTCCCGGAAAGAAGGCACTTTGGTTATTCGAAATAACTGTCCCTGTAACCCTTTTTCAGATGAGTCACCAACACCTTAGGTAAAATCTCGTACAGGCCACCAATGAGACTTATCCGTCTGAAATCCTTGAGAGATTCAGCTTCTGAGTCTTCGGAATCAAAGTAATAAAGGAAGCTCCAAGATATTTGGGCAGCCGACCCCTTCTATGAAACTCATTCATGAAGTCCATCACGTCCGTTTTTAATACTTTCCAAAAAACCTGGAAGAACTTCAGAGGAAAGTCATCCGGCCCTGGCGCTCTATCTCCTCCCAGATCGTCCACAGCCCTCTTAACTTCTTCGCCAGAAAAGGGGACTCCAATAAAGAAGCTTCTTCAGAAGATAGCCTCTCGAACTGCAAGAGATCCAGCTCAGGTCTATTCCACCCTCACCAATCACCATGATGCAGATGCCTGCTTCTCTTCTTGCTGGATATACAACCCATTGGTTGTCAGTCTCCAGTACTCCACCTGCGGATCTGCCATCATGACTGCCGCCGCCTCCATTGCTGTCAGATCTTAGCAGTCTCTAGCACTGGAACTCCTGCAGCGAACAACATTCCCAATCAGACTTGCACTGCATCATCTTCCTCTTCACAACCTCAA